>CM040118.1:92799328-93444999 GCA_022559845.1 Amorphophallus konjac
CGATTCCAAGAGAGGTGTGTGGAATCCTAGTGTAGAGAGAGGAGGTCTCTCAACCAAATGCCACAATATGCAAAATAAGATGATAAGATCACAGCAATATAGGCAAGCAATGTAATAACCAAACAAACTATCACAGACAGTAATAGGAAGCAGGCTTCTGTAAAACGCAGGAAAGAGACGACCTGGGGCAGCTCGCTATAAACCAAAGAGACGACAGGGTCGCTGTCGTGAATCACTGTGGTGGCCCACAGGTAGTGCAAAACACGCGCCTTGGTGTGAGGCGCGTAATATGAAAGGACGCCTCTACGAAAGGGCGTCAAATACCAGTGGTGCACACGGTCGAGGAAACACGCGCCTTGGTGTGAGGCGCTGGCAAATAAAAAGACGCCCAAAGTTAGGGCGTGAATTATCAAACAGAACAAGAAGACAGCAGATATGATAAAAGACGCCTTATGGGAAGACGTAACACAGAAAATAGACGCCCTAGACTAAGGCGTGAAAAGAAAAAGCGCCTCTGGGTGAGGCGTTAATTCAGGAAAATAATCAAATAATCACAAACTAGCTGATCCCGGGAGTGTGCAGCGTGCACGATGGAGGGTGCCCGTGGGGCACAAAAGGAGGGGTACCGAGGGTACCAAGGGGAAAGGGCACACGTGGGTGCCGAAGGGGAAAGGGCACACGTGGGTGCCAATAGGAGATGGTAATCAAAAGAAAAACAGTGGATGTCCCACCGTGATCGCCAATTTGTAGATCGTGATAAATCCACACACGAAGAAGAAATTTAAATATGAGAAAGCATAACAAAAATAAGGGGAAGATGATATAATAATACGGAAAAGAAGCACGTGGTGCTACTAAGGAGGGTGATCGCCAGAGGGGTTACCTCAATAATAAGTAAAGAAGATCGCGAATACCTGGTGGAAAAGAAAACGCGGGCTAGATTGTGAATTCCCTCCTCTGCCTTCAATCGGCCGGCCGATGAAGGGGGTTTTTCTTTATTGATTACCTTGCAAAAGAGACAGAACACACAAGCAGTGGATCAGCCAAGAGTGTGTAGTATCAACTCTCAAATAGAAAATATGATGAAAAGGATAAAAACATGCGCACCTCTTTTTTTTGTTGTTTTTTTAAAAGCCCTAAGAAGAATTAGGGAGGGAGGAGATGTGTGATAAAACTAATGCAAAGGAAACTGTGCGACAGAGATGATATGAATATGATGATGCAACAAAGCAAACGGAAGACAGAAAAAGATAGAAAGAAGGCCCCTGCTGTTCCTGTAAAACAGTAAAGGGGAAACCGTAGCAGGAAGAAGAGGAAGCAGCAAGGAAGCAGAGGCAAGCCCTTAGAAAGAGATCAACAGCAGGAGGAAGATGGTTCTGCTCTGCTAATGCTAACCTGCTGACTTCTCTACTCTGCTTCTGACCAAGCTCTGCTATCTAACAGGCTAACCTCTGTTTTTTCTCTAACCTCTCTGCTACTCGGCTTGCTGATCTGGTAATCTCTGCCTTCTCTTGCTAACCTCGCGGGAGGTCGATCAAAGCCACCATATATAGGGTTTAGATCAATGATTAACTCAAACTCGGAAGGATAAGATTGGGCAATGATCAACGGAGGCAAGGACTCTAGTTCCCAGATCGAGCAAGGTGACTAACGGAGGTAGGAAACTCTTCGGGAAAGAGGAGTTTAAGCAGGACACGAAAGGGAAAACACGACCTTGCGAAGGGCGTCAATTGACGACCTACATAAAGACGTTAATCAAAACACGACCCCAAGAAAGGCGTCAATTCCTGGATTTAAATTTGGAAATAAAACTTTCTTTATTTGAAACCTATGAGAAGACGCCTGAGATAACGGCGTTAATTGAAAACACGCCCTGAGGAAGGACGTTAACCATAAATTGCACTTTATTTCGAAACCAGATAATACCAGGAATTGACGCCCTTACATTTGGTCGTCCTTTCTTTTTAAAACGCCCTAGATCAGGTCGCCTTTTAAATAACGCCCCTCTTCAGGTCGCGAATCACAAAAAATGCAAGAACAAACTAAAAGACATACAAAAAAAAAAAAGAAAAACTTCATATTATGAATATATCGAAGTTCACTTTGGGGCGTCAACATAGTGACATGAGATTTGATCAACATAGCGTCAATTTTGGCGTATCTACAGGTGACTCTAAGGGACTCTCCCTCTTATGGATGCAAAACCCTAGACTGAGAGAAGGTGTGGTACAACCTGTCCGGCGTCCATGTGGGAATCCACAGCTCACGGGGGCTTACGGAGGCCCTCGGTAAGATGACCTAGTCGGCTCCAAGGAATATGGAGACGAGAGGAAACCCTACCTCGGTAGGAATGCAACTACTGATGAAAAGTATGTATGCCCCTATGCACACCGGAGTGCATGCAAAGTCTAGCCTAGATCTAGCAAACAATGATCAAGCAAATATGAGGAAAACAATGATAACGATCATGCAGCAATACGATGACAGCGAAGGGGAGATCAGAATAGCACCAAATATCTTTGCAATGATATGGAACAATGACCGAAATGCTAGCCTCGGGTGCACCATAGCAGTAAAGCACGGTCTAAGGAAGACCGCTCAGAGTGTTTAGACGGTCTGGAATGGACCGTTCAGATAGGGCAAACGGTCCGGAATGGACCGTTCCGGCGCAGGGAGTAATGACAGAATTAACGAAAATCACATGATACTGAAATGAACTAAGCAGTAGGGAATGGAGGCGTACCTAGATGGACGGTCTCTCGATAGACCGTGCAGACTAGAATGGTCCTACAAAGACCACCGAACGTCAGTAAAACCAGCAGTGTATGGCCAGAAGTGTACCTGAGCGAGCGGCACCAGACGGTCAATATCAGACCGCTCAGGAAATGAACGGCCGAAATAAGAGCGCTGAAGGCAGCTGGCTCGCAGAATGATCGGCACTGCAAATAGTTCCAAACGGTCTATTGGCTGCTGCTCAGGCTCTTGGACGGCTCTGAGGAGACCGCGCGAACTCCAGAGGATAGAAATAAGAGATGGGGAACTAATGACCTGAAACCACTCACTCGCAAACTCCAAACAAGAATAGAAGCTGGTCAGCACATCACTAACATGACGGGCACTAGGTGTCCCAATGTGATATCCAAAAATTGGGGTGTTGACATGTTTTTCCTGCTTCCAACCGGCTTGAAAAATCTCTCCTATCCCCTTCTACTAAACCAACGAGAGGACTAAATGATCTAGAAGCATGAGGGAATAGAAGTATATAAACCTGTGTGATCGCCACCTATTTGAGATCTTTTTTATCTTATTATTATTTTTTTATTCTTATATATATATATATATGTGTGTGTGTGTGTGTATACATACATATATACATCTTATTTCACGCGTCGATCAACCAATTAACTAACTGGTAGTTAACTGACTGATTGAGTGCGCGGGCGTTCCAGTCACATACGTGACAACTTTATTGTGCGCTCGTTCTGACTTGGTCAGACGAATGTGAGGTTCAGTCGGGACCAGCAGTCCGCCATACCATAAAGGCTATGACGTTAATTACATCCCCCACGAGGAGGGAACACCTTTGATTAATTACCGAGATAGTGGGCTGTCGAGGCCGGAATAAAGGATGCGACGTTACAAACATGACGGAATCATGCGAGATGCGTCTATCTATCATGCAGGAGAGGCATGGTTCATTTAATTGGAGACCCATGGTACATGGCGGAGAATCGACCATTAAGAGAGTGCAGCTCCGAGGGCTAGCCTACGAGGAGCATACATCCCTTGGCCTCGATTGGGTCTCAGATTGTCGGGGCTGAGCTTGTTGGGCTAAGACCCTTTGTTACTGTCTGCTATGGTTTTGAGGAAGCATCTAGAGCCCTCAATCGCCCAGCAGTTCCATGAAGCAACGGAGGAATGCCCCCCTCCCCGGGTGATTAAGACGGGATGGAAGAATCTCGGAACGGTTCAAATGACCATGATGCAGAGGGGTAGTAGATGCACAGATGAGACGGGCCAATCATAGAAGCATATGCTCGAACAGGTAAGACGCAGCATTCGGGGGGATGGATCCGACCATCCCAAAGGCAACTCCCACCTTGCGAATAATCAGAGCAGTACGAAGGGAGGAGTTAATGGGAATCAGACCCTCGACACCACGGCGGGAAGAAGCATGTGCATGAGCACAGCTCTGTCCGCGGAGGGGATACAGAGATCCTTAAATCGAAGACGAAAGCGGTCGATCGGAAAGACCCGGGGAGGGGTCGTTTCTGTAGCCCACGATGCTTCGGGGCATGATCGGGACTTCGGGGAAACCAAAATCGGGGACCACGCGTGGAAGAACCCAAACATACACATTGATACAGGTAGAGAAGGGGACATAAGCTTCAAGCATTCATTCGACCTACTGGTCCAAGCATTTATATAGATATTACCATCCCAGAAACGGGAATGGGCTAACGTTTACACATTAAGAATTCGGCGCTGGCGTCATTACTCGGTCGCCGTTCATCATGTGCAGAGGAATATAAAGAGGAGCAACAGAGAAGAAATCGCAGAGGAGGGGAGGGGTCGACTCATATCATTGCCATCCCTCCCCCTCTCGCTTACATCTGATAGACGGAAACCCCAAACGAGAAGAATCCACGAAAGCAGAGGAAGACAGGCACCGGCGCCCACCTGTTCTCAAAACAGAGTATCGGAGGACTCCTCCTTCTCCGGCTCCGGAGGACTTCAATCAGAACAGAGGAAGATGGCCGTCGAAGGACGCTCAGACAGAACCCTATTTTCCAAGAAAGCTCTCTCTCCCCTCGAAAAGCCTCTCTCGAAAGACTCTCTACTATGTGTTTTCTTCTGTTCCTCTCCGCTTCTATCTGCCTCTCTTATCTCTTCTCCTCTCTTCTTTTTTTTCTTTCAATCGAACAGCCCGTATATATATATACATTGGTTCGAGATTTCATCCGGCGTGGAGATTTGGCACGCCGGGGAAGGGCCTTCTACATCCTTTGCGCGCCGGCACAATAGGGCGCCGGATAAGGGGTTCTTTGCGCGCCGGGCTCAAGGGAGTGAGATGGGGGCGCGCCGGTTTAAGGCGCGCCATGCTAGTGCTCCTCGCACGCTTCGAACCAGTCGATGAGTCCGGGGATGATTTCGGGGGTCATCGTGAACATTTATCTTGCCAATGCTCCTCGAAACCTCGACGAGATGTCTTGTCGAAGCTCCCAGGTTGACGTACGGCCATTTCCGAGACTCCAGATAGCTTTGATTTGATCATACGGGCTTTCCGCTGACACGGCCTTCGGCTCTATGATTCGTGCTGCTGGCTCGGTCTGGCTTATTCTCAAAGCTCCTTGGAGGGTGAGATAACACCAGGGATAGTTCCGCTTGAGCTGGGCGATCATTCGGCCACCAACGGGCCCATCTTGGTGGGAAGTCGTACCCGTGCCGGGTGATCGGGATCTTCTGCCGTCAGAGCTTTCGGTCCTCCGTCTCGAAGAGCCAGGGGGACTCTTTCATCTTCAGGAGAGCCTTTCATGAGGTGGGAAGCCACTAGGTAGACCGTCGTCCTTGATCGGACAACGGGTGTAGTGTATGCGGCACGACAGAGTCGATGCCGGTTCATTGGGCAGGCTTGGTCACACTGCCGGTTGGTTGTGAGTTTGTCTCGACTCTCCTGAGGTGAAGTCCCCGTGTCCATACGAGGTGACTCGAGGCCCTGGCAGCTTGAGAAATCTTCAATATGTTGATCTTTATCGGCTTCCGTGCTTCAGCGGGCCGGGTCCTTCATCTTTGTGGCTTGGTCGCCGACGATCATATTTTGGGTGCCAACACCACCAAGATGCCAAACGTGATGAACACGTCGTACCTTGGAAAGAGGGAGAGGTACTCGCCTTAAAATCAATGCTGCGAGGACGTACGGCTCAGAGGGAACCGTTTATGCAGAGGCATGGTCGCACGACAGATCGCATGAAGGCGCTGAGGAGGAACGCGGGACGAAGAACGACTGGCAGATGAACGGCTCTAATCCAACCGCAGGATGAAGAAAGACGGTCCACTAGTGGCCGCACTTCACCTTGAACGGATGATTTTAAACCGCACACAACCACCACGCCGTAAGTTGCAAGAGTCCAAACATCCACCCTTTCCGGCCGGCCAGAAAGAGTGGGCCTCATTCTAATGTGTTGTTGACCTGCAAAATCACGTATAGAACACAAAGAAAAACCCAGATTAGAACTATGAAGTGTAGTAAATACTAGAACGGAAAGAAATGAACATAACCAAAAGGAATGGGGGATACCTGGGGAGTTTTAAACCCCTAGGGGCGTCCAAAACATAGGAGGGTGTGTGTGAATGATGTATGAGAGTAAGAAAACGTGGGGAAATGTGGAAGAAGCGATGCATGCAAACAAATGAGAACAATGGGACTAAATGAAACAATGACTCCAAACAAGACTACTCCCTGAACCGGAGGCCTGTGCGGACGTAGAAGGCCACCCTCCCTGGTGGTAGGTCGCTCAAAGATTCGGTAGGGCTTCGCCGTCGACCAAAATCTCCCCCCCTTTTTCAAGCCTGGCCTTTAGGGTCTATTTATAGAGCACCTAAAGTCCTAACTCGAAATTAGGGTTTCTAGCCATTTTCAGGTCAAGATTTTCAAAGATAATTTGTAGATAATCGAATTATCTCTCAACCAGAAGAAATGGCATCGAATTTGGTTTAGTATTCATGGAGAAAATGATGGGAGAAGTTGGGTGCGATCCATGAATAGAGAGAGAGAAAATCTGTTGAATCTTCAGCAAATGAGCAGATGAATGGTCTAACGACAGGCCACTCATCTATATGGGCGGCCCATACTGGGCCGTCCAACCCACTCGGTGGAAATTCAACAGTAATCAAAAGTATCCGTTGAACTGGTCAAAGACTTCGCCGTTGGACTCTCATGAGATGAACGGCCATTTGCGAACCATCCATCCATAAGAGCGGCCAATAGACCACTGTTCATGCCTTGTCGAAGGAAAATCAGGGTAAAAGAGATAAATGGATAATTATCTGAACAATCAACCAAGCTTAGGACTCTGGGACAAGAATGACTAATGTTAGCTCGTTCATCAGTTTGAACGGCTACGAATAGGCCGTGTGAAAGCATGTCGGTGATAATTTAGAAAATCAACAAAAATATCCCATAAGTATATGGACGGTCCAAGAACGTCTGCTTAATAGTTGTGCGGCCAGGTATTGACCGTTCATGAATTGGACGTTTGAAATTCATAAAAAAGACCAATTACCCAAAATCAAGGCCCAATAAGCCCTAAATTGAAGCAAACCTAGCCAGGGAGGGAGGCTACTCATAAAATAGGCCTAAAGACCTTGCCTAAAAGCGGCCTAACGAGTGATGGACAACTTGAGGCATCACAAATGAAAGTAAGAGAAATGACTCAACTTATGGGCAAAAAATGGGTGTCAACACCTGTTTCCTTGCTAAATAATGTTGCCCCGATTCCGGATGCATGTGCGTCACGGCAAGCACTCAAAGGGAACCCAATTATGGCGAGTGCACACGTTAAGGGGAAGAGTCCTGGCTAAATTGCTAAGCCCAACTCATAAAATAAACCTCAGGCAATGCTCCCCGCCTCGCACTTAATGTGTTCAATGGTCTTCAACCATAGGGATTGCCCAACTTTCTTATTAGCACTCTACAGATGCTTGAATTTCTGCACTCGCGTGAAAAGTAATCGTGAGGAAAAAGCTGCCTAGCCCCCCCCCCCCTCAAAAAAAATGATGCAAAAAGAAAGAAAGGAGAAATGTGAATCTGAGTAGCCAGGAATCCCCATTGAGACATATGAGGAGACTCGCATAATATGGTGAAGCGAATTTCAATAAGGATGAAGCCTAGTAGCCGGGAATCCCCATTGAGACACATGAGGAAACTCACGTCAAATGGTGGAATCCGTAATAGAATTATGATAAGGACGAATCCCAGTGGCCAGGAATCCCCATTGAGACATATGAGGAGACTCGCATCGAACGGTGAAATTCGCTACCAAAATAAATAGATGGGGGCGGTGTGAAACTATCGAAATCGAAAGCCTGAAACCCATGTGTAGGCGCTAGAGTAATCCTCGAGTGTCGCTTAAGAAAACCTGTATATCCCTTTGTTTAGGGCCTTTTGCTCACACGCTTGCTCCTCCACTCCGCAGAGAATTATCTCGGGTGAAATGCGTGAATTTAAGTTGTGCATGCAAGACATGCGATATCCTCTTGACGGGTGCACTACCCCTTAGTCGTGCCTTATGGCCCGCACCGCGTTTGCGAATTACGGGTGATGTCCCTGTCCCATCCCCTGTAGAGGGAGCTGTCTTATTTGTACTTTGGTTATGCCTGTGGATGAATGCCTGCATGATGAAATAAAGGAAATAATAATAATAATAATAACTCAATTTTAACTCTCGTAGCCTGCTTTCCCAATGCTGGCTCGTACAGCCCAATCTTGACCCTCACGGCCTACCTCCTGCCCTTGCGGCTTGCTAATCTCCCAACTGCGGCTTCCATAGCCCGCTTCCTCAATTTGGGCTCTCATAGCCTGCTCCCCAATTTTAACTTTTGTTGCTAGCTTCCCGATTGCGGCTCTCGTAGTCTGCTTCCTCAATTTAGGCTCTCATAGCCTACTCCCCAATTTCAGCTTTTGTAGCCAACTTCCCGATTGCGGCTCTTGTAGTCCGCTTCCTCAATTTGAGCTCTCATAGCCTACTCTCCAATTTAGGCTCTTGTAGCCAACTTCCTGATTGCGGCTCTTGAAGTCCGCTTCCCCGATTTCAGCCTTCACGGCCTACTTCCGCAACACTGATTCTTGCCCTTGCTGTCCACTTTCCTGAGTTCGGATTTCACAGTCGGTACTCCTGGCGGATTAAAGAACATCAAAGACTTTTCACTCTAGATCGGACCTTCCGTCTGGCTAGAGAACTAAAAGAAACCCTTTCACTTTGGTTCGGACCTGCCGTCCAGCCAGAGAACAAAAAGACCATTTCCACTCTAGATCGGATCTTCCCTCTGGCTAGAGAACTAAAAGATCCTTTCACTCTAGATCGGACCTTCCGTCCGGCTAGAGAACATAAAGACTCTCTTCACTCTAGATCAGACCTTCCGCCTGACTAGAGAATAAAAAGATTCCTTTCACTTTGGTTCGGACCTTCCGTCTCACTAGAGAACAAAATAGAATCCTTTTACTTTGGTTCGGGCCTGTCGCCTAGCCAGAGAACAAACAGACCCCTCAACTCTAGATCGGACCTTCCATCCGGCTAGAGAACGAAAACACCCTCTCACTTTGGTTCGGACCTTCCATCTAGCCAGAGAACAAAAGGACTTTTCACTCTTGATCGGACCTTCCGTCTGGCTAGAGATTAAAAACATCTTTTCACTTTGGCTCGGACCTTCCATCCAGCCAGAGAACAAAAAGACTTTTCACTCTAGATCGGACCTTCCGTCCGGCTAGAGAATAAAAAGATCCTTTCACTTTGGTTCGGACCTACCGTCCAGCCAGAAAACAAAAAGATTCTCTCCACTCTGGTTCAGACTTTCCACCTATCCAAAGAATAAAAGATCCCTTTCACCCTAGCTCGGACCTTCCGTCCAGCCGAATAATTGAAAGACCCTTCATGCAGCCAGTACCCCCGGCGCACTAAAGAACAAAACAACCCTTCACCCTAGCCCGAGCCTACCGTTCGGGTAAGGAATCGTCCTTTTTTCCCTGCGCTAACACTAGCCCGTGTCAGCAACTTGACCACCTCTCTGTCCCTTCGGGTGATGAACGATCCATTTTTAACCGAGACCTTCCGTCTAAGTCATTACATGAACAAAACTCTTTTCTCCGCCCCTTTGGGCGACGAACACCCCTGTCGAATCAACAAACTCTCCTCTCCATCCCTTTGGGTGACGAATCCCCCTTTGATTTGGATCTGCCGTCCGGATCATTAAAGGAATGAACCCTTCTCTCCGCCCTCGTGGCTCACCTTCCAACAACTTCGGCTTCAAGAGCCGCCTTCCAACATCTTTCGATTCACATAGCCCCGCTTTCCTCGTCATGTTGATAAATCTCTCAGTCGGTCTGCACCCGCAGGCCCCGCTCTCATCCCTCTCTCGCGCCTTCTGCGGCTGGGGGGCATTTGTGGACACTAAAAATTCTCACCCCATGTTTACATGCAGGGGAATAAAGAAGAGAATAAAATAGAAGAGAAGATGAAAAGAAGAAAAGGAAGCACCCTTCGTACCCTCCAAAGGCACAAGTAGCCAAATGCCCCCAGCGGCACACTCCAGTGATGCCCCCCAGTGGCACACCATTGATGCCCTTTCAGCGGCACACCAGTTTAAGCCCCAGTGGCACACTCCTTGAATCCCCAGCGGCACAATTTCAAGAGCCTTCAATGGCACACTCAACCTCAAGTGCCCTTCAATGGCACACCCCTGGTGTCTCCCAACGGCACACCTTTTGGTGCCTCCCAGCGGCACACCCTGCTAAAGCCTCCAGCGGCACACTACCGAAAGCCTCCAACGGCACACCTGCCAGAAGTCCCATCCATAGCACGATGCTCTCTTTCTCTCAAACACTGAGCATTGAACGCTCGTGCATGTGACCCTTGGGGCGTAGCGTGGTCACGTCAAAGCCAGTCAAGACTTGGCTCAACTGTCGAAGCCTCATCCAGACACGCAGGCACTCCCTACCAAAAGACAAGACCGGGGGTCAACCCCAAATTAACTCCCACCGTCAGCAGACGTCAGCGTGGCCAGGGGTATAAAAATTGCTCACGTCGAAGAGCTCAAAAAAAAAGAAGAGAGCAGAGAAAGGAGGAAGAGCCCCTGCGGTAGAAAAGAGAAGAAGAAGAAGAGAAAAGGAGGCTGGGGGCATGTGGACGTCAAAAAATGACGACGATGATCATACGACACTCGCGTCTACGCGTTCAAGCGCAAGTCGAAGACGAGAGGGCCGAACAAACCCATGCCTCGCCCGATCAGGACGAGAACTCGTTTGGTGGTATGCTACCCATTAAGGAAGCCCCCCCAGGCGGAAGACGGGGCCACAACTCTCCGACCGGTCGTGCCGAGAGCTGAATCAGAGAAAAAATCAGGAACTCCGGCATAGTCTCGGCATGCACCGAAAGTTACGTAAAGTCTGGGACCAAGCCCCAAAGGCTGCAAATGGAATATTATAGAGGCCATGCATTTCAACTAGAACATTCCAGGAGCACCAACACTCGAATAAATGGCTGTGACTTCAAAAAGAATCCATTTGAGGCTTAAAACGGCGCGGAAGGGCCTTAAACCAGCGCGCTCTAAATCGGCGCGCCCCTCAACATCTTAATCCGACGCCCCCAAAACCGGCGCGCCCCATTTCCCATTTGCCCTTGATGTTGCCTTAATACGGCGCGCTACTATTACTTGGGCTTTAAGCCTTTCCCCCTCATCCTGATGCTAATCCGGCGTGCTCACCCCCCGCGCCGGTTTAACCCCATACTCTCCCGTCGGCATGCCGATGCTCTGTTTTGCACCATTATGGCTTGCAGAGAACATTGAATGCCCGACGCTCTGTCTCTGCCTCCGTTCGACAGCATAGAAGCGGCAACGGTGAAGCAGGCCCCGGTAAATTTGCGAACATCCCATCCTCAGATGAGCAGCAACGTACGGCACGAATCAACAGCATCCAGCGCAATACGTCGAGTTCAGACTTCGTCACGAATGAGATGGAAGTGGCAGGAACTCTCCTCAACGGGCGCTCTATAAAATGACAAGTCTGATGAAGAAAAGGGTGGGTTAGTTTGGCTGGTTCGTTCGGCTAAGGTCTCCGGCGTCCGAAGAGAAGAAGAGTCTCTGTCCACCCGCGCCTGCAAGGTGAAGAAAGAGAGAGGGAGGGTGAGAGAGGTCTGGTGAGTTCGGAGGGGGGAGGAGCTTGTGCTCCGTTCCCTCTTCCCACCGTTATAGCTTTTCTTTTTCTCCCTTCAATGACATCCTTCGGGGGGGAGGAGCTTGTGCTCCGTTCCCTCTTCCCACCGGTATAGCTTTTCTTTTTCTCCCTTCAATGTACATCCTTTGGGATGAACCTCCCTATAGTTAAACCTTTCCCCCTTCGGTGGATGAATAAGTAGCGAATCGTTGAAAGAATACATGCTTGTGTTAGCCTTCAGTCTCCTCTCTTCTTTTCTCTCCGTTTACTACTCACCCAGGGTGCTTTGAAGCCTGCTCTTCCATAGCATGGTCTTCGAAGGAACCATCAGAAGGGTGGACATTCATGGCCACCTATGGCACATATTTGTCTCGTTCCATGAAATCATCACCCGTGAGTTGTGAGAGCTCTTGAAGGCTAGTCCTTGAGCATTTTTATACTCACATCTGGGTTATCGGACCGCCGTAAGGTCTGGATTTGAGGTTCACCCCGAAGTTATCCGTTTGGTGTCTCTCTATTTTCTCTGGCAAAACCTTAGTCCGGGGGAGATGCTGCCCAAATTTTGCCAGGCAAAGAACCCATAAGAACAAACGAACAGACTGAGCTCGGTGGAGAAAAGAATAGCATATGTCTAAAACCGTTGAATCAACCTGGACCTCTGAGTTCCTGCATAAACCCTCCTAATAAAACATTCAATCTTCATGCTCGTTCATCTTAATAAACGATTAAAAGGCTTTAACCTCCTTCTCTATCAACTTAATCCATCAATTAAATGAATAAACCAATCAAAACGTCAATCTACAGGTTGAAGAAACAAGAACAGAAGCAAAAAGAATCAAACAGAATGAAATCAAACCCACAGAGGTTAACCCGGCGCGCCCAAATCCGGCGCGCTACCCCCCCCCCCCCCCCCGCGTCGGATTAGCTTCACACTCAAATCCACTTTCAAGTTCTTGAGATGAATAGTTTGCCCCCTTTAGCCTCAATCCGGCGCGCCCTCCTGTTCTTGGCTAATCCGACGCGCCCCCCCTTGTGCTCCCTTATCCGGCGCGCCCCCCTTTAATACCCATAACTGGCGCGCGCCCCTCCCCCTTGTGCTCCCTTATCTGGCGCCCTCCTTTGAGGTCCTTATCCGGTGCCCTCCTTTGAAGTCCTTATCCGGCGCGCCTCCCCGTTGGTCCACTTCAAACCCGGCGCGCCTCTTTTATATAAAGAGGGGGGTAAATAATAATAAAAAAAGGAGAGAAAGGTTCAAACAAAAAAAAGAATGCAAAGATCAATGCCAAAAAAAATGAAAGGAACTCTATTACCCGTGCCTCAATTAAAATTTTGTTCTGGGGGCGCTGCCCCCTTGACCCCTACGACCTGACCGGGCAGGTCGATCCTCGCGACCTGACCGCGCAGGTCGATCCGCGTGTGAGGGCGCACATTAGTGAGCTCGGGCTATGCACTTAATAATTCACTCCCTCAGACTGGGTGCAAAGAGAAAATCAACGATGCCTTATGGTATCGGACGTGGTTTACGGAATTTCTGACATGGCCATAGTCCGAAATCATCTCCGGCCAACAGTCTATCAACTTGACCCATCCTTACCGGGATCCAATCCCGCATTCTCATTAAACTTGCCTTGTTCATGGCAGACATCTGCGCGGTTTTGTTACCGTCTTTTATGCTACAAACACGGACCTTCGTCCGAACATGAAGTGGCCCATGAGTGGCTGACATAGTCTGAACAGTCACATCCCGATACGGGTTTCTAGCATAGTCCGTCTTCCACTATACTCTTGCATTATTAGTATTCTCTTTAGGCCGTAGGGCCCTTATTCCTGGCAATCAATCAAGGGTGTTCCCCCGTATGGGGGATGTAAATAACGCCATGGCCTTTACGGCACGGCGGGTTTTGGTCCCGACCCGAACCACACAATCGTCTGATTAGTCAGATCGAGCGCACAATAAATCGTCACTTTGTGACTGGCACGCCCACACACTTAATAAATGAATAAACCCACCAAATAAACCAACTTAAAGAAACAAACAAACGAGCGTGTCGAAAAGTGCATCCACAAGTCTGGCACGCCCGGTGGGACGGGAATCACCCTTCATCTCTTTGCCGGGACTAAGGGCCCTACGGCCCCTTTCTTGTAATACTAATCGTATGGTTTGAAAATGCAGGCTGCATTTCGGACATCACAGTGGCCCTCACTTTTGGTCTGGAGGCCGTCGAATGCCATGTTCGGAACGGCTACTTGGTCATCCCCCTCAGCTTCGGGAGCTTCCCTCTCGTGGTAGGCTTCCCCAACTTCCTCGGGGTAGCCTTCACGAACCTACTAGACGTGGAAGCATCTAACAGGAATGAAAGAAACGCTCCCATCCAGGGGGCCGCCAAAGCTACTATCGGTCGATCAATGGCTGAAACTTCCAAGACTGTCCCAACCGGGATGCTGAGCTGCAACGTGCACCATGTGCACCAAACTGCCGGCCCATCTCACCAGGGGTCGGCCTCTCACCAGAGGAGGCTCCGGAGGAGCCACGCCACGACATCATACCGAGGCTGGTTCTCCAGCACCGGCAAGTCCTCTGTCATCGGGGCTGTCCGAGTGCATCTCACAGGGCAACGTTCCGAGGTGATCCCGGATCGCATTGTACCCACCGTACCAGTGCGTAACTCTTTTCAGGCACTAGAGAAGATGAAGGGCAGGATGACGCCCACCATTCCGGCCCCAGCGCCGCAGCAGCAGTCGGCCTCCAGGTCCACCAAAGCTAACCAAGTTTGGGTTCCCAAGGGGGTCCGGTTCACCTCACCAGCCCGGGCAGGGCCCAGCACCTTCCGCCCGACAAGGGCACAACAAGGAGATCGGGTCAGGACATCGGCCCCCGTCTGCCAACTAGCATTAACTACACTGGCCCCACCGGAGAACATATGCTGTCGACACTACCGACGTCACTATCAGGCTGCCCGTGCGGAGCCTGCAACCCACATGCCCGTTGTTGTTAACAGGGCAACGTCACCAGCCTCTCCTTCTGACCAGGACTGGGAAGGAGTGGAGCAAGCCATGAAGAAGTACTTGCGGGGCCTGGGGACACTCCCCTGGGTCACCAGAGATTACTGGGGGCAGTAGCCTCTGCATCTGAAGAAGCAAAGACTCGGCCTGTGCCCAGCGTCGAGTCAAGAAACTGCTCTAAGGAGCGTTATCAGCCCCCGCCGAGGGAAGAAGTGAAGCCGCGGAGATCGGTCTTTGACAGATTGGTCTTTCCGGGTAGGCCATCGAGAATAACAACAAGAAGAGGCAGAGGCCTAAGAGTTTATACTTGCAACATGGCAGGGGTATCTGGCCGGTACGGGGCTCTACCAACCGAGCCCGAAGAAGTGGCCAGGCTTGCCACAAGGCTAGGACCTCTTACCAGAAGAGGGAAAGCGACAGCTGAGAAATCACAAGTCCACACTGGAGAAGGTGACTATGACGAACCCTCAATGGCCTTGGCTGCCAATGTTATTACAGAAGGCACCGCGGAAGGACCATCCACCTCATCCGAAGAGGTGCCGATCGAAGAAAGAGGGGACACCCCTAGCCTTTCCATGAACGACCCCGTGGTATTGCACATGATGCAGCAATATCAGCGGGAGATCGAATTGTTAAAGAAACAACTGACTGAAAGAGCCGCTCAGCCCTCAACATCCGGGCAGACTGAAGCATTGCCAGAGACCCCTGGGGGCAACGGTCAGGCCTCGGAAGCTTCTCCGCAGGCGATGGTGTCTCCCCCAATACCTACCCACACTGGTGGCGTACCCCTGCATCAGCCACAACATATCACACCGGCCCCGCCACCGAACCTGCCATTCCAGGGGTCCACTATTGCACCTCAGGCGACAGTGTTAACAACGCCGCTGGCGCAACCGGCCCATTTCTATCCAAACCCGGTTGACCCGGCAACAGTGAGCAGACTAATGCTCGAACAAATGATAGATATGAAGTTGGCAGAGAGGAGCAATGGTGATCACACGCCATTCGACATATACCGGGTACCTTACCCGGCACACTATGCTGCCAAGAGGCTACCGGTCGGCATCACCAAGCCGCCAAAGTTTGAGAAATTTAATGGGCAAGGGTCTCCCAGGGAGCACATTGCCTATTATGTGAATGTTATGGGGGATCTAGCTGCGGATGAAGCTTATCTTCTCAAGTTCTTCAGCTCGACGCTTACCGGACTCCCTTTCGAGTGGTATTCGAGCTTGCCCGCCGGGTCCATTGTAGACTGGCCCGATATGCAGAAGAAATTCAAGGAAAGATTCTACATAGCTGAGCGGGAGGTAACCGTGGTAGAGCTTTATGCCACGAGATAGAGAAATGATGAGTATGCACTCGACTACATAAAGAGGTGGAGGAACCTCAGCATGAGATGCAAACGTCCCCCGCATCAAGAGGATGTAGTGCAGATCTGTAAACAGAATCTGAAGAAGGAAATCCTTGAGAGGATGATCGGTGCTGAAGTAAGGTCATTTGACCGTCTGAATAACATAGTGGCAGAGATCGAGGCATTCCTCGCTCGATACTCTTCTGCTCCAGCTGCATCGAGCCAGAGGGCCAGGCAGGTCGAGAAAAGACCAACACCGCCAGAAGTTCACACACTGGACTTCGAAGCTTTCAAGAAGCGAAGAGAGAAAGCCATAGAGATAGCCGACCCTCCTCCGCCCAGGTCCACTGAACGGCAGGAAGGTCCCTCTCTACGGGAGAAGATGAGAAATAAATTGTACTCTTTTCCTTGAGACAAAGCTCGAGTCCTGTTTGAATGGGCCACCAGGTACAACAAGATCACATTACCAGATCCAAAGAGGCCTGGTGACTTGAAGAAGAAGGATGATCCTCACTTTTGCCCATACCATCAGATGCTTGGGCATACCATTGAGGATTGTTACATCTTCAAGGATGTCATTGAGTCCTTGATCAAGAAGGGAGAGCTGGACATGGGGGAGCTCAGAGTGGATCCCCCGCAGTCGCACGAGATGCCGAACCTCGGCACCACTGTCAACATGGTATCTTTATACCAACAACTACCTGAAGAATGGGTGGAGGCCGGTACACAGGCTACTTATCAAGCCTTCGTCATGGCGCCAGCTCAAGACCAAGGAGGTTGGCAAGCCACGCCGACGAAGAACTAATGAAGAAGACAAGCTCCCCGGCCCACTCCGGAAGCTCACATAAGGGGCGTTACACCCCGGCCGGCACCGCCACCAGTGATACCTGTCTTGCATGACACAGCCCCCCGGCTCGTTATGAGACGGCCCACTCACAACAAGAAGAAACACATCCCGAGGCGGGTGCACAAGGAAACCAGTCCTGCGGTAGAAAGGCTCCAGGCCATTATTGATGGGCTTGAAGACTATGAACAGCCTGAGATCCAGCCTTTAGAGTTGAAGGAGTATGTCCCTTGGGAGGAGTTCGAGTCACTCGAACTAGCTCCAGAAGCGGAAGCCGAGACGAAAGAAGAGCCTCTCTTGTGGGGTGAGCTTCCCCAAGAGCAGTTGCCAGCCACTGAAGAGAAGAAGAAAAAGAAGAAGAGAAGACCTAGAAACAAGAAGAAGAGTGGGGTTGTCCTTTCTTGTAGCACCCTCTCGGCATTATTTGACACAGCCCTCTCCCTGAGAGAGGAAGAGCAAGAAGTGCTCGTTGAGCCGTCAGAGGTGAATCAGGCTGAAGCATCCACCTCCCAACATGCCACCAGGTCGGGAAGGAAGTGGGGATGTCCTCCTCAGGCCAACCACAACATCATGTTTAAGGAAGAACAACTGTATCACATCCCCGAGCCTAGGGTCCAAGGCATGGATATCCCCCCTCCCTTAGGTCTCTACCCCGGAGAACCGGTCGGCCAGGCCTCCCCTTCATTTATTGAATTTATTATGACTCAGAGGGGAAAACAGTCGTGCCCCCAGGAGTCCCAGCAGGCCAAAGAGGCTGGTATCCCCTCGGCCCCATTGGTACTGACTCCTCCTCGGCCTAGGGAAGAACCTGACAACACCCCGAACCTTGCCGAGTTCATGAAAGAAAAGGAAGTGACCCAGCGGCCTTCGCAAGCTCAAGCGGCACCCGACCCAGCAGAAGAGGCACCCGCCGTGCCAGCTCCCCAGGTTCAAGGCGGAGGCAGGCGCAGTAGAGCCGAAGAGATGAAGTTGCTCGAGGTCCGAGCCAGCAACAGAATAGTCGAGCACCTGAAGAAGATCCCAGCCAGGTTCACCGTTTGGGAAATCCTATCTCTAGATGAAGAGACACGGCAAGCCGTCATTGCTGTGCTCCAGACGCCAGCATATGTTGAAGCCTACCTCGCAGAAATGTCACCTGAAGTAGCTGTGGCCTTCACAGAAGAGGATATGCTTCTACCTACCTGCAGCCACAACAGGCCACTCTACATGAAGGGGCAGCTGAATGGGCATCCCATCAACAGAGTCTTGATCGACCCGGGGGCAGCCGTGAATATACTCCCCTACCGGGTGTACCAAAAACATTACTTTGACGTACACCTGATTGAGCTCAAGAACGTCAAGATTGCCGGCTTCAACCAGAAGTGCGAGGTCCCTATGGGGGTCGCAGAGTTCAACCTCTCCCTTGGTGACTTCACCACCAAGGTCCAGTTCATGTGATCAACTCCAGCACCTCTTACAAGGCGTTGCTCGGTAGACCTTGGCTGCCCCAAAACCATGTGGTACCATCCACTCTGCACCAATGCATCAAGTACCCCGGCAACGGGAAAGAGGAGAGAATCTTCACCGACCTCCATCCTTTCGAAGTGTTCGAATGTCACTTGTCGGACGCTAATCTATATTTGGAAAAGCCGAAGCAAGCCTCCCAAGCCACTCAGGACAAAGGAAAGAAGAGGCAGAGCCTGACAGCTGTGTTACAATCTACCTCTCTTATATAGGCGACGTCCTCGTCGCTGGGCACATATAGCACGCAATCACGCAATCAAGCCCCCAGGCAGGTAGGACTCTAGAGGTGGCCCCTACAGGCTTAAGAGGTGGCTCCCACTATGTAGCACTTTGCTCCATTACGGACTCAAGAGGTGGCTCCCATAGCGTAGCACTTTGTCCTGCATGGCACTTAGCTCCCACACTTCCGGCTGGGGTATGGCTCTGATACCATTCTGTCACGCCCCGTACTCTATACCGTCGAGGTATTGTCCGCTTTGGCCTAGCGGCCTCACGGTTTTGTCCCTTTCTAAGGGTGGTCAGCTCCAAAATGGAGGACTTCTCGGGCAGGTCACCCATCCCAGTACTACTCTCCATTAAGCACGCTTAACTTCGGAGTTCTTTACAAGAACTGAGCCGATACTTCAAAAGGCGCCTCGGTGATATAGAGTACAACTTTACTATATTTGAGGGTGTTACAGGTTCCCTCCACCACCGCCTGGCTATGTGGCTCCCCCTCAGGTGTCATTCATTTCTGAAGCAGAAGGGGTATTCCGAGCCACCTCTCTTCCCATCTACCTTACACCGGGAACACCATACCTTGAAGACTTGCTGGAAGACGTCAGGGTCCCGCCCGGGATCATCAAGCCTCTCGTAGAAGCTGACTGCCAGGTGATTGAACCATTAAGGACCTTCGAGGTGCCCAACCCCGGGGGTCTGCCTACCATCTTTTATGTGGCCAAGGAGCACCCGGTCAAGGGGGATGACGATTGTAGACTCCCCGATGAGCTGCACGACCCACTCGTCCCGATCATGGGACTCCCTGACATAGCCGGTCGTGTAATCAAGATGACCAGGAAGCAAGGGATCCCCTTCCACCAGCTCTCCAGTCGGAAAGAAATGTTCAAGAAAATGTGGAACCCACCAAACCTGGACCGGAGGTTGTTGCAAATCACCCGGCATCCAGGATTGGGCTTTTCACTAGAAGATTCCTATGAAGCCGATGTGATATCAGTCTCGGCTCTAGGCGGCAATAGCCATGCAGGCACTGCAGGCCCATGGCAGGTTGAAGGCCGCCAGCACCTTATGCCTTTGGCCAACGAAGAACAAGATGAAGAAATATTCCTATGGAATCCACCTCCCTGTAGGAGCAAGGGGAAGGTCCTGTCCTCCTCTGAGGGACCAACCTCGAATAACTGCAGCAGCGGGGTGCCATTGCCCTTGTCTGACATTGATGCAAAGGACGGGGAAGCAAGTCGGACTCCGAGATTCCCTCGGTGCGACTCTGCCCTTTTTACCTTGTGTTATCAACAACAACGGGAAATTGAAATGTTGAGGACTCGATTGGCCGAAGCGACTGCACTCGTGTCTGACTTAATCAGGAGCATCTTCTGCCAACAGAACATCGACACGCGTCAGTCCCCGAACAGCGTCCCGAATGCCCCCATGCACCTGAGAAAGGAGGCAAGGGATGTAGCCGTCCCCCCAGTCAGACAATCGGCAGAGCGAAATCCTACACTGCAGGAGAAGATGGAAAGGCCTTACTCTTTCCCGAGGAATAAGACCCGAGGAATCTTTGATTGGGCCTGCTACTACGGCAAGGTCTCCCTCCCGAGGTCTAAGAGGCCGCAAGATGCTCGCAGAAGTGGCGACCCCCTATTTTGCCCTTATCACCAACTATTAGGCCACTCTATCGAAGACTGTTACGTCTTCAAGGACATTGCTCAAGACCTGATTGAGAGAGATGAGCTCAGAATGGGAGATTATGTGGTCGCTCCGCCACGCCCCCATGTGACGGGCGGCCACGAAAGAAGCATCTACATGGTGTCAGTTCAACACCAGATTTTTGAAGATGCAGCTGAGAATGGGCAATCCCAGCCACCAGCAGAGCAGCAGCCCCCAGTATGGCAATCAATCACCTCAGCCCCTGCAAGAGCCATCTATGACAATTACAAAGAAGATCCCGAAGAAGTCCTTTACTTCTCCACACAAGAGAGCCCCCCAGAGCCGCACACAGCAAGCCTAATAGAGGGGGAAACAAGCAAAGCCTCATTACCCAACGAGGCAGAGCAAGAAGACGCCTATGGTGTCCTTGAAGAAGCAGATGGTGAAGACAAGGATTTCATCGACTTGCTACCAGCACCTCCAGAAATTGAAGATGGAGGCCAGGCCACAGTGGATGAGCTCGTTGAAATTAACCTAGGCACAGAAAGCAACCCCAAGCCGACCTTTCTGAGTGCCCTCCTTCCTCCACGGGAGAGGGGACAATATGTCAAGTTGCTGCAAGAATTCCGAGACTGTTTCGCCTAGAACTACAAAGAGATGCCCGGCCTGAGCCCCGGCGTGACTCAACATATTCTGGCTATTGATCCCAAGGTGGAGCCGGTGAAGCAGCCCCCCCGGCGTATGAGGCCAATACTGATAAAATAGATTTGCAAAGAAGTCGACAAGCTCATAGATGTCGATTTTGTAGCTGAAAATCAATACACTACTTGGTTGGCCAATATTGTGCCGGTGAAGAAGAAGATTGGACAGATCAGGATCTACGTGGACTTCCGCGACCTGAACAAAGCTTGCCCAAAAGATGACTTTCTGGTGCCCATCACCGAAGTGATGATTGATGCAACTACCGGCCATGAGGCCTTGTCCTTCATGGATGGATCATCCGGCTATAATCAAATATGGATAGCTGAACATGACCGAATTCATACGGCCTTCCGGTCACCTAAAGGGATATTCCACTACAAAAGGATGCCCTTCGGCCTCAAGAACGCTGGCGCCACTTACCAGCGGGCGATGACCAAGATATTCGACGAACTGCTATATAGCAAAGTCGAATGCTACATCGATGATCTTGTCGTCAAGACAAAGAAAAGGGGGGATCACCTGAATGACCTTAGAGTCATCTTCGAGAGACTCCGACAGTACGAGCTGAAAATGAACCCAATGAAGTGTGCCTTCGGCGTCTCTAGTGGAAAGTTCCTCGGCTTCATTGTCCGATATAGGGGGATCGAGATCGACCCCTTTAAAATAAAAGCCATTCAGGAGCTACCTCCTCCGAAGAATCTGGGAGAGTTAAGATCCCTACAAGGCCGACTGGCTTACATCCGAAGATTTATCTCCAATTTATCGGGGCGCTGTCAACCATTCCACAAATTAATGATGAAGAATGCACCTTTCAACTGGAACCAGGAATGTCAGAAGGCCTTCGATCGGCTGAAGGATTACTTAAAGACCCCGCCTGTGCTGGGGGCACCTGTCAAGGGGAGGCCACTTATTCTATATATAGCTGCCACCGAATGTTCGCTGGGGGCAATGCTCGCCCAGAACAATGATGAGGGGAAGGAGCAAGCTCTCTATTACCTCAGCCGAAGACTAGTGGGGGCAGAAGCAAAATACACCCCGATTGAGAAGGTTTGTCTCGCCTTGGTCTTCACAGTCAAGAAGTTGAGGCATTACATGCTCTCGCATGAAGTGAGCCTGATCTCTAAGGCTGACCCAATCAAGCACATTCTCTCCCAGCCAGTCTTGAAGGGACGTCTCGGCAAGTGGGCCGTACTGTTAATGGAATTTGACATCACCTACGTGCCTCAGAAGGCCGTCAAGGGTCAAGCCATGGCTGATTTCTTTACAGCACACCCTGTGCCTGAAGATTCCCCACTGGCCACGGAGCTTCCTAAAGATGAAACACTAGAGGTGGACGAAGCCCAACAGATTGCCTAGCAGCTGCACTTTGATGGAGCTTTGAGAACAGAGACAATCCCGTCTGGGCACACAAAAGTACGGGCTGGGGCCGGCATCATCCTTAAATCCCCTAAGGGAGAAGTATTGCACACATCCTGTTCCATTAACAAGCCCTGCACAAATAATGAGGCAGAGTATGAAGCTCTGATCATTGGTCTCCAAGTCGCTTTGCAAATGGAGATTAAAATATTACATGTGTTTGGCGATTCATTGCTGGTCGTCAAGCAAGTCCAGGGACAGTTTGACGTCCGAAAACCCGAGTTACTCCCTTACCATGCTAAGGCGAAACGGCTCATGCAGCAGTTCTACCTCATTAAGATAGGCCACGTTGCCAGAGGAGAGAATGCACAAGCTGATGCACTGGAAAAATTGGCGAGTTCATTAGCAGTCCCGCCAGATGGATCCCTCAGCATCCGGGTGGTGAATCAGCGCCAAGTGCCTAGCATGATAGAAGGGCCAGAAGAAGAAGAACTTGAGGCTGCCATAGCGGAAGCCGTCAGCCTACCCGACTGGAGGGCCCCCCTTTTGCAGTGGTTTAAATATCAGTAGCTACCCAGGCAAAGGGAAGAGAAGATCAAGTTAATCAGAACAAAGGACTCTTACGAGGGCCGAAACGGGATCCTATTCCGAATTATGGCAGACGCCAAACGGAAGGTGCTCCTCCGATGTTTATCCACTGAAGAAGCTTGGAAAGTCATGAAAGAGGTTCACGCCGGAACAGCTGGTGCACATCAAGCAGGACCGAAAATGAAGATTGAAATAAAGAAGCTCGACTACTATTGGCCAACAATGTTCGACGATTGCTGCAAGTATGCCAAGTCTTGTCAGAAATGCCAGGAGCAAGCCACGGTGCTTAGAAGGCCGCCCGTGCCACTGCATCCAACACTGCCGAGTTGGCCTTTTGCCCAATGGGGAACAGACGTCGTGGGTCCACTGCCCGCATCATCTACTGGGTGCAAGTACATCTTGGCCGCAACTGATTACTTCTCCCGCTGGGCGGAAGCTGTGGCCTTGAAAGAAGTGACCGGGGAAATCGTTGCTAGGTTTGTCCGCCTAAACATCATATTCCGGTTTGGCACTCCGAACCGAATTATCTCAGATAATGGAAGCCACTTCCGCAACCAGAAAGTCTACCGGCTGGCAGAGAAATACAAGATCGATTGGAGGACGTCAACCCCCTACAACCCACAGGCCAATGGCTTGGCTGAAGCTTTCAATAAAACTCTTTGTACTCTCTTGTCCAAAATTGTTAGTTCTAACAAGAGAGACTGGGAGGAGAAAATGTACGAGGCCCTGTGGGCATACCGAACTGTATACAAAACTCCAACAGGTTGTTCACCCTTCTCCTTGCTGTATGGCTCAGAGGCAATTGTCCCCATCGAGCTAGAAATACCCTCCCTTCGGGTCGCAATCCAGCGCGGGTTGGTCCGGGAAGAACAAACAAATGTCGAGCGAAGGCTTGAAGAGCTCTCCAACTTGGAGGGTAAACGGCTCCAAGCCCAGCAGAACATCCAGGTCTATCAGGCCCGGATAGCTCGCGCCTTTGACAAGCTCATCAAGGAACGCGAATTCAAGAAGGGTGACCTCATTATAGTGAAGAGAAGAGAATTCATGGCTTCCAACCCCAAGGGCAAGCTGAATGAGAATTGGCTTGGACCCTATGTGATCCAGAAAGTCTACAAGGGCGGAGCATATGTAATCGTCGACCATCGGGGGGAGGTTCAGTTTCGCCCCTCAATGGTAGGCATCTGAGGTTGTACCATGCTCCGATCCCCCATTCGATGAATAATGCTTTTCACCGCCCTGCCCCGGGCGAATTTGCATTACTATTGTCCAAATGGTTTGGGCACTATTTATCTTGCGTTTCAAAAAAGGGGAAGAAGAAGAACAAAAAAGAAAAAAAAGAAAAGAAAAGAAAAGAAAAAAAAAGAGGAAAATGGGGGAGGAGGAATCAATCTCCCTTTATTAACACTCACTCTTGTCTTCAAGAATATTTCAATAGATGAATCAACCATGTCAGCCTCTGACATCCTGTCGGCACTGACGAAGAACACCCCACCCGAACCTTTCGTCCGGGATTGGGGAATCAACCTTCTCTCCTTGCGTTGGCACCATCCCCCTACCAACGAATATTTCAATAGACGAATCAACCATGTCAGCGTCTGACATCCTATCGGCATTGACGAAGAACACCCCACCTGAACCTTTCGTCCGGGATTGGGGAATCAACCTTTTCTCCTTGCGTGAGCACCAGCCCCCTACCAATGAATATTTCAATAGACGAATCAACCATGTCATCCTATGACATCCTGTCGGCACTGACGAAGAACACCCCACCCGAACCTTTCATCCGGGATTGGGGAATCAACATTTTCTCCTTGCGTTGGCACCAGCCCATACCAATGAATATTTCAATAGATGAATCAACCATGTCAGCTCTTGACATCCTGTCGGCACTGACAAAGAACACCCCACCCGGACCTTTCATCTGGGATTGGGGAATCAACCTTTTCTCCTTGCGTTGGCACCAGCCCGTACCAACGAATATTTCAATAGATGAATCAACCATGTCAGCTCTTGACATCCTGTCAGCACTGATGAAGAACACCTCACCCGAACCTTTCATCCGGGATTGGGGAATCAACCCTTGCTCCTTGCATTGGCACCAGCCCCCGTACCAACGAAAATACCAAGAGACAAACAAATCATGTCGGTCCCCGACTCCCCGTCGGCGTTGATGAATAAACCAGTGGCCCAGACCTTCCGTCTGAAGCCATGAACAAAAGGCCATTGCTTTGGCACCAACCCCGTGTCAATGAACAAACCACGTCGGTCTCTGACTCCTTGTCGGCATCAATAAACAAACATGTGGCCCGGACCTTTCGCCCGGTTCCATGAACAAAAAGACCCTTGCTTTGGCACCAACCCCGTGTCAATGAACAAACCACGTCGGTCTCCGACTCCTTGTCGACATCGATAAACAAACATGTGGCCCGGACCTTTCGCCCGGTTCCATGAACAAAAGACCCTTGCTTTGGCACCAACCCCGTGTCAATGAACAAACCACGTCGATCTCCGACTCCCGGTCGGCATCGATAAACAAACCTGTGGCCTGGACCTTTCACCCGATTCCACAAACAAAAAGACCCTTGCTTTGGCACCAACCCCGTGTCAATGAACAAATCATGTCGGTCCCCGACTCCCCGTCGGCCTCGATGAATAAACCAATGGCCCAGACCTTCTGTCTGAAGCCCTGAACAAAAGACACTTGCTTTGGCACCAACCCCGTGTCAATGAACAAACCACGTCGGTCTCCGACTCCCGGTCGGAATCGATAAACAAACCTGTGGCCCGGACCTTTCGCCCGGTTCCACGAACAAAAAGACCCTTGCTTTGGCACCAACCCCGTGTCAATGAACAAATCACGTCGGTCCCCGACTCCCCGTCGGCCTCGATGAATAAACCAGTGGCCCAGACCTTCCGTCTGAAGCCATGAACAAAAGGCCCTTGCTTTGGCATTAACCCCGTGTTAATGAATAAACCACCTCAATATTACAAATCCCAGTCCCACCAACGAATAAACCCTTGGTTTGGACCTTCCGTCCAAGTCGATGAACAAAAGAACGCCTTTGCTTGGCTTGGACCTTCCGTCGAAGTCGATGAACACAAAGAACCTCCTTGCTTGGCTCGGACCTTCCGTCCAAGTCGATGAACAAAGAGAACCTCCTTGCTTGGCTCGGACTTTCCATCCAAGTCGATGAATAAAAAAGGACCTCCTTTGCTTGGCTCGGACCTTCCGTCCAAGTCCATGAACACAAAGAAACCCCTCCTTGCTTGGCTCAGACCATCCATCCCAGTCCATGAACAAAAAAGGCGCATCCCCTTTGCTAGGCTCGGACCACCGTCCGAGTCAGTGAATGAACAACTTTCCTAAACCCAGCACGAGTCAACAACTCCCCCTTGGGATTGGCCTCGTCTAAGTTGCTTTGGGCCTTAATCCCGAGACGACACATAGACCCTTCGTTCTCGCTTCGGTATTCACCCCATGCCGATGACTAAACCCCCACTCTGACATCTCAGTCCGCGTGCATATGCGGTGAAGCGATCCCCTCATCCCTTGGCAGATGGAGTGAGCGCTTTCCCGTGAATTCGCACCGGACCAGCATCCCACTGGCTCGGAAGAATAGACGTCATGTCGAAGAGCTCTACACTCACGGGCCCCACGCACTCATCCCTTGTTTGCGCCACCCACAAGTGGGAGGCATTTGTGGACGTTAAAAAAATGACGACGATGATCATACGACACTCGCGTCTACGCATTCAAGCGCAAGTCGAAGACGAGAGGGCCGAACAAACCCATGCCTCACCCGATCAGGATGAGAACTCGCTTGGTGGTCTGCTACCCGTTAAGGAAGCCCCCCCCAGGCGGAAGATGCGGCCACAACTCTCCGACCGGTCGTGCCGAGAGTTGAATCAAAGAAAAAATCGGGAACTCCGGCACAGTCTCGGTATGCACCGAAAGTTACGCAAAGTCTGGGACCAAGCCCCAAAGGCTACAAATGGAATATTATAGAGGCCATGCATTGCAACTAGAACATTCCAGGAGCACCAACACTCGAATAAATGGCTACGACTTCGAAAAGAATCCAATTGAGGCTTAAAACAGGGCGAAAGGGCCTTAAACCGGCGCGCTCTAAACTGGCGCCCCCTCAACATCTTAATCCGGCGCCCCCAAAACCGGCGTGCCCCATTTCCCATTTGCCCTTGATGTTTCCTTAATACGACGCGCTGCTATTGCTTGGGCTTTAAGCCTTTCCCCCTCATCCTGATGCTAATCCGGCGTGCTCACCCCCCGCGCCGGTTTAACCCCATCCTGTCCCGTCGGCATGCCGATGCTCTGTTTTGCACCATTATGGTGTGCAGAGAACATTGAATGCCCGACGCTTTGTCTCTGCCTCTGTTCGACAGCATAGAAGCGGCAACGGCGAAGCAGGCCCCGGCAAATCTACGAACATCCCATCCTCAGATGAGCAGCAACGTACGGCACGAATCAACAGCATCCAGCGCAATACGTCGAGTTCAGACTTCGTCGCGGACGAGGTGGAAGTGGTAGGAACTCTCCTCAACGGCCGCTCTATAAAACGACAAGTCTGATGAAGAAAAGGGTGGGTTAGTTCGGCTGGTTCGTTCGGCTAAGGTCTCCGGTGTCCGAAGAGAAGAAGAGTCTCTGTCCACCCGCGCCTGCAAGGTGAAGAAAGAGAGAGGGAGGGTGAGAGAGGTCTGGTGAGTTCGGAGGGGGGAGGAGCTTGTGCTCCGTTCCCTCTTCCCACCGTTATAGCTTTTTTTTTCTCCCTTCAATGACATCCTTCGGGGGGAGGAGCTTGTGCTCCGTTCCCTCTTCCCACCGGTATAGCTTTTCTTTTTCTCCCTTCAATGTACATCCTTCGGGATGAACCTCCTTATACTTAAACCTTTCCCCCTTCGGTGGATGAATAAATAGCGAATCGTTGAAAGAATACATGCTTGTGTTAGCCTTCAGTCTCCTCTCTTCTTTTCTCTCCGTTTACTACTCACCCAGGGTGCTTTGAAGCCTGCTCTTCCATAGCATGGTCTTCGAAGGAACCATCAGAAGGGTGGACATTCATGGCCACCTATGGCACATATTTGTCTCGTTCCATGAAATCATCACCCGTGAGTTGTGAGAGCTCTTGAAGGCTAGTCCTCGAGCTTTTCTACACTCACATCTGGGTTATCGGACCGCCGTAAGGTCTGGATTTGAGGTTCACCCCGGAGTTATCCGTTTGGTGTCTCTCTATTTTCTCTGGCAAAACCTTAGTCCGGGGGAGATGCTGCCCAAATTTTTCCGGGCAAAGAACCCATAAGAACAAACGAACAGACTGAGCTCGGTGGGGAAAAGAACAGCATATGTCTAAAACCGTTGAATCAACCTGAACCTCTGAGTTCCTGCATAAACCCTCCTAATAAAACATTCAATCTTCATGCTCGTTCATCTTAATAAACGATTAAAAGGCTTTAACCTCCTTCTCTATCAACTTAATCCATCAATTAAATGAATAAACCAATCAAAACGTCAATCTACAGGTTGAAGAAACAAGAACAGAAGCGAAAAGAATCAAACAGAATGAAATCAAACCCACAGAGGTTAACCCGGCGCGCCCTAATCCGGCGCGGTTAATCCGGCGCGCTACCCCCCCGCGCCGGATTAGCTTCACACTCAAATCCACTTTCAAATTCTTGAGATGAATAGTGTGCCCCCTTTAGCCTCAATCTGGCGCGCCCTCCTATTCTTGGCTAATCCGGCGCGCCCCCCCTTGTGCTCCCTTATTCGGCGCGCCCCCCTTTAATACCCATAACCGGCGCCCCCCCCCCCTTGTGCTCCCTTATCCGACGCCCTCCTTTGAGGTCCTTATCCGGTGCCCTCCTTTGAATTCCTTATCCGGCACGCCTCCCCTTTGGTCCACTTCAAACCCGGCGCGCCTCTTTTATATAAAGAGGGGGGGTAAATAATAATAAAAAAAAGGATAGAAAGGTTCAAACAAAAAAAAAGAATGCAAAGATCAATGCCAAAAAAAATGAAAGGAACTCTATTACCCGTGCTTCAATTAAAATTTTGTTCTGGGGGCGCTGCCCCCTTGACCCCTGCGACCTGACCGGGCAGGTCGATCCCCGCGACATGACCGCGCAGGTCGATCTTTGTGTGAGGGCACACGTTAGTGAGCTCGGGCTACGCACTTAATAATTCACTCCCTCAGACTGGGTGCAAAGAGAAAATCAACGACGCCTTATGGTATCGAACGTGGTTTACGGAATTTCTGACATGGCCATAGTCCGAAATCATCTCCGGCCAACAGTCTATCAACTTGACCCGTCCTTACCGGTATCCAATCCCGCATTCTCATTAAACTTGCCTTGTTCGTGGCAGGCATCTGCGCGGTTTTGTTACCGTCTTTTATGCTACAAACATGGACCTTCGTCCGAACATGAAGTGGCACATGAGTGGCCGACATAGTCTGAACATTCACGTCCCGATACGGGTTTCTAGCATAGTCCGTCTTCCACTATCCTCCTACATTATTAGTATTCTCTTTAGGCCGTAGGGCCCTTATTCCTGGCAATCAATCAAGGGTGTTCCCCCGTATAGGGGATGTAAATAACGCCGTGGCCTTTACGGCACGGCGGGTTTTGGTCCCGACCCGAACCACACAATCGTCTGATTAGTCAGATCGAGCGCACAATAAATCGTCACTTTGTGACTGGCACGCCCACGCACTTAATAAACGAATAAATCCACCAAATAAACCGACTTAAAGAAACAAACAAACGAGCGTGTCAAAAAGTGCGTCCACAGGGCTCCCCCCTGGTGCTTCACCCACAGTCGCCCGAGTGAAGAGAAGAAAAGGAGAAGAGAAGAAGAGAGAAAGAGAGAGCGATGCCCCATTCACCATCGCCAGTGAAGAGAAGAAGAAGAGGAAGAAGGAAGGAGAGAAGAGAAGAAGAGAGATGAGGAGCTACTGCTCCGTCCCATTTCCCTCATCGTTGTATCTTGCTCCCCTTTGTTCTTTTGTGTGCTTTTCTTAAAGATGTATTAGCCCCCAGGGCTACTTCCCCCCCCCCTTTTTTATAAGAATAGAAGTTCCACAAGCGTTCTTGACTCATGAATGTCCTCCGGTGCACCTCTCGTCGGCGCCTTAAATGATTTCCCCCTCTTGTTTTGTTTCGACCATCTTTCACCCCACAGTGTACATGGTGGATTATTTACTTCATCCTTTCGTTTCTCGTCTTTCGGGCTGCCTGCTCGCTGGAATGTTGCAGAGTCTATCCAACCCAATGGGTGGAGTCTCTGGCATGATGGCATGAGGCTGGCTTCCTTCCAAGGATTTTCCGTAACGGGTTGATCCCCCCTCCACCGGCATCCCTAGCCTATTCAGCCCGGCACACCCTCGGGGTGCTCCACCCGGCACACCTCAAACCACCTAGCCCGACACACACCAATGGGCCTTGCCCGACACACCCCCTGGTGCCTGCCGTGGCCGACACCCCCCCACCCCCCCCACCCCGTGGTTGTGCCCCAGTGGCACACCCCTGGCTAGTATAGCCCGGCACACCCTAGCCACCGATTCCCCGGTGCACCTGTGACTTGAGTTAGTCTAGTAGCTTCTCATTCGGTGTTTCTTCTGAGTTTTCCGAAGTTTTCTCAAAGGTGGCTGCCTTGGCACACCCCTCAAATTGTCGGGTCATGCAACTCCTTGTGGGCGTGTTCCCTTTTCACTCCCCTACCATCAGGGTTAAGGGGAGATGATGTCGAATTTTCGTCAGAAATAATAGCATGTTAAAAGACAAAAGGAAGCAACAAACAAATGAAATAAGCAACAATAAAACATTCTAATCAAGATAAAGGAACTATGCAAGACTCAGAGCTGGACTGCTGAACATGACCATGGACTTAATCTGTCACGCCCCGAGCCTTTATGACTGCGGAAGACTCGCTCGAGAAACATGAACAGCCGGCATGGTAAGCCTCTTGCAAGCAAGAATGATCAGAGCGCAAGATAATCACACACATAAATACAATTGCACATTATTTTAATCAAACTACAACTTATTTCATTGATAATCAATATTCAAATACAATAACTTTCAACTTCTTTCAACCTATCACACTCAAGAAATAGGAAAATTACATAGACTCAATCTAAATAATATAGACTTTTCTGAGTCTTCACTCTCATCTTGACAGCACTTTCATTCGCTCTCGGACCCGCTACTTGTATAACCCGAATCCGAATTTGTATCACTTCCATCTCCTGAAAAAAATGGAAATAGGTAATGAGCACACTTGCCCAGTAGGTATCTTTGCATCAACATGAAGGCATATTAAAGTAATTAACATTTTAGCTCTAAAGAAATAAGGTAAAATCATGCGAATGCGATCAATCATGCGAATATCCAAAGTAACAAAGATGGTCGTTTAAGATACAATGAGAGCAAGTATGAACTAGTAAGAGTGTAACAAGAACATGCTATTGGCCTTTCAATGCCACATAATCATCACTCCAGTATCTTTTGCTTATGAGCAAGTACTTCGTGAATTTATGTGGAATATCAAGTTATGTACAAGAAAGTCTTGTCGTGCCGTGGATCTTCACTTATTTATAGAGAAAGTACTTTCAGCGTAATGCGACGCCAGTAGCATCATACCCCATGGTTTATAATAGTATGTTTCCGGCAATCGGTCGAGGGGACTAGCATAGAGCCCTTGAACACAATCAGTGCTCGATCGCATCTTCAAGTATATATCAAGCTACTTCCACGCATGTAACAATAAAGTATGGCCAAGAATGTATAATCCAATTAGTTCATGATAACATATTCAATGAATGAACACTTCACTTTAATAATGCGAGAGTCAAGAATGACTTAAACAAGGTTATGGTTATGGAAATAAATCCACAGCATAACGGTACATTTCTTTAATTTTTATTTCATTATATTAAGCCTCTTTGGATAATATGGCAAGTTCTAGATCATCAATAATCTATCTAGAAACTTTGGAACATCAACCATTGGGTCAAACCTTGGGTTAAGCACTCAAACAATGTGACAGTCAAGGACTGGGCCGTTACATGATGTGCCGCTCCAGTATTCAGCCGTTACATTAGTCTGATTCCAGAAATAATAAAATAGACTTAGTGAAATGTGACGGTCTTATATTGGGCCGTTAGATACTCCTGACGGTCCAGTATAGATCCGTTACATTGCTAGAACCAGAAACATCGATAGTGTAATCTACTAAATGGGCTTTAATGGTACAACCAACTCGGCGTCCTAGTGGAATCCCAGGCTCGCAGAGAATTACGGAGGCCTTGAAACAAGATTTCCTAGTCTATTGGAAGGAATATCCAATAGAGAGGTCCTCATGTCTAAGAACAATGATCCTATAGTGCAAAGTGTGAACTAATAGACAACATACCAGAATATGTGCCATGTACTTAAAGTAATGACTCTATAGATAGAGAGAGAATGTGTAGCAACGTGAAACCAAGATAAACTCCGTCAATACATCATTGAAAATCATGATTTCGATACAAAACTATAGAATTTTGGCACATGAAATTAACATAACTTAAAATAACTTAAGACACCTTGATTATACAATTTCGATTATGAATCGATAACTAAACTTAAAGTCATGATAACATGTCCAAACTTAGCTATCTAAGCTTATTTATAGGTAAACTTTAACTGGTTATCATTTTGCCTCGGGCTGACAGAACACAGTGTCTGACGGTCTAGGAAAGGTGCGTTACAATCTTGTGACGGTTTATCGACGGGCCGTTACAGTAGTGTAACGCTCCTGTTATGGTGCGTCAGAGACAACAAAGCAATTCAAATGTAACAGAGGGTGTGACGTCTTATCGTAAGGCCGTTAGATCATTGTGATGCGGGACGAGACACGGACACGGCAAGCTCGCAATCGTCCCTTGATGAGGGAAGCGTCGGACGTGCACGGTTGAGAAACCGGCAAGAGCTAGGGTGGTCGGCTCGCACTTTCATGCCCGGATCGGGTCACGGGACGGCTTCGCTCTCTCTCGCAGCAGTGATATTATAAATTGAAAGCGAGCTAGGTATCCCTACACATGCTCTCTAGCAGCGGCATATAAAGCATATAAAGAATTAAGCTAATGCCAAGTGTAAGGGTGAAGGCGATACTTCCACGCTCTCGGCGTGGCAAAGATGGGACCCGGCCGGAACTCGTACCCCCGGGAACTTAATACATTATGGTTACAGCAATGCAATTAAGCTCACTCCACGCAGGGAGGTAAAGGGCGACACAAGTGGGCCCGGGAGGACCAAGTTCAGGTTGACGGGCGGTTTCGGGCAATGCTTCGGCTTCACGCGTACTCGTGCTAGTGGGGGCCCACGTATTGACCGGAGGGGTCGTGTGGGGCCTGATGACTCCTCTATTGTGGAGACACTTGGGAAGCATTCCCCAGGGATGACGAGCTGCTGGAACGACCGCCGGACGCCGGGCGGCCCTCAGACGACGCTCGCTGGGAACTCGGCCACGAACCTGAAAGTTCTGTTTGCAGGTGCGCGAGTTGGATAAAACTGCTGTTGCGATCAGCCCCGTCGTCGGAACGCGACGAAATTAGAGCCGTTGGAAAGAGGACTCAAAATAATTCGACGTAGGGGTCTTCAAAAAAAATAATCAGATCTGTATTTCTGATTGTTGAATTTACAATCTTTCTGAATTCGGGCCAGAACTGCAGGGGCAGGATCTATCTTCTCTGAAGATCGACGTTGACTGGGGAGAAGACCTCGAAATCTGGAAATGATTTCTTCAGCAAAGTTGAAGGTCTCTGAGAGAGGAATCCGGGAATATTTTTGGTTTTTTGATTGGATAAGAAATGGATTTTCTGGGATGTTTTTACTAGACCTGGGTCGGATCTGGGAAACTGTGGGCAGACTGTTCTTGGGAACTTGGACGGTTTTTGTAAAATACTTGGAGGGCGAACCAAAAATTAATAAAATTCCTGGTGGTAGAGAGATGTGGAAAGAACTCCCATTAAATTTGGGCATCCCAAAAAAAATCAAAAGATGGTTTGAATGGGGTAGACTCAGAGCTGATGAACAGTGAACAGAACCAGACAGATCTGGAACTTGGACTTGGACGAAAATCAAAAAATATCTAACGGATGAATTTTGACGTGAATTTTTTTGTGGGGATAAGGGTTCTAGAGGGGAACCAACCCTGAAATTTTGCGCTTCAGAAGATGAAGGGAGTAATAGCAGGAATTCGGAGAAGAAGGATCTGTCCTGAGTGGACAGAACACCGAAACCGTTGGCAACGACGCGTCGGCGGCGAGACGATGGCGGCGGCGATCACCGGAGTTGCTTCAGATGCTGGAGGGGATCAAGGGGGAAGGGATTACACTCTAGAAAGAGGAGAGGGGGTGGAGGAACCAGGGAGAGAGAGGGGAGGGGCGCAAGCTTCACTTGGGGGCAAATGCCTTTTTTTCCATTCATTAATTCATTCAATATGAAAAATACAACCTTATATAGGATGCCAACCAAAATCAACCTCAACCCTTGGATCTAGGGGTTTGGATTGAAGGGCCGGGATACAATGTGAATCACACATTTAATACATTAGTTTAATCTAATTTGACCATACTTATTCAACCTTGGACTAGATCCATTCAAACACCACCTAACAAGCCTAATAAGGCCAAAAGAGGGGGCGCCCCCTTCATGGGCCTCTCTTGGGCCTAGGCTGGTCCAAGGCAAGCCAACCCAACCCATTAACTCAAGTCTAGACTTGGGCCTTCCAAGTCTTGGTGGCCCATGAGAGGGAGTGGCCCAATTGGGCCTTAAATGACTAATATGGTCCATAAGGGTGGCACTTGGTCCAATATGAACTAGGCTTTCTAATGGACTCTACTAATGGCAATCTAACCTTGGACTTGACATAACAAATGGCCCATTGGCTTGATATAAGCCTTACAAGGAGCCCAAAAGAAAGAAAATACACAATTATAATCTCATACAAGCCATAACTCACAAATACACTTCACCCGTGTATGGAAATCGCCTTTGATGCCCCATCACATTGTGACGGTCTTACCTTGATGCGTCAGATCGTCTGCTGGCAGTAAAATAAAGTAAACGTTTATGAAAACATAACATGCCTAGAAATCAAAATACTACAACTCTTCCAGACATGATAAACGAAGTATAGGCCAACTATATGCATGGGTTTTAGTGAATAGACAAGATAATATCTTTTATTTTCCATTTAGGGCTAAGAGATGCATGAATGTATAGAGCAATTAAAACATGAAATGTATGATCTATCATGCATGAAATCAATCAAAACTAGAGGGCTTTTATCTCTAACAAGATATTTTTGCCAATCATGAGATGACCTACCTCTTAAATGAGCTTTAATCTTCCAATTTGGGACTGCAAGACACGCCCTAGTTCTTCCCTTCCTAAGGTTTTTCAGCAACTTCACGTCGCTCTATCTCTCCAATCTCTTGACCTAAGGACATGAAATTTTGAGGGTAAGAAGCTGAAACTAAGGTGAACAAAAGTTCTAAAGGACTGAACTCTAATTACCTCGTCTAGAGGTCCTAATCTCTTGATCTTCAAGGGTCTTTTGCTCTGAATTCTGGGCTGCTATGACTGAATTAGCGACTTTAGAAGCTTCTATCTCCTTGGTTGGTTGATCTCCTAGCACGAAATTTGGAGAACTATTAGTCTAAAGTATACTAAACAAAATCTTCTAAAGAACTTACCCGACATTATGACTCCTTACCTTGATTCTTCACGAGCCAAAAGTAACGGTCGCTCAGTTCAGAACTATGTCCTATTTATAGGGTTTTGGCTAGGGTTTGAAGATTAGATCAATTCTAGAGTCCTTGATTTGTCAGAACCTGATCCCTAAGAGTCCTTAGTTATGTTATCAGCTCTCCCAAATTGATCTCCTGCAGAGAGGATCCCAAAGTTCTAATCTTTTTGCTCGTTCTTCCATTCACGGAACTGACAGGATGTAACGCATCAAGACTGGTGCGTTACATGGCTGTGGCGGTCGCACGATAGACCGCTACATCCAACGTGCACAGAGTTCAACATAAATCAAACTCTTTTGTTAATTATCCATATTATTATCCATAAAAATAGTATTATATCCTTAAAATACGTAAATAGGCTAAATAACCTTCTAGAATATGGGCCAAACTTAATGGGCTTGGTCCTTAAACCTTTTGGATTTTATTTAAATAGGCTAGGTTAATTATTTAACATAATTGGGCCTTATAATGACTTATTAATCCAATAATCCTTTTATTAATCTATTTAGCCCTTATAAATTCCAAAAAATTCTATAAATAACTCAGAAATTATTACATAACTTCTGATGCACTACACCCTCCCCCACTTAGAAGAATTTAGTCCCCAAATTCAATACATGGATTATGGAGAGTGTACTTACAGTTGAATAATTCTGGAAATCTTTTTCGCATGGCTGCTTCGGTTTCCCATATTGCTTCATATGGCCATGTTTTCTTCCATTGAATCTTGACCATAGGAATAACTTTATTTCTTAGTTGACGCACTTCTCGTTCCAGAATCTTTATTGATGTTTGCTCGTACGTCATATCCTTATGAATCTCCAGATTGTCATAAGTGATAATATGGTCAGGATCATATACATACTTCTTCAGCATAGAGACGTGAAATACATCATGAACTCCTGCTAATTGTGGAGGTAAAGCCAGTTTCTAGGCCACTTCACCGACCCTTTCAAGAATTTCAGACGGGCCAATGAACCTTGGAGTTAGCTTGCCCTTAATGCCAAATCTTCGAATACCGCGACCTGGAGAAACCTTGAGATACACATGGTCTCCTACTTGAAATTCCAAGTCGCGTCTTCGATTATCAGCATAAGATTTCTATCTATCTTGTGCCATCTTTATTCTCTCTTGAATAAGCTTGATCTTCTCTGTAGAATCTCTGATAATATCGGGGCCTAGGAATTGTATGTCTTTACTTGTTGACAAGTGAGACATCGAGACACGAAATCAGCTATTTCTCTCTTCATATTGGGCCACCAGAAGTTTCTTCTGAGATCCTGATACATTTTTATACCACCTGGGTGAATGGTGTACCTGGACTTATGTGCTTCTTCTAGAATCAATTTCTTCGTATCCTCATGATCCGGTACACATACTCGCTCTTTAACTAGCAATCTTCCATCCTTAATAGAAAAATCCGGCCTTTGTTCAACATTGGTCTTGATCTCCAATAATATAGGATCATCATTTTGTAGCTTGACCAGATCTTCTATCAATGTAGGTTGAGCTTGAATATTAGCTAGGAAACAATCCTCCTTCCTGTCAATATCTAAGTTCAACTGAGCAAATTGAGGAATAAGATTAGTCATACTAATCATGAGACTTGATAGCATACCCATTGGTTTTCTGTTGAGTGCATCCGCAACAGCATTAGCCTTGCCAGGATGATATTGAATAGCAAAATCAAAGTCTTTGAGATATTCTAACCATCTCCTCTGCCTCATATTTAGCTCTTTTTGAGAAAATAAGTACTTCAAGCTTTTGTGGTCCGAGTAGACCGTAAACTTTTCTCTATAGAGATAATGGCGCTAAATTTTCAAGGCGAAAATGATAGCTACTAATTCCAAATCATGGACATGATAGTTTTCCTCGTGGCGTTTCAATTGTCTTGAAGAATAACAGATTACTTTTCCATTTTGCATGAGGACACGCCCTAAGCCAATACCTGATGTATCCGTATATACTTCGAATCCACCACCTTCCACCGGTAGTGATAGAATAGGAGCTGTAGTAAGATGATTCTTAAGAGTTTGAAAACTCTTCTCACATTTTTCTGACCAGACAAAAGGATTTTCTTTTCTCGTGAGTCTAGTTAAATGAACTGTAATCTTTGAAAAATCTTTAATGAATCTTCTATAATAACCAGCTAGACCCAGAAAGCTTTGTACTTCTGATAGGGTCATTGGCCGGCTCCAATTCTTGACAGCTTCTACCTTAGAAGGATCCAAAGCGATACCTTCTTTTGAAATAATGTGGCCTAGGAATGAAACTTCCTTGAGCCAGAATTCGCATTTGTTTAGCTTGGCATAGAGTTCATGTTCTTTAAGTGTTTGTAAAGCTATCCTCAGATGTTCTTCATATTCTTTCTTGGTCTTGGAATATATCAAGATGTCGTCGATGAAGACAACGATGAATTAGTCCAGATATGGCTGGAAAACACTGTTTATAAGTTGCATAAATGTTGCTAGGGCATTTGTTAACCCGAACGGCATAACCACGAATTCATAATGGCCATAATGACTTCGAAAAGCCAATTTATAAATGCCCTCTTCTTTAATTTTAAGCTGATGATAACATGATCTGAGGTCTATCTTAGAAAAATATTCTGCTCCCTAAAGCTGATCAAAGAGCTCATCAATACGTGGCAACGGATACATATTTTTGATTATAAGTTGATTTAGTCGCCGGTAATCGATGCATAACCTGAGAGAACCATCCTTCTTCTTGACAAATAGAATCGGCGCCCCCCAAGGGGATGTGCTAGGTCTGATAAAGCCATTATCCAGTAGTTCTTGCAACTGCTTCTTTAGTTCTTTGAGTTTTATGGGGGACATCCTGTAAGGGGCTATAGAAACAGGTGCTGCTCCTGGAATGAGTTCAATAGTGAAGTTTACTTCCCTCTCGGGTGGTAAACTGGGTACTTCGGATGGGAACACATCGGGGAACTCATTTACAATAGGAATGTCTGCTAAGATAATCTCCTTGGATTCGATAATAATGACAGAAGTAAGAAAAGCTTCACATCCTTGCGAGATAAGTTTGCAAGCGTGAAGAGAAGATATGATAGTAGGATGCTTCTGGTACTTGATGCTAAGGAAGGAAAATCTTGGAAGACCGGGCTTTCGAATGGATATAATCCTATTTCGACAATTGATATAAGCATCATGATCTACAAGCCAATCTACCCCCAAAATGGTATCATAACCCTTCATGTCAAGGCATACTAAGTTTGCGGGGAGATTATGACCTTCTACTATCACTTCGCTATCAGGATAATAGTCGGTAAGCTTTGTTCCAGAACCTAAGGGTGTGGTAATAGCGAGATATGAAGGTAAGGGGACTAATGCAATTAATAATATTTTTGCAAAAGTAGTGGAGATAAAAGAATGAGAGGCACAAGTATCAAATAGCACAAATGCAGGACGAGAACAAATTTGAAGAGTACCTTCTATAAGCCCACCATCCTTGGGCGCTTCCTCTTCTTCTAAGACGGCATTGAGGCGAGCCTGCCTCCTACATCCTCCACCAGACGATTGGTATTTCATAAGGGGGCAATCTGGCATGCGATGCTCCCTGCTTCCACAACGTAAACAAGCGTCGAGGCGCTTCCAGCATTCCTCAACCGAATGGCCGAATTTTTCACAAAACGTGCAAGCTATAGCAACTTGCTCCTTCTCTTCCTTGAGTTTCTTTTGCTTATGGGAACTTTCACCATTCCCATTCCTGGATCTTTTCTTACTATCACGAATTTTGTAAGGCTTCGTGATGTTGAACTTTTCTTTCTTATAACACCAATCTGAGCGTCGACTGGATTCTTCTCCTTTCCCTTTTAAATTTTTGACCTTCTCTAAGGTCCTTTCACACAAATATGCTCGTTGAACCATTTCCGCATAAGTACAGATGTTTTAGGTCCCGAGCTGCTGAATGAAATCGGGCAGTAACCCGTCCATGAACCGATTTGCCTTCAATAAATCGGTGCTGATAAGATGCGGTGCGTAAGGTGCAAGCCTTGAGAATTGTAGTTCATATTCGGCAACCGTCATCATTCCTTGCCGAAGAGCGGCGAACTCCATAGCCTTTCTCTCTTTTACGTGCTCAGAAAAGTACTTGGCACGGAATAGGGTAGGAAACCATCCCAGGTATGAGGGGCATCGGCCGGAGGTGCCGGAACTGACTTCCACCATGTACGGGCATCTTTGTTAAGTTGAAAGGTTGCGAGACGCACCTTCTCCTGATCGGTGCATTGGATAATATAAAAGATGCGATTCATTTCATCTATCCAGTTCTCTCCTCGTCAGGATTAGAAGAACCATAGAAACGCGGAGGGTTTAAGCTCCAAAAGTTGCGATGCAAATCACCAGCCCTTGCTCCTGCGCCAGCTTCCACCATGGTTTGTAATGCATGTGTAAGGCCAGCAACAGTTTGTTGCATACCATTCCAATCTACGCGATGAGCCATGGTAATAATAGGGTACCTGAGAGAAAAATAACAACTTGTTATTTCTCGTGAAACTGGAAGAAAAATCAATCTTAAAACTAATTAACTATCTTATCCCGAGTTCTACCCAATTCTCACGTGGGTGTGAAAATTTCTTCCTTAGTTCATAGGTAGGGATCCTTAAACCTTGGACTTATCTTATGACATGACTCTTCTTCCTAAGTCCTGAGACTTAAGCTCTGATACCAACTTAACTGTCACGTCCCGAGCCTTTATGACAGCGGAAGACTCACTAAAGAAACATGAACAGCCGGCATGGTAAGCCTCTTGCAAGCAAGAATGATCAGAGCGCAAGACAATCACACACATAAATACAATTACACATTATTTTAATCAAACTCCAACTTATTTCATTGATAATCAATATTCAAATACAATAACTTTCAACTTCTTTCAACTTATCAGACTCAAGAAATAGGAAAATTACATAGACTCAATCTAAACAATATAGACTGTCCTAAGTCTTCACTCTCATCTTGACAGCATTTTCATTCGCTCTCGGACCCGCTACTTGTATAACCCGAATCTGAATTTGTATCACTTCCATCTCCTGAAAAAAATGGAAATAGGTAATGAGCACACTTGCCCAGTAGGTATCTTCGCATCAACATCAAGGCATCATTAAAGTAATTAATATTTTAGCTCTAAAGAAATAAGATAAAATCATGCGAATGCGATCAATCATGCGAATACCCAAAGTAACAAAGATGATCGTTTCAGATATAATGAGAGCAAGTATGAACTAGTAAGAGTGTAACAAGAACATGCTATTGGCCTTTCAATGTCACATAATCATCACTCCAGTATCTTTTGCTTATGAGCAAGTACTTCGTGAATTTCTGTGGAATATCAAGTTATGTACAAGAAAGTCTTGTCGTGCCGTGGATCTTCACTTATTTATAGAGAAAGTACTCCCAGCGCAATGCGACGCCAATAGCATCATACCCCATAGTTTATAATAGTATGTTTCTGGCAATCAGCCGAGGGGACTAGCATAGAGCCCTTAAACACAATCAGTGCTCGATCGCATCTTCAAGTATAAATCAAGCTACTTCCACGCATGTAACAATAAAGTATGGCTAAGAATGTATAATTCAATAAGTTCATGATAACACTATTCAATGAATGAACACTTCAATTTTATAATGCGAGAATCAAGAATGACTTAAACAAGGTTATGCTTCTGGAAATAAATCGGCAGCATAACGGTACATTTCTTTAACTTTTATTTCATTATATTAAGCCTCTTTGGATAATATGACAAGTTCTAGATCATCAATAATTCATTTAGAAACTTTGGAACATCAACCCTTGGGTCAAACCTCGGGTTAAGCACTCAAACAATGTGACAGTCCAGAACAGGGCCGTTACATGATGTGACGCTCCAGTATTCAGCCGGTACATTAGTCTGATTCCAGAAATAATAAAATAGACTTAGTGAAATGTGACGGTCTTATATTAGGCCGTTAGATGCTCCTGACGGTCCAATATAGATCCGTTACATTGCTAGAACCAGAAACATCGATAGTGTAATCTACTAAATGGGCTTTAATGGTACAACCAACTCGGCGTCCTAGTGGGAATCCCAGGCTCGCAGAGAATTACGGAGGCCTTGAAACAAGATTTCCTAGTCCATTGGAAGGAATATCCAATAGAGAGGTCCTCATGTCCAAGAACAATGATCCTATAGTGCAAAGTGTGAACTAATGGATAACATACCGGAATATGTGACATGTACTTAATGAAATGACTCTATAGATAGAGAGAGAATGTGTAGCAACGTGAAACCAAGATAAACTCCGTCAATACATCATTGAAAATCATGATTTCGATATAAAACTATTGGATTTTGGCACATGAAATTAACATAACTTAAAATAACTTAAGACACCTTGATTATGCAATTTCGATTATGAATCGATAACTAAACTTAAAGTCATGATAACATGTCCAAACTTAGCTATCTAAGCTTATTTATAGGTAAACTTTAACTGGTTATCATTCTGCCTCGGGCTGATAGAACACAGTGTCTGACGGTCTAGGATAGGCGCGATACAGTCTTGTGACGGTTTATCGTGGGGCCGTTACAGTAGTGTAACGCTCCTGTTATGGTGCGTCAGAGACAACAGAGTAATTCAAATGTAACAGAGGGTGTGACGGCTTATTGTAAGGCCGTTAGATCATTGTGACAGTCTTACCTTGATGCGTCAGATCATTTGCTGGCAGTAAAATAAAGTAAAGGTTTATGAAAACATAACATGCCTAGAAATCAAAATACTACAACTATTTCAGACATGATAAACGAAGTATAGGCCAACTATATGCATGGGTTTTAGTGAATAGACAAGATAATATCTTTTATTTTCTATTTAGGGCTAAGAAATGCATGAATGTATAGAACTATTAAAACATGAAATTTATGATCTATCATGCATGAAATCAATCAAAACTAGAGGGCTTTTATCCCTAACAAGATGTTTTTGCCTATCATGAGATGACCTACCTCTTAAATGAGCTTTAATCTTCCAATTTGGGACTGCAAGACACACCCTAGTTCTTCCCTTCCTGGGATTTTTCAGCAACTTCATGTCACTCTATCTCTCCAATATCTTAACCTAAGGACGTGAAATTTTGAGGGTAAGAAGCTGAAACTAAGGTGAACAAAAGTTCTAAAGGACTGAACTCTAATTACCTCGTTTAGACGTCCTAATCTCTTGATCTTCAGGGGTCTTTTGCTCTGAATTCTGGACTGCTATGACTGAATCAGCGACTTTGGAAGCTTCTATCTCCTTGGTTGGTTGATCTCCTAGCACGAAATTTGGAGAACTATTAGTCTAAAGTATACTAACCAAAATCTTCTAAAGAACTTACCCGAAATTATGACTCCTTACCTTGATTCTTCACGAGCCAAAAGTAATGGTCGCTCAGTTCAGAACTAGGTCCTATTTATAGGGTTTTGGCTACGGTTTGAAGATTAGATCGATTCTAGAGTCCTTAATTTGCCAGAACTTAATCCCTAAGAGTCATTAGTAATGTTATAAGCTCTCCCAAGTTGATCTCATGCAGATAGGATCCCAAAGTTTCAATCTTTTTGCTCGTTCTTCCATTCACGGAACTGACAGGATGTAACGTATCAAGACTGGTGTGTTACATGGCTGTGGCGGTCGCACGATAGACCGCTACATCCAACGTGCACAGAGTTCAACATAAATCAAACTCTTTTGTTAATTATCCATATTATTATAAATAAAAATGGTATTTTATCCTTAAAATATGTGAATAGGCTAAATAACCTTCTAGAACATGGGCCAAACTTAATGGGCTTGGTCCTTAAACCTTTTGGATTTTATTTAAATAGGCTAGTTTAATTATTTAACATAATTGGGCCTTATAATGACTTATTAATCCAATAATCCGTTTATTAATCTATTTAGCCCTTGTAAATTCCAGAAAATTCTATAAATAACTCAGAAATTATTACATAACTTCTGGGGCACTACATAATCACACAACAGATCGAAAGCTTGCCGTTCAAGGCCCTTCATCTAAATTTTACGAACAAAGGGACCCTCCTCTCAGACCCTACTCCACTCATGTAGACTTTGCCCCAGCTGCCCCTGCCCCTTTGGCCCATTCCTCATCCGGCACACTCTACCTTCACCTTGCCTAGCCTCTCTCGGCACACTCTTTAACCTTCACCCGATGCACTACCATCCTTCCTCCAGCAGTACGCCATCCAACAACCCTGCCCTTCACACAACCCAAACATGCTTAGACCTTGCCTAGCATGCACAGACCCCAAGCCTCACATGCTCAGACCTCGCCTAGTATGCATAGACCTCAGCCCAACCTGCATGGACCTTGCACGCAGATGTACACCGACCCCAGCATGCATGGCCGCCCATGTGCACAGACCTTGCTAAGCTCCAAACCCCAACATGCTCAAACTTGGCCAGAGCTGCACGGACATTGGGCCTACGTGTGCACCGACCTGCCTTCATCTTTGAGCCTAGGTGCACCAACCTTACTCCACTTGACTGCCGTATGCACCGACCTCACCCAACACGCACGGACCTCAGCCCTTGCTCAACCTCCAACCCAAACCTCCACAGACCCCAGCCCTTGCTGCACCGACCTCCAATATAAACATGCACCGACTGGCCCCATCTGCATAGACCCTTCCTTTGATCCAGCCCCAGCTGCATTGACCCTTGGCCAACTGGCCCCTCACACGGCTCAAACGTGCATAGACTTTGGCAGGCCTTGCCCTCCACACATCCCCAACGTGCACAGACCTTCCCTTCACATATCCCTAAATGTGCATCGACCTTCCCCCTGCCCCATGTGCATCAAACTTTGTCATTCATAACACACATGTGCACTGATATGCCTTCAGTCGTACACCTAGGTGCTCAGATCCTCATCCGGCACACTCTTGGGCTACCTGGCTCGGCACACACTAATAGGCCTAGCCCGACACACCCATGTGCCTTGTCCGGCACACCAGCCTCCTCTTGCCTGGCACACCTGCGCCTCACCCGGTGCACCTTGCCAGGGTCTTGCCCGGCACACCAGCCAGTCCGTTACCCGGTACGCTCCTAGCTCATCTTTCCCCGGCACACTCTGCGTCTGAAGGGCTATGTTGTAATACAATAAAAAAAGGGATAAATAATAATAGTAACAATAAATAATAAATAATAATAATAATAAAAATCAAAGAAAGGGATAAATAATAATAATAAAGAAACAAGTAATAATAGTAATAAATTTAGAAAATAGTAAATAAATAAATAATAGAAAAATAAATAAATAATAATAATAACAAACTAAACAAAAAAATAGTAAATAAGTAAATAATAATAAAATAAATAAATAATGATAACAAACTCATCAAAAAATGATGAAAGTAATAAACAAGAATAATAGTAATTCCCAAACAATAATCAAATGATGAGATCCGCTCCGCAGCCTCGTTTCTCCTCGAGACCCGGTGTAAAGGAAATATTAATGCCGCCCCTCTAGGTCGGACTCGGACCTTGGGAACCACCCCAATATGGCCGTGATCTGACACTGCTTTGGGCCGATAGTTCGTCAAACCGGACTCGTTCCCATTGGGATTCATTTTCGCTCTTTCATTGGAACTGCCGTAAACTCGGCATACATTTGTACGGGTTTACTTCCGTCTACGTCGTACCTTCAATACGGATCTTTGTCCGAACATGAAGTGGTCTATGAATGACCGATAAAATCTGAATGGAGCGGGGTGACTTTCATCCTCCCCAAACCCTATGCTTAGGAATATCGATAAGACCTTCGTGAGTCACGCTTGGACCTCGGGTTCATCCCAACCATGGTCATTGCCTGACCCACATCCTAGGCCTATAACTAGCCATCCTTGTACACGTCTTTGTTTTGGGATCTAATCCCGGGACACTTTCCCGCTGCCCCTTTGGCACCGGAAATATTGACGATGCCCACGCGAGCTTGATTCTGACCGTGGGGGAGCCACCGCAGTATGGTCGCAGTCAGATCTTGCACCGGGCCAAAAAATTCACCGGTTCCCGACCCCTCCAACTGGGATTTAACTGAATATTCCTCGTACTTCTGAATAATAAATTCGTCACATCCCGACATATATACGCTCCGATTTTCCCGTGACGATTACGCTTTTCTCTAGCCGGACATTCGTCCGAACATTAAATGGTCAACATATGACCGACATGATCTCAAACACTTTCTTTACGCCCTTGTATGAGGACTTCAATGTTCCTTAATAGATTTTTATGCAATTAATTTTTTGGCCATGAGGTCCTTTTTCCCGGTGATTAATCAAGGGTGTTCCCCCTCTCCGAGGGGATGTAAATAACGTCGTGGCCTTTATGGCGCGGCGGGTTTTGGTCCCGACACGAATCACACAATCGCCTGACTGAGTCAAACCGAGAGCGCCATGGGCTTCCTCGAAGACCGAACAAATCGTCACTTTGTGATTGGCGCGCCCACGCACTTAATAAACCCAATAAATCAATAAAACAACTATTTACGATAAAAAGTGCATCCATAGCGTCGCGTAACACGACGAGTTGACAGGTAGTCCCAGGTTGGCCCGGGAACTGAAGATAAGCGGCTTATCGGCGCATGTCTGAGGGTCGGGGGTGGCCCCGACTTGCTGGAGGGTCTTCAATGGACATGGCTGGAGTGCTGGAGCCGTTGGTTGGCCCTCGACTTGCTGTACAATGGTCGGGATATGCACGCCCACAAGGCGTTGGGGGAAATTTCTGATACGCGTATGTGGGCTGTGTATGAGTGCTATGGGATTCTAAGGCCCATGGTTGACCAAGATAAGTCTCCCTTTGACTTAAGAAAACTGGATAGTGGCGTCTTGGGGGTAGATCCTGACCTCATTGCTGGGTGCAATGTGTCGTGGCCTGTCGTCAATGCGCCCCCGGGTTGCCCCAGGTAGCCGTGTTGAGCACGGGTAAATCCGTAAACTGAGTGATCTGGGGTGGCCCCGATCGATGGGTGATGTTGCCATAGGTCACGGCTAGCTAGACAGGACCCTTGGCTGGGCCCGGTGAGTCATAGGAGGGGCTGGGTAGCACGCGCCTTAAAGGTATTCAGGAAAATTCCCGAACCCTTATCTCTTAGTATTTTGCTGGGGAATTGTCTCGGTACAACAATCACCCACTGTCTGGGCTCCGCTCAGGGGTTGGCTCTCTGAGGAATCCTCGGATTCATCTGAAGGCGAGGAAGATTCACTTGAAGGTGAGCACCCAGAGAAGTTATACTTGTTTCCTCGCGAGAAGATCCTGAACATCTTCTTCGCGTGCCGGCGAGCGGGACTTATAAACACATCACCTAGTGAGCAGGCACCAGGTGTTGCATTTCATCAGGGCTATTGCCCATACCATGAGATGATAGACCACATCATCCACAACTATCACCCTTTTAAGGACCTCTCCGAGGATTTAATCAGGCGAGGGATGGTCAATATGGGTGAATTCTTGGTCGATCCACCGCAGCCGCATGTACAGGAGAGCTTTCATTTCTCCATCAATGTCATACATGCCTCAGACACTTTTTAACTCCCATAGCCGAAAGAGGAAGGAGTCAGTTCCCAACCACCCAAGTCCACATTGTGGTACCCAGGGTGGTGACCCTCACCAGTGTTCTTTCCCTAAGGAGGACACTGAGAAGATGTTTGACAAGCTCCTGGAAGAAGGTCGGGTGTTGATGCATGATCCGCTGTCCTACTACAATAAGATGGCCATGAGTCATCCCCGCTACTGCAAGTATCATGTCAGGGTATCTCACCCCATTGGGGAATGCCCGGAAGCCCAAGATTGCATTGAAGTCCTCATCCAAAGAGGGGAGATCGATGCGCAGGGGAACTCTACGACAAGGCGACTTCTTAAAGAGGTTGCTGAGAAGATTCTTCGACAAGCTCAACAAGAGCAGACCAAGCAGCGGGAGACTAAGCCCACCTCTTAGTAGGTCCTTTCAGGCAAGTCTTCAGGCAACGGCAAATCTCAACCAGACCCCAAAGGTAAGGCTAGGTGCGAGGGGCCTAAGGTGTAATGCCCCGAGTTTTTCGGATCTGGATCCGTGGATTCAGATCGCCTTTCCGTGTGTTTCAGATTTGAGTCCGATAGAGCTTCGGACTATTTTACCAGATTGTCGGACCCACTGGTGGTGCCAGTGGGTCCCCGTGAGTTTCCTTGGGCCCGTGGTGTTGTGAGGAGCACGCCTGTAATTTTCTATATTTTTCGGAGCACCTTGTGGGTCCCGGGTTGCGTTGTGGGTTTTACGCGTGTTTTCTGTCTATCGGACCTTCGGAACCCTGTATAGGGTAAATCGTTGTGTTCTCAGACGTTGGGATGTTACCACGGTGATCAGCGTGTTCCGAGGATCGCGGTGGTGTATTTTTCTATTTTTTGATATTTTTCAGATTTTCTGGATTTTCTATATAAACCCCCCTCCCTTTTTCTCTCTCCCCTCTCATTTCTCTCTTCTCTCCCACTCTCTTCTCTCACGCCCTCTTTCTCCCCTCTCCTCTCTGGCGGCTGACGGAGCGAGGCGGGGGCGAGGCGGAGGCGGCATGGGCGAGGACGCGGGCGAGGATGGGCGAGGATTGAGGCGGTGGAGGCGCGTGGGAGCTCGTGGCGCGGTCGCAAGCCGGCGAGGCTTCAACGGCGTTTCTTCGCAGATCGGCGAGCTCGGGGCGCGAAATCTTCGGTGGAGGTAGGGAGATGGACCCCCAGCTCGTGCTTTCCCTTTCACATGAGTTTTCTAGGCCGTGGCGAGCCGAGCGGGTTTATTTTCGCATTTTGGGGAAAATCCATGTTTTTGGGGAGTGAGCCGGATCTCTCGTTTTACGATATTTTTGGCCGATCCAGGAGTTTAGATGCATGCCTAGGGGCTTGGGGATGGATTCCCCTTTGTTTCCTCATCACCCAGGGGTGATCGGGGCGTGGATCAAATTTTGGGGTCGTTTCCCGTCGTTTCGCTCTCGGACGGGTGTGACGGTCCTTCCAGTGACCGTCACATGCTGTGACGCCCCAGGGTGGGTGCCTCACAGGGTCCTGTAGTGTCGACAGGCGTCGGTCGCTCTAGCGGTCTTATGATAAATCGCCAGAGGGTGTGACGCACCTGGGCTCGACCGCTACGTCCATTTTTCATGTTTTCGGACCGTTGGGATCACGAGTCCCTGACGCGCCTAGGTAGGACCGTCAGAGCCTTGTGACGCCCCTTCCTGGGACCGTCAGAGTTGACGCAGCCCATTTTCTTACGCGCCTGGGTAGGACCGTCAGAGACTGTGACGCCCCTAGAGGTGTGCGTCACAGCCTGTTTTCACTCGTCTTCTAAGGCACTAGGTTGGGTGCGTCAGAGACGGTGATGCACCAGGGTAGGCGCGTCACAACCGGTTTGCACCGAGCGTCTGACGGCCCTTTGTTGGTGGGTCAGAGTGGTTGTGACGGTCGAGGTTTGGATCGTTACAAACTGTGATGGCCCAAGGTTAGACCGTCAGGCTCTGTGTTGCACCGAGGTGAGTTTTCATGTTCTCTGCCTTGTTCGGAGATGTGTGGATCCCCGGTCGACCCGGTTGGGACCCAGTGGTCGACCTGCGGTCTTGTGAGTGTTCCAGACACCCCGAGGGTTTTGTGTCCTTGTCTTGAGGGTGTCGGGAGGACCGTGTTACCTCATTTAGCGTGCCCATAGGTTTGAGACTCCGGGTGACTCCTCGCGTGTCGGGCTTTTGTGTTACGCTTGACCGAGTCACCGTGCATCGGTGTGAGCACGGTGGGGTCTCCCCCGCATGCCGTGAGTTTTCCTGGAAGATGATTCCTGAGTGGGCCATGTGTTTGGCCTTGGACTGCGAGTCCAGTTATCGACGTGGCAGCTAGTGCGTTGCCCTGGGAATCGTGCTTCTGTGCTTTCCGCGTGGGCCATGTGTGTGGCCTTGGACTGCAACTCCAGTTGTCCAGCCTAGAGCTAGAGGGTTCCCGTTGTTCCCTGAGAGTGGGATTCGGTTTGGCGGCCTGTGAGCTGCCTTGGGAACCATGCTTTTACATTTTCTTGTGATCTGTGAGTCCCGTTTCTTCTCCGACCGTGGTCACCGTGCGACGGTGCTGGTACGTGGGACGGTCCCTGTACTTCGTCGGGTTCGGACGTGGTTTTCCGTTGACTTGAGAGTCTACTCTCTCAGTGACCCTCCACTAGTCGTAGCCTGCTTACACGGATGTGGTCCCACCAGGGAGTGGTGGAGAGACTACCCTTAGAGACGGTTTGTGGACCGATTTCCGTCGGGCCCCACGTCTTGCAGCATGAGTCCTGCTGAGGGGAAAATAGGTCAGAGGGCAAGACCAGGTACGTGCGGTCTGTGTGCACACGTGGTTGGGGGTGGTTGGACTCACGTCGACGGACGTGACCCCATCTAGTCACTTGTTTCTGGTTACTTGTACGGTGTCCGTGCCTTTGGTAGGCGCTACCACGTCAGGCAGTTCACTTGCGGTGCGGTGTAAGACGTCAGGGGAGGCTACCGGCTGTGCTTCTAGTGGGAGGTACTCTTGTTCTAGACAGAGAGTGACAAACTGTCAGTTTCTGCGACTTCGACCTTCGGGTTTTCGGCCGTGTTGATCGTTAAGTTTCGGTTGTTTTGCCATGGCGCGTCTGTCGGTTTACGCGTCGTGATACTAGTTCTAGTGGCTTTACCGAGATTGCGCCTTGTTGTGCGGTACCCGTGATCAGATGGTCTGGGTTGCACTTTGGATAGTGTGTCCAGGTTGGCCGTGTCCTGGGAGACAGGCCTCTACGGCGTTGTTGCCATGGGTTTTTACTTCAGTAAGTGATACTAGTGTAGTTCGGTAGCCCCCGACCGTGAGTTCGGGGTGTGTTTCTGGTACAGTAGGAGTAGTTGTAGTGCCGGGTTTTGACCGGCCACCGGGTTTACTGTTCCTGTTGTTACGGTTGCTCTTGCAGCTTTCCTTTCTGCTACTGCCATTGTCTCCGGTTGGGGTTCCGCGGGATTCCTGTTGAGTCTCTATTTTGGAGACTCATTCCCTGCTTTTTAGGTGTGGCAGTTCTTCCTCGAGGTTCGAGGGTGCGGTACGGAGGTTCTCAGTTGCCAGCTTGCCGGGCCGAGTGTTCACTTGGCATGTGGTACGTTTTTACTACTTTAGACTGTACTTTCTGTTGGATTGGACTCTGTTGTAGTTGTAGTTGTTTATTTATTTCTGTTAATTATTGAATTATCCTACTTTATTTTCTATTTCTTTGTGTCTCCACACTCCTTTTATCCCTTCCGCGCCCTCCCGGCTCGTGGGCGGCCGTTCGAGTCTCGGATTATCGGGCCTTCCCGGTAATCAGATTCTCGGGTCGTTACAGCTGGTATCAGAGCGAGGTTGTGGACGTACATAGTAATTTAAAATATTGCAGTGATCAGAGTCCATAAGGTCCAGTACAGTCGGCAGCTGGCTTAGGGATTTGTGCTTGTTTTTTCGCTTTGTTTCTCTCTTCAGAGCTTGAGTGCGCTGTGCGGCGCTGTGAAGGTGGTTGTTGTTCGCGGATTTCGTGCCAGCATGGGGCCTAAGAATCAAAGTCGAGAGCCTTCCCCCTCATTGGTGGTGGCCCTGGTTGTGCTGCGTTAGGCAGAGGTTGCTGGCAGGCGTGAGCTCGCGGTACTACGTTCGAGGAATGTGCAGCGTGGTCAGGTGGCTGGAGAGGATTGTTCGTGGTTAAGTGCCCGTGAACGTGCTTCGAGGGAGCTGCTGTCGATTTTGGCCACTCCAGCTTGAGGTTTTTCCATCCCCTGAGGTGTTCTGGTCCTGGTTTAAGGTGGCAGAGCCAGTGTTCTGATCGAGAAGTGTGCTCGGGTGAGCGGAGGATCTTCTCGGTGAGCTGATGTTTCGTCGAGCCTGGTGTTCTTGTCGTGCTCTGTTGCGTCAGAAATGACGTGTCGGTCCCGATTGTTTTGTAGATTTCGAGGTAGGATTGGGCTGTGGTGTCCCAGTAAGTCTTGCTCCTGCACTCTTGCGTGCGAATGGGTGGTGTCCGCCTTGGACTTTGCTTGAGATGTGAAGGCTCTGTGGTGAGTTTCGGGACTCGAGGAAGAGTGTCGGCGGTTGTCGGTTATGGATCGTGTTGCGGCTCTTGGCATGCCGTGTTGCAGTTCGAGGAATTGTAGTGGTGGTGTGTGGACATGCAAAATTGCACGCCCATACATCCCAACTAGTCTAGCTTCAACAACGACTCCAACTAGAGAAACTATGGAGGAGATGGGCCGTCCGGACTCTCCAAACAAATGCACACACTGCGGTGAAGTCGTCTCCGGAGTCACGACAGTGAAGAGAGATCAACTACCAGAATACACTCCAACCTGTGGGCCTCGAAGAAAATCGAATGGGCTACAACCCGCACTCTCAACAGGCTCAGAACTGCCCACTTCGCCCCTTCAGCGGCACGCCCCTGGCGCCCTTCAGCGGCACGCCCTTCAGGCCCCTTCAACGGCACGCCCCTTCAGCGGCACGCCCTTCGGGCCCTTCAGCGGCACGCCCTGGCAGCCCCTCAGCGGCATGCCTTGGCAGCCCTTCAGCGGCACACCCTTTGCCCTCTTCAGCGGCACGCCCTTGGGCTCTTCAACGGCACGCCCTCTGGGCTCTTCAGCGGCACACCCATCCTGCCCTTCCAGCGGCACGCCCTTTGGGCTCCTCAGCGGCATGCCTGCGAGCTCTTCCAGCGGCACACTTTTGCAGGCTTCCAGCGGCACGCTTTTACGGTCTGCCAGCGGCGCGGGTTTTCGCCCGTTCAACGGCACACTTCGGCCGGTAAGCAATCTTAACGCCATCCCCTATAGATCCTTGGCGCGCAATGGGGTTGCTGAGGTGTCACCCGGGGAGAGGGCCACGCTGCCTACTCCTCCTACCACCCAGGACAAGGGAGTCAACTCCCATTAAATGCCCGCCGGACGCTTCCCGCCTTCGGACGCTCCCGCCACCGGGGGTATAAAACCCCTCTTCTTCACTGCGAACAAAAGAGGGGAAGAGGCAGACACACACACACAGACGGAGAAGAGAAGAAGAGAAGAAGAGGAGGAGGGGAAGCTCTGCCTCCCCCTCCTGCTGCTCCGTCCACCACCGTCCGTGCGAAGAAGAGAAGAAAAGAAGAGAAGAAGAGAAGAAGAAGAGGAGGGGAGGCTCTGCCTCCCCCTCATGCTGCTCTGTCCACCGCCGTCCGTGCGAAGAGGAGAAGAAGAAGAGAAGACGGATAAGAGAAGAAGAGAAGAAGAAGAGGAGGGGAGGCTCTGCCTCCCCCACCTGCTGCTCCGTCCACCGCCGTTCGTGCGAAGAAGAGAAGAAAAAGAAGAGAAGAAGAGAAGAAGAAGAGGAGGGGAGGCTCTGCCTCCCCCTCCTGCTGCTCCATCCACCGCCATCCGTGCGAAGAGGAGAAGAAGAAGAGAAGATGGAGAAGAGAAGAAGAAGAGGAGGGGAGGCTCTGCCTCCCCCTCCTATTGCTCCGTCCACCGCCGCCCGTGCGAAGAAGATAAGAAAAGAAGAGAAGAAGAGAAGAAGAAGAGGAGGGGAGGCTCTACCTCCCCCTCCTGCTGCTCCGTCCACCGTCGTCCGTGCGAAGAGGTGAAGAAGAAGAGAAGAGAAGAAGAGAAGAAGAGGAGGGGAGGCTCCGCCTCTCCCTCCTGCTGCTCCGTCCACCGTCATCCGCGCAAAGAGAAAGAGAAGAAGGAGAAGAGAAGAAGAGTGGGTGGAGAGAGGGAGTGAGGTCCGAGAGGGGAGGAGTCCGTGCTCCGTCCCCCCCCCCCATGGCATCTTCTTTCCTTCATTCTTTGTCCCCCTTTCTTTTCATCCCTTCTTTAGGGTTTGCCTCCTCCCGGGTGTTTTCGCCTTCGTTCACATCCCGGCTGTGCCTTCGGCGGCACACCCCAACTAGCCCTCCAACGGCACAGTCCATTGGGCCCTCACCGGTGCACCTTACAACACCCTTCGCCGGTGCACCCTTCCTTGAACCCTTCGCTGGTACACCCTTTGACGCCCTTCGCCGGCACGCCCCTATGGGGCCTTCAGCGGCACACCCAGCAACTCTTCGCCGACACACCTGTGATGGCCTTCGCCGGCACGCCCCCTTTTTCCGGTACGGTCCTAATGGCCTTCACCGGCACACCCTTGGTCTCCCTAGCCCGGCGCGCCCCTGACCGGTTCTAGAGAGGCTCCCCCCCCCTTTTTTTCCACCGTTGCCTCCGAGTTTTCCGAGGTTTTTTTAAGGTGTTGCCGCTCTCGGGCGCCCACCTCCAGTTGTCGGGTTCCGCCACTCCATGTGGGCGCGTTCCCTGTATCTCCCTTACGCTCAGGTCAAGGGGAGATGCTGTCGAATTTTTGTTAGAAGTGATAACAAATTAAAAGGCAAAAAGAAAGCAACAAATAAACGAAAAGAACAACGGTAAAACACTTTAACCAAGACAAGGGAACCGCAATCAACACAAAGAGTGCCTAATCGAACGATAACTAAGCAACTTAAACATTCGTCCTCATGGGAGAAAGAATGGAAGATAATCAAGAGAAAGAGAGAAGAAACCCATGCAAACCGAATAAAAATCAAGGGGGGGAGAGAAAAGTAAAAGATATAAGAGTGGGAGCGGAGTGGGCCCCGTCCTCACCCTCATCCGATACGCCTGCTTGCCTTGGCCTTCCTCGGCACGCTCCTAGACCGGCACACTTTGCCAGGCCCTTCCCCGGTACTCCCTGCAATCGCTCTTCACCGGTGCGCCCCCAGCCCAGTTTCTCCGGTACACCCCTTGGAACCTCTCGGCGGCACACTCGCCACGCCCTTCGCCGGTACACCCTGCAGCACCCTTCGCCGGCACGCCTCCTCTTCCTTCCCCGGCACGCTCCCATGGCCTTCGCCGGTACGCGCTTCCAGCTCCTTCGCCGGCACGCCCATCCTTCAACACTCCGGCGGCACAACCCAGCACCTTCGCCGGTACAGCCTGGCCGCTCTTCGCCGGCACGCCCCTTTAGCCCCTTCCTAGCCCTCTAGCGGCCCACTCTCTCCGAATATATATATATATATATATATATATATATATATATATATATATATATATATATATATATATATATAATACAATAATAATAATAATAATAATAAATTAATACAAATTATGATGGATAAATAAATCTAAATATATATATATGAAATAAACAAAAAGGGTGTGAAATTGTAATAACAATAGTAAGAAAAGAGAAAAAATATAATAATAATAATGAACAAAAATGGAGAAATCATTCAGAACAAATACATAAAAGGGAAATAATCAAAAATATACATATATTTATTTATTTATTTATTTGAAACCCAGATAAAAAAATGGTAAAATCTGTATCGCAGCCCCCGTCTCTCCCGCGACCTGGTGCTGAAGGAATAACAATGCCGCCTTTCCAGGTTGGGCCTGAGTCTTGGGAATTATCCCGAAATGACCATGACCTGACCCCGCCTCGGGCCGACATTCCAATTAAGCCGGACTCGTTTCTCAGGCCGGATCCCTTCCGAGCCGCTATTAAAATTGCCGCACGTTCGGCATACATTTGAACGGGTTCACCTCGATTCCCACAGCGTTTCTATTACGGACCTGCGTCCGAACATGAAAAGGTCTGTGAGTGACCGATATGGCCGACGGCCCCCGTCCCGACATGGTCGTAACTCGACATGGCTCTGGGTCGATGGTTCGTCAAATCGGATTTATTCTATTGGGATTCGTTCCCGCTCTTTCATTGAAATTACCACAAACTCGGCATACATTTGTACGGGGTTGTTTCTACCTACGTCGTACCTTCAATACGGACCTGCGTCCGAACATGAAAAGGTCTGTGAGTGACCGACAAAAATTGGAATAGAACGAGATGGCTCCTGTCATGCCTGGACCCTTTGCATGGGAATGTCAACAAGGCCTCCGTGGGCCACGCTTAGACCTCGGGTCCGTCCCGATTATGGTCATTGTATGACCCATATCCTTGGCCTATAGCCCGCTCCCTCCGAGCAAGTTTTGGTTTTGGAATCTAGTCCCGGGACTATTCCCCGTTGCCCCCCCCCCCCCCCCGGCACCGGAAATATTAATGATGTCCGCGCAAGACCCGTTTGGACCGCGGGAGGCGCCCCCGGTATGGTCCTGACTCGATCTCGCACCGGGCTGATAAATTCACTAGTTTCCTTCCATACTAGCCAAAATTTAACCGAATGTTTTCAGTACCTCGAAATAATATATTTGCCATACCTCGGCATACATATGTTCCAGGTCCTCCCGCGACGATTACGATATTCTCAAGCCGGACACATGTCTGAATATTAAACGGTCTCCCGAACGACCGACACATTTCGGACGCTCGCTTCCCTAGACGCGGGGCTTTCCAGCTGATTCAAGGGATATCCCCCCATTGCCCCTTGGCACCAGAAACATTAATGACGCTCATGTGAGCCTGACTTCGACCGCGGGGGGCCCACTGCAGTATGGTCGCAGCTTGCTCTTGCATCGGGCCAACAGATTTACTGGTTTTTGATCGCTTCAACCGAGATTTAGCCGAACGCTTTCCGTCCTTCTGAACAATAAATCTGTCGTACCTCGGCATACATGCATTCCGGTTTCCCCGTGACGATCGCGCTTTTCTCGAGTCGGACATTCGTCCGAATATTAACTGCTCAGTACACGATCGACATGACCGCGAATGTTTTCTTCTCATCCTCATACGGGGATCTTAATGCTTCCTAATAGACCTTCCCATGCAATTAATTTCCTTGCCATGAGGCCCTGATTCTCGGCGATTAATCAAGGGTGTTCCCTCGTATGGGGGATGTAAATGACATCGTGACCTTTATGGCGCGGCGGGTTTTGGTCCCGACACAAACCACACAATCGTCTGACCGAGTCAGATCGAGCGCACCATGGGCTCTTCGGAGCCCGAATAAATTGTCACTTCGTGACTGGCACATCCACGCACTTAATAAACCAATAAACGAATGCGCCAACGATTTAAGCAAAAAGTGCGTCCACAAGTCTGGCACGCCTGGTGGGACCAAACCACCCTTCATCTCTTCGCCGAGATTCAGGGCCTCATGGCCCCCTAATAAACGATGTTTGCCTGCTTTGATGAATTGCAGGTGCTGTCTTCGCCTGCCCTATGGGGAGAAAAGCCACTAGGCGCAATCATCTTCGTGGCCTCGGAGATGCTACCCCGGGGCACATGCAGCTTCCAGGGATTATGGAGGCCGCCGTTAAAAAAAGGAGAGAAGAAGGGAGGGGAAATCAAACCCCCCTGTCTTCAAGAAGAAAGAGAAGAAAAGGAGAAAAGAAGAAAGGAAGAAAAGAAAGAAGCAAAAAAGGAAGAGGAAGAATCGGCAAGATAGGGTTGTACGGCCATATCCACCGACACCCGTGCTAAAAAAGAGATTACCAATGTGGGATTGGTGCGGTGGAGCGAACCACTCATCCCCTCCTTGGGGGGGTGAGCGCTCTCATGCGCTCCCACCTTGGCCTATCATGCAAAAAAAAAGAGAAGAAAAGAAAGAAAAGACAAAAGGAAGGGTTGGCAAGCATCGCCTACCAAAAGAACAAGAAGAAGGACGGCATCCCGCCTGGCTCTAGGAGGCTCCAAGTCTGCGGTGCAATGACCCGGCCCGTTCCTCCTTCCTGCTGCCCCTGTCCGACATAAGACGACCCCTCGAGTGGCTGTTAGAAGATCCAACAAACTACAATCATAGCTTGATGAATTGCTGCCCGTTGTGGGGAATGCTTTATAGTAATGAGGCCAAGCACGGCCACCACTCCCGAAGAGAGCATGTATATACCCCGCCACGGGGAATAAGAAGAAAAAATATACCCCGCCATGGGGGCATAAGATGCAAGAAAAGCTATACCCCGCCATGGGGGCATAGGAAGCAACAAAGAATTCACTCCGGCCCGGGGGCATAAGAAATAAAGAATACACCCCAGACTTAGGAGAATCTGAAGAAGAAAGATAAACCTCACACGAGGGCATGAGAAGTAAAAGATACAGCCCGCCTTGGGGACATAAGCAGCAGACTCCACCCCGCCATGAGGGCGGAAGAAGCCAAGACTCTACCCCGTATGGAGGCACATGAAACAAAAGAGGGCACACCCCGGCTTAGGGGAATACGAAGAGAAATGTACCCTACCATGGGGTAGAAGAAGCAGAAAACTCTACCCCGATATAGGGGCATAAGAAGCAGCAGAATATACACCCCACCTTGGGGGCGCCAAAAAGCAAAACATACCCCCGCTCAGGGGGCATTTGAAGAAGAAACACACCCCGCCTGGGGGCATGGAAGCCAAAAGAAGACACCCCGGCTTAAGGAGGGCATTTAAAGAAGCAACACACCCCGCTTAGGGGCACATAAGCATAAGAAGAAGAGACTGCCCCGGCCTGGGGTCATGAGAAGAAGCAGAGTTGCACCCCGGCTTAGGGGCATATGAAGAGAAGTGTACCCGACCATGGGGCATAAGAGGTAGAAAAATCAACCCTGACTCAGGGGTAACTGAAGAGAAATTCACCCCACCTCGGGGGGCACAAGAAGCAAGAATTCCACCCCCGCCATGGGGGCACAAGAAGCAACACCCCCGATTCGGGGGGCATGTGAGACAAAGAATACGCCCCGGCTTAAGGGCATTTAAAAAATACATACACCTCCGCCTCAGGGGGGCATAAGAAGCAAGAGAATACACTCCATCCTGTGGGCATATGAAGCGAAAAGAATGCACCCCGACCGGGGACATACGAGGAGAAATATACCCCACTCTGGGGTAGAAGAAGCAGAAGAATCTACCCCGACCTGGGACACAACAAGCAACAAAGATACACCCTGCTCTGGGGACATATGAAGAGAAGCACTCCTCCGCCTTCAAGGGTAGAAGAAGCAGAATTCACCCCCGACGTGGGGGGGGTATAAGAAACAAAAGACACACCCCGTGCTAGGGGCATATGTAGAGAAACTCACCCCGCCATGGGGGCATAAAAAGCAAAAGAACCCAACCTGGCTTAGGGGTATTTGAAAAAGAAACAAAAGATATACCCCACCTGGGGGCATAGAAGCCATGAAGAGTATACCCCGGCTTGGGGGCACTTAAAGAGAGCTACACCCCGCCTTGGGGGCATCTGAAGAAGAAACATACCCCACCTGGGGGCATAGAAGCCGTGAAGAGTATACCCCGACTTGGGGGCATTTGAAGAGAGTCCACCCCGGCTCCGGGGCATTTGACGAAGAAACTCACCCCTGCTCTAGGGGCATATGAGACAAAACCATACCATGATTTTGGGGCATTTGAAGCAAGGACCTCACCCCGCCTCAGGGGGCATAAGAAGCGAAAGATATACCCTGACCTGGGGACACATGAAGAGCATTCACCAAGAGATACATTCCGCCCTTGGCGCATAAGGAGCAGAAGCATCTATCCCGACCCGGGGCACAGAAGCGAAGAGACATACATCCTGACATGGGAGTATATGAAGAATGGTATGCCTCGCTCTAGGGGCATTTGAAGAAGAACTACCCCCCCGCTCTGGGGCAGAAGAAGCAGAAAAATCTACCCCGACTGGGGGCGCAACAAGCAACAAAGATATCCCCTCGTGCCGGGGACATATGAAGAAAAGTACTCCTCCCCCTTCACGGGTAGAAGAAGCAGAATTCACCCCCGCCATGGGGGGGTTTAAGAAACAAGAGACACACCCCGTGCCAGGGGCATATAAAGAGCAGAAGAACTCACCCTGGCTTAAGGGTATTTGAAGAAGAAACATACCCCACCTGGGGGTATAGAAGCCGTGAAGAGTATACCCCGGCTTGGGGGCATTTGAAGAAAGCTACACCCCAGCTTAGGGAAATTCGAAGAGAGCTACACCCCGATCCGGGGGGCATAGAAAGAGAAGAATACACCCCGCCTGGGGGCACAGAAGCGAAGAGGCAAAACATACCCCTCAGGGGGGGGACGCATACGAGGTAAAGCTACACCCCAACCTGGGGGCACACTAAGAGAAATACACTCCAGCGCGGAAGCATTAATGAGAAAAGAAGAAAAGAAAAAAAGAAAAAGAGACACATAAGGCAGATTCGGTCTCCGAGCCCGCCTCATCCCACAAAGGAAGAGAAGAAAAGAAAGAAAAGAGACATGAGACAGACGTGGTCTGCGAACCCGCCTCTTTATGAAAAGGGGGGGGACAGTCGTGAGGCAGACGTGGTCTTCGAGCCCTCCTCATCACACAAAAGAGGAAGAGAAAAAGAGAGAGACATGAGGCAAACATGGCCTTTGCACTCGCCTCTCCATAAAGAAAGAAGAGAAGAAAAAAAAGGGACATGAGACAAACATGGTATTTGCACCTGCCTCCCCATAAAAGAAGAAGAGAAGAAGAAAAAGAGCAATTACGAGGCAAACATGGTCTTTGCACCTGCCTCTCTCTAAAAGAAGAAGAGAAGAAGAGAAAGAACAGTCATGAGGCAGACGTGGTCCTCGAACCTGCCTCATCGCACAAGAAGAAGAGAAGAGAAGAAAGAAAAGACACACGAGGCGAACATGGTCTTTGCACCCGCCTCTCCTCATAAAAGAAGAAGAAAAGAGGAGAAAGAAGAGTCACGAGGCAGACTGTTACCCCCGACCTTCGGTCATCCAACAATTAGAAACCAACTAAACCTTCTACCGACGGGGCGTTAAACCGACTAGACCTTCCGCCGACGGGGCGTTAAACCGACTAAACCTTACGCCGACGGGGCGTTAAACCAACTAAACCTTTTGTCGACGGGGCGCTAAACCAACCAACTTTCAGCCATCGGGGCTTCAAGCCGACAGCTACCCCTTCATCGACCTTCGGGTCGACGGCTATCTAATTATCGGCCTTCGGGCCGACAGCTACCTCATCATCGGCTCCTAGCTGACAGCTACCTCATCATCGCCCTTCGAGCCGATAGCTATATAATCATCGGCCTCCTAGCCGACAGCTACCTCATTATCGGCCTTCGGGCCGACAACTACCTCATCATCGGCCTCCGAGCCGATAGCTATATAATCGTCGGCTCCTAGCCGACAGCTACCTCATCATCAGCCTCCGAGCCGACAGCTATATAATCATCGGCCCCCGAGCCGACAGCTGCCTCATCATCAGCTCCTGGCCGACAACTACCTCATCATTGGTATCCCAGCCGACAGCTTCCCAGTTAAAAAATAGACCTCTCTCTTTGGTTCGGATCCTTCCCCGGCCAGAGAACAATAGAATAAACCTTCCGTTTTGGTTCGAACCCTTCCCCCGGCCAGGGAACAAAAGGGGACCCTTCTCTTCGGCTCTCATATCCTACTACCCGACGCCCTTTGGCTCAGCCATTTCGGTCAAGGCCCACTATTAGGATTAATCCACCCGTCCTACTACGCTCTCCGATATCTTTTGGCTTCATAGCCGACTTCTAACATCTCTCGGTGCGTTAACCCGCTCCCAATATCTCTTGGCTATCTAACCTACTTTTCAATATCTCAACTTCGGCTTGTAGCCTTCTTCCCATAATTTCGACTCTTGCAGCCTGCTTCCTAATATCTTTGGCTCTGGCAGCCTGCTTCCCAGAATTCGGCCTTCACGGCCCGCTTCTCATAACTTTGGCTTTATAGCCTGCTTCCCAATTTGGCTCTTACAGCATGCTTACCTTTGGCCTTCGTGGCCTGCTTCCCATAACTGTGGCTTTTATAGCCTGCTTCCCCAATTCGGCCTTCACGGCCCGCTTCCCACAACTTTGGCTCTCGTAGCCTACTTACCTTTGGCCCTCGTGGCCTACTTCCCAACATTGGCTCTTGCAGCCTGCTTTCCGTTGGCTTTTATAGCCTGCTTCTCAACTTTGGCTCCTGCAGCCTGCTTACCTGTGGCCTTCTTCCCAATTCTGGATCTCGTAGCCTGCTTCCCAGAATTTAGACTCCATGGCCCGCTTCCCAACTTTGGCTCTTGCAGCCTGCTTCCCTTTGGTTTTTATAGCATGCTTCCCCAATTCGGCTTCCACGGCTCGCTTCCCGATTTTGGCTCTTGCAGCCCGCTTCCCAACTTGGGCTCTCGCACCCTGCTTCCTTTTGGCCTTTATGGCCTGCTTCCCCAATGTCCCTCGGCTTCTATAGCTCGCTTCACTGGTGTCCTTTTGGCCCTCCGTGGTCTGCTTCCCTAATACCTTTACTATCACTACGCTTATACGTAACAACTATATGTTTTTACGCAAAAAAAAAAAAGCAAAAAGCAAAACGAAAAGAAAAAATTTTTGCTCTGCTGCCCTGCTTGCATGCTTCCTTATAATATGGAATAATACATCTCCTTGGAATTTTCTAGGACCGTGTTTTCTTGCTAAATAATAATATCACCCCGATTCCAGATCTACGTGCGTCACGGCGCACGCTCAAAGGGAACCCAATTATGGCGGGTGCACACGTCAAGGGGAAGAGTCATGGCTGAATTGCTAAGCCCAATTTACAAAATAAACCTGAGGCAATGCTCCCACACTTCGCACTTAATGTGTTCAATAGCTTTCAACCATAGGGATTGCCTGACTTTCCTCTTAGTACTCTATGGAGACTTGAATTCCTACACTCGCGTGAAAGGTAATCGTGAGGAAAAAGCTGTCTACCCCCACTGTAAAAAAAAAGGGAGGAAGAGAGAGAGAAAAAATGATGCAAAAAAAAGAGGAGAGAAACGTGAATCCGAGTAGCCGGGAATCCCCATTAAGACACATGAGGAGACTCGCGCGAAATGGTGAAGCGAATTACAATAAGGATGAAACCTATTAGTCGGGAATCCCCATTGAGACATATGAGGAAACTCGCGTCGAACGGTGAAATCCGTAATAGAATTACAATAAGGATGAATCCTAGTAGCCGGGAATCCCCATTGAGACACATGAGGAGACTCGCGCCGAACGGTGAAATCCGCTATCAAAAAAAAAATAGATGGGGACTGTGCGAAGTTACCAAAATCAAGAGCCTGAAACCTATGTGTAGGCGCTAGAGTAATCCTCGAGTGTCGCTAGGAAAACCTGCGTATCCCTATGGTTAGGGCTCTTTGTACACATTTGCACCTCCATGCCACAGAGAATTGTCTCGGGTGAAATGCGTGAATTTAGGCTATGCACGTAAGACATGCGATATCCTCTTGACGGGTGCACCACCCCTCAACTGTGCCTCGTAAACCGCACCGTGTCTATAAATTTTGGGCGATGTCCCTATCCTATCCTCTATGGAGGGAGCTGCCTTACTTATATTTATGTTATGTCTGCTAATGAATGCTTGCATGCTTGAAAAAAAATATAATAAATAATAAAAAAATAATAAAAAAATATGTGTATACAATAAACTCATTTTCGGCTATCGAATTCTACTTTCCCAGCTTTGGCTCGTAGAGCCCAATCGTGGCCCCCATGGCCTACCTCTTGCCCTCACGGCTCGTTAATCTCCCAACTCCGGCTTCTATAGTCCGCTTCCCCGATTTGGGCTTTCACATCTTGCGCCCCAATTTTGGCTTATGTAGCCCGCTTCCCCAATTTCAGCCTTCACGGTCTACTTCCGTAACACCAACTCCAGCCCTTGCGGCCCACTTTCCCGAGTTCGGGTTTCATAACCGGTACCCCCGGCGCATCAAAGAAAGAAACAACCTTTTACCCTGGCCCGAGCCTGTCGATCGGGTGAGGAATCAACCCTCTTTCTTCGCACCGACACTAGCCCGTGTCAGTGCCTTAACCACCTCTCCATCCCTTCGGGCGACGAACATCTCTTTTGAATCAATGAACCCTTCCCTCTGCCCTCGTGGCTCGCCTTTCGCGACTTTGACTCTTGAAACCCGCTATCAGCCTTGGCTGTTATGGCCCCCCTTATCGGCCTTGAGCCGACGGCTATCCAATTATCGGCCCCTGAGCCGACTGCTTTTCAATTATCGGCCCCTGAGCCGACCGTTTTCAATTATCGGCCCCTGAGCCGACAACTTTCAATTATCGGCCCCTGAGCCGACAGCTTTTCAATCATTGGCCTTCGGGTCGACAGCTTTTCAATTATTGGCTCCCATGCCAACAGCTTTCAATTATCGGCCCCTGAGCCGACAGCTTTTATATCATCGGCAGCCACGCCGACGGCTGTCCGGGGTTCTTCAAAAGAAGGGGAAGAGAAAAGAGAAAGGAAAAGAAAGAAGAGAGAAAAGAGAGAAGAGAAAAGAAAAAAAAAGAGGAAAAAGAGAGAAAAGAAAAGAAAGGAAACACCCTATGAGGGCAGGGGAATATAGAAGAGGAGAGAAGAGAAGAGAAGGTGAAAAGAAGAGAAGAAGAAAAGGAAACACTCTTGAGGCGCCTTCAACGGCACGCCCAAGTTCCTCCCCCAATGACACACCCTGCGACTTCTTCAGCAGCACACACCCGTGCCTCTTCAGCGGCACGCTTTAGTGCCCTTTCAACAGCAAGCTTACTAGCATGCTCCGCTTAGCGGCACGCCCGCTCCGCGGCGCGTCCACATGCGCCCAGCGGCACACCCACCCAACGGCACGCCCGATCGCTCAGCGGCACACTCCGCTCAGCGGCACGCTTCCCTGGCCAGGCCCCTCAGCGGCACACTCCCCTGGCGCTCCAGCAGCACGCCCTAGCCAGCCCTTCAGCGGCACGCCACCCCCGCCCCCCGGCGAGCCAAAAAAAAGAGAGAGAAAGAAGAGAAAACGACAATAATAATAATATATATATATGTATATACATATGGCTCCCATCCGCATGCCCCTATGTATCGACGGGCATCCGCATGGGCAAAGACGGCTCTATCCCTGCGTTGGCGTTAGTTCCTTGCCAACAAATAAGTCCTTTTCCGGCGCAAGGCTTCGTGCCCTAGCCACTTGCTCTCACAATATTGCCATTACGGACTTTACGTCCGAATCGGCGGAAAAAAAAAGTGGCCCCGTTGCGTTGGCATTATCTTCTTGCCAACGAATGAACCTTATCTTTCGGTGCAAGGCTTCGTGCCCTAGCCACCGTCTCTCATGCAAAATCGCCATTGTGGGCCTTACGCCCAAATCGGCAGAATCTCTATCCTTGCGCTGGCATTAGTCCCTTGCCGGCGAATAAATCCCTTTCCGGCGTAAGGCTTCGTGCCCTAGCCGTCCACTCCATACAATATTGCCATTACGGACCTTACGTCCGAATCGGCAGAAAATCCCCCGTTGCGTTGGCATTGTCTTCTTGCCAACGAATGAACCTTGTCTTTCGGCGCAAGGCTTTGGGCCCTAGCCAACAATTATATATCACCCGCCCGTCAAAAAAAAACAAAAAAAAAGAAAGAGAAAGGGGCTTAAAATAGAGGTGCCCCGTCGGACTTGCCCCTACACAGGGACAAGGGCAAAAATGGCAACAACCCAGCTGCGGCGAAAACCCGAAAGGGCGCTGCAGGCAAAATCGGGTACCCCGCCATGTGAAAACCCGAGAGGGCGCGTGGGCAAAAGCAAGAGGGGGGCTGGTGCTGGCGAAAACCCGAAAGGGCGCTTGTACCAGTAATGTGGTTTAAAAAGAAAGAAAAGAGAAGAGACCAACATACTACGTCAGTCCCCGGCACCCCGTCGGCACTTGTGAAGAGACAAAGAGACCAATGTACCACGTCAGGTCCCGGCACCCTGTCGGCACTGATGAAGAGACAAAGAGACCAACAAACCAGGTCAGCTCCCGACACCCCGTCGGCACTGATGAAGAGACAAAGAGACCAACAAACCAGGTCAGCTCCCGACACCCCGTCGGCACTGACGAAAAGACAAAGAGACAAACAAACCAGGTCAGTTCCCGACACCCCGTCGGCACTCATGAATAGACAAAGAGACCATCATGCTATGTCGCTCCCCGGCACCCCGTCGACACTGAAGAAGAGAAGAAGATACCAACATGCCACGTCAGTTCCCGACACCCCGTCGGCACTGATGAAGAGAAGAAAAGATAAATAAACCACGTCATTTCCCGACATCCCATCGGCACTGATGAAGAGAAGTCATGTCAGCTCCCGACACCCCGTCAGCACCGACGAAGAGAAGAAGAGACCAGTACACCCGCGGGCACCGCCCGACTCATCCTTCACCCGCGTTACCCGTGGGTGGGGGCATTTGTAGACATGCAAAATTGCACGCCCATACATCCCAACTAGTCTAGCATCAACGACGACTCCAACTAGAGAAACTACGGAGGAGATGGGCCGTCCAAACTCTCCAAACAAACGCACACACTGCAGTGAAGTCATCTTCGGAGTCATGACAGCGAAGAGAGATCAACTACCATAATACACTCCAACCTGTGGGCCTCGAAGAAAATCGAATGGGCCACAACCCGCACTCTCAACGGGCTCAGAACTGCCCACTTCGCCCCTTCAGCGGCACGCCCTTGGCGCCCTTTAGCGGCACGCCCCTCAGGCCCCTTCAACGGCACGCCCCTTCAGCGGCATTCCCTTCGGGCCCTTCAGCGGCACGCCCCTCAGGCCCCTTCAGCGGCATGCCCCTTCAGTGGTACGCCATCAAGCCCGTTCAGCGGCACGCCCTCAAGCCCCTCAACGGCACGCCTTGGCAGCCCTTCAGCGGCACACCCTTTGCCCTCTTCAGCGGCACGCTTGCCAGCCCTTCAGCGGCACGCCCTTGGGCTCTTCAACGGCACGCCCTCTGGGCTCTTCAGCGGCACACCCATCCTACCCTTCCAGCGGCACGCCCTTTGGGCTCCTCAGCGGCACGCCTGCGAGCTCTTCCAGCGACACGCTTTTACGGTCTGCCAGCGGCACGAGTTTTCGCCCGTTCAGCGGCACACTTCGGCCGGCAAGCAATCTTAACGCCATCCCCTATAGATCCTTAGCGCGCAATGGGGTTGCCGAGGTGTCGCCCGGGGAGAGGGCAACGCTGCCTACTCCTCCTGCCACCCAGGACAAGGGAGTCAACTCCCATTAAATGCCCGTCGGACGCTTCCCGCCTTCAGACGCTCCCGCCACCGGGGGTATAAAACCCCTCTTCTTCACTGCGAACAAAAGAGGGGAAGAGGCAGACACACACACACACGGACGGAGAAGAGAAGAAGAAGAGGAGGGGAGGCTCTGCCTCCCCCTCCTGCTGCTCCGTCCACTGCCGTCCGTGCGAAGAAGAGAAGAAAAGAATAGAAGAAGAAGAGGAGGGGAGGCTCTGCCTCCCCCTCCTGCTGCTCCGTCCACCGCCGTCTGTGCGAAGAGGAGAAGAAGAAGAGAAGATAGAGAAGAGAAGAAGAGAAGAAGAAGAGGAGGGGAGGCTCTGCCTTCCCCTCTTGCTGCTACGTCCACCACCGTCCGTGCGAAGAAGAGAAGAAAAGAAGAGAAGAAGAGAAGAAGAGGAGGAGGGGAGGCTCTGGCTCCCCCTCCTGCTGCTCCGTCCACCGCCGTCCGTGCGAAGAGGAGAAGAAGAAGAGAAGACGGAGAAGAGAAGAAGAGGAGGGGAGGCTCTGCCTCCCCCTCCTGCTGCTCCGTCCACCGCCGTCCGTGCAAAGAAGAGAAGAAAAGAAGAGAAGAAGAAGAGGAGGGGAGGCTCTACCTCCCCCTCCTGCTACTCCGTCCACCGTCGTCCGTGCGAAGAGGAGAAGAAGAAGAGAAGAGAAGAAGAGAAGAAGAGAAGAAGAGGAGGGGAGGCTCCGCCTCTCCCTCCTCCTGCTCCGTCCACCGTCGTCCGCGCAAAGAGAAAGAGAAGAAGGAGAAGAGAAGAAGAGTGGGTGGAGAGAGGGAGTGAGGTCCGGGAGGGGAGGAGTCCGTGCTCCGTCCCCCCCCCCACGGCATCTTCTTTCCTTCTTTCTTTGCCCCCCTTTCTTTTCATCCCTTCTTTAGGGTTTGCCTCCTCCCGGGCGTTTTCGCCTTCGTTCACATCCCGGCTGTGCCTTCGGCAGCACACCCCAACCAGCCCTCCAACGGCACAGTCCATCGGGCCCTCACCGGTGCACCTTACAACACCCTTCGCCGGTGCACCCTTCCTTGAACCCTTCTCCAGTACACCCTTTGACGCCCTTCGCCGGCACGCCCCTATGGGGCATTCAGCGGCACACCCAGCAACTCTTCGCAGACACGCCTGTGATGGCCTTCGCCGGCACGCCCCCTTTTTTTGGCACGGTCCTAATGGCCTTCACCGGCACACCCTTGGTCTCCCTAGCCCGGCACGCCCCTGACCAGTTCTAGAGAGGCTCCCCCCTTTTTTTCCCCCGTTGCCTCCGAGTTTTTCGAGGTTTTGTTAAGGTGTTGCCGCTCTCGGGCGCCCACCTCCAGTTGTCAGGTTCCGCCACTCCATGTGGACGCGTTCCCTGTATCTCCCTTACGCTCGGGTCAAGGGGAGATGCTGCCGAATTTTTGTTAGAAGTGATAACATATTAAAAGGCAAAAAGAAAGCAACAAACAAACGAAAAGAACAGCGGTAAAACACTTTAACCAATACAAGGGAACCGCAATCAACACAAAGAGAGCCTAATCGAACGACAACTAAGCAACTTAAACATTCGTCCTCATCGGAGAAAGAATGGAAGATAATCAAGAGAAAGAGAGAAGAAACCCATGCAAACCGAATAAAAATCAAAGGGCGGAGAGAAAAGTAAAAGATATAAGAGTGGGAGCGGAGTGGGCCCCGTCCTCACCCTCATCCGATACGCATGCTTGCCTTGGCCTTCCTCGGCACGCTCCTAGACCGGCACACCATGCCAGGCCCTTCGCCGGTACTCCCTGCAATCGCTCTTCACCGGCGCCCCCCAGCCCAGTTTTCCAGGCACGCTCCTTCCCCGGTACACCCCTTGGAACCTCTCGGCGGCACACTCGCCACGCCCTTCGCTGGTACACCCTGCAGCACCCTTCGCCGGCACGCCTCCTCTTCCTTCCCCAGCACGCTCTCATGGCCTTCGCCGGTACACGCTTCCAGCTCCTTCGCCGGTACGCCCATCCTTGAACCCTCCAGCGGCACAACCCAGCACCTTCGCCGGTACAGCCTGGCCACTCTTCGCCGGCACGCCCCTTTAGCCCCTTCCTAGCCCTCTAGCGGCCCACTCTCTCCGAATATATATATATATATATATATATATATATATATATATATATATATATATATATATTACAATAATAATAATAATAATAATAATAAATTAATGTAAATTATGATGGATAAATAAATCTAAAAATATATATATGAAATAAACAAAAAGGGTGTGAAATAGTAATAACAATAGTAAGAAAAGAGAAAAAATATAATAATAATAATGAACGAAAATGGAGAAATCATTCAGAACAAATACATAAAAGGGAAATAACCGAAAATATACATACATATATATATATATATATATTTGAAACCCAGATAAAAAAATGGTAAAATCTGTATCGCAGCCCCCGACTCTCCCGCGACCTGGTGCTGAAGGAACAACAATGCCACCCTTCCAGGTTGGGCCTGAGTCGTGGGAATTATCCCGAAATGACCATGACCCGACCCCGCCTCGGGCCGACATTCCGATTAAGCCGGACTCATTTCTCAGGCCGGATCCCTTCCGAGCCGCTATTAAAATTTCCGCACGTTCGGCATACATTTGAACGGGTTCACCTCGATTCCCACTGCGTTTCTATTACGGACCTGCGTCCGAACATGAAAAGGTCCGTGAGTGACCGGTATGGCCGACGGCCCCCGTCCCAACATGGTCGTAACCCAGCATCGCTCTGGGCCGATGGTTCGTCAAATCGGACTTATTCTATTGGGATTCGTTCTCGCTCTTTCATTGAAATTGCCTCAAACCAGGCATACATTTGTACGGGGTTGTTTCTACCTACGTCGTACCTTCAATACGGACCTGCGTCCGAACATGAAAAGGTCCGTGAGTGACCGACAAAAATCGGAATAGAACGAGATGGCTCCCGTCATCCCTGGACCCTTTGCATGGGAATGTCAACAAGGCCTCCGTGGGCCACGCTTAGACCTCGGGTCTGTCCCGATTATGGTCATTGTATGACCCATATCCTCGGCCTAAAGCCCGCTCCCTCCGAACACGTTTTGGTTTTGGAATCTAGTCCCGGGACTATTCCCCATTGCCCCCCCCCCCCCGGCACCGGAAATATTAATGATGCCCGCGCAAGCCCCGTTTGGACCGCGGGAGGCGCCCCCGGTATGGTCCTGACTCGATCTCGCACCGGGCTGATAAATTCACTAGTTTCCTTCCACACTAGCCGAGATTTAACCGAATGTTTTCAGTACCTCGGAATAATATATTCGCCGTACCCCGGTATACATATGTTCCAGGTCCTCCCGCGACGATTATGATATTCTCAAGCCGGACACATGTCCGAATATTAAACGGTCTCCCGAACGACCGACACGTTTCGGACGCTCGCTTCCCTAGACGCGGGGCTTTCCCGCTGATTCAAGGGATATCCCCCCGTTGCCCCTTGGCACCGAAAACATTAATGACGCTCATGCGAGCCTGACTTCGACCGCGGGGGGCCCACCGCAGTATGGTCACAGCTTGCTCTTGCACCGGGCCAACAGATTTACTGGTTTTTGACCGCTTCAACCGAGGTTTAGCCGAACGCTTTCCGTCCTTCTAAATAATAAATCTGCCGTACCTCGGCATACATGCATTCCGGTTTCCCCGTGACGATCGCGCTTTTCTCGAGTTGGACATTCATCCGAATATTAACTGGTCAGTACACGACCGACATGACCGCGAATGTTTTCTTCTCGCCCTCATACGGGGATTTTAATGCTTCCTAATAGGCCTTCCCTTGCAATTAATTTCCTGGTCATGAGGCCCTGATTCTCGGCGATTAATCAAGGGTGTTCCCTCGTATGGGGGCTGTAAATGACGTCATGACCTTTATGGTGCGGCGGGTTTTGGTCCCGACACGAACCACACAATCGTCTGACCGAGTCAGATCGAGCGCACCATGGGCTCTTCGGAGCCCGAATAAATTGTCACTTCGTGACTGGCACGCCCACGCACTTAATAAACCAATAAATGAATGCGCCAACGATTTAAGCAAAAAGTGCGTCCACATGGTGCACCGAGAGATGCTATGATTGTGGTCCGACGTGACACTCGCCGAGTATGTCGGAGGCGCTGACCTGATGGAAGCGATGGTTTTCCTTGGTGCTGGATGGTGATGTTTCCAGCGTGCGTAAGGTTCGAGGTCAGGTCGAGCGTGGAGTTCTTCTGTTGGTCGGAAGGGCATTTGTTTTCTCCTTTGATTGGAGAGATTATGTTGGGCTAAGGTTCGTCATCTTGCATTATGTGCCCGGATTGGTTGGCCTTGTATGCCATGAAGTCCGTGCGAGACGTGCTCCTTGTCTTGGCCAGGTGGTTGCCTGTGAGAAGTTGTGTCCGTTCCCTTGTCGTGTAAGGGTGTTGGCGCTTTTTCGGAAGGACGAGTGCCAGTTGGGCAGTGTTTCTGAGAATTTGTGGCTGTGCGCGCGAATCAGAGTGCGCAGCGGAAGCCTGGTGGGCTTGTGACCCACTGGTTCAGGATCGTAGCGTTGGTTGCTACGGGCGGATTTCTGAGTTAGCGTTGAGCATTGGAGGATTGGTTCCTCTGTGTGAAACGTGTTGTTGCCGTGTCGTTGCTTTAGATATTATGGTTCTTGGCACTAGCAGGATGAAGTGTTGGGGAATGTGCTGGCTAGTGCGCCGCATGAGTACCATGTTCCTGTGATGGAAGCCGTGTCAGGCGTCGGTGTTGGACCCAGATGGGGTTGTTGAGGAAGTCACCTGACGGAGGTCGAGGACATGTTGGTCAGAGTCGGTGGCTTGGTGCCCGACTTGTGTTCCCAGTCGTGTCCTCGGATGAGATCATTTTTGGAGAAGTGATCTCTGGCAGGCTGTGGGTTCCTGTTGGTTGCTGTGAGTGACTGGTAAGGCTAGTCTCGTAGCCGACCACGGTGAGATGTATGTTGCTTGGGGACCCGTGAGCATTGTTCAAGTGGTGTCCCGTGGCTCTGTGGTAAGGGCGGAATCGGGATTGGCAGGTGTCCACTTGGATTAATTGAGACGAAGACTTTGATGAGACAAGATGGAGAAGTGACGCCTGTGGGCAGAAGCCTTTTGTGAGATTGGCGTCGGAATGGTGGTCCTTGATAGGACGTTGGTGTCGCAATGGTTATCCCTGGTTTGGAGACCAGCATGGGATGGTTCCCCTGTAAGTCTGAGTCGATTGAGGTGATGACTGGAGACACCAGGATCTGTCATTTGGTTTCATCGTGCTCCCCTGAGAGGGTCGAGTTGGTGCGATGATTGAGTTCGGATGCAGTGTCCGAGAGGAGTTCAGCCGAGGGTGGTAATTGTCTGTGTGTGAGTCAGCGGATGGCCTGCTGTGAGTTGGATCATGCCTGTTGGGCCGATGGAGGTTTCCCGTTGACGTGTATCTGGCGACCAGTGGATGGTCTTTTCACAGACAGAAGTGTGGGTTGTCGGGGCTCGAGCGTGGCGAGAGCCATGTGCCAGCGAGGCCTTGGGTGGGTGTTTTTGAGGTGTGCCTTTCCGGACGGGATCTGGGCTTTGTCGAAGTTTGTCCTCTGACAGAGTTGGCACAGTGTTATGTCTGGCTTTCAGCTTGCCATGTGTGAGGTGTTCCTTGGCGCTATGCCGATATTCTGATTGCAGTCTGTTGAGATGGCTGCGTGAGCTGGTAGGAGCTCGGTTTTGGCTGTTCCTTTGTGTCGGGCATGAGACCAGTCCGCGGGTTTGCGAAACTGGCGTCTGGGTCGTCTGCCGACCATGGGTTGCATCGATAGCTGTTTCTCGTGCGAGGGTTGTGTCTCCTCAATGAGCGAGATTGTGGCTGCGGTGCCGTGTTTCATTGTGCTGTGACTAAGGTGATGCCGGACTATGTCCTATGGTGTATGCCTACTCTGATGGCCAGTGTGCACGGCGCGCGGAGCGAGGTGTTGTTCGTGATTGTAAGTCTGGCTGTGTCCCTCAGGATCGGTGTTTTCGTGAGAATCGAGGTTTTCTGTGCTGGGACTCTGACAGCGTTGTCAGTTGGTTCAGTGTTCTTCCCCTGTGACTTCGTGCTAGGTCCTGAATTTCGAGGATGAAATTCCTTTAAGGGGAGGGCTGTAATGCCCCGGGTTTTTCGGATCTAGATCCGTGGATTCGGATCGCCTTTCTATGTGTTTCGGATTTGAGTCTGACTGAGCTTCGGACTATTTTATCGGATTTTTGGACCCACTGGTGGAGTGCCCGTGAGTTTCCTTGGGTCCGTGGTGTTGTGAGGAGCACGTCGGTAATTTTTTATATTTTTCGGAGCACCTTGTGGGTCCCGAGTTGCTTTGTGGGTTTTACGCGTGTTTTCCGTCTGTCGGACCTTCGGAACCCCGTATAGGGTAAACCGTTGCGTTCTCCGACATCGGGACGCTACCACGGTGATTAGCGTGTTCCGAGGATCGCGGGGGTGTATTTTTATATTTTTCGGTATTTTTCAAAAATTCCAGATTTTCTATATAAACCCCCCTCCCTTTTTCTCTCTCCCCTCTCATTTCTCTCTTCTCTCCCTCTCTCTTCTCTCACGCCCTCTTTCTCCACTCTCCTCTCCAGCGGCCGATGGAGCGAGATGGAGGCAAGGTGGAGGCGGCGCGGGTGAGGCCGCGGGCGAGGATGGGCGAGGATCGAGGCGGCGGAGGCGCGTGGGAGCTCGTGGCATGGTCGCGAGTCGGCGAGGCTTCAACGGCGTTTCTTCGCGGATCGGCGAGCTTGGGGCGTGAAATCTTCGGTGGAGGTAGGGAGATGGACCCCTAACTTGTGCTTTCCCTTTACCGTGAGTTTTGTAGGCCGTGGCGAGCCGAGCGAGTTTATTTTCGCATTTTGGGGAAAATCCATGTTTTTGGGGAGTGAGCTGGATCTCTCGTTTTACGACGTTTTTGGCCGATCCAGTGGTTTAGATGCATGCCTAGGGGCTTGGGGATGGATTCCCCTTTGTTTCCCCATCACCCGGGGGTGATCAGGGCATGGATCGGATTTTTGGGTCGTTTACCGTCGTTTCGCTCTCGGATGGGTGTGACAGTCCTTCCAGTGACCGTCACATGCTGTGACGCCCCAGGGTGGGTGCGTCATAGGGTCCTGTAGTGTCAGCAGGCATCGGTCACTCTAGCGGTCTTACGATAAACTGCCAGAGGGTGTGACGCGCCTGGGCTCGACTGCTACGTCCGTTTTTCATGTTTTCGGACCATTGGGATCACGAGTCCCTGACGCGCCTAGGTAGGACCGTCAGAGCCTTGTGACGCCCCTTCCTGGGACCGTCAGAGTTGACGCAGCCCATTTTCTGTCGCGCCTGGGTAGGACCGTCAGAGACTATGACGCCCCTAGAGGTGTGCGTCATAGTCTATTTTCTCTCATCTTCTAATGCACTGGGTTGGGTGCGTCAGAGACGGTGACGCACCAGGGCTGGCGCGTCACAGACCGTGACCCACCAGGGTAGGCGCATCACAACCGGTTTGCACCGAGCGTCTGACGGCCCTTTGTTGGTGCATCAGAGTGGTTGTGACAGTCGAGGCTTGGACCGTTACAAACTGTGACGGCCCAAGGTTAGACCGTCAGGCTCTATGTTGCGCCGAGGTGAGTTTTCGTGTTCCCCGCCTTGTTCCTCGATGTGTGGATCCCCGGTCGACCCGGTTGGGACCCAATGGTCGACCTGCGGTCTCGTGAGTGCTCCAGACACCCCGAGGGTTTTATGTCCGTGTCTTGAGGGTGTCGGGAGGACCGTGTTACCTTGTTTAGCATGCCCGTGGGTTTGAGAGTCTGGGTGACTCCTCGCGTGTCGGGCTTTTGTGTTACGCTTGACCGAGTCACCGTGCATCGATGTGAGTGCGGTGGGGCCTCCCCCGCATGCCGTGAGTTTTCCTGGAAGATGATTCCCGAGTGGGCCATGTGTTTGGCCTTGGACTGTGAGTCCATTTATCGGTGTGGCAGCTTGTGCGTTACCCTAGGAATCGTGCTTCTGTGCTTTCCGCATGGGCCATGTGTGTGGCCTTGAACCGCAAGTCCAGTTGTCTAGCCTAGAGCTGGAGGGTTCCCGTTGTTTCCTGAGAGTGGGATTCGGTTTGGCGGCCTGTGAGCTACCTTGGGAACTGTGCTTCTGCGTTTCCTTGTGGACTGTGAGTCCCGTTTCTTCTCCGACCGTGGTCACCGTGCGACGGTGCTGGTACGTGGGACGGTCCCCGTACTTCGTCCGGTTCGGACATGGTTTTCCGTTGACTTGAGAGTCCACTCTCTCAGTGACCCTCCACTAGTCGTAGCATGCTTACACGTGTGTGGTCCCACCAGGGAGTGGTGGAGAGGCTACCCTTTGAGATGGTTTGTTGACCGGTTTCCGTCGGGCCCCATGTCTTGCAGCCAGAGTCCGGTTGAGGGGAAAACCGGTCAAAGGGCCAGACCAGGGACGCGCGGTCTCTGTGTGCACACGTGGTTGGGGGAGGTTAGACCCACGTCGATGGGCGTGACCCCAGTTTGTCACTTGTTTGTGGTTACTTGTACGGTGTTCGTGGCTTTGGTAGGCGCTACCACGTCAGGCAGTTCACCTGCGGTGTGGTGTAAGACGTCAGGGGATGCTATCGGCTGTGCTTCTAGTGGGAGGTACTCCTGTTCTGGACAGAGAGTGACAGACTGTCAGTTTTCGTGACTTCGACCTTCGGGTTTTCAGTCGTGTTGACCGTTGAGTTTCGGTTGTTTTGCCGTGGCGCGTCTGTCGATTTTCACACCGTGAGACAACTGCTAGTGGCTTTACCGAGGTTACGTCTTGTTGTGCGGTACCCGTGACCGGATGGTCGGGGTTGCACTTTGGACATTGTGTCCAGGTTGACCGTGTCCTGAGAGACAGGCCTCTACGGCGTGGTTGCCATGGGTTTTTACTTCGGTAAGCAGTACTAGTGTAGTTCGGTAGCCCCCGACCGTGAGTTCGGGGTGTGTTTCTGGTACAGTAGGAGTAGTTGTAGTGCCGGGTTTCTACTGGCCACCAGGTTTACTATTCCTGCTGTTACGGTTGCTCTTGCAGCTTTCCTTCCCGCTACCGCCGTTGTCTCCGGTTGGGGTTCCGCTGGATCCCTGTTGAGTCTCTGTTTTGGAGACTCATTCCCTGCTTTCCAGGTGTGGCAGTTCTTCCTCGAGGTTCGAGGGTGCGATACCGAGGTTCTCAGTTGCCAGCTTGCCAGGCCGAGTGTTCACTTGGCATGTGGTACGTTTTTAATACTTTAAACTATACTTTCTGTTGGACTAGACTCTATTGTAGCTGTAGTTGTTTATTTATTTCTGTTAATTATTGAATTGTTTTGCTTTATTTCCTATTTCTTTGTGCCTCCACACTCCTTTTAGGCCTTCCGAGCCCTCCTGGCTCGTGGGCGGCGGTTCGAGTCTCGGGTTATCGGGCCTTCCCGGTAATCGGATTCTCGGGTCGTTACATAAGGCCCAGAGCCCAAAAAGCCAAGCCGTGGGAGAAGGTTCCAAACCCCTCTCCAGGCTGAGTCATCTCGGCATCATCATAAGGGGAAACCCTCCACCTGATAATAAAGGCAAAGCTAAGGCGAGGGAGTCAGAGGTAAAGCCTCGTGTCGAGCCAACAAGGTCATCAATTGTAGAAAGATCTAAACAGCTCGAACAAGCAAAGTCGTCGGCCAAAACAAAATTGGTGGAATTGAAAAGCCCCCAAGGGCCTACCGTGCACTTGCAGAGTTCCAGGAGCTGCCGCCTGAGGTAATTGCTCAGGCGATCAATGCCACCTTCCAGGTTCAGTCGGAGGAGGTCAACTGGACTAAGGTTACTCCTAGAAAGAATCGTGAAACCAAGGCTCTTAAGGAGCCAGCCCAGAGCAGAAAGTAAAATTCCGAGGGCAAATCAGTCCCACCTCCGAAACCAAGCCCACTTTCTTCTCAAGAGGCGGCACGCCAAAAGAAGCAAGAGAAGAATCGCAGAAAAAAATTGAAGTGGAGGTTGAAGAAGCAAGCTGAGCAAGCACTGGCTATAGAGGCTCCCAAGGAACCAACTCCTTTGCAAAGGCTACAAAATCTCATAGATGAGTTGGAGGAATATTGTCACGCCCCGACGCGGAATATCGGGACCGGTAGTAGAAACAATTAATGATAATATGTTGATTTACAGACATGCTAGGCTAAAGCTAAAGAATAACCACCACACCATGAACAAAATAACTCCAATTAACTAAATAACATTTAAATGATCCATGTTCCAATCACATAACCCACTTAAACATACTTCTGACATAACATCATTACATTTGCTGACTTCGTAATTACAACTCTTTAAAAACACACACTCTAAAGCGTACCTAGACTGATGGAGACATCACCTCCCATGCCCACGTTCACAGCTCGTCTCCTCGCCCCGGTTGCATCCGGAATGTTCTAGTCATTTAATTTTGAGTCCTATGTAATTTTTATTTGAGTCATTTGATGTATTTTCCCTTTTATTTGAGTCATGTTCTTAGGTCTTGTGTTCATTTCCCTAAGTTTCAGTGTCATCAGGTTGTCTAGTTAGCTATTGGGTCCAATTCATTGGGCTTGGCCCAAGGGCTCTCCCCTACCCCCTCGGTTATTTATCATTGAGTCAATTGTCAGGGACTTTTGTAGAAATGTGGGTTTACTATATATAGGACCACATTCCCCCCATTCCAACTTAATGAATTAATGAATGAAAAAACTTGCCATTTTGAGAGTTTACACTTCTTATCTAGTGGAGAGATTCCATTTTTTGGGTGAGAAACCCTAGGGGAGAGATTCCCCACCCTTCCCTCTCTTAATCTCTCTTTTTCACTCCACTTTCTCTCTCCTCAACACCCAAATTCGAATTTTCTTCTCTCTCCTCCCTTCCCAACCACCTCCACTCCCCACCTACCCCATTTAAGCCTCTTCCCATTCCCCACAACCCTCATCAATACTCCACCCCTTCCCAAGACCCCCTCCACCAATCCTCTCCTCACCATCCAACCCCCAACTACCCCTCCCACTTTCCCAAGCACCCTTCCCACTACCCCAAGCACCCCTTCCCTTCCCCAACACAACCCCCCCATTCCCAAGACAAAAAATTAACCCCACCCTTAAACCTATTTTCGAATATCCTTTCCCTCTCTCCATTCCAACCAAATTCGCAGCCCCCACTACCACCATCTATTGGACCCTCTTCCAGACCTTATTCTCCACCTCCCACACCTTAGAACACCCCCTCCAAGACCCCCTTACAACCAGGGGTCACTCCCACACTCATCTACCCCCTTCCCCTTCTTCTTTCTTGGTCATTGGAAGCTACTTCGAAGTTACAGTTTGCTGTCCAGAGGTTGCAGATGAACCAGCAACTTGCAGCGACCACCACAACTTCCTCCGGATGAGTTTGAAGACCCAAGAGCCATCGTCGGAAGCGTCTACCAGTCTCCTTTGCAACAGAAGTGGTTTCATCTTCTTCCAATCTCCGAGCCGTCTAGGAGGTCCATTCTCCCACAACTGCACAGTTTTGCCTCGGCTGAGGACCTGAGCCAGATTAGAAGCTCTGCCACGACGAACCCCGAAGGAATCAGTCCACGAGTTCTTCTTCAAAGTTCTTCATCGCCCAGTTTACTTCCAGAATCAAGAAACAGAACTTCATTCGGCATTCGTGATCCAGAGTTCTCATTTTTGTCCCTCAGCTACGCAGATCTGCTACTCACAGTCTGCACCGACCAGTCGCCATTGTTCTGCATCCCCTAGTCTTCTTCGACATCGGTTGGCTTCCCCGTCAGTTTTTCTACGAAGAGGACTCGTCCACGATTCTGATGACTCTGACGGTGCTTGATTCCGAGGTCAGGAGCTGCTGGGGCATCCTCTGCAACCTGCTGTTGGAAACCAGGAGCTAGCTCTGCAGAGATCCTGATACGGAGAGAAAGCTTCACCACGATAATCCCCGGAGGAATCAGACCACGAGCTTTTCTGAAACGTTCTTCCTCTCCCTGTCTACTTTCAGAACCAAGAAGCAGAACTCCGTTCGGCATCCGGAAGCAGAAGTTACGAATTTTCTTCCTCAGGCATGCGACTCTGCTTCCCACAGTCTGCACCGACCCCCACTCACTGTTCTGGGTCCCCTGATCTTCGCCGGCATCTTTCGGCTTCCCTGTCAGTTCTGTTGCAAAGAAGACTCGTCCACGGTTCCAGCGGCTCTGGAGGCACCTGATTCGGAGTTCGAGACCGGCCGAGGAAACCTCTTCTTCCTGCTCTTAGTAACCAGTTGCTGTCAGTCCGAGAATCAGCGTCCTTGTTCGAGCTCCTGCCCAGGCCAGCAGCGACCCCAGAAGAATTCGGAAAAATTCAGAGGCACTCCAGTTCCAGTAACAAAGATTTTCCCACTAGTCTCGCCCTCGGAAAAATTCCTGATCACGTTCTGCAGCCATAGTACCGGCTGTCTGTCCACAATTACCGAGAGAAGGCAGATTCAGCATAGTCACTTCATCATCATTTTAGCCCTAGTTTTCCCCACCCCGCTTGGCCGGCTGAAGGCCCCTCCCTGCGTGGAGGTAGTGTTGATTGTAACTATCATCTTCCCTTCCCCACGATCCCCCCCTTGCATGGGGTGTAGTGTTGTAATAGCTTAAACAGATCAAGCTACCCCGGCGCGGCGTGTGGGGAACCCACGCTTCCCCGCTCGCCCTCGTCTCCGAGCGGGACCAGTTTCTTCAAACCGGTCGAGTAAGTGCTCCAAACTTTGCTCTAATTTGTGCTTGTTCTTTCAATATTAGTTCATAAACTCCGCTGGCCGTGAATGAGAGCCCGATCCTTAAGCTCTTGTGCTATAAGTGATCACCGTGGGAAAAGAGAGAAACCGGTGCCTTTGGCACTTGGTCGGCCCCATTGTCTTGGGCTTCCACATCCATTGGGAATCAAGTCTTGGCCTTGCTGGCCCTCTACCAGCAAGGGCCCAACCCCTCAACCTCACCTTGGCATTGCCAAGTTACCCCGGGCTTGGGTGAGCGACGAGAGAGCGGCGGCCCAAATTGGCCCATTTAGATTGCGAATGTGCTTGCTTGCTTAAGTCCAAGGTCGTGTCACATCAATTGGTATCAGAGCAAGTCATTGACTTGTCTCTATCAAGTCAAGTCCTAGGGCATGCTTGCATTGGAGTCATCATCAATCCGACCCTTGCATTGATTCCCCCGATCATCATGGCCACCTACTTAGCCTACTCACCACCCATGGACTTCATCCTAGATAGGGATATTACCTTTGACGGATCGCATTCTAGTGACTATCTTAGGTGGGAGGCTACCATAGAAAAGTACTTTGAAAAGACTTGGGTATATGGATGCGCGAGAGTCCGAAAGGCCAAGGGACGACTTCGGGGTCAAGCCAAGAGTAAGTGGGAACACATAGAGGGCTTAAGAAGGGTTAGAAGACAAGAACCTATTCACTCATGGGAAGAGATGAAGGTAGAACTTAGAAAGATCTACATCCCCAAACATTTCCACCCCTCCTACTCAAGCACCCCTAACCCGAGGAGCACTACCACTCCTCCACCCCCACCCGGCCAACTTGAGACCGACCATTGGTCTCCACCCCCACCACCCCCAACAATTCATCTCTCAACCATCATAACAACACTTCGCGACCAAGTCCTCTCCCTTAAGACCCAAATAAACCAAACAACCACCTCTCCACCAAATCCCATGAGCATCCCCACACTCCAACCAAAACCTCCTTCCGTAAACCTATCTATCCAAACTCAATTGGCCCCCACTACCACCCCTCCACAACCAGCCGATCCCAAGGGGAAGAGACCCCTAACCGACCCGGTTTCCTCAAAAAGGACCACCACTCACCCTATTCTCACCATTCAAACCCAAGTAGACCCCGTGTCCATCCCTCCACCTAGAACCATGACGACCACCACCACCCAACCCAAATCCTGTCACCCAACCCACCTTCCACTTCCAAACCCCATCCTACCCCAACCTAGACCTCCACTACTTCCACTCCCAAACCACATCCTACCAATCCCAATCCAAGTTTCCCTTTACCCTCTACCCTGGGAACACCACACACAAACCCTCATCACCCCAAAAGACTCTCTCACCTCCTTGGTAGCAGAACTCATACCCAATCCAATAGTTGTGAGCACTCCAAACCCACCACCCACTTTGGAGGAAACCCAAGTCCAAGCTGAAGAAGGAACCTCACACGATGGTCTTTACCTTACACCACCCCCTCTAGTTGAGGCGGAGCTCATCTTAGGAGAACCCATTGTTAGTTGGCTAAAGGAGAGCCCAATTCGAGAGACCCCGGCCCATGTTTTCCCTCCCATAGAACGAGACCTTCCCATAGTGCCCTTCTTCTCCTATCACACTACAATCCAAGCATCCTATCAAGTGGAGACCTTAGAGGACCTCCTCAAGGGCATAGCATGGCAAGTAGAGATGACTAGCATGTTGACCCCTATGGTCGAACAACCTAGGAGCCTTAGCCTCCTACACCTATGCATAGGGTCTATCACCTCGGTTTGCACCATTGGTTGCTACACTAGCGACCTCCTTCTATTCCTCCCTACACCCGATGAGCCCAACCTTCTCCTCGATTTAGAGCTTCTTATCTCGGGTAGAAAGCCAAGCCCTCCACTCATGGCCGACTCACTTGTCAAGAACATTGGCCCAACTATAATGGAGAAGGATGACTTAGCACCTTTTAAGGATCTTGAGGACATGGAGTTCCTCCCCCTAGGTGACCCATTTTATGATCCATATGATCCATTCCAATGGGAGTCAAGGGACTCATATGACCCAACCATCTTACCAACCACCCACCCTTTCCTACCCTCACCCACCATATTGGGCCAAACCCACCTCATCTATGACCCGGGTTACACCTTGGGAGCCATGACCTTGGGCCACATTTCCCTAGGTAATGAGGTTGTGCTCCATCCCATGATGACCACATTCTTAGATCCGTTCGATCCTTTCCAATGGGAGTTCAAAGGTTGTCCCACACCTATACACATGGAAGTCACCCTTAGGAAAAACATGCATGTGTCTAGGCCTACCACACCACTTGGCATGAACACTATGTTGGGTCCATTCATTCATACCACCCACATGTCAAGTAGAAGGCATGAGTGGCCCATATTCGGATGTATTGGTCCACCTTCATTTATCATGGGTCTTAAGCATGTCAAAAGCATCTACGGATGTCCAGGTCCCCCTACATTCATCACCACTTTGCATGATAGGTTCACCTACGGGTGCCCCGGCCCACCTAGGCCCACCAAAGTCTACATGACAACATTGCATGATAAGTCCACATATGGTTGCCCCGGCCCTCCAAAATCCATCAAAGTCTTCTTGGCATCAAAGCATGATTGGTCTACTTTTGGTTGCCCAGGCCCACCCATCACCCCTAGAATGTCAACATTCACAAAATTGCATGAAAGCCTTTGCAAGCACATAAGCAAAAAGAATGAGGCTTATAAGAGGCGGGCCGACTCTCATCGGCGTCACCAAGAATTCCATGAGGGTGACTTTGTGATGGTAAGGACGGAGAGGCTCTCCCCGGGAGCCAACTCTAAACTGAGGCCACGTGGGGCTGGTCCCTTCCAGGTCTTGAGGCGCATTGGTGCAAATGCCTACGAGTTAGATCTCCCTGAGGAGTATGGAATAAGTCCCACATTCAATGTCGCCGGCCTAGTGCCATATAAGGGACCCACGGTGGTACCTAGTGAGGATATTGAGCATATTCCCTCTGTTGAGAGAGCACCCACCCGTGAGGAGAGTCCACCAGCCAAGAGAGCCCAGCGTGAGCACATTGAACGAATATTGGATGAACATGTCACTACCACCAGGAGCAAGGTATACGAGCGCTATCTCGGCAGGTGGATAGATCGGTCTCGTTCGGAAGACTTGAGGGAAGTACCACTTCTACACTCTCCGAGGAGGGAAGGACACTTACTCGACGGAGTCGAGTTCTCCGCACCCCGAGAGTATGATGGGGACATCACCTCCCATGCCCATGTTCACAGCTCGTCTCCTCGCCCCGGTTGCATCCGGAATGTTCTAGTCATTTAATTTTGAGTCCTATGTAATTTTTATTTGAGTCATTTGATGTATTTTCCCTTTTATTTGAGTCATGTTCTAGGTCTTGTGTTCATTTCCCTAAGTTTGAGTGTCATCAGGTTGTCTAGTTAGCTATTGGGCCCAATTCATTGCGCTTGGCCCAAGGGCTCTCCCCTACCCCCTCGGTTATTTGTCATTGAGTCAATTGTCAGGGACTTTTGTAGAAATGTGGGTTTACTATATATAGGACCCCATTCCCCCCATTCCAACTTAATGAATCAATGAATGAAAAAACTTGCCATTTTGAGAGTTTACACTTCTTATCTAGTGGAGAGATTCCATTTTTTGGGTGAGAAACCCTAGGGGAGAGATTCCCCACCCTTCCCTCTCTTAATCTCTCTTTTTCACTCCACTTTCTCTCTCCTCAACACCCAAATTCGAATTTTCTTCTCTCTCCTCCCTTCCCAACCACCTCCACTCCCCACCTACCCCATTTAAGCCTCTTCCCATTCCCCACAACCCTCATCAATACTCCACCCCTTCCCAAGACCCCCTCCACCAATCCTCTCCTCACCATCCAACCCCCAACTACCCCTCCCACTTTCCCAAGCACCCTTCCCACTACCCCAAGCACCCCTTCCCTTCCCCAACACAACCCCCCCATTCCCAAGACAAAAAATTAACCCCACCCTTAAACCTATTTTCGAATATCCTTTCCCTCTCTCCATTCCAACCAAATTCGCAGCCCCCACTACCACCATCTATTGGACCCTCTTCCAGACCTTATTCTCCACCTCCCACACCTTAGAACACCCCCTCCAAGACCCCCTTACAACCAGGGGTCACTCCCACACTCATCTACCCCCTTCCCCTTCTTCTTTCTTGGTCATTGGAAGCTACTTCGAAGTTGCAGTTTGCTGTCCAGAGGTTACAGATGAACCAGCAACTTGCAGCGGCCACCACGACTTCCTCCGGACGAGTTTGAAGACCCAAGAGCCATCGTCGGAAGCGTCTACCAGTCTCCTTCGCAACAGAAGTGGTTTCATCTTCTTCCGATCTCCGAGCCGTCCAGGAGGTCCATTCTCCCACAACTGTGCAGTTCTGCCTCGGCTGAGGACCTGAGCCAGATTAGAAGCTCTGCCACGACGAACCCGAAGGAATCAGTCCACGAGTTCTTCTTCAAAGTTCTTCATCGCCCAGTTTACTTCCAGAATCAAGAAACAGAACTTCATTCGGCGTTCGTGATCCAGAGTTCTCATTTTTCTCCCTCAGCTACGCAGATCTGCTACTCATAGTCTGCACCGACCAGTCACCATTGTTCTGCATCCCTAGTCTTCTCGACATCGGTTGGCTTCCCGTCAGTTTTTCTGCGAAGAGGACTCGTCCACGATTCCAACAACTCTGACGGTGCTTGATTCCGAGGTCGGGAGCTGCCGGGGCATCCTCTGCAACCTGCTATTGGAAACCAGGAGCTAGCTCTGCAGAGATCCTGATATGGAGAGAAAGCTTCACCACGATAATCTCCGGAGGAATCAGGCCACGAGCTTTTCTGAAACGTTCTTCCTCTCCCTGTCTACTTTCAGAACCAAGAAGCAGAACTCCGTTCGGCATCCGGAAGCAGAAGTTACGAATTTTCTTCCTCAGGCATGCGACTCTGCTTCCCACAGTCTGCACCGACCCCCACTCACTGTTCTGGGTCCCTTGATCTTCGCCGGCATCTTTCGGCTTCCCTGTCAGTTCTGTTGCAAAGAAGACTCGTCCACGGTTCCAGTGGCTCTGGCGGCACCTGATTCAGAGTTCGGGAGCGGCCGAGGCAACCTCTTCTTCCTGCTGTTAGTAACCAGTTGCTATCAGTCTGAGAATCAGCGTCCCTGTTCGAGCTCCTGCCCAAGCCAGCAGCGACCCCAGAAGAATTCGAAAAAATTCAGAGGCACTTCAGTTCCAGTAACAAAGATTTTCCCACTGGTCTTGCCCTCAGAAAAATTCCTGATCACGTTCTGTAGCAACAGTACCGGCTGTCTATCCACAATTGCCGAGAGAAGGCAGATTCAGCATAGTCACTTCATCATCGTTTTAGCCCTAGTTTTCCCCACCCCGCTTGGCCGGCTGAAGGCCCCTCCCTGCGTGGAGGTAGTTTTGATTGTAACTATCATCTTCCCTTCCCCACGATCCCCCCCTTGCATGGGGTGTAGTGTTGTAATAGCTTAAACAGGTCAAGCTACCCCGGCGCGGCGTATGGGGAACCCACGCTTCCCCGCTCGCCCTCGTCTCCGAGCGGGACCGGTTTCTTCAAACCGGTCGAGTAAGTGCTCCAAACTTTGCTCTAATTTGTGCTTATTCTTTCAATATTAGTTCATAAACTCCGCTGGCCGTGAATGAGAGCCCGATCCTTAAGCTCTTGTGCTATAAGTGATCACCGTGGGAAAAGAAAGAAACCGGTGCCTTTGGCACTTAGTCGGCCCCATTGTCTTGGGCTTCCACATCCATTGGGAATCAAGTCTTGGCCTTGCTGGCCCTCTACCAGCAAGGGCCCAACCCCTCAACCTCACCTTGGCATTGCCAAGTTACCCCGGGCTTGGGTGAGCGACGAGAGAGCGGCGGCCCAAATTGGCCCATTTAGATTGCGAATGTGCTTGCTTGCTTAAGTCCAAGGTCGTGTCACATCATAGACACAAACGACTATGACTGGCTCCACACGGCTTCTAACTGGTTCCCTCCATGGCCATCACTCTTGCCCGTCCCCATCAGTCTGCGAATCCTCACCTGAGCTACCTGAAAAGGGGGGAACAACTAGGGGAGCGAACGCTCAGTAGGTAATAACAGGCAAGTTTAAGTAATTAACCGATTTATTGCATTTATAGGTGCGTAAAAGAAATGAAATGAAATAACGATATGGCAGAATAACATAAGGAGAAGAAATATGAGACATGAACATAATGTAACTGGAAATTGGCCAACAAGCAAGAATTAATCAAGTCAAGAAAGATTCAAGTAATAGATTATTGTCGTAGACATCATGCTTGTCATGCACTCGGTGCAATGCCTCACCATGTCATTCAAACTCCCCGAGGCACAAGTACTTTTCGGGCGCTCTTCCCAGGACCAGACCGGGCCCTTATGATGCGTTGGCATTGATTTAATGGATCCAAGATCCCCAAGTTATGTCTAGACATTAATCAAGTTAAATGGCCAATAATGTCAAGGTATAACTTACCTCGAAAAACCCAAGGATAAGTCGAAGAGATACTTTGACCAGAAAGTTCAAATTATCAAGAACCAATAGGTCCTTGTATTCAAACATGAACAACCACGGAAATCATTTTCTGGAAGATACACGGTCCATATTGGGCCACTCCAAGAAATGGACGGTCGTTAGCTAGACCGCGCTAAAGGGATTGGGCTGAAAGAATAGCCTAATAGAAGCCAAAGATAAACGGTCTACTATGGGCCGCTCAAGTTATAGGATGGTCAAAAGTGGGCTTTTCAATAGATATGAACGGTCTACAATGGGCTGTTCACGACAGGAAAGGTCCGAAGCCCACGACGACAGTAATCGGTTTGGATTGGGCCGCTCAGTAACTGAATGGTCCATTACGATCTGCGCTAAAGAATGAGCGTGCCGAGACTGTCCATTCAATTATTGGGCCTGACTGGCAAACTAGAATCCACCCAAAATGGGCTCCGGGCTGCCATAAGTGGGGCAGAACTGAACCAGGGTCCAGCCCACTACCCACTGGTCAACCTAGGGCTTATTGGGTCGATCAAATCATGATTTGGTCGAAGATGAAACAAGGTTAATCGACCAACAAGAAATGGCATTAGCTAGGAATGCACGGTTCATAATGGGCCGCCTATTGATCCGGTCGTTCAAGACTCAGTCGGTCCAAATTGAGCCGTGACTCACAACACAGCAATCCAAGCGGTTAGATCGCGTGAACAGGTTCAGGTCTTGGTGGTACAACCTGCCCAGCGTCCTAGTGGGAATCCCAGGCTCGCGGGGACTTATGGAGGTCCCGTAATGGAGGTCCTAGTCCAATGGAAGGAGTATCCGGCGGAGAGTCCCAACCATTACAAGGAAATGAGACTATCAAATCATCGAAAACCAGTATAGCGGTCAGTCAATCCTACCGGAGTAGAACGACTGTCAAACAATCCTAATAACAATCTCAATTAATGAATCATAATTAAAATTAACTTTATTGGAAAAGATGAATCAAGATCAAAATGAGAATAATCCAGTAAGAATTTTAAATGTTTACTTCCATAATTTCCAGTTCATTATGTGTGTCGCTAGTTTGCCATTAATCATTAATCTACTAAAATAAATCATGCTAACATGACAATGAACAATTCTGTAAAGATGGGCAGTCCTAACAGAACCTTTCATATGCCTCGGCAGTCGCACGATAGGCCGTTCATGCCCCCTCAGGTCCGAAGGCCTGCTAGGGATGAGCGGTCTGTAGAGTGCCGCTGGGGAAGATGAGCGGTCTGGGACTGGCCGGCTGAAGGAAGGGCGGTTAGGGGTCGGCCGCTCGTCCCACCGAACATATCAGAGATAAAAACATACGAAGGGTCAAAACCCGGCCGCCTATCTATGATGGGTGGTCTATCGTGAGGTCGTGCATGCCAAAATAATTCTTTGCTAACGTCGCCATGCCCGCCTCCGGCGAGTTGGCTAGGGTTAGCTTAATCGGTTAAATACAGAAAACATAGAACATGAAATTTAGGGCGTTTACTATCAATAGAACGAGCATGAAAAGTTATACAAGATAGCATGATCAATTGGATGTTTAGTGCCTGAAATCTCTACTTAAATTGAGGTGGAACATAGTTAACCCTAATTACGACATGCTTGTACTGAAACTAAAAATTCTCGCAGGATACTACATAAAATTTAAGGATTTTTAGACTAAAGAAAGAGGACAAGAGGATGAATCTAACGGTATATTATTAGCTAGGTTTGGTCTGCTAGAACCTACCGTAATCGAAGGACGAAGGAAGAAGAAAGGAAGCCGACGTGCTAGGTACCCAACGCCGGTGATCGCCGCGATTCTCCCTTGATCGAGCTTCTCTCCGGCCGCTACAGCATCTAAACGATTCTAGGGTGGCTTAGGTTCATTTTTATAGGTTCAATGGTGTCTAGAGGGTTCTAATCATGGAGATAGAGTCCATGCACCGCGGACATGCGCGATTCGCACAAGACCGAGTCAATCCGCCACCAAATTCCACTCTTAGGGTTAGGGTTTTGGAGAACAACCAGAGGGGAAACGATCTCTTAATCTTATCCTTTCATTTGCATCCGGTTTTAGCTTAAATGGTCGGGTATTGGGCTCTAATTTCGTGTTTTAAGGTCCGATTAGGTTAGGTGTGGATTTGGGCCTTAATCTGCTAATTCGACTTATTTAGGAATTTTATTTGGGCTGGTCTTAGAAGACACTTTTACTAAACGTTTTATCCTCTACAAGATTCTAATTTTTTCAGATTTTTATAAAATGGTCAATTTTTTACTTATCCAATTTCTTAAGAAATTTCTTATTATTTTTCTCGAAATTTTTATTCATTAATATACCGGGGTGCTATAAATATACTCTCTCTCACCCCACTAGGGTCGTCACATTGGATGAATATATTCCCTGGGACAAGCTTGGACATAAAGCCCGCCTTCTTCGGTGGCTCCGGGAGATGGTTCACCGTCTCGAAGAAGGTGAGGAGTTTCCAATCCCGGAGGAGCTCTCCTTATTTTACAAGGATGAGGAGCTCACCGTCGAAATGCTAGAGGAAATGCTGCAATAGCTCTCCTGCAACATGGTGGCGATCCCACCGCCCGACAACATTAACTCTCCTTCGGCTGATAAAATCGGGGGCAAAACTCCAATGGCGACATATCAGCGTCGCCCGGCGAGAAATAGCCGGGGTCGTGGCTGGGGACGAGGACGTGGGCGCGAAGGTCCCCTAACTCTTGACCGGGTCATACTGTTCAAAGGGGAGGAGCCGGGTCCTATGACGACCCAAGATCCGGATATTGGGAAGAACCCAATACCATTCGAATCCTGGCCCGCCGCCCACGAGCCGGGAGGGCTCGGAAGGGCTAAAAGGAGTGTGGAGGTACAAAGAAATAGGAAATAGAGCATGACAATTCAACAATTAACAAAAATAAATAAATAACTACTACAACAGAGTCCAGTCCAAAAGAAAGTGCAGTCTAAGGCAGGAAACGTACCCAACACCGAGTGAACACTCGGCCCGACAAGCTGGTAGCTAAGAACCTCCGAACAGCACCCTCGAACCTCGAGGAAGAACCACTGCACCTGAAAAGTAGGTGAGCCTCCTGTCACTGGCTCAGTAGGGATTTCGCGGAACCTCAACCGAGAACAACGGCGGTAGCGAAAAGGAAAAATAGCTACAACGCGGCACTACAGCTACTCCTACTGTACTGGTCAAGTAGAAAAGAGAAATTTTGATCTCACAATCGGGAGGCGGACCACTCTAACACAAGACCTACCGAGGAAACACTCACGGCAACCCTGCCGCAGAAGTCTGCATACACAAGCATGACCAACCGAGACCGCACAGTCCCACACTAGCACGGCAAAGCCTCGGCAATCCCTACCGAGCACCCCTGGCCACTACCTCGGAAAGCACGCTGGAACGGTCTAGAAACTACGTCTCGTAGATGGAAAATGGAACTCGAAAATAGGAGAGTCACGTCTCACGTGATAGGAGTACCTGCCCACCAGAAGTAAGGCCGGATGCGTCCACTGACGTCTTAGACCACGCCTCAGGTGTCCCACTCGACCCCTGGTGGAATGGGACACCGTACAAGTAACTACAAAGCAAGTGACTAGTTGGGGTCGCGCTCGTCAGTGCGGGTCCAACTGCCCCTAACCACGTGTGCACACACAGACCGTACGTCCTTGGTCTGGCCCTCTGACTGGTTTTCCCCTCAGCCGGACTCTGGCGTCAAACGTGGGGCCTTATGGAAACCAGTCTAAAAACCGTCTCTTGGGGTAGCCTCGCCACCACTCCCTGGTGGCACCACTGGCGTGTCGGAAGGCTACGACTAGTGGGGAGTCACTAATGTGACCACTCTCCGAGGAGAAACTCCGAGAAACACACATGCACCATGCGCAAAAGTCGAGAAGAACCAAGTGGCGCCGAGCCACTGGACTCTGGACAGTCCTCTAAACTCACTAAATCCAACGATCCTTGAGTCACAAAACTCGGGGTCAAGACCGTTGTACGTAATGGCACAATGCCATTAATCTAGCCTAATCCCTAAGTCTAAAACCACGGTAGCACAAATACTGAGGCAACTCACGAGCCGCTGAGACCATTCCCTCGGGAAGGGAACTGAGAAGCCTTCCAACCCCAGGCTGGGCAACTGGACTCATAGTCCAAGGCCACACACATGGCCCACACGGAAAGCATAGAAGCACGATTCCCAAGATAGCTCACATGTCGCCACGCCGATTCCCCATCCTTGGGAAAAGCGGGAAACCTCCAGCCCCAGGTTGAATGACTAGACTCGCAGTCCAAGGCCAAACATTTGGCCCAGTCGGGAACCATCTTCCGCAGAAACCCACGACATGCGGGGGAACCCCACCGCACTCACACCGATACACGGTGACTGGATCGAGCGTAACACGAAAGTCTGGAATACATGGGGTCACCCGGACCCACCACACCTATGGGCACGCTAATCAAGGTAACACGGTACCTCCAGACACCCCAGAAACACGGACACGGAACTCACAGGGTGTCCGGGACACTCACGAGGCCGAAGGTCAACCACTGGGTCACAACCGGGTCGACCGGAGACCAATACGACGGTAAACGGCACGACGAGCCCGAAGAATCGCCTAGCGGTCTACCCCTGGACTCCTAATGCCAGCATAGCGGTCTACCCCTGGACCGCAAAGGAAAGGCTAGCGGTCTACCACTGGACCGCTAAGCACTCAAGAACACACAAACCCCTAGCGATCACTTCTCGGACCGCTAGGCAGGTGGCAGTCTTTTGCCTGATCGCTAGGTGATGCCCAGCGGTCCGTCGCGAGACCGCTACCCTACCGACCTCGAACGACTCCAAAATAGAAAACGGTCTTACCCTGACCGCTACCAGGATCCTGGCGGTCTACCCAAGGACCGCGAGGCACTGGATAGCGGTCTACCTTCGGACCGCTAAACCCACTGGCAGTTTATCGCGTGACCGCAGCCTTGAACCGACATAGGGGGACCCCTAGCGGTCTCCACATGATCGCTTGGTGCCCCTAGCGGTCTCTGGAACGACCGTTAAATCTTCTCGAGCCCAAAAACGGCGAAAATCACGGGCAAGTCCATTCCATGCCCCGTTCGCGCCCACGCGAAGGGAAAAATAAGGGGAAACTAGTCCCCTACCTCTCTAGCACCGAGAGGACCCATTTAAACCCCAAAAATGTGATCAAAACTCTAGATCGAGCTCACACCCCAAAAATATGGTTTTTCCCCCAAAAAGCTCAAATAAGCCCGCTCGACTCACCACGACCTACCAAAATCGCGGGAAAGGAAGTACACGAGCTAGGGATCCATCTCCCTACCTCCACCGAAGATTTGGCGCGCCGGGGACACCGATCCGTGAAGAAATGCCATTTAAACCTCTACCGGTTCACGAACGCACCACCGATCTTCCACGCGCCACCGGCCCTCGATCCTCGACCCGTTCCTCGTTCCTCGCCTCCCGCCATCGCCGCCTCCCCCTCCTCCGCCACCGTCGGCCGCCCGAGGAGAGGGAGAGAGAAGGAGATGAGAGAGAGTGAGAAAGAGGGAATGGGGAGAGAGAGAGAGGTTAAGGGGTTATTATAGGAAAATATGGAAATTCTAGAAAATATCAAAAAATATGAAAAATACCCCACAAGATCCTCGAAAAATGCACAACGCAGTGGTAACGTCCCGGTATCGTAGAACGCAACGGTTCACCCTACATGGGGTTCCGAAGGTCCGACAGATAAAAACACGCGTGTAAATCGCAAAACTCAACCCGGGACCCACGAAAATGATCCGAAACCCACGGATCCTGATCCGAGAAACATCCAAAAAACCCGAGATATTATAGCCCTCCCCCCTTAAAGAAATTTCATCCTCAAAATTCAGGACTAGCACCAAGTCACAAGGGAAGAACACTGAACCAACTGACAATGCCGTCAGAGCCCCAGCACAGAAAATCTTGATTCTCACAAAAGCACCGATCCTGAGGAACACAGTCAGACTATAATCATGAACGACACCTCGTTCGGCACGCTGTGCACACCGGCCATCAGAGCAGGCATACACCAAAGGACACAGTCCGGCATCACCTCAGACAACGCGAGAACTAATCATGGCACCGCTGCCACCCTCTCGCTCACTGAGGAGACACAGTCCTCGTCTTGAGAAATAGCTACCAATCCCTCCTATGGTTGGCAGACAAATCACACATCAACTTCACAGCCAGCTGACAGGTCGCACACCCTTCTCAAGGGAACAACCAATACAGAGCCTCCATCAGTTCACACCTGGCAAGCCAAGCGCTCACAACAGCACGGGACCAACTCTGCCAGAACTCAAACTACGACAAAGCCCAGATCCCATCCGGAAGGCACACCACAGAAACAACCACCAAAGGCCTCACTGATACACGGCTCTCACCATTCACGATGCCCAACCAATAGCATCTTCTATCTATGAAAGACCACACGCTGGTCACCAGCTGCTCGTCAACGGGAAACCTCCACCGGCCCAACGGGCACGATCCAACTCGCAACAAGCCATCCGCTGACTCACACATAGACAATTACCATATCATGAGTTGAACTTCTTTCGGACACCGCATCTGATCTCAATCATCGTGTCAACTTGACCCTCTCAGGGGAGCACGATGAGACCAACGACAAGACTCAGGTGATGTGACACCACCTTGGGGTGGTAATCACAAGGTCAAATGCACCTTGGACCTATGACTTTCAAGCAAGCAACTTTGACGATGAAATTACTCGGGCGGGCTCACTCGCGTAGCGGTCACTATTACCCGTGGGCAAATTGGCGATGGTGGGGAGGGTTCAAAGTGGGACCTTGACGTTTCGAGGCTTGGCCACGTTATGGCTGACCCCCTAAGGGGCTGGGATACCCAATTTTGTGGGCGGCCAGCACGCCAAAGGTGTGGGTTGTAGGGTCGATCTCACCTCACTCCGCGGTGGCCACTCAATTGGTGGGAAATTTAGATCGGGCACTCACTTACCGTCCGACGGAGCTAAAGACAATACTAAATAAGCAAAAGTAAACCAGCGAGGGATGTGTCCCGGAGCTCACCTGATCGGTGTGAGAACACCAATCCCGGCCGAAGACAAGGGCGAGCGGGGAGGCGTGGGTACGTGCCCGCACGCCGCGTCGATGTAGCTTCAACATGTTTAAGGGATTACAACACTACTCCCCATGCAAGGGGGTGGAACAAGGGAAGGGGAAGCCAAAGTACATTTAAACACTACCTCCCGCAGGGAGGGGCTTTAAGCCGGCTAGGAGGGGAGGGGAAAAGCTGAAATAGAAACCGAACGGATGGAAGACGTCGGTTCTGCCCGCTCTCTGGAATAGGGAATAGATAGTTGAAGTTGATGCTGCTGCGGCCACTCTCGAATTTTTTTATTGATGAGACCAATGGGGAAATCTTAGGGGCTGGATCAGGATGATGTCCAATTTTTGTGGAATTTCTTGGTTGACGGTGCTGGTCGGGGAAGGGCAGCGAACAGGGACCCTGAGTTCTGGTTTAGACTGCTACGGTACCACCGCAGCAGAAAGACGAAGCCACCACGAGCGCTCCCGATCTCTGAGTCAAGCGTGTCTGTAGTCATTGGAATCGTTGTTGAGTCCTCTTCAAAACGAGACATGCGGAGATGCCATAGGATGTTGGAGTAGATTGGGAGAGCCCGAATAGTGGACAGGGGTCGGTTCAGTCCCAGAGGGAACATAACTGCGCACATGGGGAAGAAAAATGAGAAAAAACAGCTCTGGATGCCGAACGGGGTTCTGCTTCTTGATAATGGAAGAAGACTTGTCGTAGAAGCTCTCAGCCAAGTGGCGCCTCAATAAGAATAGGAATGTGGCTGTGGTAGCTTCTGGAAGTTGCTTCAGGTTGCTGACCGGACCTATCCGGCGCAGTCAGAGAAGAATGGCTCTCTCTGGCAGTCACGAACTCAGACTGAGGCGAAACCACCACCGTTGCAAAGCTCACAGGAAGACGAATCTAACGGTATATGAAGCGCCTTCAGAAGCCTCAGGATGACACCGTGGCACCCTCTGGAAGCCGCTGGTCTTCTGCTACCTGCGACCTGAACCTGAACTCCTTGTGGAAGGGGGTATTATGGAGGGGGAAATGGGGTGGGTTGGCAAGGGAAGGAGGGCTGATGGTATTGGGAGAGGGAAGGGACGTGGTTGGGGTCTCTTGGGGGGTTTGAGAGGGCAGAGATGGGGTTGAGCTTACTGGAATGGCAGGGATGGTGAAGGGGGATGGCTGGGTATGCCCAAGGGAGGGGGGGTTGGAATGGAGGAGGAAGGGGGTGACCTAAGGACTATAGAGGAGAGGGGAAAATCTCCAGATTTGGGAGAGTGATGGGGGTGGTGAGAGGGGGTGTCCAGCAGGGAGGGAGATTTGAATTTGGCCTAGGGAGGAGTCACTTCAGCCTTGGGAAGGTGGTGGAGTGCTTGGGGAAGGGAAAGGGGTAGTTGGTGGTTGGAGGGTGGAGTGGGGAGTGGTGGAAGCTACCTTGGGGTTGGGAAGGAGTTATGGAGAGGTGTGGGGACTTGGGAGAGAGTTATTAGGGAGGGGAAGTGAGAGAAAGTGGTTGGGAGGGGGAGGAGAGAGAGAATGGGGCGAACCCCTTAGAGAGAGAGAGGGAGGTAATGAGAGGGAGAGAGAAGAGAAACTTTGTGGAGGAGAGAAAGACTTGGAATTTTCTTCTATTCAAATGATTTATCAAAAGTTGTTACATATGAGGGGAGTGGGGGCCTATTTATAGGCTTACATAATTCCATATGACCAAACTAACCTTGACCAAATGCACTAATGACAAGACAAGTCCAAGGGAGGGGAGCCCCTGGGCCTAGCCCACTAGTTGGGCCCAATAGACTATCAAACTGACCCATTAACCTATTAACTGTCTCAAATAAAGAAAGATTACACATCTATGACTCAAATAAAATGAAAATTACATGCTACTGCTCAAAATTAAGTGATGGAGATGATGATGCACCGATGGCGAGCAACCGGAGTCTCAAAAAAAAGATGGAGTGGCTGGAGATGTCCCCATCATACCCCCGGGGTGGAGAGAACTCAACCCCGTCGACTGTGGGTCCACCGGGGTAGCAGTACACCAAAGCAGATCCGGGCGAAGAACGTCTTCCCAACTCAACCCTGCGCCCGTAGCCGAGGGATGGCTCTTCCACTTCACAGGATAGCGCAGGCACACCCTCTTCTTGGCGATGGTACCTTGCTTATCCAGTATCGCCTCCATGTGCTCACGTCGGGCTCTCGAGCTGATATGTGGAGGCTCTCCGGTGGTGTCACTTACAAAGGTAAGTGTAGGCTCAAGATGCTTACTAGGTTCCACCACGGGGCCCTCATAGGGTGCTAGATCCGCCACACAAAAAGTCGGGTGTATCCCAGAATCCTTTGGTAAGTTCAGACCAAAAGCATGTTTGCCAATGCCACTCAGAACTCGGGAAGATCCAAGTCTTTGTGTCCTCGATTTGGATGTGACCCAAAGGTAGAGCCACTCCAATATCATCATCACCAATTTTGCCTTCTTGGAGTACCAAGTGGCGCTCACGAGCTTTCGTCCGCCTTGTGTAAATCTCACTGCCGTTGCTTGGTGCTTGCTTAGATGCTCATGCCATGTACTATGATGCAGTGTGAGTGGGAAATGTGTGGTATGCAAAGGTGGCCCAGGACAACCACATATAGACCTATCGTGCATTAATATTATGAAGACTTTGAATGATTTGGGAGCACCGGGGCATCCATAGGTGTCCCTCTTATGCGTGGGTGTGATGAATGTTGGAGGACCCAGACATCCATGAAGGCTCCTAGCATTCATAAGACCAATGCTGAATTGGGGAGGACCGTTACACCCAAATAGGGACTACTCATGCTTCCTACTTGACATGTGGGTGATGTGAATGAATGGACCCAACTTTCTAATCATGCCAAGTGGTGTATTGTGCCAAGACTTATGCACTCCTATCCCAAAGATGACTTCAATGTGTATAGGTGTGGGACGGCCTTTGAACTTCCAAGTGAAAGGGTCGAATGGATCTAGGAAGGTGGGCATTATGGAGAGGAGCTCTTCCTTGCTTCCTAGGCATATGTTACTTATGGCGATGGTTCCCTTTGTGTGGCCCGAGTCTTGGAAGAGGTGGACTTGGTCCAACATGATTGGTTGGGGTAGAGAAAGGTGGGTTGTGGGTAAGGTGGGTGGGTCACATGGGTAACTAGGCTCCCATTGGAAGGGATCAAAGGGGTCGTGGATTGGGCTTCCTAGAGGAAGGAACTCTATGTCCACAAGGTCCATACAAGGTGGGTCATCCTCCTCTAATGAAATAATTGGGCCGAAGTTCTTGGGAGGTAGATCGGCCATGAGGGGAGGGCTTGGCTTTCTACCCGAGATAAGAAGCTTCAATTTGAGGAGAAGGTCGGGCTCATCGGGTGTGGGGAGGAATAATAGAAGGTCACTAGTGTAGCAACCAATGGTGCACATTGAGGTGATAGACCCAACACATAGGTGTAGGAGGTCAAGACTCCTAGGTTGTTCGGTCATGGGGGTCAACATGCCAGTCAACTCTAATTACCATGCTAAGCCCTTGAGAAGGTCCCCTAAGGTTTCCACTTGGTAGGATGATCAGATGGTAGTGCGATAGGTGGAGAAGGGTACTATGGGGAGGTTTAGCTCCATGGGGAGGTAGACATAGGACGTGATGGGGTGAATTGATCTCTCCTTTAGCCATCTAGCTAAGGGCCCATCTATGATTATGGTGCCATTTGTGAGGGTTTGTGGTTCTTGAAGACCCGGACTATTTGAAGTGGTGAAGGGTTGAAGCTCTTCCTTACCATTAGTGTGAACTTAGGTTTCCTCATGGGTGGGGAGAGGGTCCGGACTAGCAACTACTCCTATGTGAGTGGGTATGACCTCCTTTCTCAAGGGAATGGGAAGGTCTTTTGGGGATGGGGTGATGATGGTTGGGGCATGGTGCACCCGGGGTGGTGAGTGAGGCCGAACTTGGGTTGGGTTTGGGACTGGAAGTAGTGGTGGCCTAGGTTGGGGTAGGATTGGGGTTGGAAGTGGAAGGTGGGTTGGGTGAGGGGGTTTGGGTTGATTGGGTTTGGGGGGGGTGTTCTTTTAAGGGGACAATGGAGGGGTAGTGGTGGGGACCATGGGGGCTTGTGGGATACGAGTTTGGTGGGGGATTTTGGGTTGGCCGAGTGGGGATGGTGGAGTTGAAGTGCTCCTTGGGATTTGGTGATCCGAGTAGACGGGAGAAGGTCGGGGAGTGTAGACTTTCCTAAGTTCAGATTTCATATTTTCCCATGTGTTAATAGGCTCTTGCCTCATAACCTTCCTTAAGCGTTCAATGAGCTGCCACTTATCGTTGGCATGGCGCACAAGTCGACTCTTGGTAAGGTAGATTCTCATGGGTTCAGTCATTGGATTTCTCTTAAAGTATTTTTCCATGTTTTCCTCCCACTCTAAATATGCACTAGGGTGGTACCCGTCAAAGATAAGGTCCTCAAATAGGACTATGTCCAAAGGGGTGTCAATCGGACCCTTGTGGAGGGCCAAGTGGGATAGATGTGACCAATATGAAGTAGCCATGCTAGTGGGTAAGGTTGATGCACCGGGAGATGAATGCAAATGCGCCCTAGGACCAACTAGTGGAGAGACAAGTTGTGAACTTGCTCTGATATCACTTGATATGACACCACCTTGGGGTGGTAATCACAAGGTCAAATGCACCTTGGACCTATGACTTGCAAGCAAGCAACTTTGACAATGAAATTACTCGGGCGGGCTCACTCGCGTAGCGGTCACTATTGCCCATGGGCAAATTGGCGATGGTGGGGAGGGTCCAAAGCGGGACCTTGACGTTTCGACGCTTGGCCTCGTTATGGCTGACCCCCTAAGGGGCTGGGATACCCAATTTTGTGGGCGGCCAGCACGCCAAAGGCGTGGGTTGTAGGGTCGATCTCACCTCACTCCGTGGTGGCTACTCAATTGGTGGGAAATTTGGATCGGGCGCTCACTTACCGTCCGATGGAGCTAAAGATAATACTAAATAAGAAAAAGTAAACCAGCGAGGGATGTGTCCCGGAGCTCACCTGATCGGTGTGAGAACACCAATACCGGCGGAAGACGAGGGCGAGCGGGGAGGCGTGGGTACGCGCCCGCACGCCGCGTCAATGTAGCTTCAACCTGTTTAAGGGATTACAACACTACTCCCCATGCAAGGGGGTGGAACAAGGGGAGGGGAAGCCAAAGTACATCCAAACACTACCTCCCGCAAGGAGGGGCTTTAAGCCGGCCAGGCGGGGAGGGGAAAAGCTGAAATAGAAACCGAACGGATGGAAGACGTCGGTTCTGCCTGCTCTCTGGAACAGGGAACAGACAGTTTAAGTTGACGCTTCTGCGGCCACTCCCGAATTTTTTTATTGATGAGACCAGTGGGGAAATCTTCGGGGTTGGATCAGGATGACGTCCAATTTTTGTGAAATTTCCTGGTTGACGGTGCTGGTCAAGGAAGGGCCGTGAACAGGGACCCTGAGTTCTGGTTTGGACTGCTACAGTACCACAGCAGCAGAAAGATGAGGCCACCACAAGCGCTCCCGATCTCTGAGTCAAGCGTGGCTGGAGTCGTTGGAATTTCTCTAGAGTCCTCTTCGAAACGAGACCCATGGGGACGCCAGACGATGTCGGAGCAGATTGGGAGAGCCCGAATAGTGGACAGGGGTCGGTTCAGTCCCAGAGGGGACAGAACTGCGCACCTGAGGAAGAAAAATGAGAAAATACAGCTCCTGATGCCGAACGGGGTTTCGCTTCTTGATAATGGAATAAGACTTATCGTAGAAGCTCTCAGCAAAGTGGCACCTCAAGAAGCACAGGAATGTGGCCGTGGGAGCTTCTGGAAGTTGCTTCATGTTGCTGATTGAACCTATCCTGTGCAGTCAGAGAAGAACGGCTCTTTCTGGCAGTCACAAACTCATACGGTAACGAGACCACCACCGTTGCAAAGCTAACAGGAAGACAAATCCAACGGTATATGAAGCACTTTCAGAAGCCTCAGGATGACACCGTGGCACCCTCTGCAAGCCGCTGGTCTTCTGCTACCTACGACCTGAACCTGAACTCCTTGTGGAAGGGGGTATTATGGAGGGGGAAATGGGGTGGGTTGGCAAGGGAAGGAGGGCTGATGGTATTGGGAGAGGGAGGGGACGTGGTTCGGGTCTATTGGGGGGTTTGAGAGGGCAGAGATGGGGTTGAGCTTGCTGGAATGGCAGGGATGGTGAAGGGGGATGGTTGGGTGCGCCCAAGGGAGGGGGGGTTGGAATGGAGGAGGAAGGGGGCGACCTAAGGACTATGGAGGAGAGGGGAAAATCTCCAGATTTGGGAGAGTGATGGGGGAGACGAGAGGGGGTGTCCAGCAGGGAGGGAGATTTGAATTTGGCCTAGGGAGGAGTCACTTCAGCCTTGGGAAGGTGGTGGGGTGCTTGGGGAAGGGAAAGGGGTAGTTGGTGGTTGGAGGGTGGAGTGGGGAGTGGTGGAAGCTACCTTGGGGTTGGGAAGGAGTTATGGAGAGGTATGGGGACTTGGGAGAGAGTTATTAGGGAGGGGAAGTGAGAGAAAGTGGTTGGGAGGGGGAGGATAGAGAGAATGGGGCGAACCCCTTAGATAGAGAGAGGGAGGTAATGAGAGGGAGAGAGAAGAGAAACTTTGTGGAGGAGAGAAAGACTTGGAATTTTCTTCTATTCAAATGATTTATCAAAAGTTGTTACATATGAGTGGAGTGGGGGCCTATTTATAGGCTTACATAATTCCATATGACCAAACTAACCTTGACCAAATGCACTAATGATAAGACAAGTCCAAGGGAGGGGCGCCCCTGGGCCTAGCCCACTAGTTGGGCCCAATTGACTATCAAACTGACCCCTTAACTTATTAACTGTCTCAAATAAAGAAAGATTACACATCTATGACTCAAATAAAATGAAAATTACATGCTACTGCTCAAAATTAAGTGATGGAGATGATGATGCGCTGATGGCGAGCAACCGGAGTCTCAAAAAAAAGATGGAGTGGCTGGAGATGTCCCCATCATCAGGAGTCTTCGGTCATCACCTCACTCGACTCAGACTTACAGGGGAACCATCTGTTGACACCTTGAAAATGAACAGGGGTGGAAGCATAACTGAAAAGAAGATCAGACCAACAGTGGAAGACCACTGATGAAGCTCGACAGCCGTTTACCCGGTTGAAGTCTCCGCCAGCCGAACTGATGTCCGGTGCCATCGTCAGTCAAACGGCAGCACTGATAAAGCAGTAGTCATTCGACTGATAAGACCTCCAAGCACACTCTGATGAGAAGCCGGAGCCGACAAATGAAGATTGCGAAGGCTTTTGCAAAGTCAGGACAAATGAAGAATCCTCTCCACAGATTACACACCCGGCCGAAGTCTGTCAGACTGAAGCTGATGTCCGGTCTTGTCACCGTTCGGATGACAATGCCGATGAAACATACCCGGTTTTGTCGTCATTCAGACGGTAATACTGATTAAACCCCAGTTTGTTCACTGATTGAGCCTCAAGACGATCTCAACAAAGTCATGTCTCTACTAAAGGGGGCCTTATTCGGTTCTGATGAAGATTAATTCAAAAAGAAAAATATATAAAGAGAAGCCTAAGGCATGTATGAGGCCTGAAGGCACTAGATGGGCCGGCCATTTGGGCTTCTGATAATGGCGCCGGGAACCTCCACAGGGGGCTACTTGTCGCGTCGGGAGATGTCTCGAATGGAACAAGCCGCACCGACTGCCCTCCACCGAGAGGACAGAGGGATGAGAGCTATAAAAGAAAACCCTCTTTGAAATGGGGAGGGGATCGGAAGCCGGGCCATCGATCGAAAAGAAAGAAAAGAGAAGAAACTAGCAGAAGCAGAAGGGAAGTCTTCAGGTGGGCATCCGGGGAGGGAGAGGAGTCAATGTTCCGCCCTCCCCCCTTGTTTTCTTTTCTTCTATTTCATGTAATCGTTTCAAGTCTTATATTGATTCATGTAATGTAGCCGAGACATCTCGGCATCTGTTTGTCCCCCTTTCCCTCACTCTCTCCCTGTAATCGGTTTGAGTATTGGAATGGTGTATCGTCTGGGTTTTCTCACCATGTGTCTTCCCTGATGGACATCATCAAACGAATGGATATATATGCATGATGGGCTATAGCTTAAGCCTAATTTTTTGCTTCCTCTGAAGCCCTATTGCCATTCCCCGTGTTATCTGTAAACCAGTAGCATGATGATCCGATTTGTCTGTTTCTTTTCTCTGCTTCGTAGCACCATTAGTGCTCACCCCAGAGCCCAGAACAGACTATTCCTTGGCTGCTGGGATGAAGCCGTGCTATGCAATGATCGAAGCTTGAGAAACTCCGGGGTTCTAAGCGCGCGTGCTTTATCCGTTGATGTCATCGAAGTCGCCTCTGGGGCCGGAGACAGCCATCTCTTGGCTCCCAGGGTGACGAATGACTATATCAAGTGTGTCCCCAAGCTCTGCGTGATAATGGCGATGGACAGGGGCATTCAGACTTCGGCTTCCCAGATGCCTCTCGAACCCTAATACTCCTCTGAATTCTAGACCTAATCCAACTCAGAGTGGATGCCTTGAGCAGTCTAGAGCCCATAGAATCCGTCAGTTTCTGCTCAAACCACCATTAAAACCAAAAAAATAGAGTACCGTAAACCTCTGTTCGTATCCCGGCGCCCTCACAGCTCTCGGCCCCGCAAACAGTAAAGCTGATGAACAGCCCTCGGCGCAAGCCTTCTTGCGCCGAGATCCCATCTCCCGGGCGCGCCGGGAGCCACCCGTTTCATTTCTCCTCATCGCGCCGGGGCCTACTCGTCTTGGCACCGAGAATCCCTCCTCTTGGCCAATCTGTAAACCCATGCCAGAAGCCCCTTGGCCAACCGATAATCCCACGCCGAGAGCCATCTTCTGGCCAATGAAAATCATGCCGAGAAGCCCCTCCTTTGTCCACCCCTTTGGCCTCTTCGTCCACTCATCCTGGGGCGTTTTGAGTCATCACATGCACTTCAGGGACGACAACTAGTGGGAGCAACTTCCCTTTTTCTACGCGGTTTCTCAAACTCGATCGACTTTTATAAACCCTCAGACCAAGGAAGCTCTGCCACTGCATAAGCTTCTACGGTCTCAAAAGGGATATCAAGATATTGCTCCAAGCATACACAGGCGCCAGGGGTTCCATACCCCTCTATTTTTAGCTTTCACCCCGACATTCAGTGGGTGATCGTCTATCATTCCCTGGCAAATGTTCAGTCCAGGGGAGATGCTGTCAAAATTCTCCCAGGATGCCAGAGATGACATGAAACCCATCCCCGGGACCTTATCTATCAGTGGTGACAGAGGCTCCTTATACCCTATTGTTCCCCTCCCAATCTTTTATGTTCCCGGCCTTCCTTGGGAACCTATACCAAAACAGGTCGAAGTCTAGTGAATTGAGCCATTTAATGCCCTAGGGCCCATTTGCCTCAACCCTAACCAATATGAAACCCAAAACAGAGTACCGTAAGCTCTGTTCTGATCTCGGCGCCCTCACAGCTCTCGGCCCCGCGCACAGTAGACGGGATGAACGGCTCTCGGCGCCATCTTTCAGGCGCCGAGACCTGTTTTGGCCTTCTGGCCTTCGCGCCGGGAGCCCTGCAACTTGGCCGCGCCGGGAAGCCAACTACCCTCCGCGCCGGGAAACCCCCCCTTGCAGCCTCGTCGCGCCGGGAGGCCCGCGTCGAGAACCCCTCCACGGCCTGCTCAACCCCCCGCGCCGAGACCCCCCTTTTTGCAGGAACCTCATCGCGCTGGGAAGCCTGCGCCGTAAACTCCATGGCTTCCCCCTTTTATCTTTGCGCGTCGGGAGCCCTGGCCTTCTTGGCTCTCTTGCCCTTTGCGCCGGGAACCCTGTCCTTTCATCTCTAGTCGTACCGAGAGCCTAACCTGCCATCATATGAGCCCAAATGTCCAGAGCTAATCCATTCAGGGATATCCATGGATCACCATATATGTCCCGGGGATAAATTTAAAGGGGGTCAGGCTCCCTTATGTTCCACCGTCCCGCATCGGATTTATGAGTAACCCCTTTAGCTCGGGAGGGTTCTGCCACTGCATGAGTTCCGCCGGCTTCCCTAAGGGAATATCAAACATTGCCCCATGGCTGATATATATAGGTCGGGAGGTTTGACCTCTCTCTTTCTCTCGGCTTTCATCCTGGCATTCCGTGGGTGATAGCCTATTTCTCTCTGGGCGTAACCCAGATTAAGAGGAAAGGCTGTCGAAATACCGATCGAAGCTTTAAACCTATATCATGGTCATGGCTCTGCCTTTCCGTGGTGGACATCTTCTATCTCCTCGTTCCCACCAAGTATAACTATTTTGAACTGCCAATCACACGATCTAGTCTGTTTCTGTGGTTGATGTTATTATCTTACCCGCCTCCCTGGCCCTAGTAGGAAGTTTAAAATTAAGCATGTGAACATCTGTTCGCCTTACGAGGCCTCCTATTTTAGCGTTTAATCAAGGGTTGTCCTTCCCTGGAAGGGCGTAATTAACGTCATAGCATTTATGGTATGATGGACTCCAGGTCCCGACTCGGACTTCACAATCGACTGACCATGTCAGATCGAGCGCACAATAAGATCGTCACACATGTGACTGGCACGCCAATGAACCAATAAATAAATAAATCAATAAATGATAAATCAATCCAAAAAAATAAAAATAAATAAATAAATAAATATAAATAAAAATCCCGCGTCCACACCATCCCTGCTGGTCACCAAACCAGGGATAACCACTCCAACGCCAACGTCCCATCAAGGACCACCAACCACAGGCGTCACTCTTCCGTCCTGTCTCATCAAAACCTATCTCATCACAACCAACCCAGGAGGACACCTGCCAATCCCGATTCCACCCTCACCACAGAGCCACGGGACACCACCGAAACAATTCATGGCACACGTGAAGTGACACCCAATCTCAAAGCAACCTGGTCGCGAACGCCGCAACCAATGCACACGGGTCCCCAACGATACACACCTTATCATGGTCGACTGCGAGACTAGCCTTACCAGTCACTCACAGCTACCAACCGGAACCCAAAATCTCTTAGAGATCACTTCCTCAAAACACGATCTCATCCAAGGACACAACCTTCAATACAAGTCGGGCACCAAGCCACCGACTCTGACCAATACGTCCCCGACCTCCGTCAGGCGACATCCTCAACAACCCCATCCGGGTCTAACACCGACGCCTGACACGGCTTCCTTCACAGGAACAAGGTACTCATGCGGCAAACTTGCCAACATTTTTCCCCCAACACTCCATCCTGCCAGTGCCAAGAGCCACAATACCTCGAGCAACGGCACGGTAACAACATGTCTCACACAGAGGAACCAATCCTCCAATGCTTAATGCAACCTCAGGAAATCTGCCCGTAGCACCCAACGCTACGATCCTGAACCTGTGGGATATGGCCCCACCAGGCTTCCGCTGGGCACTTTGATTCACGTGCACAGCCAAACACGGCAACTCAGGACTCGCCATCCCGACAGCCTACAACTCGGCTGGCCAACCTAGAAAATAGAGTGAGGAAAGCTCCATTACCTCGAACCCCAAACATAGATTAACTCCCAAATCTGGCAATCTTCTACAACACTGCAGGCTCCGAACTGCCACGCATCGAAAAGTTCCAGCACCAGCCAAGAATTCAAACACCGCCCAACCAGCACTCATCCTTCCAGAACAGCGCCAGTACCCTTACACAGCAAGGGAATTGGGCACAACTTCTCACAGGCAACCACCTTGCCAAAACAGGGAACACGTCTCGCACGGACTTTATGGCACACGAAGGGCAACCAATCCGGACACGTAATGCAAGACGACGAACCTTAGCCAAACACAATCTCTCCAACCAAAGGAGAAACTGACATACCTCCGACCAACGAAAGAACTCCACGCCCGACCTGACCTCGAACCTTGCACACGCTGGGAATAGTATCATCCAGCACCAAGAAAACCATCACAACGTCAGGTCAGTAGCTCCGACACACTTGGCGAGTGTCACATCAGACCACGATCACAGCATCTCTCGATGCACCACCACTGCAATTCCCCGAACTGCAACACGCCACGCCAAGAGCTGCACACGAGCCATAATCGACAACCACCGACGCTCATTCTCGAGTCTCGAACTTGCCACGGAACCTTCACATCTCAAGCCAAATCCAAATCGAACACAATCCATTCGCACACAAGAGCGCAGGAGCAAGACTTACTAGGACACCACAGCCCAATCCTGCCTCAAAATCTGCAAAAATAACCAGGACCGACACGTCATTTCTGACGCCACAGAGCACGACAAGAACATCAGGCTCGATGAAACAGCAGCTCATCGAGAAGATCCTCTGCTCACCCGAGCACACTTCTCGATCAGAGCACCCGCTCTGCCACCTTAAACCACGCCCTTAACACCTCAGGGGCTGGATAAACCTCAAGCTGGAGTGTCCAGACTCAACAACAGCTCTCTCAGAGCACGCTCACGGCCACTTAACCATAAACAATCCGCACCATCCACCCGACCTCGCAGCGTACACCTCGAACGCAGCAACGCAGCAACGCACCGACTGGCAACCTCTGCTCAACGCAGCACAACCGGGGCCACCACCGATGAGGGAGAAAGCTCTCAACCTCGATCCTTAGACCCCAAGCTGGCACAGAAGCCGCGAATAGTAACCACCTTAACAGCACCGTGCGGCGCACTCAAGCTCTCAAGCGAGAAACCAAGCGGAGAACATACACAAAATCCTATGCCAGCTGCCGACTGTACTGGACCTTATGGACTCTGATCACTGTAATATCTTGAATTCCTATGTACGTCCACAACCACTGCTCTGATACCAGCTGTGACGACCCAAGATCCGGATACCGGGAAGAACCTGATACCATTCGAATCCTGGCCCGCCGCCCACGAGTCGGGAGGGCTCGAAAGGGCTAAAAGGAGTGTGGAGGTACAAAGAAATAAGAAATAGAGCATGACAATTAAATAATTAACAGAAATAAATAAACAACTACTACAACAGAGTCTAGTCCAATAGTAAGTACAGTCTAAGGCAGGAAACGTACCAACACCGAGTGAACACTCGGCCCGACAAGCTGGCAGCTAATAACCTCCAAACAGCACCCTCGAACCTCGAGGAAGAACCGTCGCACCTGAAAAGCAGGGGTGAGCCTCCTGTCACTGGCTCAGTAGGGATCCCGCGGAACCCCAACCGAGAACAACGGCGGTAGCGGAAAGGAAAACTAGCTACAACTACAGCAGGAACAGTGAACCGGTGGCTGGTCAAAACTCGGCACTATAGCTACTCCTACTGTACCGGTCAAGTAGAAAAGAGAAATCCCGATCTCACAATCGGGAACCGGACCACTCTAACACCAGACCTACCGAGGAAACACTCACGGCAACCCTGCCGCAGAAGTCTGCCTACACCGGCACGACCAACCGGGACCGCACAGTCCCACACTGGCATGGCAAAGTCTCGGCAATCCCTACCGAGCACCCCTGGCCACTACCTCGGAAAGCACGCTGGAACGGTCCAGAAACTACCTCGCAGATGAAAAATGTAACTCAAAAATAGGAGAGTCACGTCTCACGTGGCAGGAGTACATGCCCACAAGAAGCCAGGCCGGATGCGTCCACTGACGTCTTAGACCGCGTCTCAGGTGTCCCCCTCGACCCCTGGTGGATCGGGGACACCGTACAAGTAACCACAAAACAAGTGACTAGTTGGGGTTGCGCTCGTCAGCGTGGGTCCAACTGTCCCCAACCACATGTGCACACACAGACCGTACGTCCTAGGTCTAGCCCTCTGACTGGTTTTCCCCTCAGCTGGACTCTGGCGTCAAATGTGGGGCCCTACGAAAACTAGTCTAAAAATCCTGTCTCGGGGTAGCCTCGCCACCACTCCCTGGTGGGACCACTCGCATGTCGGAAGGCTACGACTAGTGGGGAGTCACTAATGTGACCACTCTCCGAGGAGAAATTCCGAGAAACACACACGCACCCTGCGCGAAAGTCGAGAAGAACCAAGTGGCGCCGAGTCACTGGACTCTGGACAGTCCTCTAGACTCACTAAATCCAATGGTCCTTGAGTCACAAAACTCAGGGTCAAGACCAATGTACGCAACGGCACAATGCCGTTAATCTAGCCTAATCCCTAGGTCTAAAACCACGGTAGCACGAATACCAAGGTAGCTCACGAGCCGCTGAGACCATTCCCTCGGGAAGGGAACTGAGAAGCCTTCCAACCCCAGGCTGGGCAACTAGACTCACAGTCCAAGGCCACACACACGACCCACGCGGAAAGCATAGAAGCACTATTCCCAAGGTAGCTCACAGGTCGTCACGCCGATTCCCCATCCCTGGGAAAAGCGGGAAGCCTCCAGCCCCAGGCTGAATGACTGGACTCGCAGTCCAAGGCCAAACATTTAGCCCAGTCGGGAACCATCTTTCGCAGAAACCCATGACATGCGAGGGAACCCCACCGCACGCACACTGATACACGGTGACTCGATCGAGCGTAACACAAAAGCCCGGAACACATGGGGTCACCCGGACCCACCACACCTATGGGCACGCTAATCGTGGTAACACAGTACCTACAGACACCCCAGAAACATGGACACAGAACTCGCGGGGTGTCCGGGACACTCACGACGCCGAAGGTTGACCACTGGGTCACAACCGGATTGACCGGAGACCAACACGACGGTAAACGGCACGACGAGCCCGAAGAATCACCTAGCGGTCTACCCCTGGACCGCTAATGCCAGCATAGCGGTCTACCCCGGGACCGCTAAGGAAAGGCTAGCGGTCTACCACTGGACCGCTAAGCACTCAGGAACACACAAACCCCTAGCGATCACTTCTCGGATCGCTAGGCAGGTGGCGGTCTTTTGCCTGACCGCTAGGCGATGCCTAGTGGTCTGTCGCGAGACCGCTACCCGACCGACCTCGAACGACTCCAAAACAGAAAATGGTCTTGCCCTAGCCGCTACCAAGATCCTAGCGGTCTACCCAAGGACCGCGAGACACTGGCTAGCGGTCTACCTTCGAACCGCTAAACCCATTGGCGATTTATCGCATGACCGCCAGCCTCGAACCAACATAGGGGGACCCCTAGCGGTCTCCACATGATCGCTTGGCGCCCCTAGCGGTCTCTAAAATGACCGCTAAATCGTCCCGAGCCCAAAAATGGCAGAAATCACGGGCAAGTCCATTTCACGCCCCGTTCACGCCCACGCGAAGGGGAAAACAAGGGGAAACTAGTCCCCTACCTCCCTAGCACCGAGAGGACCCATTTAAACCCCAAAAATGTGATCAAAACTTTAGATCGGGCTCACACCCCAAAAATATGGTTTTTCCCCCAAAAAGCTCAAATAAGCCCGCTCAGCTCACCACGACCTACCAAAATCGCGGGAAAGGAAGTACACGAGCTAGAGATCCATCTCCCTACCTCCACCGAAGATTTGGCGCGCCGAGGACGCCGATCCGCGAAGAAATGTCGTTTAAACCTCCGCCGGTTCACGAACGCACCACCGAGCTTCCACGCGCCACCGGCCCTCGATCCTCGACCCGTTCCTCATTCCTCGCCTCCCACCATCGCCACCTCGCTCTCCTCCGCCACCGTCGGTCGCCCGGGGAGAGGGGGAGAGAAAGAGATGAGAGAGAGTGAGAAAGAGAGAATGGAGAGAGAGAGAGAGGTTAAGGGTTAGTATATGAAAATCTAGAAATTTTGGAAAATACCAAAAAATAGAAAAAATATCCCACGCGATCCTCGAAAAATGCACAACACAGTGGTAACGTCCCGGTGTCGGAGAACGCAACGGTTCACCCTACATGGGGTTCCGAAGGTCCGACAGATAAAAACACGCGTAAACCGTAAAACTCAACCCGGGACCCATGAAAATGATCTGAAACCCACGGATCCTGATCCGAGAAACATCCGAAAAACCCGGGGCATTACAGGTCTTGTCCCAGAAACCCAAGTTCGGGGAATCCCTTTTATCCTCGACTCCTCAGAGGGTTCGAGCCCCAACTCAGAAGCTAAATCGGGTGGCGTCCCTTTTATAATCGCCTCTTCTGATGAAGAAGAGGAGCCAGCCAAGCTGCCAGTGCACGAGGAGGCATCCGAGCAGGCTGGGCCCTCCGACAGCGTCGAACCCGCGAGCCAGGTAGGCCCTTGTAACAAGGGCCAACATGATGAGCCCTTGCCACCTCCAGAGGAGTCTCTGGCACCGCTGTTCCAAGAAAATGTGGAGGGCCAGAATGGGGAGGAGCGCCCTTCTAAACGGGAGAAGCCTCGCCAGGCTCCAAAGACTCTGGCGGAGATCATCCCGCCATTTGACAAGACCCGCGCTCGGGCGGACTCTAAAATCATCCATCATATGAAGCGGTTCCCAACAAATGTCACCATTTAGGAAGCCATCGCTTGGAGCAAAGATCTCATGGAGGCTCTTGTCAAGATACTACAAGACCCAGAGGCCTATGAATCCCATATTGCAAAGTTGCAAGCCCAGGCATATGAGGCATTTGTGGCCAACATCTCCTTCATGGACAAAGACATGTTGATGTCCTCTCCATGCCACAACCGCCCCTTATATATGCGAGGGACAATCAACAGGCATGACGTGAATCGAATCCTGGTCGATGCCGGAGCCACCATTAACATATTACCTTTGAAGACTTTTAAGTATCTATACTTGGCACCTTACTTGCAAAAGCTGACTGCGGTCAAGATCTCATGATTCAATCAAAATTCCGAGGAGGCACTTGGTCGGGTTGAAGTCAAGCTAGCCTTGGGCGATTTTGTCACCCAAGTGATATTTTATATTATCAACACCGACACATCTTATAAGGTGCTGCTTGGGAGGCCTTGGCTCCATGAAAATTGGGTTGTCCCGTCAACTTTGCACCAATGCATTAAATATGCCAAAGGAGGAGAGCAACATACTATCTTCGCAGATCAGGCTCCATTCCACCCCAACAAGTGCCATCTGGCAGATGCTTCCCTATATTTTAGGGAACCTACTTTAGCAATCCCCGAGCCTATAAAAGATAAAGGGAAGTAAAAAGTGGACTATGAAGCTGAGGAGGGGCAGCTGTTCACTATCAACCAAGACATGACAAGATTGTACAAGCTAAGCCTCAAGGCCGCCTCCAAGCCGACGTAACCGGAAAGGCGAAACGTTGACTTTGAAGCCAACCTCATAAGCCGTGTCATTGACCGGAGCATCTCCTTACCGCCCAAATGCGTTCAACTCCCATTTCAAAGGGAAGAGCACGAGGTGGAGTAGCTGAAGACTTTTACGGTCTTCTATCAGCAGATAAGAAAGAGTAATAGGGGCAAGGGGGACAAGCCAATCATCTTTTACAAAGGTGATTTAGTCCCATCGGGCCCTCCTGAGGATGATTTCGGCTGGAATACTCCCGCCGACACTGCACCAGAGCTAGTTCAGGAGATGGACGATATGCCAGAGCACATCAGGGAAATATGTAAAAAGCATCATATCCCACCAGTTCAGGACCCACACGAGCGGCATATTTCCACCAATTGTGGAATCCTCCGCAAGTCTGTGGACAATCTCCATTCCCCCGCAAAGACACACGGGGACTCGGCTATGACCAGGAGAGGGACTTCAAGGTTCACTACGTAATCAATACCATAGGACTGCTACCTCGTCCTCGCGGGCAAACTGAAGTTGAGCCCAAGATCGGTGACTCTGTAAGGGAGTCTGGTGAGACATCAATGACATTATCGCCAGAAGTCCACATTGATCACCTCCCTAAGGAAGGGCAGCTCGGCCTACTAACCATCAACAAGATGGAGCAGGTCCTTCAACTTCAAGCTAGACATGAGCAAGAGAGCTTCGAAGAGTTTGAAGTCTATGAAGCAAATACTGATGATGAGGGAGACTTCGTCGACCTCCAACCAGCTCCACTAGAGCTTGAAGATGGTGGCCAAGCAACTGTGGAAGAATTGATCGAGATCAATCTCAGAAGCAAAGGAGACCATCGGCCAACCTTCATAAGTGCTCTCCTCAATGAGAAAGAGAGGCAGGCGTATCGACAACTCCTAGAAGAGTTCAGGGATTGTTTCGCTTGGACTTATAAAGAAATACCCGGGATCGACCCTCCTGTGGCTGAACACGAGCTGGAAATACTTCCAACAGTCAAGCCAGTCAAGCAAGCCCAAAGGTGTATGCGCCACGAGTTGGAATTGAAAGTCAATGCTGAGGTTGACAAGATGCTCAATGTGGACTTCACAGAGCCTTGCATGTACCCTGTGTGGCTCGCTAATATAGTCCATGTCAAGAAGAAGAATGGCCAGGTTCGAGTCTGCGTCGACTTCAGGGATTTGAATAAAGCATGCCCAAAGGATGACTTACCTGTCCCAATCACTGAGACAATGGTTGATATGACCACTGGTCACGAAACCTTGTCCTTCATGGATGGGTCGTCGGGCTACAATCAAATCTTCATGGCCATTAAAGACAAAGATCATATGGCTTTCTGATCTCCTAAGGGGATCTTCAACTATAAAAGGATGTCGTTTGGCCTGAAGAATGCCAGTGCAACCTATCAAAGGGCCATGACCAAGATCTTCGATGAGATGCTACATGACCTCGTTCAATGCTACGTCGATGATCTGGTCGTCAAGATAAAAAGGAGAGAGGATCATTTGGCTGACCTGCGTCGAGTCTTCGAAAGGCTTCGGCAGATGAATCTGATGAAGTGCACCTTCGGCGTCTCCAGCGGCAAATTCCTTGGTTTCATCATCAGGTACCGAGGCATAGAAATCGACCCTGGCAAAATCAAGGCCATAAGAAGACTACCTCCACCCAAGAACTTGACAGAGCTCAGATCTTTGCAAGAAAGACTCGCCTATATTAGGTGGTTCATTTCTAATCTCCCGGGGAGATGCCTACTTTTCGGCAAACTGATGAAGAAAGGAGCACCCTTCATATAGGACGAAGACTGTCAGAGGGCCTTCGAGCAAATTAAGGAGTATCTACTGACCCCTCTAGTCCTAGGAACACCTATCAGAGGGAAGCCCCTCATCCTTTATATTACTGCCATGGATGCCTCCTTAGGGGCACTTTTAGCCCAGATCAATGATGAGGGCAAGGAGCAGCCACTATACTACCTCAGCCGGAAGCTGATCGGGCCGGAGCATCGGTATGCTCCTATGGAAAAGGTGTGCTTGGCTTTAGTATTTGCTGTCAAGAAGCTAAGGCACTAACTTCAAGCTCACAGGGTGGAACTCATCTTAAAATGTGATCCACTCAAATTTCTACTCAATCAGCCCGTCCTCTCTGGTAGGCTTGGCAAGTGGGCACTCATCATCATGGAATTCGATATCACCTTCGTCCCACGCAAGGCGATCAAGGGACGAGGAATGGCGGAGTTCTTAGCTGCGCACCTTGTGCTAGAAGATTCGCCACTTAACTTCGAGTTGCCCGATGAAGAGGTGTTGGTGCCTTCTCAAGAAACTGGGGAGCATCCTGAAAACGTCCCACCACAGATGGAGCCGGGCATCCTCACCCTCGACTTCCCATATTGGGAGTTATATTTTGATGGTGCTTCCTAGACAATCAAAAGGGCTACCGGCCTCACAGACTTTGTCTTAGGCGTGGGGATAGTTTTTGTATCTCCGCAAGGCGGCATTCTTCGCATCCCTTGTGCACTCATGAAGTCGCTGACTAATAATGAGACAGGGTATGAAGCACTAATTATTGGGATTCAACTGGCACTTGAGATGGACATCAAGTGCATCAAAGTCTATGGGGATTCTCAGCTCATCATTCGACAGGTCCTGGGCGACTATGACGTCCGGAAGAAAGAACTTATCCATACCATGTAGCCATCATGAGGCTCAAGGAAAAATTTTACCTATTCAAAATAGGCCATGTCCCAAGGGGAAATAATTCCCAAGCTGACGCTTTGGCAAAGTTGGCAGCGGTCTTAAAACTCCCACCTGAGGGAGAATTGAATATCACTGTCAGACACCGATGGCTCATGCCAAGTGTGCTCGACGAAGAGTCTGGCCTCACTGTCTACGAGGATAATAATATTCAAGAGGAGAATGCTCCCGAAGAAGAAGACTGGCGTGAGTCGATTATTAAGATAAAGAACAGCTGGCTTTCTCCCGATCGGGCTCAGAGGGTACAACTACTACGCAGGGCAACATCCTACCAGCTGATTGACGGCCTGCTTTTCAGACTTGTCCATGAAAAGGACCGATCAGTCCTCTTACGGTGCCTTTCATCTAAGGAAGCAAAGACCGTGATGCACGAGGTCCACTTCGGATTGTGTATAACTCATCAAGTAGGAGCTAAAATGAAAAATAGTATTAAGCTCAAAGGATTCTATTGGCCCACCATGTACGAAGATTGCAACCAGTATGCTTGTACATGTCACCAATGCCAAGCATTCTGGCTAGTGCCTCGGAAGCCGCCTAACCCGCTCCATCAAACTGCGCCTACTTGGCCATTTGCGGAGTGGGGTATGGACATTGTGGGACCATTCCCACCATCATCTCAGGGCCATAAGTTCATACTGGCTGCCACTGATTACTTCTCCAGATGGGCAGAAGTCGTCCCGCTATAAAAAGTTACAGGAGAAATAGTTGCCCGGTTCGTGAGGCATTACATCATATACAGATTCGGCACCCCCAGTCGGATCATCTCAGACAATGGCACACCATTCAGAAACAAGACTGTTTATGCGTTGGCGTCCAAGTTCCATATTGACTGGAGAACGTCATCCATCTACAATCCCCAAGCTAACGGGTTGGCCGAGGCCTTCAATAAAATCCTCTGCAAGCTGCTATCTAAGATAATAGGTGGCTGCAAATGAGATTGGGGCGAGAAGGTCCATGAAGCCCTATGGGCCTATCGGACTATCCACAAAACCCCTACGGGTTGTTCCCCGTTCTCTCTGGTCTACGGAGCCGAGGCGGTGGTCCCTATGGAAATCGAGTTGGCATTTTATAGTGTTGCTGTTCACGTCGGACTGCCAGGCCAGGACCAATCTGAAATAGAAAGAAGGCTTGAGGAGTTATCCAACCTTGAAGGTGAAAGACTCAAAATCTATAAACACTTACAAGTGTATCAGGCCCGTATGACATGCGCTTATGATAAGCTGGTCAAGCAAAGGGCATTGAAGAAAGGAGACCTCATCATGGTCAAAGAAAAGGAGGTTTTGGCGGGAAGATCTAGCGGCAAACTCCAGCCCAATTGGCGCGGACCTTACGTCATCTAGAAGGTCTATGAAGGAGGGGCCTATATGGTCGTCGACCACAAGGAAAACAATCATTTCCCTCCTCTCAATGGCAAGCACATGAAGCTCTACCATGCGCCATCGCAAGAGTTTCTGCAGCAGTCCTCACAGCATACTCTCCCCAGTGAAGGTTCAAGTTAAAAAGAAAAAATAATAATAAATGGGGTTAAAAATATTGATACCCCGGCGGACTTAGTCACCCTTCAAGGGTTGGCTAAGGGCAAAAAGGTAACAGACCCGGTTGAGGTGAAAACCCGAAAGGGCGTCTCAGGAAACAATGGGCAACCCTCGGTGCCAAAACCTGCAAGGACGCATCGAAAAAAGTTAAAGGGGGCCAGCCTCGACGAAAACTCGAAAGGGCAGTAAGGTTGGTAATGTGAAAAAAAAAAGAAAAAAAATAACAATCCCCTTTCAACATGCTTTATGGGTGGTTCTAAGTTAGCAACTCCACCCTACAATGGCGAAGGCATTATACTGATGCTTTGGTTATATCTCCTATGTCATTCTGCGACACCCAGTCCCACCGGGGCGTCCCGACATTGTTACACTATGTCCCGCCGGGATCACCAATTGTTGAACCCTTGTATTTGATTTATGTGTCCAATTCGGGCTGTCAAATCTGTCTCTTTTTATTACTGGGTTGACTCGCATGTCTCTTGGCCAGTCAACCTCACTTACATTTTCAATTCTGGATTTGACTCTTATGTCCCTTCGGGCTGTCAAGTCTATCCATTTCCTTTCAAGAGTGGACTCATACGTCCCTTGGCATGTCAGCTCCACTCATATTTTGGACTTCCCGGGGTTTGGATCCCGTGTCTCTCCGGACTATCCAATCCACCCCTCTAGTCCCATTGGGCTCGGCCTATGCATGCCCCTTTTGGGCTGCCGACCCACCTCGCCTATCGGCTTCTGGGTTTAACTCATACGTCTCCTTCAGACTGTTAAATCCACTGACATTTTGTCCCACTGTGTCTGGCCTATACATGTCCCTTTCGGATTGCCAACCCATCTCGCCTATCGACTTTCGGATTTGACTCTCACATCCCACTAGGGCTGTCAAATCCACTCCTTCTTCTGGGTTTGGCCTATGCATGTTCCTTTCGGGCTACCAACCCACCATGTCTATCGGCTCTCGGGTTTGACTCTCACGTCCCACTAGGGCTATCAAATACATCATTTCCTTCTTCTGGGTTTGGCCTGTGCATGCCCCTTTCGGGCTGCCAACACATCTTGCCTATCGACTTTCGGGTTTGACTTTCACATCCCACTAGGGCTGTCAAATCTATCATTGCCTTCTTCTGGGTTTGGCATGTGCATGCCCCTTTCGGGCTGCCAACCCATCTCACCTCTTGGCTTCAAACTTGACTCATATATCCCACCGGGATTGTCAAGTTCATTCTTTTATCCCCACAGGCTTGGCCTATGCATGCCCCTTTTAGGCTGCCAACCATATTTGCCTATTGGCCTCCATATTTGATTCATATGTCCCACCCGGGCTGTCAAATCCATCCTTTCCTCCTACCGGGCTTGGCCAACGTATGCCCCTTTCGGGATGCCAACCCATCTCACCTATCGGCTTCCAGATTTAACCCACATGTTCCTTTTGGACTCTTAAACCTACTCATTTGCTATCCCAACTGGGCTTGGCCTATGCACGCCCTCCTCGGTTTTCCAACCCATTCGACCTATCAGTTTCTAGATTTGACTAAGCGCGTCCCACTAAGGCTGTCAAATCCAACCGGTTGTCCCACCGGAGCGGCACACATGTCCCTCTGGGAGTGCCAAACCCTCTCTGCCTCTTGGCATTATAGGTACTTAAAAAAAACGGGGTTAAAAATATTGATGCCTCAAGCGGACTTGGTTGTTTCCATTAGGGGAGCAATCAAGGGCAAAAAGACTTTAACCCGGCTAAGGTGAAAACCCGAAAGGACGTCTTAGGCAAAAATGGGTACCCCTCAGTGTGAAAACCCACAAGGGAACACTGAAAAAAGTTAAAGGGGGCTAGTCCTGGCGAAAACTTGAAAGGGCGGTAGGGCTGGTAAGGTGACAAAAAAAAGAGAAAAAGAGAGAAAAAATAGCATACATGCCAGACAATAGAAGCAAAAGCTATTGAGCTCTATCCTTTATTCATCAACGTCATCAAAGAAAGGAGCCCGAGACAAGCTCTCGGGATAACTGAGACAAGAATGGACAAAATACAAAAGCCATGTGCACAAGAATGTACCAAAGCCCATCAAGCACCAGACTCGCTCCTCCTCAGGTTAGCAAGGCGAGTCTCACTCTGAAGAGCTTCCTCCTGGAACCCCTCAAGTCTACGGCTGAGAGTCTACATCGGCACGCGTAAGACTACGCTCCTCCTCAGTCTCTCGGACCTCTCGTACGTGCAAGACTGCACTCCTCCTCGGTCTCTCAGACCTCTTGGAAAAGCTCCTCTACTATGAGGGAGGCCGCCTACTCGCGCTCGTGAGCGTCCTCAGCCTGGGCCGCCCAAAGTCTGTAAAGCTGCCCCTCCTCCTGCTAAATCATCAGCCGAGTCCTCCGCCTCCGCTCCTGAATAGCGTGAAGGCGAGCGAACTCCTCCCATAAAGACGCAAGCTCAGTCATTCAGGCATCCCGAGGGAGACCAAATGCATGCATCTGGCAATGCTACACCAAGTTGAGGACCATTCGGCCACTCCATCCCAAGGGCTAGAAAACTCTGAGGCAGCTATGAAGCCTCACCAGCTGAAGCTAAAACAAAGAAAGGAGACAGAATCCAACGAGTGCCCTTTCGAAGCAAAATGAAATGTATAGAATTTTGATGTACAAGTTATGAGGCCCTTGCCCATGGTAGTGTTGTGCTCAAGTCTGCGCTGGATGGTATTTGCCTCAGCCCGTGTACAGCCGATATCAGCCTAGACCAATACGCCCTGAGGGCTGGTCTACATCAACTCTGATTAGCATAAGTCAACGGTTAGCCAGCTTTAACCTTCGGCTACACACCTCAGCTATTAGCCAACACATCTTTGGCGACACCTCAACAGGTAGACAGCTTTAACTTGCGGCTACACACCTCAGCGGTTAGCCGACACATCTTTAATGATACCTCAACGGTCAGCCGACACAACGACTTTTGGCCAACGCACCCCCAAGGGTCAGCCAATGTCAGTCTCCAGCTATCACAACTCAACATTCAATCAACAATGACTCAGACGGATGTGTCTCCCCGAGACAGGCCTACATCAACTCTAGGCCAATAAGCCTCACCGAAACAGGTCCGCATCAACTCTAGGCCAACAAGCCTTGCCGAGGCAGGCCCACAGCAACTCTAGGCCAACAAGTCTCACCGAGGCAGGTCTACAACAACTTCGGGCCAACAAGCCTTACCGAGGTAGATCTACATCAACTACAGGCCAACAAGCCTCTCCGAGACAAGCCTACATCAACTTTGGGCCAATATGCCCTAAGGGCTGGTCCGCATCAACTTTGGCTAATGCACCCCCGAAGGTTGGCCAGCATCCAATTTCAGGCCAACATGCCCTAGGGGATGGTATACATTAGCTTTGGCCAATATATCCTAAGGGTTGGTCAACATCAACTTCAGGTCAAAGTGCCTCGCCGAGGTAGGCCTACATCATTTCTAGACTGGTGTGCCTCATTGAGACAAGCCTGCACCAACTCGCAGCTTCCTGGAAGAATCTATGTCTCCACCGTGGTGAGTCATAACTGCAAGTGCTACGGGAGCGAAACACTGGACCCGAAAACCAGAAGAAAGTTGTAGGAATGGCAATGAAGCAGTGAGGCACAGTCCTACAATGATCTCCCCATATCATGAAGACTCGGGAGAAATAAAAAAAAAAGATGACGGAGAGCACGAACCATCCGTCTCCGCCTTTGGCTTCGACGAATGCTCCGTGGGGGGCATTTGTTGGCAACAATGTTTTCCTACCTACATGTAGGGTGAACTATCACTTAATGAGGTGGACAACAGATGAAACCTGCCCAGGTTGAAACAGCAGTAGCAGGGTCCCTGGGGTGAAAACAGCAGCATGTTGTCTAGGGTGATGAAGACTTGCCCGGGGTGATAGCAGTTGCAGGGACCTTCCCCACTGCAACAGGGACCTCCCCGGGGTAGACTGGGACCTCTCTGAGGTGAGCCCAGGTGACCTCATCTGCCAAGGATGGCAACCAGCACAGCAGGGACACCTCCCCGGGGTGAAATAGCACAGCTGGGACTTGCCCGGGGGTGGCCCAGACCTCCCCCAGGTGCAACTCACCCTGTGAAACCTCCAGCAGTAGCAGCCCATGACCTCCCCGGGGTCATGTAGCAACCCAGCAGCAGACCTCCTCGGACGGCTGCCTACCAAGTGCAGTAGACCCGGACCTCTCCGCAGGTGGAGGAGACCTCCGCGGGGTGGACTACTCTAGGCAGACAAAAGGCCAGTGCAATAGCAAACCCGTACGGGGTGGAAACACAGGGACCTTCCCGGGGTGAAATGGCAGATGGAGTGTGGTCACCCCATTAGGGGGCTTTCCGGTCACCTCCTTGGCCAATGGTGGCTATAAGTTGATTGTCACCTCCCTCTTCATTTGATTCCGTCCGGGGTCGGGCGACCCCACGCAGGCCTGCGTGCAAGCAAGCAAGGTCGCCGGGGTCAACCGACCCTGGGAGGACCTGCTCGGGGTCATCTACCTCGGGCAAGTCCCGCGCGGACCTGCCCGGGGTCATTCGACCCCGGGTGGGTCCAGGGTCATCCACCTCGGCCCATTCTCTCTCCCACGCACAAAAAAAGGGAAATGGGGAAAAAGGACCTTCTCGAGGTTATTTTCATCTCATTTAACTTGTACGGGTTCAAACACCCCCGGGTAGCCCTCCAGTTCTATAAATAGGCCCCCAAGGGTCCAGAAGGAAGGACTCAACACGAAGGATCGACGGGACTCGGCATCTACGAAGCATCCACTACGCACGGGAAGCATCCAACGCAAAGATTTTGTTCGTTGTCTTGACCTGTGAGGGATAAGTCCCCGGGTCTTGTGTATATGTCCCTAAGGGGTATTTTTATAATTATGCCCCTGGGCGGGCCATGTTTGTAAGTTTCCACACCCCGGGGCGACTAAATTAGCTAGTTCTGCCCCATAATGGGAGAATTACATAAATGTCCTCCCCGGGATCGTGAGAAACAAAAAGTCATGTTACTTGTAGTTCTACCCTGTAATTTCTTGTAATTGGGGCTACACCCCTACCTCTCGCATTAGTTCGGATCTTTGTAATGTACAGTCGACAACTCGCCGACAACCCTTGTACCCACTCGGGCCATAAATAAATCTTGTGCATTCTACAAAACTCCTATGTACATCAATCGGGAAAAATTATAAGAAAACCCCCGACTTGTGGGAATTGTACATATACCTCTCCTCTAGCAAAATTGATGGATGTGTGTCTTCTAGGAAGTCTTTGTCACTCCTTCAACTTGAGGATGTATCAGCCCAGTCCTACGCTTGGATGCCGTCTCAACCCTAGGTCTATGTAGGGTTTGATAAAATTACTAAAATGCCCTCGTGACCTCGAAGTGGCCTATTAACCCCTAAAACCCTCCACAAATGGCCTCAGCGCCTTGGAAAGTCAGGAATCCTATCCTACTTTAGTTCTAGTCAAGAAATTTCAGAAATACCATTGGCCTGATAAAATTATCAAAATATCCTTTGAAAGGTAAAATTGTCAAAATACCCTCAGAGTCTAGGAAACCTTCCGCCATTTCAAAAATGCCTACGGCTTTCGCAGAATTGCATTCATACTCCTAAATTCTATGATTTTACCTGAACTCAAGAGGCCTTTTATGAAACCCCAGTCTAGTTAGTGTGTTGGTGGTAAATGAGTGGTCATCGAGAGTCACCCGAGTGAGCCTTTGTTGTTCAGTCTCCTAATGCTCCTCAGCTGAAAATCATTAGATGGATATGTCCCCCTTGGCTCTTCCTTAAACTCAACTCTGATGGTGCTTGCAAACAAAATGGGGTATCTGGAGGAGGAGGTGTCATTAGAAATTTCAAGGGTGATATCATTCTCGCTTACTCTCGCTACTATGGTCAGACCAACATTTTAATTGCAGAGGCTAGAGCACTTATTGATGGTATCAAGTACTTGCATACTATCAGTGATCGGCCTGCTTACCTCGAATGTGACTCTCATATTCTTGTCAGGATTATCAATAAGGAGATTCATTGTCCATGGTCCATTCTTTCATTTGTTCGTGATATCTAGAGATCAATTTCTCAGCATGACAGGATCAACCACATTTATAGAGAAGGGAATAAAGTCGCGGATTCTTTGGCCTCGTTAGCTTGTAATTCCAAATGTAATGTTTTTTTCTCTTTTAATGAGCTACCCTCTATTATCAAGGGAGAGGCTCAGTTAGACAAGCTAGGTTTGCCTAGTATTCGATTGATGTAACTTCATCTTTTATTATTAGCAATAATATTTACCTCATAGGGGTCTGACGGTGGAGTGGCTCATCTCCTTACCTCTGGTAGGGGAAGCATTCTCCCATCAAACTCTAGGCAAGATTTTCTGGAGAAAAAAAAAAGTGAGCACTCTCCACATCCGAATCTATGGGGGAGACTTTGGGATTTCTTTGACAGTCAAACAAATGTGTTTGGATGTTAGGTCGATGTAAATCAACACTGACCGCGGTCAGTGGGGAGAGGTCCAGCACCCGAACCCAAATCGTCTGATACAATGCTCACCCACGGTATGAACCTCCACATATAGGGGGGGATATTTCTTTTCAAAAAGAACCAAATTTATATTTTCATATAAAATTTCGTGGCCGACAAGGCCTCGTTATAAAAATGTTGGCACAACTTGCCTGTAACTCTGGCAAATCCAATCGGCAAGTGTGATAGCTTCTGGAGATCCTGTACTTAGCTTCTGGCATATGTTCAACCCAAGCTGTGAGAGATTTATAGCCACAGAGACCCTCTACACAGCTGGAACAATGCTACAAATGTATTGTCGGGCCATTGCAGCAACACTCTCCTACAGTTGTACTTCATATGGGAATTGAAATGCAATTGTCAGAATTGAGCGGTGATTAGTCTCAGTGGAAGAATCTCCAGCAGCCTGATTTGTAGAAGGGTCGACCTCCAAGCTACATGCTAAATCCAATGTATTTGTGGAAGCAAAGGCATCCTAATGTATTGTAAGAAGGAATTACTTTAGGAATATAATATCAAATATAAAGCTTCATTCTCAGGAATCCGCAAAAAAATAATGATTCACATATCATCAATTTGTAGAAAATAGGTTATTGCATTTGTCAAAAAAAAAAACAAATGTGCATATTCTAAATTGAGAGTGGAGATCTGGGCTCACAGTTTTGGAACCCAATGGTACGACTCGAAAGCTAGAAGGTAGAAGGGGAGCATCATCTGAGAAAAGTTCACATGTAGGAACAAAAACAAGCTGAAAGCATGCTCCAACTGCACTTTCATCTACTCTGCTGCAAAGCTGTGGCAAATAAACACTAAAGTCAGAACAACAGTCAACATTACTCTCCTAAATTTTGTTACTAAAGAAAGAGGCACGAAACAACAAATACTCAGCAAAAATTTGCAATAATATCCATGTAACTGAAGGTCATCTTAGCCTTCTACCGTCTGCACTAGCATCAGGTGGCATGCACAAGCATTGTTTGCTGAGAAACCAAGTTTTATCCGCTAGAGAACCTACCTACCTACCTACCATACCAAAAAATTGCACATACAGACATCCGTTGAAGAAGCTACTCATGAGTGCACATGCACCTAGCTGCCACACTCATGGAATCCATACATACACAGACATGCATGCATGCACTAAGAACCCTAGCTACTATGTTCAAGATGACCTTCGGACATATTAAGTACAAAAAGCAATGAAGGTGTCAAAGCATCTAGCATAGAGAACCTAGATAGAGATGGAACAACCATATGCAGGAATAGGGACCGCAAGAAAGTCAATTTAAAGTATCAACCATTCAATCAAAGATCACTAATTGATCATTGTAAATGATCAAATAAAATGAAATATAGAGACGAACAAAAAAAATCACAAAGCATAGATGCTTACATGATAACACACCGTGCTTCAGTAGAAAGAATGGAAAACCGAGTGACAAATTGTCAGAAGTACTCTGCAATATGACATGAGTAGCCATTTGTTAAAAAATGAAGCTACCTTCAAAGCCATAATCCAAGAGACTTCAAAAAGCCAAGTGTAGAATTCAGTGGAGTCGGAGCAAGTGCCCAAAGAAACCAATAGTGACATCAACTATCAAATGGTGTAAATTGTTTGTCCATGTTAGCTTATTCCAAGAAATCATGAATAACCTGATGTTGACTGCATGTGTGTCTGATGTTGTCTTCTCATAACTTTTCCAGTGCGAAGTCTTGTTGGCTAGAACCCTGTTCCCATTTCTGTGTGAGGAACTAATAAAATCGAATAATCTCTCTTCAAGGGAAAGTTTATTTGGATATTCCGGACATTTGAAAACCACAAACTTTATAGCAAGTACTAATTCAGTGATCTAAACAATGTCGTATGATCTGACAACAATGTTCATTATTATAACATGGGACCCTAGTGACATGCTGGCCATCCAGCTGAATGGTGGCCTACCTCATAATTAGTAACTTCGTGCTACAATCATAAAATTAAGATTCAGATTTCAAGGGACAAAAAACATCACATTTTGGAATATTAATATCCTTGCTTCTCGAAAGGCAATATATGGTATGTAAAGACTACTCATTTGTTGGGTTTAAAACCAAATTTTGAACCTCTATTTGGATGGATCCACATTCTACATCCCTAACTACCAAAATTGGGGAGGGAAAAAAAGAAAGAAAGAAAATGGTAAAGGGAGGAGAGTTTTGCCAGCCATCTCCATCATCAGAAAATGTTAAAGAGAGGAACAGAAGGAGATTTGCCCGCCATCCCCCTCATATCACCCACTGCCATCTCGCCTTCAGCTGCCATGATGCCAGCCTCATTTTGTCCCTCCTTTTCTAATGTGTGTGTATTTCTTGGTGATATGATAAAGACCAGAGTGGGCCAAACTTCTAGCCATATACGGACAAGTCCAAGACTCCAAGCAGTCACTAATTCATCCTAGAATGATGCTGAAACAATTTAAGATTATCAAATGAAATTTTCCTTCATCCGATATTTTTTTTGAAGGTAAAAAAAAAACATCTCAGAGTTAGATTGCCAACAGTTAAATTACCAAACATCTCACAGTGAGCTTTTCTTAATTTCATCACTCGGCATATCCCAAAAATGATAAAGATGAATTAACTAGTGCGTATGGGAGCATTTACTATTGGAGTAGAGTAATGCTCTGTGCAACACCTCGGCTAATTACACCCCGAGGTGTTACACAAGTTATACACACTATTTTTTTTCTATTTTTTTTTGAGTGACCCCCATGTCTAATTAGGTTGGTGTGTCGGTCACGTCACCGGATGATGTGACGTGAGAGTCAATTAAATAAAAATTTATCTCTGTGAATAGTGAAATTGAGTCGATTTCACTATTCACAGAGTTGAAGTTTTTGATTTAATTGGCCCCCACGTCACGTCATTTAGTGACGTGACCGACACACCAACTTAATTAGATATGGAGGCCACTCAAAAAAAAATTAGAAAAAAAATTGATGTGTATAACTTGTGCAACACCCCGAGGTGTAATTAGCCGAGGTGTTGCACAAAGCATTACTCATTGGAGTAATGTGTGCATTATCCTACCACATGTGCACAAGATGATAACAACAAAATCTAAATTCAACTCCATCACTTTGTCCCATTTATATTGATCACATCTATGTAATAGTTTGATATACTGAATCTACTCATACACCGGGATCCTAACTTCACAAGATGAATGTCAACATGATTAATGGCAATGTTCTTTTAACTCATATGTTCCCTCTTTGAAGGAAAATACTTACACACAAAGGTGGGAGAATGACCTTGGTTTTTTTTCCGGACATTAGAAATTAAAGGAACAATAGAAATCACACCTAAATCCTATTCATGGAACATACTTTCGATCATCAAAAAAAAAGGAAAAAGTGCCACACAACAATGACAATATTTTTAAAGAATGACATTGATGACTTTCATCTGATTACGCATTTTAATGAGGAGGGGTGGGCGGGGACACTTTGACCTGATCATTCAGGGTCTTTACACGTGTAAAATAGAAAGAAAAAAATCAAGGCAAGGAAGATCTATCTCATCAAGGCAAGTGATTTCTCCGTAGAAAGTAAGGGCAGGGGTGTGAGAGACTAAGACAAAGAGAGAGCAGGGCTGCAGGTACTTACTATCTATCTGTCTTTGTCTCATACAAAGAGAGAAAGAGAGGGAGGGAAGGAATAGGATGGACAAGGGAGAGACTAAAGAGATAGAAGGGGACGGGAAAGAGAACAGATAGAGACATACAGAGAGGGGGGATAGGACAGATAGAGAGACTGAGTGAGAGAGGTGGAGGATACCTCCCGAGTCCAAGACGATCGGCAGAGGACGTTGGTGAGTCGGCAATGATGGACGATGACGACAACTGCCACGGACGACCACGATACTGGCTCCGAAAGGCTCAACGACGGCCACAGAGGCGATGACCGGCAATGATCGTGGATGCAAAAGGTGGCGATCATGGCTCAGATGGCGGCGCAAGCCCTAGGAGACTAGGAGAGGGAATATGTATCGGGAGTTGGAGGTGAAGGGTTTGGAAATTGAAAGGGGCGAGGCTAGGCTCGGGGAGGCAAGTGGTACTATCGTTGCTACTGGTGCTGCTCTGCATCATCGTAGGTGTGCAGGATTCACAGTGCCGATGAGGGGGCGACGAGAAGCAATGTGGTGGCGCAGTAGTAGAGCTAGAGAGACGTCGTCCATGATAGAGATGGGGGCCCTGTAGTGGTGGGCAACTACAGAGCTCAGGAAGAGCGAAGGTGATGACGATGGAGACGATGGCAGTGTGCTCAGCATCCAATGAGAAGAGAGGGGAAGGGATGGGGGAGGAAGAGGAGGGAGAGAACGGCTGCGATTCGGGGGAAATAGAGTGTTAAAAAAAGAGAATAAATGAAAAGTATCGGGCGCCAACTTTGGCGCCCTTGGTAACCCTTGTTATTATGCTTTTTTTTAAGTGAAGTAATTCACTCTTACGTTTTCTAAAAGTATAGTAATTTTTACTATCTATACGCACGTTTACTCACGGAGTCTCGGTACATGTAATATTTTTCGACGCTTCATATATAATTGTCGGATTAAATAGATTATATACCTACGTTTAAACAAAACGTCGGTATAATGTTATTGACTTTTAAGAACATAGGAAAAAATAGCATATAACTACATTTTTTTCTAACCGTAGGTAAAATTCATGGCTATAGACATACTTTCTTGTAGTGCCTTCATTATACGTGTCTTCTTTAGAAGGGGTTATGCTAGGTTGCAAAAAAAAAAGTTATGCTAGGTTGCAATATCTTTTCAAAAAAAGTGAAAATTTGAAATCAAAAAAATCAAATATCTCAAAATTTAAAAGAACTCTTAAAAATTAGGATAGCTTCAAAAAAATATTCGCATATTGCATCTTGTGTGTCTGCATTCACGTGCTTGCATGTTGCATTCTTAATTCTATCATTTCCCATTTTGCTTTAGTTAACAAAGACTTGGCCCCTTGACTTACCAGGGGGAAGATAATTAATTGATTGTCGAGCAAGGGGCCAAGTCAGAACAAACAAACTAACTTTGCTCAGGTGGTGTCATGCAGGGACAGGTACACTGAACAAAAAAAGAAAGGTGCAAGAGCCGAAATCGGACACCTTTAAACCTCTACTAAGCTCTCCCCAAACTTTCTTCTGCTCCTCCATTGAAGACTGAGTCACTTCTCGAGTATGACCTTGGTAGGGATACCGTTAACCGAGGGCAGTCAGTCATAGGGCACCACACTTAATTCACACTTACATTTGGATAATTTTTAGCGAAAGGAGAAAGGAATAAGGACCCCCACCAATTTGAACTAGCCTTAATACTGCAGTTAGCATAGTCCAATAAAAAAAATTTGAATATTTCAAGAATCACTAAAAAATTGAATATTTCAAACTCTATGAAATTGGCATATGTCAAAACTCCATAAAAAATTGAATATCCACAAAAAAAACATCCGCATGTCACAATTAAGGGGTCAAGCCAGAACAAACGAACCGACTTGTTTAGGATGGACACACTAAATGCAAGAATCAAGAACATGGGGATGAGAACCCCCTTTTTATGAACAACATATCTTTCTAACTCTCCCCATTGTTCTCAACGTCGCGCCTTTCTTCACCTGGATCTCTGTTGCCTGTCAAATTCATCATCTTCATTGTCTAGAAAGCAAACAAATGATACATTGTGTGTTAATCAATGTTATGCTCAGATGATACAAATTGAGTATATTCACTACGCTAACAGATTTTTTAGTGTATACTGGAAAAGAAGATGTCTATCCCACCATGGCATAATCACGCTGATGGTTTGTATTAATCCCATCGTGGAGACATTATTTGCAGGCTAAATATTTTGGTCCCATGGTGATTGCATCCCATTGTGTCATGCATTTCTAGTATATGATATTTACACTATTATATCATATCAATGACCATGTGACTTTGGTGAATCTGAAATTTGAGTTTTCTTTTAACAAAAATAATAATGATTTCAGAGGAATCTTTATCACATGGATAAGTCATTGAGTTGTTGAGGTTTGGGGAGGATGGTTCCATCTTGTGAGTTGATATGTGGATTAACGTGCTTTGACTTAGTATCAGCTCACAAAATCGGTGTCTTGACTTAATCTTAACAACTCAACAATATTATCCTTAATTATTTTTTACTTTTTATTTTATTTAAACCCAGTATGTATTGATGTAGGACTTTGATATAACTGTGAAATTCGATTATGAGAATCACTTAACCTTGATTCCAATTGATATGAGATACTCCATTCTAAATTGAGTACTCAGTTTCTTTGTCGTCATTTTGAGTTATTTCTTTGAAGACACCCTTGTTTGGATTTTTATCTTGTTACTACATATTTATTTTACTCCATTTGACCCACCTTCGGCGCAGCACTTCTACATTGGTTGGTAACCGCTCCCCAACGGTGAAACTTGGAAGTTTGTGACCTTGAGTATTTTCACGCACAGAAGTTGATCTCTTCTCCTATTCGTGCCTGGGCACATATCTTTTCTTATATTATTTGTTCTTCTATCCAAACAATTGTTGATTGCAGAGAACCTTCTTCAAGGTTGCTTCACAGAAAATTTTGGAAATATTCTAATCATGTGATGTTGAAATCGTGTCTTATCACACCTTAACATCTACTTTTTAGTTCAGTCCACTTTGTCTCACTCCCTTACAAAGCAGACACCAAGGCGGGACAGCTGTAGACACGTTACTTTTGATATCATAGTGAGCAGATCTCATATCACACCATAGTGTCTCAAAGTGGTTCACATTATTGACTTATTTGATTAATTTTTCTAATTTTTCTAAATTTTTATTTTTAGCATAATTTCTTTAAACGCGTCCGGCCTCCAGGATGTAATTCTCGCTCCTCTTTCTAAAACACATCCACCATGAGGGACGCGTTATAAGACGCGTCTTCACTTAGGGATGTGATTCTTTAAAAACGTGCCCACCATAAGGGATGCATTGTGAGACGCGTCCTTATTCAAGGACACATTCTTAGAAATGTCCACTAAGGGGGATGCGAGTTATAAGAGATTCATAAAAAATGTCTAAGTCCCTGGGACGCGAATCAACGGCCAAATTTGTTATTGCATGCACCATGAGGGTTTGAAAATTAGTTCGACAATGTAGTAACACTGTAGTAGTACTATGGCAAATTAAAGTTTTTCAATGTGTGCTATTCGAGGGTTTGAAAATTTGCTCAGTACTATTTGGTGCGGACAGCCGAGCAATTGAGCGGCGTGATACGCCGAGCCACCGGTACCGCACACGGAGCACGACTCGAGCCACCTCAGCGTCCATCTGGCTCGGAGACAGCCTGGAGACTCCGCCTTGAGCCTCCCCATTTATCATATTTAGTTATCCTTTATGTGTGTGTAATTTGTGTTTATTTCGTTGTATTCGGTTTGCTATTTTGATTGCAAGAGGGGCTTATGTACAATTTGGACCCCGTGGGCCCCACGGGCCCCCCAGGCCCCATCCCATTGAGCCACCTCAGCCAAGGGCCCCATGTGGGGTCAGTCAACATGTCAAATGGAGGCTTCTAGATAGGTGGGCCAAGTGGGGGACAAGTGGCTTGGAAAGTCCACATTTTGGCCACCCACCCCACCTACCAAGTCAAGCCACTCTCCTTGGTCCAAGGACCGCCCCTCCCCTTGTATTTTTTAATTATTTTTGTGTGTGTGTGTCTCATGCCATCCCAGCCCTTCATCTCCCACTCCTAGATCCTACGGTTGTGGATGGATGTGAGATGTAACATATTTAAGCTTGTATTTTCTATTTTGATGAATTAATGCCATTTGAATCAAAGTATTTCCAAGAGCAGGGGCTGGTGCACCCCCCTCCTCTCTCCTCCCTCTCCCCCTTGAAGCTGTGAAGGCTTGTATCGATTCCGATGATCGCCGCCGCCGCCACGAGCCGCCACCGCACCGCCTTCGCCATCAACGGAGTTCTGCCCGCGCAGTACCACAGAAGCTTCCATGAATTTCCTGTATCAGCCCCGAGCTCAGATAGATCTGGGGATTTTATTGGATGTTCCAGAGGTGTCAAGGACACCCCACAAATTTTGGTTTGCCATTCATATCTCGTTTCATAATTTTTGATTTTCTTCCACTCTTCCATTTCGGTTCTGCCAGAGTTCTATCCAGATTCATCCCCGCCCTGAGTTTTATGTCTTAGGTCCACTTTTTGATTTCTTCTAGTTCGCCCAATTTTACTGGAGGTTCCACCCATCCACCCCTTCATCCACAATTTCTCTCAATTTTTGGTTCGTCCATCTCATATTTTCTAAAAATCGTTCTCAGTCCCAGCTACAGTTCTGTCCCCCTGTTCCCAGATCTGACCAAAAGTCACCCCAAAAATCATAGTAAATCACCACCAGCTCCAAATCAAATTTCAAAAATAGTTCCAGTTCCGTGGTTTGATACCCTACAACTTTGAAGAAGAGCTCAAGAGCTGAATCGGAGGTTTACTAGGCGGTCAATGGTGGTTCTCAGACAAGTACCCTGCAGATCTGAGATTGCAGTTACTGTACAACATGGGCTTGGAAATTCATTAAAGTTCTGATCCTACCAGATCTAGCAGATCTATCTAGATCTACATCGAAGCATTTGAAGAGAGCTTTCCAACGATAGCTCATGCGTCCCGATCCGACGTCGGGATTGATCACAGCGGCTGTTTTCGCCGGAGCGCGCGCCTGAAAACAGCAACTAAAAATCCGTGGGCAGCAACTTCAAAGCTTGGGAATCGGGACCGATCGACCCCCGATCGGTGTTCCCGGCCGACCGCCGTCTGTGGAGGCGCGCCACCAGGGGTCCCCATCATAGTGGGTCCCACCCCCGCAGATCCGGAGGACCGCGCCACCCGTGGGCCCCGCGGGCCCGCAGAACCCGCCGTTCGGAAAGCACGAAAACGCGGAGTTCGGCACCGCCGGGCGACATCAAGATGTTGCCCGTCAACCCGAGTTGCGTGATTCCCGGGCTCCACATGTGACCTTTTACCTCCCTGCGTGGAGTGGGTCAAATCTTTGTATTGTCGTGATATTGTTTAACCGGGAGTCCGTGATTCGGCCGGGGTTGTCTTCGCCACGCCGGGTGCGTGGAGGTAATGGTCCGAACCTCTTGGCGTTCATTTGCTTAGCTAGTATACGGTCTTTTACCACAGCCGATAGCATAGGTACTAGCCCGTGTGTCCATGTCACAGCTGTGAGAGTGAGTGTGACCCGTCCCGTGACTCGATCCGAGTCCGAAAGTTGAGTCGGACTACCCTTGACCTCCGCCGGTTCCTTAACCGCGCACGGTCCGCGCTTTCCCTCGCTTGGGACGACGAGTGAGCTTCCACTTCTGTTAGCGACGTTTTGCCACTAGGAGCTCATAGTGTCGGGCTTAGTGTCTCCCTGGTGTGTGCTGCTGGTCGCGTCTTCATCTAGAGTCCGAGGGTGGCACCTAATAGTGTCGTCTCCCGTGTCCGTCCCGCATCAGTTTGGTATCAGAGCGAGTCGAGTCTAGGGTAGTCGTTGCATGAGTCTTGCATAGTCTAAGGTTACCCCACACACACCTTCACTTGGTATATCAAAAGGTGTTGTCCGATCGTTAGGTTACGTCTATCGGGAAGACCGCACACTTGTGCGAGTGACCTTCGGGTCGATTATCTCCGCCGCGTACCGAGTCTTGGTCGTGTCTAGGGTGTAGTCGAGTCTCATTCTTTTCAAAACAAAAAAAAGGTGTTTTAAATTGCATTATTTTCAAAACAAAAAAAAGAGGGTGTGTTTTCAAATTGCATTTAGGTCTAAGTGCATCTTCTAGTGAGTGTTTGCATTAGTCAGTGTTTGCATTAGTTAGTGCATTCCAACCTTGCATAACCGGTCTAGTGTCGTGTCCAAGTGTCGGCATGTCCAACATGTAGTCCCCCCCTCCAATTTCACATGGAATCCCCATCACCCGGGCAATATGGCCGTTGGTCCACCCATGGGCTTGGCAACCATCCTCTCCCCTTCCGTAGGCCCGAAGCCTCTGATTTTTATGGCTCTAATGATCCGGGCGACTACCTCAATTGGGAGGCCGCGATGGACAAATATTTTGAATGTTACACCATGTCCGATGCCATGCAAGTTAGTTTTGCCCGAGAGAGGCTTGTCCACAAAGTCGCCTGGAAATGGGAGAGCATTGAGCGCATGAGAGAGGTTAGGAGGCAAAGGCCCATCAAGTCGTGGCATGAGATGAAGGATGAACTTAGGAAGGTCTACCTACCCGGCCCGGTCACCTCCAACCGACCCCACCCAATCACATCCACCCAAGTGGGCCATAATCAGAGGCAACGCGCCGCGCATGTAGAAGAGCCTAGGTCCACGACTAAGCCGAGTTCATATGGGAGAGTCCACCACATTACTCCTACTCCAAACCCCACCATTGCCGAACTCTTCCAACTCATTTTGGATAAAGTGGATAGGAAGTGTGCTTATATCGAGTCCCTGCTTCCCCCTTGCCTACCTCCTAGCCAGGGAGGAACCAAACACGAACCTAAGGAGGTAACAGCCGGTAGTCCCAATCCGGTGCCATCTATGGTTCCATCCCACGGTCCCCTCCCCATCATAGTGGATCCTCGTTCCCCACCCACGAGAGCCCCTTTGCCTATACCCCCTGTCCGTCAGGAGGATAAGGGTAAGGACGCACTTATCAAGGAGCGTAGTGGTTCACGACAGCAGTGTTATCGCTGCCTGGGATTCGGCCACTTTGCAGGACAGTGTCCCACTCAGACATCTCGAGCTCTAGGGGATAAAAGGGTTGGAGAAGCCTCACTCTCTGATCTTTATTTTGAGCCTTCTCAGCAAGAGCTACCCGTGTTTCTAACGGGAAAGCTACTCATAGCCGAGCCACTCTTTAGCTGGCTTAAGATAGGTTTGGTCCCATCTCCCCTCCCATCTATGGACCCTATCCTACCTCTGGTGCCAATCCATTCATTTCACACCACTTTCCGGTCTAGTCACCGTGTGGATACATTGGATGACCTTCTTAAAGGGTTAGACCGGCAACTAACTTTTATGCACTTGTTGGCTCCAGGCTTTGACCAACCTATAGGTCGTAGCTTCACACATCCATCCTTAGGGTCTATCACCTCCGTGTACACTGTGTGCCATATCACCATGGAGGTTCTTTTACTCCTCCCCTTACCGGCCGAGCCTGACTTCATTTCCATTTGCCCAAGGGAGGAATCTTACTTTCTACCTATGACTGACGTCCCATCTCTCACAATGAATGAAGGTGATCATTTGTATCTCCAAGATTTCCAAATGTGGGACAGTGATTTGTGGAAGCCTAGTCCGAGGGGTCATACCTTCTTTGATCCCTTCGACCCATTCTCTTGTGGACCCCGTGACCCACCATATTTACTCCACCTTTTTGAGAGGGTCCACCATCATACCCCCACCGTCTCATCTCCCTTCATGAATGAAGGAGATCAACAGCACCTTCTAGACTTCCACACATGGGATCTTGAGATGAGGGAATCCATATCGAGGGGTCACACATTCTTTGATCCCTTCGATCCCTTTCTTCATGGGCCCTTTGGCCCACAACCTCCACTCCACCTCTTTAAGGAAGTCCACTATCACACCCCTCCTACTCGGGCCTGGCAACCTTCACATGGTAATAGGTCCGAACCGTCATTTGGGGGTAATGAAGACTTTGGTTTCCCCGGCCCACCTAAACCACCCAAAACTCCCGGACTTCCCACATCCAAACCCAATGTCCATGATTGGTGCATCGTAGGATGTCTAGGAATCCACCATGCCATTAACCTCCGGTTATGTCAAATGCATGCATGGCACACATTCGGATGTCCTGGACCACCTTGCATATGATTGGGTCGTACTAGCATTAGGTTTGTGTAGGGTCGTGTGTGCATTCGTGTGTTTCTTTTCTTTTGCTAAGCATGTTAGGTCGTGTGTGCATCCTATGTTTCTTTTCTTTTGCTAATCATGTGAGGAGTCTGCATGACGATGTCCGTCGTCACAGTTGAGGCCAGCAATGCACGGTACAAGGAGTTAGTCGATGCCCACCGACACCACCGAGAGTTCCAGGAGGGCGAATATGTCATGATCAGGGTAAGACCTGAACGGTTTCCCCCTGGAACCGTTAAGAAGTTGCAAGCTCGCGGAGCCGGTCCCTTTAGAGTGTTGAAACGCGTTGGAACCAATGCGTATGTTGTGGACCTGCCCGAGGAATATGGTATAAGCTCTACCTTCAATGTATCGGATCTTGTTGCATATAGGGACCCAGCGGTGATCCCTAGTGAGCCTTTTGAGCCATCTCCTCCCCTTGAGAGTGATCCCACACCTGAGTGTCCACTTCCACCTCCAACCCCTTTTTCACGGCAGCATGAGCATATAGATCGTATACTGGATGAGCAAGTGACAGTTACCAGGAGTGGATCTTACCCGCGCTACCTAGTGCGATGGAGAGGACGGCCCGCTACTGAGGACACATGGATCACACATGGCGAGTTGCAGCGGATCGATCCGGACCTTCTGGAGCGATACAGGAGCGATGTAGACCCTTACTCGACAGGGTCGAGTTTCTCCCACCCGGGGAGAATTGGTGCGGACACCCGAGCAGTTGAGCGGCGTGATACGCCGAGCCACCGGTACCGCACACGGAGCACGACTCGAGCCACCTCAGCGTCCATCTGACTCGGAGACAGCCTGGAGACTCCGCCTTGAGCCTCCCCATTTATCATATTTAGTTATCCTTTATGTGTGTGTAATTTGTGTTTATTTCGTTGTATTCGGTTTGCTATTTTGATTGTAAGAGGGGCTTATGTACAATTTGGACCCCGTGGGCCCCACGGGCCCCCCAGGCCCCATCCCATTGAGCCACCTCAGCCAAGGGCCCCATGTGGGGTCAGTCAACATGTCAAATGGAGGCTTCTAGATAGGTGGGCCAAGTGGGGGACAAGTGGCTTGGAAAGTCCACATTTTGGCCACCCACCCCACCTACCAAGTCAAGCCACTCTCCTTGGTCCAAGGACCGCCCCTCCCCTTGTATTTTTTAATTATTTTTGTGTGTGTGTATCTCATCCCAGCCCTTCATCTCCCACTCCTAGATCCTACGGTTGTGGATGGATGTGAGATGTAACCTATTTAAGCTTGTATTTTCTATTTTGATGAATTAATGCCATTTGAATCAAAGTATTTCCAAGAGCAAGGGCTGGTGCACCCCCCTCCTCTCTCCTCCCTCTCCCCCTTGAAGCTGTGAAGGCTTCCATTCTGAGGTGTGACGCCTCGTGTATCGGTTCTGACGATCGCCGCCGCCGCCACGAGCCGCCACCGCACCGCCTTCGCCATCAACGGAGTTCTGCCCGCGTAGTACCACAGAAGCTTCCACGAATTTCCTGTCTCATCCCCGAGCTCAGATAGATCTGGGGATTTTAGTGGACGTTCCAGAGGTGTCAAGGACACCCCACAAATTTTGGTTTTCCATTCCGATCTCGTTTCATAATTTTTGATTTTCTTCCACTCTTCCATTTCGGTTCTGCCAAAGTTCTGTCCAGATTCATCCCCGCCCTGAGTTTTATATCTTAGGTCCACTTTTTGATTTCTTCTAATTCGCCCAATTTTACTGGAGGTTCCACCCATCCACCCCTTCATCCACAATTTTTCTTAATTTTTGGTTCGTCCATCTCATATTTTCTAAAAATTGTTCTCAGTCCCAGCTACAGTTCTGTCCCCCTGTTCCCAGATCCGACCACCAGTCACCCCAAAAATCATAGTAAATCACCACCACCTCAAAATCAAATTCCAAAAATAGTTCCAGTTCCATGGTTTGATACCCTACAACTTTGAAGAAGAGCTCAAGAGCTGAATCGGAGGTTTACTAGGCGGTCAATGGTGGTTCTCAGACAAGTACCCTGCAGATCTGAGATTGCCGTTACTGTACAATAGGGGCTTGTAAATTCATTAAAGTTATGATCTGACCAGATCCAGCAGATCTCTCTGGGTCTACATCGAAGCATTTGAAGAGAGCTTTCCAACGATAGCTCATGCGTCCCGATCCGACGTCGGGATTGATCACAGCGGCCGTTTTCGCCGGAGCGCGCGTCTGAAAACAGCAACTAAAAATCCGTGGGCAGCAACTTCAAAGCTTGGGAATCGAGACCGATCGACGCCCGATCGGTGTTCCCGGCCGACCGCCGTCCGTGGAGGCGTGCCACCAGGGGTCCCCATCACAGTGGGTCCCACCCCCGCAATTCCGGAGGACCGCGCCACCCGTGGGCCCCGCGGGCCCGCAGAACCCGCCGTTCGGAAAGCACGAAAACGCGGAGTTCGGCACCGCCGGGCGACATCAAGATGTTGCCCGTCAACCCGAGTTGCGTGATTCCCGGGCTCCACATGTGACCTTTTACCTCCCTGCGTGGAGTGGGTCAAATCTTTGTATTGTCGTGATATTGTTTAACCGGGAGTCCGTGATTCGGCCGGGGTTGTCTTCGCCACGCCGGGTGCGTGGAGGTAATGGTCCGAACCTCTTGACGTTCATTTGCTTAGCTAGTATACGGTCTTTTACCGCCGCCGAGAGCATAGGTACTAGCCCGTGTGTCCATGTCACAGCTGTGAGAGTGAGTGTGACCCGTCCCGTGACTCGATCCGAGTCCGAAAGTTGAGTCGGACTACCCTTGACCTCCGCCGGTTCCTTAACCGCGCACGGTCCGCGCTTTCCCTCGCTTGGGACGACGAGTGAGCTTCCACTTCTGTTAGCGACGTTTTGCCACTAGGAGCTCGTAGTGTCGGGCTTAGTGTCTCCCTGGTGTGTGCTGCTGATCGCGTCTTCATCTAGAGTCCGAGGGTGGCACCTAATAGTGTCGTCTCCCGTGTCCATCCCGCATCACTATTGCAACACTATTGTAGTACTATAGCAGATCAGGGTTTTTTAACATGTGTGTCGCGAGGGTTTAACGAATCGGGCATCGGGGCCGTGGATGGAGTTGAGTGAGATGAAATGCGTCCAATTAGTGGGACGCGTTTCATTAGAACACGTCCCCAGATGTGGACGCTTTTCAATAGAGTGCATCCTCCGAAGAGGACGCGTTCAAGTCAGAACATGTCCCTCTGCTAGCTCTTGAGTCAAAAGATATTTCTATAAATATGCTTGACCAAGACTCTCACCGAGACAGCTTTCTTGTTTAGCTACAGTAGATATATATAGCTCTTTGTGAGAATGGTTTCGTTACATACAACCTGATGATCGTTTAGACTCATCCAGATATTTGTTAGACACATCTTTATATTCGTTAGAGAGCTTCACGTTCTGCCTATAGCGTGTAACTATTTACATAGAGATCTTTTCTGTCTTTGAGAATTTTAGCCCTCATTTTTATGAAAAGACAGAAGTAGATCATTCCTAAAATAGTCTCTTTGACTTCGTGCTTTCTCTTAGAGAATCAAATGAGATCTTCTTTACGACGTTATTTCTGTAGCAGAGTCCTTTTTGAGAATACTCCTTTTTTCTAGAGATGTCACATTGTAGAAGGTGTTTGTTTATTCTATGAAAAGATAAAGTTAGGAAATACTGCATAGAATACTCCCTTCTTTCTGCTGAAGTTGACACGCATTTGTACCTACTGTTTTGGCAGTAGCTTTCCACACTGTTGCTTCTTGAAATGGATTTATGGACGCTGACCTTTCCAAGCCTATGGTCAGGTGTATTTCATAGGCAAAGAAAGCAGAGTATCGGTTTTGCTCATACACTATAGGAATAGCATTTAATGTGCACAAGTGCATTTAATACACTTGAAATTTGAATTTCAGTATGATAGTGTTTCAACATTGTCTTAGTCGATCAAGGAGTGACATTTCATTTACTACATCGATTAAGTTATTTTGAGATGCAACTATCTAAAGAATATACAAGATATTAGACAAATAGCTAATGTTCCTTAAGTACATATAGTCGCTTGAATATTGTGTCTTTTGTTTGACAATATCGACTAAGTCATTTGATGAACTGCAACTATCATAAGAATATAGCTTTTGAAGATAAGAGTGAGATAGCTGAAGTTTATGCAACTAAGTAACTGACTAAGTGAGGATAGTCGATTTGAGATAGGCAATATGCATTCAACTATCTGTTAAGATAGGCCATCTGAGGAGTTGTGATAGTCAAAGAAATTCTAGCGCCTATATGATATGATAGTCGAAGATTTTTGGGATAGCTAATGTTTCTTCGACTATGTCATTGAGACTTTATAAGATAGGCGATGGAAGTGCACCTATGTTATCTTTTAGTGCGCCTATGTGAAGTCCTACGATTATGTTACTTAGATAGTTGAAGCTAGCAACTATGTTAACAGATAGGCGTTCTTAAGATTTGAGATAGTCAGTTATCTCATATAGCCATTATTGGGATAGTCGAAGGATTTAGCGACTATGTGAACTCACATGACTATGTCAACTTATGTTCTGCGCCTATATTATCATTGTTGCGACTATGTCTATGCCTAAGTGACTTTTAGTGCGCCTATGTGACTTTCAGTGTGTCTATGTTACTTTAGTTATTTTTCCAGCGACTATCTGAGTTTAGTGCGCCAATGTCGCTTAGCTTCTAAGTTTGCGCCTAAGTGAACTTAGCTTCATTTATGTTGTGCCTAAGTCTGTTCCTACGACTATGTGAGTTAGCTATGACTTAGCTTAAATTATGTAGCGCCTATGTGAACTTAGCTTCTAAACTACTGCACCTATGTGAAGATAGTCTTATTTTGCAGTGCCTAAGTGAATGCATATGACTAAGTTCTTCTTAGTAGCATCTATATCATACTTAGATAAAATTTTAGGTTTCTACTTCTCAGAGGACTTTGTTCATAAAGGCTTTTGGTACTTATTTGAATTAACCCTGAAGTTTTATTTTTCACAAAGGTTGACCCTAAGGATTTGTTGTTATTAAACCAAGGTTTTGTTATCACCAAAACTATTCCAAGATTTTGTTGTCATTAGTGTTAACCCTAAGGTTTTGTTATCAAAATTAACTCTCAGGATTTGTTATCACCAAAATTAATGTAATTAAGTTATCAATAAGATTTCAGAATAATATTTAATGATTAACTTAATATGAGAAGTCATCCTAACGAAAAATGCAATAGCGGCTTCACATCCGGGTAGCTTCACCTTTGGGCAGCTCCACCTCAAAACTCCCCTCCAAAGTTTTGATCTAGGTAGCCCTTTTCTCTAGCACATTCGAGTTGAGTTTCCAAGAGAAGAAGCATGGCTCTAGTGGTGTATTCAGATTTAGATTATGGGGGTATCATGACATAGGGTTGGACATCCAGTCCAGATTTGATCTAGTCTCGTGAAATCGTATTTAAGCGTAAGTGTCAAATAATATTATAGCATATATGCATTGTTCATTTTCTTGTAAAACGAACACATACATAACTTGATTATTACACATACAATCATAATTAGTCTTTTCTCATTTACATGCGCAACTTACCTTCTTCATAACTCTTAAACTTTGTTCATTAGACTTACAAAATAAACCCATGCTTAGCTTGTATTGATCATTAACTTGTATACCTTATCTTAAATGGAACCTCACTCGTAAAACATAACTGGAAAGGTCCTACGAAGATAAGGGACATAGTCTTACTCAGTGAATCACGGTTTCTACTTAAGGTCATCTAGTATATTAGGAACATGAAACATAGATCAGTCAATTATAGGTTTAAAGACGACATGCATGGTTAATGCTTAGAAATCCTACCTCAACAAGAAGCCTAGTATTGCATGCCTTCAGATCTCCACTTTCATGCCTCTAGATCCAACTTCCTTACATCTCAAAGTTCACCTTCCGAGTTTCACTCCTCTCTCCGAGTTCCCTTCCCAGAGATGAACATAATAGAGCAGGAAAGAATCACATAAATGTTAGGTTACTAGAAAATCAACTGAAGATAAGGATTTAGAACCTAACTTAAAGATCTATATAATGCTTACTGGATGAAAAACAACTTCCTCAACGATGAGTGTAACGCCTGAGAATTTTCTAAGAATTTTTTGGGATTAAAATGTAATTATTAAGTATTTAAATGGACTAAATAGATTATTAAATGAATTATAGTTAAATAAATCTAATTATTAAGGCCCTATACTAATTAAAGTGGAATAGGCCCATTTAAATAAGCTCACTTGGCTCAAATTATAGTTTTTGGACCCTAGCCCATGTTCTAGAACCTTAAATTGATGCATTTATGGAATTAAGAGATAAATAGGTTTATTTGGGGGATAAATAGGGGATAATAACAAAAGAGTTTGAATCATTTTAAAATTCGGCACTTGAGGATAAAAACGGTCTATCGCGAGACCACATAATGCCCAAAACGGTCCTCAGGTGACCGCTATTAACAAGCAGATCCGAACAGCGAAGAAAGCTTGAAAAGCTAGGAACTTTGGCATCCAAATCATATGGGATCGATGCTATCCACTTGTTGGCAGAGTTTAGAACGTGTTAGGATCGATTACAAGCGATAATTAGGACTCTAGGATCGTTCAAATCCTCAAAACCCTAGCTAACCCTATAAATAGATCCCAAGTTTCACATGCGCGACCCTTACTTTTGGCTCGTGGAACTAAGGTAAGGAAGCATTAATTGGGATAAGTTCTTTAGAATATTTCGTTCATTATAGTAAGGTCTAACTCCCCTCAAAATTTTGTCTTAGGAGATCGAGCCTACCAGAAGTTAGAGGCTTCCAAAGACGCTGGTTAAGTACAAGCAACCCAGGAACCTGTGCGACCGGGTCAGATTGAGCAGCAAATTAGAAGCCCTAAATGAGGTAATTATATATGAGTTATTTAGAGTTATTTGTTCCTTTTAGTACCCTCTTCTTACCCTCTAATTTTCGTGGTCTTAGGTGAAAGGAATCAGAAGTTAGAAGGCCACGAAGTTGCTGATTCAGTTCAGGACAAATAGGATTTAGGGTCGAGTTTCAGCACAAAATTTGAAGTTTAAAGCCCAGTCCAGAGGTAGATTATCTCATGATTGGCACAAACTCGAAGTTAGGAATAAAAGCCCTCTACTTCCAGTTGTTTTCATGCATTATACGTAGAGAATTTGATGTTTTATTGTGACTGCGCAACTAGTGTATTTTTCATGCATGAGCCTAACCTTTTAATGAAAAAGATGTAATTCTGGTTGAAATTACAATTTCCTATGCATATTCCTGTCCCAATATTCTTCTAGTATGCTTTACTACATGTTTTACATCGTTCCCATGCATAATATGACCTAGGTTAGCACTTTATTTTACTATTTTATAGTTTCTATCTCCAGACATAAGGCGCCCTTAACGGGACCGCAAGGAATCCTAGCGGTCTAATAGGTGACCGTCTATATACCTTTCCTGTGGTCTATCGCAAGACCGTCTAGAACACTATGCGGCCAGTTCCTCACCGTTATTTGGTTCTGTGAACCAATCCGAGCCTAGTTAAACTTTTGCATATAATAATGTTATTTTTCACTAAAAATTATGCTCATTTTTCCTATTAAACACCCTGTTACAGCATGAACATGTCTTAGAACTTTATTTTTCATTATTATGTAATTTCATACCAAATGTTATAATTTTGTAATTAAATGCTTTACTACGAGATAGACATGATTTATGAGGTGTTAATATCACGGTTTTGTCTGTATGTTTCACCATTTCACTCTCATCTCCTGAGTCATTTTCATATAAGTACATGGCGTTTACTCCGGTATGCGACCATTAGTTACACCTTGCACTTATAGGCACATTTCTTGGACTTGTGAACCTCTCCGCCGGATATTCCTTCTGTCGGACTAGGGGATCATGTTTCAAGGCCTCCGTAAGACTCCGCGAGCCTGTGATTCTCACTAGGACGTCGAGCTGGTTGTACCCTTAAAGCCCAAATTGTCTAGAGAGCACTCACATGATCGAAGTTTTACTTCCTATACTCTGGTTAATTGTGGCCTATAGGAGACCGTCTCTGTTACTTAGCGGTCTTTCTCAGAATTGGGCTGTGGTGTCAGGAGTGACGTGTCGGTCCCGATTGTTTTTACGGATTTCGAGGCAGGATTGGGCTGTGGTGTCCCAGTAAGTCTTGCTCCTGCGCTCTTGTGTGCGAATGGGTTATGTTCGCCCATGATTTGGCTCGAGATGAGAAGGTTCCGCAGTGAGTTTCGGGACTCGAGGATGAGCGTCGGTGGTTGCCGGTTATGGCTCGTGTTGCGACTCTTGGCATGGCGTGTTGCAGCTTGGGGAATTGCAACAGTGGTGCAGCGAGAGATGTTGTGATCGTTGTCCGACGGAACACTTGGCGAGTGTTTTCAGAGGAGCTGACCTGATGAAAGTGATGGTTTTCTTGGTATTGGAAGGTGTTGTTCGCAGCATGCGCGAGGCTCGAGGTCAGGTCGAGTGTGGAGTTTTCCTTCCGTTGGTCGGAAGTGTATTGAGTTCTTCCCTTGGTTGGAGGAGATCGTGGTTGGTTAAGGTGGTTGCCTGTGAGAAGCTTTGCCCGTTCCCTGATGTGTAAGGGTGTTGGTGCTGTTCCAGAAGGACGAGTGACGGCTGGGCGGTGTTCGCGAGAATTGCGATTGGCGTTACGGTTCTCGATGTGCGGAGGATCGGAGTCTGCGGGGTTGCAGATGGTTGTCGAGTTGGTGGATCTCGAGTTGTTGATGTAGTGGCTGTATGTGTGTATCAGAGTGCGTGGATCATAGCGTTGGTCGCTGCGGGTGGATTTCTGAGGAAGTGTAGAGCAGCGGAGGGTTGGTTCATCGGTGTGTGTTGTCTCCAGCGGCGTGAGACGTGTTGTTGCCGTGTCGTTGCTTGAGATATTGTGGTTTATGGCACTGGCAGGTGGAGAGTTGGGGAAATGTGCTGGCGAGGTTGCCGCATGAGTACCATGTTCTTGCGTTGGACATTGATCCTCAGTCTGCGGCCAGCAAGGGAGGATTTCCCGTAAGTCTAAGTCGAGTGACGTGAAGACCGAGGGGAGATGGAGTCATTGAGTCCCGCCGTGCTCCCCTGAAGGGTAGAGTTGGCGCGGGGATCCATCTGGATGTGGTGGTGGTCTGTGCGAGAGTTAACGGATGGCCTACCGTGAGTCAGATCGTGCTTGTTGGGCCAGTGCAGGTTTCCCGGTGGCGAATGTCTGGTGACCAGTGGATGGTCTTTCACAGACAGAAGATGTTGGTTGTAGGGGCTCGAGGATGGAGAGAACCGCGTGCCAGCGAGGCCTTTGGTGGCCGTTTTCTGTGATGTATTTTTCGGATGGGATCTGAGCTTTGTCGAAGTTTGAGTTCTGACAAAGTTGGTCTCGTGCTGTCATTGGCATTTGGCTTGCCTGGAGTGAGCTGGTGGAAGCTCAGTGATTGGTTGCCCCTGGTGCAGGGTGTGAGATCGGTCAGGGGTTGTGAAGCTGGCGTTTGGTTGGTCCACCGAGCATGGGTGTTGACCGATGGTTGGTTTCGTGTTGGCTGAGGTGATACTAGACTGGTACCTTTGTGTTATGCCTACTCTGGTGGCTGATGTGTGTGCGGTGTGCGGAGCGTGGCATTGTTCGTGATTATGGTCTGGCCGTATCCCTCATGATTGGTGCTTTTGCGTGAATCGAGATTTTTTGTGCTGGGGCTCTGACAGCGTTGTCATTTGGTTGAGGCATTCTTCCCCTGTGACTTGGTGCCAGCCCTGAATTTCGAGGATGAAACTTCTTTAAGGGGGGAGGGCTGTAATGCCCCGAATTTTTTGGATCCTTATTCGTGGGTCCCGGATCTGGTTTCTCGGAGTGTCCAACTCCGTTGTCTCCGAAATTTCGTTTCGAACATCTTTCGTCTTCGGATCGGCGCGATCTGGAGTTGTTTCGGAGGACCGGAAGCGTTCCGCAGCTTTTCCGCGTGTGTTTTTCGTTTCCTGATGTGTGTTTCAGTAATTCCTTTGGAACCTCGTTGCAGGTGAACCGGGCCGTTCACCTAGGCGAGTGTGGTACCGTTGGAGAGAGAGAAAAGTGTTATATATATAGGAAAATCCAGAAATTTTGGAAAATACCAAAAATAGGAAAATCACGTTTCCGCGATCCTCGGAACGCACCGATCACAACGGTACCACACTCGCCTAGGTGAAGGGCCCGGTTCACCTACAACGAGGTTCCGAAGGAATTACCGAAACACACACCGGGTATCGGAAAACACACGCCGAAAAGTCGCGGAACGCTTCCGGGCCTCCGAAACAACTCCGGATCGTGCCGATCCGAACACGAAAGATGTTCGAAACGAAATTTCGAACACAGTAGAGTTGGACACTCAGAGAAACCAGATCCATGACCCACGAACAAGGATCTGAAAAATCTGGGGCACTACAATGTCGGCCAGGGAGTGTGTCGGCCAGGGATGTCAAGGGTGTACCGGAGAAGGAGTGGGGAGTGTGTCGGCCAGGGATGTCAAGGGTGTGCCGGAGAAGGAGTGGGGAGTGTGCTGGCGGAGGTCTGGCCAGGTGTGCCAGCGAAGATGAGGGATGGAGTGCACCGGGGAAGATCAAGGGCAGGGCGTACCGGTGGATATTAGAGTTGTATCGAGGAATACACCAAGGGAGTGTACCGGGCCAAGGGCAGCAAGGGACCCACTCCTCCTGGATTTCTTGTGCTTTTCTCTTCTTCTCTTCCTTGATTTTATGCAGTCTGTATGGGTCTTCTCTTCCTTTTCTCATAATCGTTTTCCTTTCTTCCTTCCTTGCAAGACGAGTGTTCAAGTTGCTTAGCCGTCGTTCGGTCCGATTCTCTTTGTGTTGTTGCGATTCCCTTACCTTGGTTGAAGTGTTTTACTGTTATTCTTTTCATTTGTTTGTCGCTTTCTTTTTGCCTTTTAATTCGTTATTGCCCCATTTGTTTGTTACTTCCTTTTGTCCTTTTAATATGTTATCGTTTCTAACAAAAATTCGGCAGCATCTCCCATTGACCCGAGCGTAAGGGAGATACAGGGAACGCGCCCACATGGAGTGGTGGAACCCGACAACTGGAGGTGGGCGCCCGAGAGCGGAAACGCCTTAATAAAACCTCGAAAAACCCAAAAGCAACGATGGACAAGAGACCCCTCTAGGGGTGGCTGGGAAGTGTACCGGGCTAGGGAGGCTGGGGGTGTGTCGGCGAAGAGTGACCTGGAGTGCACCGGGGAAGACCCGCAGGGGTGTGCCGGTGAAGGGCTTGGCCAGGGCGTGCCGGGGAAGGCCCGTAGGGGCGTGCCAGCGAAGGGCTTGGCCAGGGCGTGCCGGGGAAGGCCCGTAGGGGCGTGTCGGCAAAGGGTTGCTGGGGTGTACCGGCGAGGGCCCAATGGGGGTGTGCTAGTGAAGACCTGATCAGGTGTGTCGGCGAAGGGTTCAAAGAAGGTGTACCGGGGAAGGCACCAAGGGGGTGTGCCGTTGGAGGACTGGACAGGGTCTGTCGCCTGAAGACTAAGGGGGCTGGACTGAAGGAAGGCTAACTGGACAGGATGGAGCCTAAGGGGAAAAGACCAGGGGTCTTGGGTTGGCTCATCCAAACGGGGAGTGTTGGTTAGTAACGGGGAGGTTGTTCGAAGGAAGTGGCCTGGTGTTGGTGGTGTTGGTGGTTGGGTATGCGAAGAAGAAGAAAAGAGCAGTGACGAGGGGGACGAAGGCCCACGCTAAGGATCAAACGATCGGGAGGTGGAGGGAGAAGCCTTCAAACACGCACGCGGATTCAAACCAACGGAGAACGTAAAAAGAAAGAACTCAAAAGAAAGATTTTTATTCATGGACGACAAGGGCCGCAACCGGCCACATACACCTCAGAACGCTGGAGCAGGAGGTACAATGGGGGGGAAAGAAAGAAAAGAAAGGGGAGAAAGAAAAGGGAGGAGCGGAGGTCGAGCAGGGGCGACGGCTCCCTTTCTTTCTCCACTCCCCTTAATACACCACACACTCTCCTTCTCTCTCCCTTACTCTCTCTTCCGGGCGGCCGTCAGAGGGGAACCCCACGGCAGAGCTCTCTTCTTCCTCTTCTCTTCTTCTTCTCTCTGTGGAGCGCTTCTTCCGTCTCTCTGTGCGTGTCTTTCTGTATGTTCTCCTATCTCCATCTTCGTGTGTCTTGTTCGTCGGAAGAGGAGGGCTTTTATACTCCCAATGGCAGAAGCGTTCGAGCCCGAACGGCGGAGGTGGGAAGTGACTGGCCATGATGGGGTTTGACCTTCTCCATCCTTGGTGGCAGAGGAGTAGCCTGTATGGCCCAACCTCCGGTTGACACCTCGGACAGCCCACTGCGCGCCAAGGATCTATAGGGCATGGGTGTAAGATCTCGTCTGCAAGGCGTGCCGCTGAAGGGCCAGAATAGCGTGTCGCTGGAAGACACAGGGAGCATGTCACTGGAATGCTGCCAAGGCGTGCCGCTGAAGGGCTGCCAAGGCGTGCCACTGATTGGGCCGCCATAGGTGTGCCGCTGATTGGGTGTGCCGCTGAAGGGGGCACAGGGGCGTGCCACTGGAGGGCCAAAAGGGCGTGCCGCTGAAGGGGCACAGGGAGTGTGCCGCTGGAGGGCCGCCAAGGCGTGCCGCTGAAGAGGGGGCATAGGGAGTGTGCCGCTGAAAGGCTGGCAGGGGCGTGCTGCTGAGCGGGGTGTGCCGCTGAGGGCACATTAGCAAGCGTGCCGTTGAAGGAGCACATAGAGTGTGTCGGCGAAGGGGCGGCCTGGCGCGTGCCGGCGAAGCGCCCCATGGGTGTGCCGCTGAAGGGGGCACATGGGTGTGCCACTAAAGGCCTAAATGGGCAGTCCTAAGCCCGCCGAGAGCGCGAGTTGTGGCCCATTCTATTTTCTTCGAGGCCCACGGATTATAAGGCTCTTGGTGGTTAATTCCTCTTCACTGTCGTGACTCCGGAGACGGCTTCACGGCAATATGTGTGTGTGTTCGGAGAGTCCGGATGGCCCTCTCTTCTTCGCAGTTTCTTTAGTTGGAGTTGTTGTCAATGCTAGACTGGTTGGGACGTATGGGCGTGTAATTTTGCACGTCCACAAATGCCCCCCACCCACGGGTAGCGCAGGCGAAGGATGAGTCAGGCAGTGCCCGTGGGTGTACTGGTCTCTTCTTCTCTTCGTCGGTGCCGACGGGGTGTCGGGGGCTGACGTGGTATGCTTGTCCCTTTTTCCCTTCATTAGTGCCGACGGGGTGTCGGGAATCTGACGTTGTATGTTGGTCTCTTCTTCTCTTCATCAGTGCTGACAGGGCGTCGGGAGCTGACACGGTTTATTTGTCCCTTCTTCTCTTCATCAGTGCCGACGGGGTGTCGGGAGCTGACATGATTTGTTTGTCTCTTCTTCTCTTCATCAGTGCCGACAGGGCGTCGGGAGCTGACAGTGTTTGTTTGTCTCTTCTTCTCTTTATCAGTGCCGACGGGGTGTCAGGAGCTGACATGGTTTGTTTGTCTCTTCTTCTCTTCATCAGTGCCGACGGGGTGTCGGGAGCTGACATGGTTTGTTTGTCTCTTCTTCTCTTTATCAGTGCCGACGGGGTGTCGGGAGCTGACATGGTTTGTTTGTCTCTTCTTCTCTTCATCAGTGCTGATAGGGCGTTGGGAGCTGACACGGTTTGTTTGTCTCTTCTTCTTCTTATCAGTGCCGACGGTGTGTCGGGAGCTGACAGTTTGTTTGTCTCTTCTTCTCTTCATCAGTGCCGATGGGGTGTCGGGAGCTGACAGGGTTTGTTTGTCTCTTCTTCTCTTTATCAGTGCCGACAGGGTGTCGGGAGCTGACATGGTTTGTTTGTCTCTTCTTCTCTTCATCAGTGCCGACGGGGTGTCAGGAGTTGACAGGGTTTGTTTGTCTCTTCTTCTCTTTGTCAGTGCCGATGGGGTGCCGGGAGCTGACATGGTTTGTTTGTCTCTTCTTCTCTTCATCAGTGCCGACGGGGTGTCGGGAGCTGAAATGGTTTGTTTGTCTCTTCTTCTCTTCATCAGTGCCGACAGGGCGTCGGGAGCTGACACAGTTTGTTTATCTCTTCTTCTCTTTGTCAGTGCCGACAGGGTGTCGGGAGCTGACGTGCTTTGTTTGTCTCTTCTTCTCTTTATCAGTGCTGACGGGGTGTCGGGAGCTGACGTGCTTTGTTTGTCTCTTCTTCTCTTTGTCAGTGCCGACAGGGTGTCGGGAGCTGACGTGGTTTGTTCGTCTCTTCTTCTCTATTGTTCTTCTTCCCTTCTCTATCTTTTCTTCTTCTTTTTTTCTCTTAACTACATTACTGGTGCAAGCGCCCTTTCGGGTTTTCGCCGGCACCAGCCCCCTCTTGCTTTTGCCCACGTGCCCTCTCAGGTTTTAACGTGGCGAGGTACCCAATTTTACCTGTACCGCCCTTTCAAGTTTTCACCACAGCTGGGTTATTGCCATTTTTGCCCTTGTCCCCGTGTAGGGGCAAGTCCGGCGGGGCACATCTATTTTAAGCCACTTTCTCTTCTTTTTTTTTTGACGAGCAGACAATATGTAATTGTTGGCTAGGGTTCGAAGCCTTGCGTCGAAAGATAAGGTTCATTCGTTGGCAAGAAGATAATGTCAACGCAACGGGGTTTTTTTTTCTCTGCTGATTCGGATGTAAGGTCCGTAATGGCAATATTATGTGAGAGTGTCGTGCCCCGAGCCTTATTTACAGCGGAAGACTCGCTCGAGGAGCGCGAACAGCCGGCATGGTAAGCCTCTTGCAAGCAAGAATAATCAGAGCGCAAGACAATCACACACACAAATGCAATTGCACATGATTTAATCAAACTTCAACTTTATTTCATAAATGATCAGTATTCATAATACAACCACTTATCATCATCTTTTCCATCTACTAGACTCAAGAAATAGGAAAATTACATTGACTCAATCTAAACATGATAAACTTCCTAAGTCTTCACTCGTAGCTTTACAAGACTTTCACTCACTTCCGGACCCGCTACTAGTATAGCCTGAATCCGAATCCGAACTACTTTCACCTCCTGTAAAACATTGGAAATAGGTAATGAGCACATTTACCCAGTAGGTATCTTCGCATCAACATGAAGGCACTATTAAAGTAGTTAACATTTTAGCTCTAAAGAATAAGGTAAAATCATGTGAATGCGAATCAATCATGCGATCAAACCAAAGTAACAAGATAAGATAGAATGATCAAGAATGAACTAGCAAGAATATAACATGGACATGATATTTGGCCTTTCATGAGCAAGAATATATCGAGAATGTACTAGCAAGCCACATATTCATCACTTTAGCATCTTATGCTTATGAGCAAGTGCTTCGTGAATTTCTGTGGAATATCAAGCAAGAATGTCATGTCATGTCGTATCGTGGATCTTCACTTATTTATAGAAATAGTACTCCGAGCGCCATGCGACGCCAGTAGCATCATACCCCATGGTTTATAAAATAGTATGTTTCCGGTAATCAGCCGAGGGGACTAGCATAGAGCCCTTGAACACAATCAGTGCTCGATCGCATCTTCAGTTATAAATTAAGCTACTTCCACGCATGTGACAGTAAAGTATGGCCAAGAATATAGCAATTCTAAATAATGAAATTCAATAAATGAATGCTTCAATTTGAATATATGAGATCAAGAATGATTTAGACTATGCTATGCTTATGGAAATAAATCGGCAGCATAACAGTATATTCTTTATTTTTCATTCATCATATTAAGTTCCTTGATCAATATGATAAGTCCTAGACTATCATTAGTCCATCTAGAACCTTAGAAAATCAACCCGGTCGTCAAACCTAGGGTTAACATATACAAGCTGTGTGACGGTCACTCACTGGGCCGTTACATCATGTGACGCGCCAATAATGGGCCGTTACAGTGATCCGAGTCCAGAAAGATGAAAATAGACTCAGAGGAATGTGACGGTCATGCATTGGGCCATTACGTGAGCCTGACGGTCCAATGTAGATCCGTTACATTACTAGAATCAGAAAACACGAGAGTGTGTTCTAGCTAATGGGTTTTAATGGTACAACCAACTCGGTGTCCTAGTGGGAATCCCAGGCTCGCGGAGAATTACGGAGGCCTTGAAAATAAGATTTCCTAGTCCATTGGAAGGAATATCCAATAGAGAGGTCCTCAAGTCCAAGAATATGTTCCTATAGTGCAAAGTGTGAACTAATGACAACATACCGGAATATGTGCCATGCACTTATAGAAATGACTCTATTGACAGAGAGAGATATGTATAATCAATGTGAAAATCACGATGAAAACTCCGTCAATACAAGGTTAAAAAGAAAAGTCATGCTTTATAATACAAACTATAGAATTGGGCTCATTAAACTAACATTAGTTAAAATAACAATGAGACACCAAATCATGCAATACCTATCATGAACAATCAAATAACCTTAAAATCACATGATCAGGTTAAAACTTAGGTAACTAGGCTTAACAATAAATAATATTGGCAAGTTATATTCTGTCTAGGGTTGACAGATCATAGACTCTGACGGTCTAGGGATGGGGCGTTACTGTGATTGTGACGGTCATGACCCAGCCGTTACATGAACGTAACGCGCCTGTCCTAGTGCGTTAGAGACAACAGTGAAAATCCAAAAACAACATAGTGTGTGACGGTCTGTCGTAGGGCCGTTATATGAGTGTGACGGTCCTACACTGATGCGTCAGAGCGTCTGCTAACAGAAAACATGTAAAACACTAAGAGATCAACTCACATCATGTCTGTAAATCAAACATCATATCTATTCTAGGCATGATGACGAAGTATAGGCTATCTATATGCATGGGTATCAGTGGATTAGATGAATAACATGCTTTAATTTCTCTATTAGGGCTAAGAGATGCATGTCATGTATAATAACTAGTAAAACATGAAATTGATGATCTACAATGCATGAAATTCAATCAAACCAGAGGGCTTTTAGTCCTATCAGGTTATTTTTGCCATTCATGAGATAACCTACCTCTTAACTTAGGCTGTATCTTTTGAATTGGGTTGAGAATCTTGCCCTAGTTTTCCTTCTTCTGTGACTTTTCCAGCGACTTCTTTAGGTTCTATCTCCACAACCTCTTGACCTAAAGATGTGAAATTTGGAGGGGAGTTAGTCTAAAGTATTGTAAACAAATGCTTCTAAAGAACTTACCTGAGATAGTGACTCCTTACCTTGATTCTTTACGTCCAAAAAGTAAGGGTCGCGCAGTTCAGAACTAGGTCCTATTTATAAGGTTCTAGCTAGGGTTTGAAGATTAGATCGAGTTTAGAGTCCTTATTTGGTCATAATCTAATCTCTAAGAGTCCTTAGTATATCATAATCTAATCTCTAAGAGTCCTTAGTATTATTATAACTCTTCCCAAGTCGATCCTCAGTGGATAAGAGTCCAAAGTTTTGATCTTTGCACTTATTCTTTCCTTTACGGAACTAACAGGCTGTAACGGTCAAGTGCAGGTGCGTTAGAGTTATGTGACGGTCTCGTGATAGACCGTTACATTACTCGTTCCCAGAGTTCAAAAATAATCAAACTCTTTAGTTTTCTGGATTCATAGAGTAACGGTCGAGCTTCTATGCGTTACATGTCTGTGACGGTTGCCAGATGGACCGTTACAGTCAACGTGGATAGAGTTCTAGATTAATAAAACTCTATTGTTCATTATCCATACAATTATCTGTATTAAGTGGTGTTTATCTTTAAAAATCTGAGAATAGGCTTAATAACCTTCTAGAATATGGGCCAACTTAATGGGCCTGGTCTTAAAACCTTTTTGGACTCCATTTAAGTGAGTTGGGTTAATTGATTAACACCATTTGACCTTATATTGATTAATAAATTTAAATTAGTCCATTTAATTGCTAATAATGCCAGAAAATTCTCAAATAAATTCTGGGGCACTACACCCTCCCCCACTTAAAAGATTTTGGTCCCCAAATTCAATACATGGATTGTTTAGAGTGTACTTACAGTCAAACAATTCTTGGAATCTTTTCTTCATAACTGATTCGGTTTCCCATGTCGCTTCATAAGGTCATGTTTTCTTCCATTGGATCTTGACCATAGGAATAACTTTATTCCTTAATTGACGCACTTCCCGATCCAAAATCTTTATTGGTGTTTGTTCGTATGTTCAGTCCTTCTGAATCTCCAGATTATCAAATGTGAAAATATGATCTGAATCATATACATACTTCTTTAGCATAGAGACGTGAAATACGTCATGAACTCCTGCTAACTGTGGAGGTAAAGCTAATCTATAAGTCACTTCACCGACCCTTTCAAGAATTTCAAATGGGCCAATGAACCTTGGAGTTAGCTTTCCTTTAATGCCAAATCTTCGAATACCACGACCTGGAGAAACTTTTAAATATACATGATCTCCTACCTGAAACTCCAAGTCACGTCTTCGATTGTCGACATAAGACTTTTGCCTATCTTGTGCCATTTTCATTCTCTCTTGAATGAGCTTGATTTTCTCCGTAGAATCCCTGACAAGGTCGGGGCCTAAAAATTACTTTTCCCCTATTTCGTTCCAACATATTGGAGATCGACACCTTTTCCCATATAGAGCTTCAAACGGTGCCATTTGTATGCTTGCTTGATAGCTGTTTTTATATGCAAATTCCACCAGAGGCAAGTGATCATGCCAACTTCCTCCAAAATCAATGACACAAGCGCTGAGCATGTCTTCTACCACCTGATTTGTTCTTTCCGTCTGACCATCAGTTTGTGGATGAAAGGCTGTGCTAAAATTTAATCTGGTCCCTAGTGAATGTTGTAAACCTTTCCAGAACTGTGATGTGAATCGAGGATCTCTATCTGATATAATAGTGACGGGGACACCATGTAATTTGATAATTTCCTTTATGTACAATGCTGCTAGAATATCTACAGACCATCGACTCTTTATTGATATGAAGTGTGCAGATTTAGTCAATCGATCTATGATTACCCATATGCCATCATGTCCACCTCTTGTCTTAGGTAAACCCATAATGAAGTCTATCCCTATGCTCTCCCATTTCCATTCGAGAATATTTAAGGGATGTAATTTACCTGCGGGTCTAAAATGTTCAGCTTTAACTTGTTGGCAGGTTAGATAACGAGACACGAAGTCAGCTATTTCCCTCTTCATATTGGGCCACCAAAAGTTTCTTTTGAGATCTTGATATATTTTTGTACCTCTTGGATGAATGGAGTACTTTGATTTATGTGTTTCTTTTAAGATCAATTTCTTTGTATCCTCACGATCCGGTATACACATTCGGCCCTTAAATAGCAATCTTCCATCATTAGAAATAGAAAAATCCGGCCTTTGTTCAATATTGGCCTTAATTTCCAGTAAGACTGGATCATCCTCTTGTAACTTGGCCAAATCCTCTATTAATGTAGGTTGAGCTCAGATATTAGCTATGAAGCAATGTTCTTCCTTAATATCAACATCTAAATTCAACTAAGCAAATTGAGGAATAAGATTAGTTACACTAATCATGAGACTCGATAACATACCCATTGGTTTTCTGCTGAGTGTATCCACTACAGCATTTGCCTTACCATGATGATATTGAATAGCAAAATCAAAGTCCTTGAGATGTTCTAACCATCTCCTTTGCCTCATATTAAGCTCCTTTTGAGAAAACAGATATTTCAAGCTCTTGTGGTCTGAGTAGATCGTAAACTTTTCTCCATAAAGATAATGACGCCAAATTTTCAAGGCGAAAATAATCGCTGCCAATTCTAATTCATGTACATGATAATTTTCTTCGTGACGTTTCGATTGTCTTGAAGAATAGCAAATCACCTTTCCGTTTTGCATAAGGACACATCCTAAGTCAATTCCAGATGCATCCGTATATACCTCAAATCCACCACCCTCCATTGGTAGTGACAAAACAGGGAGTGTTGTAAGATGATTCTTAAGAGTTTGGAAATTCTTCTTACATTCCTCTGACCAGACAAAAGGATTTTCTTTTCCGGTGAGTCTAGTTAAAGGGACTGCTATTTTTGAGAAGTCTTTAATGAATCTTTTATAATAACCAGCTAGACCTAAAAAGCTTCTTACTTCAGATACAGTCGTTGGCCGACTCCAATTCTTGACAGCTTCTACCTTAGAAGGATCCACAGCAATACCTTCTTTTGAAATAATGTGGCCTAGGAATGAGACTTCATTGAGCCAGAATTCACACTTATTGAGTTTGGCATATAGCTTGTGTTCTCTACATGTTTGCAAGGCTATCCTTAGATGTTCTTCATGCTCCTCTTTTGTCTTGGAATATATTAAGATGTCATCAATGAAGGCGACGATGAACTGGTCCAAGTATGACTGGAAGACACTGTTCATAAGTTGCATGAATGCTGCGGGAGCATTAGTTAATCCAAATGGCATTACCACGAATTCATAGTGGCCATAACGACTTCGAAAAGCCTATTTATAAATATCTTCTTCTTTGATTCTAAGCTGATGATAACCTGATCTGAGGTCAATCTTAGAAAAATATTCTGCTCCCGAAAGCTGATCGAAGAGCTCATCAATACGCGGCAATGGATACTTGTTTTTAATTGTCAGTTGATTCAGTCGCCGGTAATCGGTGCATAGCCTGAGAGAACCATCCTTCTTCTTGACAAATAAAATCGGCGCACCCCAAGGGGATGTGCTAGGCCTGATGAAACCCTTGTCTAGTAGTTCCTGCAACTGCCTTTTTAGTTCCTTGAGTTCTATGGGGGACATCCTGTAAGGGGCTATAGAAACAGGTGATGCTCCTGGAATGAGTTCAATGGTAAAGTTTACTTCCCTTTCAGGCGGTAAATTAGGTAGTTTAGATGGGAACACGTCTGGGAACTCATTCACAATGGGAATGTTTGCTAGGACAATTTCCTTAGATTCGGTGATAATGACTGAAGCAAGAAAAGCTTCACATCCTTGCGAGATAAGCTTGCAAGCGTGAAGAGAAGATATAATGGTAAGATGTTTCTTGTATTTGATGTCAAGAAAAGAAAATCTTGGAAGACCGGGCTTTCGAAAAAATATAATCCTATTTCGGCAATTGATATAAGCATCATGGTCTACAAGCCAATCTGCCCCTAAAATGGCATCATAACATTTCATATCAAGGCATACTAAGTTTGCGGGAAGATTGTGTCCTTCTACCACTACCTCACAATCAGGGTAATACTTGGTAAGCTTAGTTCCAGATCCTAAAGGTGTAGTAAAAGCAAGATCTGAAGGTAGGGGAACTGATGCAATTGGTAAGGTTTTTGCAAACGTGGTGGAGATAAAAAAATGAGAAGCACCAGTATCGAATAGCACGAATGCAGGGCGAGAACAGATTTGAAGAATACCTTCCATAAGCCCATCATTTAAATCCCTGGGTGCTTCATCTTCATCTATAACCGCATTGAGGCGAGCCTGCCTCCTGCGTCCTCCATTAGCTGATTGCTCTTTCATAAGGGGGCAATCTGGCACACGATGCTCCCTACTTCCACAACGCAAACAAGCACCGAGGCGCTTCCAGCATTCTTCAGCCGAATGGTCGAATTTCTCGCAAAAAGTGCATGCCGCGGCAACTTGCTCCTTCTCTTCCTTAACCCTTTTATTATTCTTTTGGGAACTTCCACCGTTCCCGCTCCTTGATCTTTTCTTGTTATCATGGCTTTTGTAGGGTTCTGTGATGCTAAACTTCTCCTTCTTATAATGCTGATCTGAGCGTCGGCTGGATTCTTCTCCCTTTCATTTCAACTTTTCGACCTTCTCTAAGGTCCTCTCACATAGATATGCCCTCTGAATCATCTCTGCGTAAGTGCGGATATTTTGTGTCCCAAGTTGCTGAATGAACCCGCGCCGTAACCCGTCCATAAATCGATTTGCCTTTAATAATTCCGTGCTAATAAGGTGTGGTGCATATGGTGCTAGTCTTGAAAACTGCAGCTCATACTCTGCCACCGACATCATCCCTTGACGAAGGGAGGCAAACTCCATGGCCTTCCTTTCCTTTACATGTTCAGAAAAATACTTGGTACGGAATAAGGTAAGAAATCCGTCCCATGTATGAGGTGCATCGGCCGGAGGTGCCGGAACCGACTTCCACAATGTACGGGCATCTTTATTTAGTTGAAATGTTGCTAGACGCACCTTCTCCTGGTCAGTGCATTGAATGACATCAAAGATACGATTCATTTCATCGATCCAATTTTCTGCTTCGTCTAGATTGGAAGATCCATAGAAACGCGGAGGATTTAGACTACGGAAATTGCGATGAAGGTTGCCAGCCCGTGCTCCTGTCCCTGCCTGGGCCATGGTTTGCAATGCCTGCGTAAGGCCGGCAACGGTTTGTTGCATGCCATTCCAGTCTACGCGATGAGCCATGATAAGAATAATAAGGTACCTGAGAGAAATATAACAGCTTGTTATTTCTCATGAGACCGAAAGAAAATCAATCTTAAAGCTAATAACTATCTCATCTCGGCTCTACCCAATTCTCACATGGGCATGAAAATTCCTTCCTTGGTTCATAGGTGGGGGTCCTTAACCCTTGGACTTATCCTATGACATGATTCTTTTCCCTAAGTCCTGAGACTTAGGCTCTGATACCAACTTAACTGTCACGCCCCGAGCCTTATTTACAGCGGAAGACTCGCTCGGGGAGCGCGAACAGCCGGCATGGTAAGCCTCTTGCAAGCAAGAACAATCAGAGCGCAAGACAATCACACACACAAATGCAAGTGCACATGATTTAATCAAACTTCAACTTTATTTCATAAATGATCAATATTCATAATACAACCACTTATCATCATCTTTTCCATCTACTAGACTCAAGAAATAGGAAAATTACATTGACTCAATCTAAACATGAAAAACTTCCTAAGTCTTCACTCGTAGCTTTACAAGACCTTCACTCACTTCCGGACCCGCTACTAGTATAGCCTGAATCCGAATCCGAACTACTTCCACCTCCTGTAAAACATTGGAAATAGGTAATGAGCACACTTGCCCAGTAGGTATCTTCGCATCAACATGAAGGCACTTTTAAAGTAGTTAACATTTTAGCTCTAAAGAATAAGGTAAAATCATGTGAATGCGAATCAATCATGCGATCAAACCAAAGTAACAAGATAAGATAGAATGATCAAGAATGAACTAGCAAGAATATAACATGAACATGATATTTGGCCTTTCACAAGCAAGAATATATCAAGAATGTACTAGCAAGCCACATATTCATCACTTTAGCATCTTATGCTAATGAGCAAGTGCTTCGTGAATTTCTGTGGAATATCAAGCAATAATGTCATGTCATGTCGTATCGTGGATCTTCACTTATTTATAGAAATAGTACTCCCAACGCAATGCGACGCCAGTAGCATCATATCCCATGGTTTATAAAATAGTATGTTTCCGGTAATCAGCCGAGGGGACTAGCATAGAGCTCTTGAACACAATCAGTGCTCGATCGCATCTTCAGTTATAAATTAAGCTACTTCCACGCATGTGACAGTAAAGTATGGCCAAGAATATAGCAATTCTAAATAATGAAATTCAATAAATGAATGCTTCAATTTGAATATATGAGATCAAGAATGATTTAGACTATGCTATGCTTATGGAAATAAATCGGCAGCATAACAGTATATTCTTTATTTTTCATTCATCATATTAAGTTCCTTGATCAATATGATAAGTCCTAGACTATCATTAGTCTATCTAGAACCTTAGAAAATCAACCCGGTGGTCAAACCTAGGGTTAACATATACAAGCTGTGTGACGGTCACTCACTGGGCCGTTACATCGTGTGACACGCCAGTAATGGGCCGTTACAATGATCCGAGTCCAGAAAGATGAAAATAGACTCAGAGGAATGTGACGGTCATGCATTGGGCCGTTACGTGAGCCTGACGGTCCAATGTAGAGCCGTTACATTACTAGAATCAGAAAACACGAGAGTGTGTTCTAGCTAATGGGTTTTAATGGTACAACCAACTCGGCGTCCTAGTGGGAATCCCAGGCTCGCGGAGAATTACGGAGGCCTTGAAAATAAGATTTCCTAGTCCATTGGAAGGAATATCCAATAGAGAGGTCCTCAAGTCCAAGAATATGTTCCTATAGTGCAAAGTGTGAACTAATGACAACATACCGGAATATGTACCATGCACTTATAGAAATGACTCTATTGACAGAGAGAGATATGTATAATCAATGTGAAAATCATGATGAAAACTCCGTCAATACAAGGTTAAAAAGAAAATTCATGCTTTATAATACAAACTATAGAATTGGGCTCATTAAACTAACATTACTTAAAATAACAATGAGACACCAAATCATGCAATACCTATCATGAACAATCAAATAACCTTAAAATCACATGATCAGGTTAAAACTTAGGTAACTAGGCTTAACAATAAATAATATTGGCAAGTTATATTCTGTCTAGGGTTGACAGATCATAGACTCTGACGGTCTAGGGATGGGGCGTTACAGTGATTGTGACGGTCATGAACCAGTCGTTACATGAACGTAACGCGCATGTCCTTGTGCGTTAGAGACAACAGTGAAAATCCAAAAACAACAGAGTGTGTGACGGTCTGTCGTAGGGCCGTTATATGAGTGTGACGGTCCTACACTGATGCGTCAGAGCGTCTGCTAACAGAAAACATGTAAAACACTAAGAGATCAACTTACATCATGTCTGTAAATCAAACATCATATCTATTCTAGGCATGATGACGAAGTATAGGCTATCTATATGCATGGGTATCAGTGGATTAGATGAATAACATGCTTTAATTTCTCTATTAGGGCTAAGAGATGCATGTCATGTATAATAACTAGTAAAACATGAAAATGATGATCTACAATGCATGAAATTCAATCAAACCAGAGGGCTTTTAGTCCTATCAGGTTGTTTTTGCCATTCATGAGATAACCTACCTCTTAACTTAGGCTGTATCTTCTGAATTGGGTTGAGAATCTTGCCCTAGTTTTCCTTCTTCTGTGACTTTTCCAGCGACTTCTTTAGGTTCTATCTCCACGACCTCTTGACCTAAAGATGTGAAATTTTGAGGGGAGTTAGTCTAAAGTATTGTAAACAAATGCTTCTAAAGAACTTACCTGAGATAGTGACTCCTTACCTTGATTCTTTACGTCCAAAAAGTAAGGGTCACGCAGTTCAGAACTAGGTCCTATTTATAGGGTTCTAGCTAGGGTTTGAAGATTAGATCGAGTTTAGAGTCCTTATTTGGTCATAATCTAATCTCTAAGAGTCCTTAGTATTATTATAACTATTCCCAAGTCGATCCTCAGTGGATAAGAGTCCAAAGTTTTGATCTTTGCACTTGTTCTTTCCTTTACGGAACTAACAGGCTGTAACGGTCAAGTGCAGGTGCGTTAGAGTTATGTGATGGTCTCGCGATAGACCGTTACATTACTCGTTCCCAGAGTTCAAAAGGAATCAAACTCTTCAGTTTTCTGGATTCATAGAGTAACGGTTGAGCTCCTATGCGTTACATGTCTGTGACGGTTGCTAGATGGACCGTTACAGTCAACGTGGATAGAGTTCTAGATTAATAAAACTCTATTGTTCATTATCCATACAATTATCTGTATTAGTGGTGTTTATCTTTAAAAATCTGAGAATAGGCTTAATAACCTTCTAGAATATGGGCCAACTTAATGGGCATGGTCTTAAAACCTTTTTGGACTCCATTTAAGTGAGTTGGGTTAATTGATTAACACCATTTGGCCTTATATTGATTAATAAATTTAAATTAGTCCATTTAATTGCTAATAATGCCAGAAAATTCTCAAATAAATTCTGGGGCACTACAGAGAGCGGGTGGCTAAGGCACGAAGCCCTGCATCGGAAAGGGACTTATTCGTTGGCAAGGGACTAATGCCAGCGTAAGGATAGAGATTTTGTCGATTCGGGCGTAAGGCCCACAATGGCGACTTTGCATGAGAGAATGTGGCTAGGGCACGAAGCCTTGCGCCGAGAGATAAGGTTCATTCGTTGGAAAGAAGATAATGCCAACGCAACGGGATTTTTTTCTCTGCCGATTCGGACGTAAGGTCCGTAATGGTAATATTGTGTGAGAGTGGGTGGCTAAGGCACGAAGCCTTGCACCGGAAAGGGACTTATTCGTTGGCAAGGGACTAATGCCAGCGCAAGGATAGAGATTTTGCCGATTCGGGCGTAAGGCCTACAATGACGATTTTGCATGAGAGAAGGTGGCTAGGGCACGAAGCCTTGCGCCGGAAAAGGACTTATTTGCTGGCAAAGAACTAACGCCAACGCATGGGTGGAGCCGTCTTTACCCATGCGGATGCCTGTCGATACATAGGGGCGTGCGGATGGGAGACATATATATATATATATATATATATATATATATATATATATATATATAATTTTTTTCTCTTCTTTCTCTTTCTCTCCCTCTCTTTTTTTTCTTTTTTATTTTCTTCTCTCTCTTTTCTTCTTTTTTTTCTTTCTCTTTTTGTCGAAATCCCCCCTTCTCTTCCCCTTTTTTTATCTTTTTTTTAATCCATTCTCTTCCTCTTTTACCATCTTTCCTTTTTTTCTTTCCCTTTTTTTTCCTCTCCTTTGCTCGCCGTATAAAGGGGGGTGGGGGTGGGACGGATGGATTAATCCTGAAAGTGGGCCTTGGCCGGAATAACTGAGCCGAAGGGCGTCGAGTAGCAGGATACGATAACCGAAGGGAAGGGTCCCCTTTTGTTCTCTGGCCGGGGGAAGGGTCCGAACCAAAGTGAAATGTTTCTTTTCTCCCTTTTTTCTTTGGGTGGCCCAAAGGCCGAAGGTGAAAGACCATGCCTACCTCAAGGCTCACTTTCCCTTCTTCTCTTCTTCTTTTATGTGAGGAAGTGGGTTCGAAGACCACGTCTATCTCGTGATCCTCTTTCTTTTCTTCTCTTCTTCTTCTTTTCTTTTTTTTTATTATGAAGAGGCAGGTGCAAAGACCATGTCTACCTCATGACTCTTCTTTCTCTTCTTCTCTTCTTATTTGGTATGGAGAGGCGGGTGCAAAGACCACGCTCGCCTCGTGGCTCTTCTTTCTCTTCTTCTCTTCTTCTTTTGTGTGGAGAGGCAGGTGCAAATACCATGTTTATCTCGTGACTCTTCTTTCTCTTTCTCTCTTCTTCTTTTATGTGGAGAGGCGGGTGCAGAGACCATGTTTGCCTCGTGACTGTTCTTTTTCTTCTTCTCTTCTTCTTTTGTGTGGAGAGGCAGGTGCGAAGACCATGTTTGCCTCGTGGCTGTTCTTTTTCTTCTTCTCTTCTTCTTTTGTGTGGCTACTTTTGTGTGGAGAGGCAGGTGTGAAGACCATGTTTGTCTCGTGGCTGTTCTTTTTCTTCTTCTCTTCTTCTTTTGTGTGGAGAGGCATGTGCGAAGACCATGTTTGCCTCGTGCCTGTTCTTTTTCTTCTTCTCTTCTTCTTTTGTGTGGCTTCTTTTGTGTGGAGAGGCAGGTGCGAAGACCATGTTTGCCTCGTGATCCTTTTTCTTTTCTTCTCTTCTTCTTCTATGTGAGGAAGCGGGTTCGAAGACCACGTCTGCCTCGCGATCCTCTTTTTTTTTCTTCTCTTCTTCTTCTTTTCTCTTTTTTTTATTGTGAAGAGGCGGGTGCGAAAATCACGCCTGCCCCATGACTATTTTTTTTATTCTGCTCTTCCTTTCTCATTGATGCCCCGGGACTGGGATGTTTTTCTCTTAACGTGCCCCCAGGTTGGGGTGTAGCTTTTCTTCTGTGCCCCCAGGCGGGGTGTGTTTCTCATGGCTTCCATGCCCCTAGATGGGGTGTAAATCCTTGTTTCTTATGCCCCCGAGCGGGGTATGTTTCTCTTCGAGTGCCCTTAAACCGGGGCGCAACTTCACGCTTCTTGTGCCCCCAGGCTCGAGGGATATTTCTCTTCACATGCCCCTAAACCGGGGTATAGCTTTCTTCGTATGCCTCCTGGGTCGGGGTGTATTCTTTTTGCTTCTGTGCCCCCAGACATGGGTGTACTCTTTACGGCTTCAATGCCCCCAGGCGGGGTGTATGTTTCTTCTTCAGATTCCCCCAAGACAGGGTGTATTCTTGACGGCTTCTGTGCCCCCAGGCGGGGTGTGTCTTCTGCTTCTTATACCCCCATGCAGGGCAGATTTGCACGGGGTAGAGTCTTTGCCTCTTACGCCCCCACGGCGGGGTGGAGTCTTGGCTTCTTATGCCTCCATGGTGGAGGTGGGTTCTGCTGCTTCTTATGCCCCGTAGTGGGGTAAACTCCTCTTCATATGTTCTCGGCACGGGGTGGATTCTTTGCCTCTTGTGCCCCCAGGGCGGGGTGGATTCTTTGCCTCTTCCGCCCCAAAGTGGGGTATATTTTTCCTTCGTGTTCCCCTAAGCCGGGGTGCAACTTTTGCTCTATGTGCCCCCGGGTCGAGGTGGATTCTCTTCATGCGCCCCTAAGTCGGGGTGTATTCTTTATGGCTTCTATGCACCCAAGCGGGGTATCTTCTTTAAATGCCCCTAAGTCAGGGTGTATCTTCATATTTCTTATGCCCTGAGGCCACGGTGTATTCTACTTCTTTGCTTCTGTGCCCCAGGCAGGGTATGTTCTTTACAGCTTCAATGCCCCCTAGGCGGGGTGTGTTCCCTTTTTTTTAAATGCCCCTAAAACGGGGTAGATTTTTTGAAAACCCCTAAGTTGGGGTGAACTCTTCATGGCTTACATGCCCCCGCGACGGAGTATATTGCTTCTTCAAATGTCCCTTAGGCGGGGTATACCTTTCTTCATATGCTCCCAGGTCAGGATGCACGTCTCTTTGCGTCTGTGCCCCCAGGCTGGGGTGCATTCTTCATGTTTCTTATACCCCCAGGCCGGAGGGATATTTATCTTCATATGCCCCTAAGCCGGGGTGTAGCTTTCTTCGCATGCCTCTAGGTCGGGGTGTATGTCTTTTTGCTTCTGTGCCCCCAGGCCGGGGTGTAGTCCGCTTTGCTTCTATACCCCCTTGCAGGGCGTATTCTCTTGCTTCTTATGTCCCTAGATCGGGGTGGATTCTGCTTCTTCTACCTCTTTCGGGGCAGGGCGTATTTGTCTTCATATGTCCCTCGGAGCGGGGTGTAGTTTCTTTCTTTATATTCCCCCTAGCTCGGGGTGTAGACTTCTCTGCTTCTTATGCACCCAGGGCAGAGGGTGTTTCTTTCTCCGTGTGCCCCCATGGCGGAGTATGCCTCTTCCTTTGTGTGCCCCCATGCAGGGTATAGTTTTGTTTTTTTCATTTTTTTTTTTTTGCTTCTCATGCCCCCAGGTCGGGGTGTAGTTCTTCTTCAAGTGCCCTTACACCGAGGTAAAAATTTTTGAATACCCCTAAGCTGGGGTGATTTCTTCATAGCTTCCATGCCCCTCGTGGTGGGGATATGTTGCTTCTTATGTCCCCATGGCGAGGGTGGGTCCTGCTACTTCTTATTCCCCATAACGGGGTACAGTTCTCTTCATATGCCCCTAAGTCGGGGTGTGTCTCATGCTTCTTGTGCCCCTGAATCGAGGTGTATTCTTTATGACTTCTATGCTTCGGAGCGGGGTGTAGCTTTATTTCATGTGCCCCCACGAGGGGTGCGTTTTGTTTCTAGTGCACCCAAGGCAGGACGTGTGTCTCTTTCTTCCTTTGTATGCCCCCGGGCCGGGGTGTGTTCTTGCTCTCTTTTTTCTTATATGTCCCTATGGCGGGATATATTTCTCTTCATGTGCCCCTAGATCAAGATGTATCTTTTGCTTCTTATGCCCCAGAGCGGGGTGGATTCTCTTTCTTCGACCCTAACACACTGGGGGATGTTTGCTTCCTGTGCACCCAAGGTGGGGTGTATTGCTGCTTTTGATGCCCTCAAGGTGGGGTGTAATTCATTATGTACTCTATGCCCCCAAGGTGGGGTATAGTCCTTGCTTCTTATGCCCCCAAGGAGAGATGGATGCATGCTTCATGTGCCCCCCATACCGGGGTATATTCCTTCCTCGAATACCCCTAATCCCGGGGGGGTGTCTTTTGCCTCATATGTCCCCGAGTCGGGGTATGTTTGCTTCTTGTGCACTCCGGGCGGAGTGTGTTTCTTTCTTTGTATGCCTCCATGGTGGGGGTGTGCTTCTTCTTCAAATGCCCCTTGGGCTGGGCATACCTTTCTTCATATGCTCCCAGGTCGAGATGTATGTCTCTTTGCTTCTGCGTCCTCGGGTGGAGGTGTATTCTGTCTCTTTGCTTCTGTGTCCCCCAGGCGGGGTGTGTTTCTTCTTCAAATGCCCCTAAGCCGGGGCGTATTCTTTGCTCTTTATGCCCCCAGATCGGGGTGGATTCTTCGTCAAATGCCCCGAAGCCAGGGTGTATTCTTCTCTTGCCTCCTATGCCCCCCCGGCACGGGGCATATTTCTTTTTTTTATTCCCCCCATGGCGAGATGTATTCATGCTTTCTTCGGGAGTGGTGGCCGTGCTTGGCCTTATTGCTATAAAGCATTCTCCACAGCATGTAGGAATTCATCAAGTCACAATTGTGGCTTGTTGGATCTTCCAATAGCCACTCGAGGGGCCGTCTTATGCCGGAGAGAGGCGACAGAAAGGTGGCACGGACCGGGGCATTGCGCCGCGGGCTTGGAGCCTCCTGGAGTCGGGCGGGATGCCGGCCTTCCTCTTGTTTTCTTGGTCGGCGATGCTGGCCAACTTTTCTTCTTTTTTTTTTTTAGTCTTTTCTTTTCTCCTCTTCTTTTTTGTATGACAGGCCAAGGTGGGGGTGCAGGAGAACGCTCACCCACTCAGGGAGGGGATGAGTGGTTCGCTCCACTCCGGCAATCCCACAGTGGTAATCTTCATTTAGCACGGGTCTCGATGTATATGGCCGTATAACCCTCTCTCGTCAATTCTTTCTTTTTTTTATTTCTTTCTTTTCTTCTTTTCTTCTTTTCTTCTTTTCCTCTTTTTTTTAAATCGCTATCTGGAGGCTTCAGCGTCTGGGTGGCCCTTGCAATCAGTAGCCACGGTGTAAATGCAAAAATTCATAATAGAAGGGCCTTTAATAAGCCTAGATAATCATTCACCATTCCATAGATATGTCTCACTGTTACAGGTGACTATCACCCCTTTATAAAAAAAAGGGGGGGTACATTCGGCAACAGCCGACCATGCATCCAGTGTCAGTCTAGATGGATGCCCTCAGGACGGGGGATCAGTAGCATCTGGCAGCATCTTCTCGAACTTCCTGCCATTGCTTGAAAGAGAGCTGGCATGTCCTTCAGGGCGCGCTGTTCTTCGGCCGGTGTGGTATGGTTACACCGGTCGCCTTCAGGTTGGGCATTTGGTGAGGGCGTGGTGGGTTTACCATGTACTTGCCCATTCTTAATTCGCCCTTCCTGATCAGGTCCTTGATAACATCTTTAAATACGCAACAGTCCACAATGGAATGCCCGATCATCTGATGATATAGGCAGAATTGGGGGTCGTCCCTTCTTTCGAGGTCGTTTGGTCTCTTCGGCTCTGGAAGCACAACTTTGCCATATTCTTGAACCCATTCGAAGAGGATCCGAGTCTTATCTCTCGGGAAGGAGTAGGGCCTCTTCATTTTGTCCCTTAATGAAAGTCTCTAATCAGCGGCCTTAGTGGAGGAAGATCTGGCTGCGACCTTTGTTCTCCCCTGTCGTCGCTCGAAGGCTTCGAAGTCTGGGGTGCAAAATTTTTCTCGTGCCAACTGCTTGTCGGCTGATCGCTTTTCCTCACTCTGGGCAGTGGGGGTCGGGCAATATTTTGCCAGGAAGATCTCGGCATCAGATGCTAGGCCACTCAGCTCTTCAAGAGTTTTGGCCTCAATATCCATGACCCTTTGTATTATTTCACCCTTCAGGCTTCTTAGGAGTCTTTGGACGGCGCCCCCGCAATTTGGAGGGTCTCCATATTCTTCACGGGGGTTTCCCCCTCTTCTCGTATAGTCCAAGGTGGACTCATCACCTCTTCAGTCAGCTGTTTATGATTCGGCCTCGATGACTTTGCTCTTGAGCCGCCTCATTTTTGCCCCTCGCTCGGCCCTTGACTTGCTCGTTCCTGTTGGCGCTATCAGGCCCTGGTACGAGCCGAACGATTGGCGAAGAGGGTATGTTCTTGGCGTCATGTGAGGTATCGAGGGTGCAAGCTGCAGCCGCTGGAAGGGGGTACCCCCAGTGTAATCATGTATCATTAGGGACATTGCTGGTGGTGGTGGTGGTGGGACCTCGGGTGGCTCACAGCCGCCCCAGAAGGTCCCAGAAGAGGGCCCTGCCTGTGCGGGCACTGCTGGGCATAAACGTGTCTTGGTTGATTTCCCCCTTGACGCCTCGACTTCGTGCAATTCTTCAAACAATCTTGCCATCATGGCGAGGGTGGGTTGATGGAAGTTGGAGGTACTACCTCCCGCCCTGGCTTAGAATGGGGTCGGCGAGATCATGTCGTCATGGCCGACAACACCTTGTCCTTGAAAAGTCGACATTACTACCCCCAGACCCCCATGTGGAGGAGGGTCATGATGATGGGCCTCCTCACTGGACGACGGGAGGTATGTCGTTTCATTTTCTCCTTCACCGGTTTGGACTGAGCCGTGCCCGGTCGAGAGTGTGTGGCAAGAGAGGACAATGCCACTCCTTCTGTTCTTTGAAATCTCCCTTTCCTTCCCTTCCGGGGTTGGTGTATGCTCTCGCGGTAAACCATCTGGTGCATGCAGCGCCTCAGATTCTCCTTCGGCTTCTTGTTCTAGGCCCAGGGGCTCTGAATGCCCACACAGGACACATTCATCGGCGCATGCTGAAGGAGCTTCGAGCGCCTCTTTGGGCGATAGGTGGCACAGAGAGACCATATTGACTGTTCTCTTCAGATCGGGCATCTCATGCGGACGTGGAGGGTCCACTTTATGTTCGCCCAATTGGAGCTCCCCCTTCCTGACCAGGCGCTCGACAGCATCTTTGAACACATAGCAGTCTTCAATGGAGTGCCCGAACATTTGATGATACAGGTAAAAATGGGGGTTGTCTCTTCTTCTAAGATCATCCGGCCTCCTTGGTTCTAGCAGAGTGACCTTATTGTATTTGATGGCCCATTCAAACAAAAGTCGGGTCTTTTTCTTAGGAAAGGAGTAAGGCTTCATCATTTTGGCCCGCAAGGAGGGGGCTTCTTGATATTCGGCTGGTCTAGCCAATGAAGGACTGGCGACGACCCTCTCATCTTTATTTCTTTGCCGCTCGAACCTCCTGGAGTCGATCGTATGCACTTCTTCGGGCGCAGGCCGTTTATCGACTGATTCAACCCTACGGCTCGAGGTCGCATGGATAGAGGAGAGGGAAGCCTCAATTTCTGCCACTATATTGTTTAGCTGGTCAAAGGACCTGATTTTAATTCCAATCATCTTTTTGAGGACCTCCCACTTCAAATTTTGTTTACAGATCTGCACTGCGTCTTCTTGGTGTGGTGGCCGCCTGCATCTCATACTAAGATTCTGCCATCTTCTAATATACTCCAAAGCAGTTTCATCAGTCCTCTGCTTGGAGGCACATAGTTCGGCCATAGTTATTTCTCTTTCGGAAGCGTGGAATCACTCTCGGAACTTCCGTTGCATGTCAGGCCAGTTATTGATAGACCCAACCCGTAAGTTCGAATACCATTCAAATGCGAGTGCTGTGAGGGAGGACCCAAAGTACTTGAGCAAGTAGGACTCGTCGGCCGCCAAATCACCCATTAGGTTGATGTAGTGAGTTATGTGCTCTTTCGGCGAACCTTGTCCACTGAACTTCTTGAACTTTGGCAGTTTATTGATGCCGGGAGGCAACCTCTTGCCTGCATGATGGACGGGGTAAGGTACCCGGTACAGCTCAAAAGTGGCATGATCTCTGTCGCCCCTGTAGGCCAGCTTCTCTTCAATTATCGGATCCATCATCATTTCATTTATCCTTATCGGGTCGACCGGGCTTGAGCGGAGGTGGGCAGGCTGTGCCCCTGGAGCAGTCAGTACCGTCGCGTGCCGGGCCATGGAAGACCCTTGGGGAGGCAAAATCGGTGGCGGGGCCAGCGCTGTGTGCAATGCCTGTTGCAGAGGCATGCCCCCAGTGTAGCTGGGAATTGGTGGGAATGCCTTAGCCTGCGGAGTCGCTTCCGAGGATCGCTCGCTGCCCCCGGGCGCTTCGAGCAAAACCTCGGTCCGCCGGGATGTTGTGGGTTGGGCATTCTTTTCACTCAGTTGTTTCTTCAACATTTCGATCTCCTGCTGGTACTGTTGCACCATGTACAGCATTGCAAGGTCATTGGTGGGGAGACTGGGCATGCCCCCTATTTCTTCAGCCGGGGCGTCCTCAGATGATGTGGAGGGCCCGCCATTGGTGCCTCTAGTGGTAATTACATGGGCCGTTAGAACCGTGGAGGGTTCTTCCTGGGAGGCCTCTCTGGCGCTTGCATGTGTTACCTCGCCTGCTGCTCTTCCCCTTTTGGCGAAAGGATTGGGTCTTGCGGCGGGTCTGGCCACCTCTTCTGGGTCGGTGGGTAGAGCCCCAAATCGACCAAAGACTCCTGCCATGCTGCAGGTGAAAACTCTCCTATTCTTGCTTCTCTTTGACCTCTTCTTTGACGGCCTTTCTGGGAACACCAGTCTCTCAAAGACCGATCGTCGGGGCTGCGCTTCCTCCCGTAAAGGGGACTGACGCCGCTCCTCTGACCGGTTCCTCGACTCTGCACTGGGCATGGGTCGAGTCTCTTCTTTGTCTTGAAAGGCGGAGGCCACTGCCCCCAGTAGTCTCTGACGACCCATCGGAGTGCTCCCCGGGCCTCGGAGATAGTTCCTAATGGCCTACTCGATCCCTTCTGACTCATGGTTAGGGGGAGCAGCTGGTGATTGCGTGTTGGTGGCGACAACAGGAGTGTAAACCATGGGCGCTGGGTGGGCGGCCTGGCGACGGCCCCCGCGGTGCTGTCGACGGGCATTTTCTGGCGGGGCTGGTGCAGCAGCTGCTGACTGGCAGATCGGGGTCATCATCTTGCCCCTTTCATCTCTTCGGGCCCTCCTTGGGTGGATGCAGCTAGGCCCTGCCTGGGCGGGCACAGTGGTCTGGGCTCCCTTGGGGATCCAGACTTGCTTCAGCTTGGCCGGTTTGTGAGCCAGGATATTCTTCGGCTGCGCGGCCGGGACGGTGGGCGTCACCTTGTCTTTTATCTTCTCTAGACCTTGGAAAGAGTTGCGGACTGGGATGGTCGGGACGATACGGTCCGGTATCACCTCGGACCTCTGCCCATCCAGGTGGACTCGGATGGTCCCGACAGCCATGGATTTTTCAGAGCTGGATATGCGACGCCTCGGGATGACACCGGTGTTATTTTTCCGGAGCCTCCTCCGGTGAGATGTCGATCCTTGGTAAGACGGGCTAGTGGTCTGGTGCACATGGTGCACGTTGCAGCTCAGCGTCGTTGCCGGGACGCCGTTGTTGCTCTTGGCCACAGCTCGGCCGATAGCAGCTTCAATGGCCCCGTGGGTGGGAGCGTTGGTCTTGGGTTTGTCGAACGCTTCCACGTCCAGTATGTTGGCGAAGGCCACCCCAAGGAAGTTGGGGAAGCCCACTACGGGAAGGAAGCTCCCGAAGCTGAGGGTGACAGCGAGGTAGCCACCTTTGATGTGGCTCTCGACGAGCTGGGAACCGAAGGTGGTCGCCATTCTTGAAGTCAAAGTGCGACTCTCCTGCATTTGCAAAAAAATAGCGCAATTAGTATTACAAGAACGGGGCCGTAGAGCCCCTAATTTCGGCAAAGAGATGAAGGGTGGATTCATCCCACCGGGCGTGCCAGACATGTGGACGCACTTTTCGACACGTCTATTTATTTATTCTTCTGTTCGTTCGTTTATTGGCTTTATTAGGTTCATTAAGTGCGTGGGCGTGCCAGTCACGAAGTGACAATTTATTCGGCCTTCGTGGAAGCCCAGGTGCGCTCGATCTGACTTTGTCAGATGATTGTGTAGTTCATGTCGGGACCAGATCCCGTCGTGCCATAAAGGCCACGACGTCATTGACATCCCCTATACGAGGGAACACCCTTAATTAATTGCCGAAATTAGGGGCCCTGCGGCCTAAAAGAATTGACACTAATTGCGTAATGGTAAAGAGGAATAGATCACACTCAGGATCCGCATCGGGATAAGATCCATCGACCATGTCGGTCACTCCAAGACCTTTTCATGTTCGGACGTAGGTCTGTACTAGAATCACGGTGGAAGCTGAGATAAACCCGTTCAAATGTCTGCCGAACGCGCGGCAAATTTAGTAGTGGCTCGGAAGGGATCCGGCCTGAGAAACGAGTCCGGCTTAATCGGAATGTCGGCCCGAGGTGAGGTTGGGTCATGGCCATGTTGGGATAATTCCCGAGACTCAGGCCCGACCTGCAAGGGTGGCATTAATGTTCCTTCAGCACCAGATCACGGGAAAAGAATGGGCTGCACTGTGGATTATTACTATATTATTTATTATTCCCTTCTCTATCTGGGTTTCCGATTACACATTTTTTTATTGCTTATTCTCCTTTTATGTTCTTTTCGGATGGTTTTATTGTTTATTTTACTACTTGTTTACTATTTATTAATTGTAATCCCGTTTTTATTATCATTATTATTATGATTATCATTATCAGATATATCTATCTATATATATATATATACATATTTTGTCCTTTCGTCGTTTAGGTCATTATGATTATCATATTTTCCCTCTCTTGTTTACACACATTTTTTTTATAGAGGAGCAGGCCACTGGAGGTGAAGCAGGGGTGTGCCGCTGGGCTAGGGGTAGTGTGCCGGCGAAGGGCACGAGCAGGCGTGCCGGGGAGAGCTAGGAAGGGTGTGCCGGGGAGGGAGGTGATGGAGAGTGCGCCGGTGAAGGCCCCTAGCGCATGCGCCGTGTAGGGGATGGGAAGTGTGCCGGCAAGGGGGGGACAGGAGGTATGGCGAGTGTGCCGGTCGAAGGCGGCTGGGGGGTGTACCGGTGAAGGCATGGGGAGCATGTCGGCCAGGAATGTCAAGAGTGTGCAGGAGAAGGAGTGGGGAGTGTGCCGGCGAAGGCATGGGGAGCGTGTCGGCCAGGGATGTCAAGGGTGTGCCGGAGAAGGAGTGGGGAGTGTGTCGGCCAGGGATGTGAAGGGTGTGCCGGAGAAGGAGTGGGGAGTGTGTCGGCGGTGGTCTGGCCAGGTGTGCCGACGAAGATGAGGGATGGAGTGCACCGGGGAAGATCAAGGGCAGGGCGTATCGGTGGATATTGGAGTTGTATCTAGGAATACACCAAGGGAGTGTGCCGGGCCAAGGGCAGCAAGGGACCCACTCCTCCTGGATTTCTTGTGCTTTTCTCTTCTTCTCTTCCTTGATTTTATGCAATCTGTATGGGTCTTCTCTTCCTTTTCTCATAATCGTTTTCCTTTCTTCCTTCCTTGCAAGACGAGTGTTCAAGTTGCTTAGCCGTCGTTCGGTCCTGTTCTCTTTGTGTTGATTACGATTCCCTTGCCTTGGTTGAAGTGTTTTACCGTTGTTCTTTTCATTTGTTTGTCGCTTTCTTTTTGCCTTTTAATTCGTTATTGCCCCATTTGTTTGTTGCTTCCTTTTGTCCTTTTAATATGTTATCGTTTCTAACAAAAATTCGGCAGCATCTCCCCTTGACCCGAGCGTAAGGGAGATACAGGGAACGCGCCCACATGGAGTGGCGGAACCCGACAACTGGAGGTGGGCACCCGAGAGCGGCAACACCTTAATAAAACCTCGGAAAACCCGAAAGCAATGATGGACAAGAGACCCCTCTAGGGGCGGCTGGGAAGTGTACTGGGCTAGGGAGGCTGGGGGTGTGTCGGCGAAAGAGTGGCCTGGAGTGCACCGGGAAAGACCCGCAGGGGTGTGCCGGCGAAGGGCTTGGCCAGGGCGTGTCGGGGAAGGCCTGTATGGGCGTGCCGGTGAAGGGTTGCTGGGGTGTACTGGCGAGGGCCCAATGGGGGTGTGCCGGCGAAGACCTGATCAGGTGTGTCGGCGAAGGGTTCGAAGAAGGTGTACCGGGGAAGACACCAAGGGGGCATGTGATGGCGGTAAAACGTACGTCGTTAATACACCATGCTACCAATTTTAAATATCCGGTCCACAAATTAAAATATAATAGTTAAGTGATGAGACCGAGTTGAATCCACATAGAGGTTTAGATTTAAAAGTTGAAGACCTTGTATTTTTAAGTTTGAAAATCAAGAGAATTGAATTGAAACCACCTTAGAGAGATTTGGATGTAATTTAGAAGGGGTGGAATGGATAGCAGAACACATAGAAAATTATAATAAAAATAGGGTGAGTTAGGAAGAGAAATAAATTTAAAACCAGATAAAATTAGAAGAAGTGACAGAAGACAAAGTTGAAGATCGGAGGATTAGGAAAAAGTTTAATGAAGAGTGCAGAGACAGAAAATGAGAGAAAGACAGTGAAAAATATGAAACACTGACATCTATCGGCGCGGATGAACAGTAAACTCGTAAAAGATAGAACCGTGGGAAAATAAAAATAACTTTAAAATGAAGAAGAATTAGTGGGAGTGATAGAAGAAGAAAATCTAGATTTACAAGAGAGGAATAACTTGTATGAAGAACTCAGAAATAAAAGAAGATTGGAAGGGCATAAAAACAGAGGAACAAAAGAAGATATCAACTTAGATGAACAGTAATGTGACAGGACATCAAGTGGAAAAACGTGCAATAACTTTAAAATGAAGAATAATTAAAGAAAATAGTAGAAAGAGAAAATGTAGAGCACTTAAATATGAATAACTTTGAAGAAGATAATAAATTTAAATGAAGATCATAAAAGTATGTAAATGGCTAAGCAATGGCTAAAATCTTAAGAACTTACAATAACAACCACTTAAACTTACAAAATCCAAAACTTCTAAAAATTGAAATGGATAACAAGAGTGAAAGAAATTGCTACATGAAGGGGCCTCCTGCCCCTCTCTCTCTCCTTGCTTCTTCAATAACACCAAATGAACTTAACAAAAACTCTCTGAAGCACTAACAACAATAAAAGAACATGAAATGCATTCTGAAGCTAACTCTCCCTTGAACACCTCGTACCCCTCCTTTTATAGGCCTTTTATAGCCCCTGTTTCTCTGTATGCTCTCTCTGCCTGTGTGCCTCTTCTCTGCGTGAGAACACCTGCCGCCGTAGTCATGTGAAACCGTGTGAACCATTTAGCCGCGTGGATCCCGTGTGCTTGCCGAAGCCCAAAGTCGTTTGAAAAGTCGCTGGGAGAGAGGCCGTTGCATCGTGTGAAGGCTGCCAGCCTTTGCCGTGTGAAGCCTTTGCATGCATGGCCCCCACGCATTGAAGACATGCCTGCCAAAGCCCCACCATGTGAAGCCTTGCTGAAGCCTACGTGAGAACCCATCTGCACCCTGCACATGGACGCGCCCGTGGAGCCCTCTTCCGATGGAGACTTGGCTGCCAAGCTTTGGCAGCTTCCTCCTGCCATCTTCTCTTCATGCATGGGAGGGGCATATGAGCCACGTGAAAGGGGGCCATCCTTTGCCTTCACGTGAAGCTTTGGCCACATTAATAAACCTGTATATACATGATACAACGTGTATATTTGAAAGCATGAAGGGCCTTTAAGTGAATGCCTTGTGTATTTATGATATAACGTGAACATGCAATATCGTAAGGTATATATAACATGTATACATATTTCATATATGTATATTACAAGTAAATATATTATGTATATATAGATATATTATATATATATGTTATATATGTAGATATGTTATATATATAGATGTTATATAATATATATATAATATGTTATATTATAATATATATAATATATATATATTAATGTTTTGATTTTTATTTTTTTATTTTTTATTTCCTTTTCTTTTCATGCTTCATGATCTTTGGCCTATTCTTGTACAGACTTGTGGAGTTCTTATCGAGTGTCTGTAAAATAACATATTTAATGCTTAAATTGTAATAATTTCATCAAACTAAGTATTTTGATCGAAAATTAATATTAAGTGTGATAAGTACATAATTACTAACATTAAAGCTCATAAAAATTGTGAATATCATAAATTAACTCATACAAATGTACACTTATCAGCGTGCCGTTGGAGGACTGGACGGGGTCTGTCGCCTGAAGACTAAGGGGGCTGGACTGAAGGAAGGCTAACTAGACAAGATGGAGCCTAAGGGGAAAAGACCAGGGGTCTTGGGTTGACTCATCCAAACGGGGAGCGTTGGTTAGTAACGGGGAGGTTGTTCGAAGGAAGTGGCCTGGTGGTGTTGGCGGTTGGGTATGCGAAGAAGAAGAAAAGAGCAGTGATGAGGGGGACGAAGGCCCACGCTAAGGATCAAACGATCGGGAGGCGGAGGGAGAAGCGTTCAAACACGCACACGGATTCAAACCAACGGAGACCGTAAAAAGAAAGAACTCAAAAGAAAGATTTTTATTCATGGATGACAAGGGCCGCAACCGGCCACATACACCTCAGAACGCTGGAGCAGGAGGTACAACGGGGGGAAGAAAGAAAATAAAGGGGAGAAAGAAAAGGGAGGAGCGGAGGTCAAGCAGGGGCGACGGCTCCCTGTCTTTCTCCACTCACCTTAATACACCACACACTCTCCTTCTCTCTCCCTTACTCTCTCTTCCGGGCGGCCGTCGGAGGGGAACTCCACGGCGGAGCTCCCTTCTTCCTCTTCTCTTCTTCTTCTCTCTGTGGAGCACTTCTTCCGTCTCTCTGTGCGTGTCTGTCTGTATGTTCTCCTCTCTCCGTCTTCCTGTGTCTTGTTCGCCGGAAGAGGAGGGCTTTTATACTCTCAGTGGCAGAAGCGTTCGAGCCCGAACGGCGGAGGCGGGAAGTGACTGGCCATGATGGGGTTTGACCTTCTCCGTCCTTGGTGACAGAGGAGTAGCCTGTGTGGCCCAACCTCCGGCCGACACCTCAGACAGCCCACTGCGCGCCAAGGATCTATAGAGTATGGGCGTAATATCTCGTCTGCAAGACGTGCCGCTGAAGGGCCTGAATAGCGTGTCGCTGGAAGACACAGGGAGCATGTCGCTGGAATGCTGCCAAGGCGTGCCGCTGAAGGTCTGCCAAGGCGTGCCGCTAATTGGGCCGCCATAGGTGTGCCGCTGATTGGGTGTACCGCTGAAGGGGGCACAGGCGCGTGCCGCTGGAGGGCCAAAAGGGCGTGCCGCTAAAGGGCCGCCAAGGCGTGCTGCTGAAGGGGGGGCATAGGGAGTGTGACGTTGAAAGGCTGGCAGGGGCGTGCCGCTGAGCGGGGTGTGCAACTGAGGGCACATTAGCAAGCGTGCCGTTGAAGAAGCACATAGAGTGTGCCGGCAAAGGGGCAGCCTGGGCGCGTGCCGGCGAAGCGCCCCATGGGTGTGCCGCTGAAGGGGGCACAAGGGTGTGCCACTGAAGGCCTAAATAGGCAGTCATGAGCCCGCTCAGAGCGCGAGTTGTGGCCCATTCGATTTTCTTCGAGGCCCACGGATTATAAGGCTCTTGGTGGTTAATTCCTCTAATTCCTCTTCACTATCGTGACTCCGGAGATGGCTTCACGGCAATATGTGTGTGTTCGGAGAGTCCGGATGGCCCTCCCTTCTTCACAGTTTCTTTAGTTTGAGTTGTTGTCGATGCTAGACTGGTTGGGACATATGGGCGTGCAATTTTGCATGTCCACAGTTCCTTATGCATGTCTACATCAAACATCATACATTCATTTGCTCTTTCAAGTTTGGCACATATTTCACAAGAAGATTCATGAACATTGCTCTTAAGACCCTTTTTTAGTTTTTTATATTCTGATCTGATTTTCTTATATTGTTCAGCTAGATTCTCATAAGCATCCATGAGGTCATCAAATGTAAAATCTTCAGGTTCGGAGCTTACCTGAGATGAGGGGGTGCCTGGCTGGTCATCATTGTCACCCATCAAGCAGTTGAGCTTCTCTTGCTTTTTGTGGATGCTGATCAAGCCATCCAGGATTTCTTTGGCTGAGCTGCAACTGAGAACAAATGGAGCTGCGTTGGTGTCTACTGCTTCTTGCATCAAGTTCAAAGCAGTGAGATTGTCAACATGTCTGGACTTGTGTTCATTAGTCCATTTGGCTTTATTTGCTAGCAGGCTGGAAGGACCATTGGTAATAATCCTCTAGATGTTAGGATCACGTCAGGTTATAAACCTGCACATTTTTCCTAGCCAGTCACTGAAATTAGAACCATTGAAGATCGGAAGGGAAGGCACTGAAAACTGATCAACCGGGAAATACATGATTGAGTTGCACTAGGATCCTCTCTGTAGATCGTTGGATCTGAGAATGACAGAGCTAGGCTCTGATACCAATTGTTGGGTCTGATAGGTGCAACCGGATCTAGAAGGGGGGTTGAATAGATCCGCTAAAAGACTATGACCAATTAAAAACTTTAGCTAATTAAATCATAAAGAACACTAGAGTGCACATGAGGCACTTAGACATAAAGCACAGCGGAATGGGTAGATGACTCAAATGAAAAAGGCAAAGCACTGTCCTATAAGATTGAATGTTCGAAGGAGAAACCAAGATTACATATGTTAAAACACGCACACCAACCTGTGAATGGGGATAGAGAAGATGGAGCAATCTCACAAGGAACAACCCATTGCACAGTGCGTTTTTAAGGTGGTTCAGTCTGCAAACCCACAGACCTACGTCCACCCCTCACCAACCGGTGAGGCTTTACCACACGTTGCGAACGCAGCTCCACTTGGGGACGACGCCCCAAACTACAGACCAGAGAGAACCCTCAGTCTGTCTTCATGCACATAAACCGACAGGGGCGGTTTCCTACACATAAACCGGTAGGGACGGTTTCCTACACATAAACCGGTAGGGACGGTTTCTGATGGAATGTGATAAAACAAAAAACACAAAAGAAAAATACTACAAGTGCTGTGGGAAAACAACTTTCCTGATATGAAGATGAGGCAAAGGAAATGCACAATCAGAAAAGGATAACAAGACGGTGGCTTTAGATTTTGCTCTTGTAGCACCTTGGAACAGATCTGGACACAAGTCCGATCTGGGTTCTCCTTAGGCTCAGTCTGGACGTGAGAGGGGCTGCACTCCTCTCTTGGATTCTTTCTTTCTTCACAACTCGAGAGACACTTCGAATGACAGTGCAAGATTGCGAGCCAATGAGGACAGAGCTGGATGCCTGAGTGAGTGGTTGGCTGGCTGGCTGAATGAGAATCCTACTCAGATCTTTCTCACGTTCTGCTCTCTCTTTCTCAGATTGATCTTTTACTTCGGCAGCAGCGATAGCAGCAGCAGCTCCTTCAAGCATGGGGTCCCTTTTTATAGCCCCAAGCAACCTTTGGTAGCATCTGATTGGCTAGAGAAATAATGAGAGTAGGAGCTCCCAAGTAAGATCTGCAGGATCTTCTTTTCTACAGGCTGGGCAGTAAAGGACGTCCTCTTGTCCTATGCAAGCTCAGAGACAGGGCAGTTGATTGGGTGGAGGCAAAAAGTTACGTACCAGGAAAGGTGACTTTTCCCACAAATGGTAGCTTGCCTTTCCACTGACCAAAAGGACTGATATAGCAACCCATGATTACCAAAAGGTTGACTAACCAAGGAGACCTTTCTAGACCTCAAAAGATGTGTTTTTGGACACTTGCGGTTCCTATTTTTGCTCTCTGGATCACCTAGTCGAAATGACAGAAAACTGTTTAAAACGGAGATAGTTTGGCTCACTGAGGTATTTCATCAAACACCTTCTGTTGATTCAATAGGGTCGGTGCAACTTCTGGACTTGAATAGTGAGGTCGGTGCAGATAAGATCCTTGGCCCTTTGGCAAGGTCAGTGCAACTTTGGATTTCTTCAATGGAGGTCGGTGCATGTTACTGTTCTACCAGGCATAGATAAATGCACATACGAAGCTTGGTCTTCGGCAGGGTCGGTGCACATCAAAAGCTTGGCCTAGGCAGGGTCAGTGCATATTAAGAGCCTCTTAGTAGAGGTCGGTGCACATTTAGATATCCTTCAGATGAAGTCGGTGCAAGCTTGAAGGTCAGTGCATGCTTTAAGGTTCCTCGCATGCAGGTCGGTGCACATCATGAACTTCCTCAGTAAGGTCTGTGCATATTGTGGAGCAGGGTCCGTGCACACTAGAACAAACTCGGTGCACATCCATGCTACGAGCACTCAAGGTCGGTGCATATTCTGAGGAAGGTCGGTGCACGCTTCAGTTCCACCAGATATAGGTCAGTGCACATAAGTAGGTCTATGCATATCACTGTTTGCAGCATAGAAGTCGGTGCACTTCCTGAGCAAGGTCCGTGCACACTTTGAACTTCAGCAAGAAGGTCGGTGCATATCACTGTTCCAAGCACACTTCATGGTAGGTGCATGTTTAGAGCTTAGCACACTAAGGTACGTATGTGCACATTTCTATTGGCTTCATGCAAGTCAGTGCACGGTGCATGTTTCATTCTGCCCAGGCAAGGTTGGTGCACATCACTGTTGAGGTCGGTGAACGTTTCATTCCTGCCCAGGCAAGGTCGGTGCAAGTTGTGAATAAGGTCAGTGCACATCTTTGTTTCTACCCAGTCACGGTCGGTGCACATTTGAAGCTGACTCATATGAAGGTCAGTGCATAGACAAGGTCGGTGAAACTTTCTTGCATGAAGGGCAGGGTCGGTGCAGTTTTCATTCTTGGAGCATTCAAGGTAGGTGTAGCTTTCATACCAATGCACATGAAGGTCGGTGCAAGTCCAGAACAAGGTCGGTGCAAGTCACTGTTTGAGCTTAGTGAGGTCGGTGCACATTTGAGTTTCTGCTCCGTCAAGGTCGGTACATGTCACTGTTCCAGCACGTACAGGTCAGTGCACATTTATGTTTGTGCCCAAAATAAGGTCGGTGCACATTTTAAAACTTCTTCAGTTTCTTTAGTTCCTTGGAGCAATGACCCTAAGTAAGATATGCCTTGGTTTGTAGGCAACCTCTTGCCTTGATTTCTGTGCAGTCTCTTGCCTTGATTTCTGTGCTATCAGTTGCCTCGTTTTCTGTGCACCCATAAGTAATATCACTTATCTTGATTTTTGTGTATCCAATTGCCTCATTTTCTGTGCTACCATGTATCTTGAGTTTCTCTTTCAACTTAGAGGGTTCTTGCTCTATATTTGGAATTCAGCCTTGATTTTTGTGCAGCCACTTGCCTCAATTTCTGTGCAGCCAGTGTCTTGATTCTTGTGCATCCATTTGCCTCATTTTCTGTGTCATTCTTGATTTCTTATTCTTTGCTTACAATGACCTGAAATGTAAGAGTGTTGACATCATCAAATGCAAATGGGACTCATCAATGAGTCATGGTCAGACATCATCAAAACAACATATATCCAACATTCCTCCCCTTTTTGATGATGACAACTATGAGTCATTATGAGTACATTGTAAGTCAAGGTGCAAAGAATTATAATCAAAAGTTGAAGCACAAAGAAGTTCTCTCTCTATATAAGTCTCTCCCCTTTATGCATTCAAGACTTTCCCCCTTTGTACATACCCTTGTTAATGACACATACGATTCTCTCCCCCATTGACATCATCAAATAACATAATAGATACAAGACATGGCACAGTTAGGAACGAAAGGGGTAAAGTAGGAGATTATTAGCACAGGATGTGCAGAGTGAAGGAAGTACATACCTGTAGGGAGCAGCACATGATTCTCAACACGGAATGACAGTCATTGCAATGAACTTCCAGTATTCCAGAAATTGATGTGGAAATACATTCCAATGGTTGGACACTTATTAAAGTTGACAAGGACAACCAATACTGGAATGCCAATGATAGGATTGATACCAATTGTTGATGAGCAATTATAGTACACGGTTATGTCCTATGGCATGGCAGGGCAGATCACGAATCAAGGGCAAGATGAACTAAATCATGAGAGACAATTAGATACCAGGAGATGTCAACATAACATCAAGATGCAATTTGAGAGTAAAACAGCAGCCATAAGACAAGTTTGGTTTTTCAGATTTTATAGCTTTTTTGCAAGTATTCTGGTTTTCAGATTTTTAGGGTTTTCTATGCAATGCATGGAATAGTGGAAAAATGCAAACTGCCTAAGTGCATGACAAAAAGAAACTAATTATATTGGAGGCATGATGCCAATTGATGAGAAGGCAGAAATCATTGAGCAGGAAGCAGCAAGAGACCAATTGTTCTGATGGTAGATGCCAGAACGGCAGACCGTACTCTAGTTGCAAAGGGTTGAGACTTGGAAATTTGTTCTGAGGTAAGGAAGGATGAGGGTTCCTTAACCATAAGCCAAGTTCATGAATGCAGAGTTACAAATTTTTCAGAAAATCCAATCATTGAACTCTAGTGACAATGCCCTTAAATTCAGATTGGTTTAATACTGATGAATTCTGAGTTTTTTTAATAAAACACACTTGAAAGCATGTGCATTCGAAATTAATAGAGATGAACCAGAAATTCATACTTAAAATAGGTTAACCTCCTCTCACCGTACTCATTCAAAAAGAGAGCATTAGCCCTCTTGAGAGAGATTGCAAGAAGTATTTGTAGACACGCCATTCTTGACGTCTCCTGAGAAAGTCTCATATTACTATACAACGCCCCGCGATGGCTTACGCATTTCGAATCTCTTAAATACTTCCTTTTCTTGGGTCTTCTTCTGCCTTTTCCGGCATCTGGAATCGTCTCGTCACGACATTCGGACGGCATCAACACAAGTCAGACGCATCAGGAGGTTCCGGAATCAAGAAGGGTGTCTGCCAGGCGGCCACCAACGCCTGAACTGAGGACCCGGGTGGGTCTTAATGGGGGCGTCCAGGCCCCTAGACGCCCCCATTCTTTTAATTTATTTTATTTGTTTTTCAGAGCCCAAAAATAAATAATAAAAAATATATTAATGGAGGCGTCCAGGCACCTGGACGCCTTCATAAAAACTAATATAAAAAAATATGTAAAATGCCAGTTGGCATAAAAGACAAAACATAAATAAAAAATATATATTAATGGAGGCGTCCAGGCCCCTGGACGCCTCCATAAAAACAAGTATAAAAAAATTAAAATGCCAGCTTTGGTATAAAAACAAAACAAAATAATAAAAAATAATATATTTATGGAGGCGTCCAGGCCCCTGGATGCCTCCATCAACTCCCTCACGGGCGCCGCCCACCGAACGACGGTTTGTCGTGTGTGAAAAAATCCAAATTATGGAGACGTCCAGCCCGCTGGACGCGCCCATTTCAAAATCACGAGGCGCCGCTCACAAAACCACGCGTTGTGTCAAACCGCGTGCGGCCGCCGGTGGTGTTCGGTGGACCTTTTAGGGGCGTCCGGGGCCCTGGACGCCTCCACAAAAATATTCTGAAAAAATGAATAAAAATAGAATAAAATATTAGTTCGGCCCTGATGGAGGTGTCCAGGGTCCTGGACGCCTCTACCCTCCGGAGCCCTATAAATAGAGGCCCACCCCCTCAGTTCTGGAGGAGCTTCGAAGAGATCCGATAGGCTGCCGGAGCCCAGAGGCTACCGGAGTCATTTTCTAACCCGTGGGGTCTTTTGTAGGTGGAGGTTTTGCCGGCTTCTCGGGTGCCCACGTTCGCGAGAGGAAGGTCGTCTTCATCCACCGCGTTTCCACGCCATCCCTACGCTGCCGGAGCTCCGCCGGATTTCACCATCGGCACATCCAATAAGCAAATCCTTTCCTTTTCTTCTTAGTTCTTTTGCATTCATCATCTCGCATCATCTATCCCCCTTCATAAGGGCGCCTCTTCTTATATACTTCTTGCATCCATCATCTCATTTTCCTCCTACTCGAGTCCGAGAGGGGTTTAAAAGACAACACCAACCAGGTGTGTGTCTTGCCATCATTTCGTTATTTTTATCGCAAGGATTTGAATACTACACCTTCATCTTTCTAATCCACTCGTTACTTGTTCGTCGTTGTTTTACAAGGGTACCCAAGGAAAGCCCTCTCCGTCGGCCGGCCGAAGGGGGAGGAAGAAGCAACCCGCCATCTCCCGCTCTTGAGGTAGGCGCGATCACTTTCTTTATTTTGGGGTCTTTCGGCCCCTGGCGATCACATCTTGCTCTAGAGGCCGCGGCGAGTCACTTCTCCAATGGCCTTTTAAATTCCCGTTCTTATACTCTCTTTATATTCTGTTGTATTCTGCTCATATTCTCGAGGCCGCGGTGAGTCACTTCCCCAATGGCCGTTTAAATTCCCGTTCTTATATGTTATATTCTTATCTATTCATATTCTCGAGGCCGCGGCTAGTCACTTCCCCAATGGCCGTTTAAATTTCCATTCTTATATATTATATTCTTATCTATTCATGTTCTCGAGGCCGCGGCGAGTCACTTCCCCAATGGCCGTTTAAATTCCCGTTCTTATACTCTCTTTACTGTTGTATTCTGCTCATATTCTCGAGGCCGCGGCGAGTCACTTCCCCAATGGCCGTTTAAATTCACGTTCTTATATGTTATATTCTTATCTATTCATATTCTCGAGGCCGCGGCGAGTCACTTCCCCAATGGCCGTTTAAATTCCCGTTCTTATATATTATATTCTTATCTATTCATGTTCTCGAGGCCGCGGCGAGTCACTTCCCCAATGGCCGTTTAAATTCCCGCTCTTTATATTCTCCTTATATTCTATTATATTCTTATCTACTCATATTCTCGAGACCGCGGCGAGTCACTTCCCCAATGGCCGTTTCAATTCTTGCTATTTAATTTATGCACCATTCTCATCCCCCCGAGGTCGCGGCGAGTCACTTCCCGCTATGGCCGTTTAACCCCCATATCTTGCTATATTACATTTGTCCCGCTCGCCCCACCGGAGCAATCTCCCGTGGTGGCCCCTTCTCTTTTCTCTTATTTCTGTGTTGCAGCAAATAAAAAGAACGAGCCCGCGCGCTCCGCGTCCTCTTCGCACCCCGAACCGCGTGACGTCGCTCACAGATTGGCGATCACGGTGGGACTTCTACTGCTTCCTTTCGGCTACCCTTGCAAGTTCGGCACCATCCGTGCCTCTCCACCTTGGCGCCCGCGCGCGCCCCCGTTGTGCTCACGGCAGCACTGTCAGTTTTGATTGGTTGTTTGTTTATTATATGTCTGTTATTTCTGTTGTTTTCTCACTCCATATCTCTGTCAGCATTTCATTGCATGCATCCATCCCTCTTTTCTATCCTTTTTGCATTTTTTTAAGGATCACCCTTTCCCGGTGAAGGAAGGACTTTCCGTTTGGGAATTCCTCTCAACGGACTAGAATCTTCTACACTGGGACCTCCGTAAGTCCCCGACATCGAAGAATCTCCTCTTCGTTCACTGGGCCAGTTGTACCATTGAAGTTCCCCGGAGGTAGTCATTTCATTCGTGGTGAGACGAGAGACCCTAGCTGACACGGCGGTGAAATAAAAATAAACTAGGGTCCCTATTTTGTGTAAACTTCGGATCTCGCTAAAAACATAAAAAAAAATCATCAAAATCAAAACACAAAAAAAGGCGTAAAGGCATCCACTTGTTTGATAATCTCTGCTACCTGCTATCTAGTGTATGTTTTTGCGATCTGGGAAAACTGTGAGCATGGCTCACGAGTCTTTTGAGGAAAACCACCCTAGTCGTGGTTTGTCAGCCGACCCGCGAGTCTATCCTATGGACTCGGGTCTTTCTCATGAGCCCTCGCATGAGGTGCAGGTTATTGTCGGGGACACGTCCCCACCACAGGATATCTCTTCCTTACTGGGCATCCTCGCCAACACGGAGCTTACCTCTGAACAGCTCCGGGCCTTCCAGGCCATTCTAAAAGGGAAATCTGTTTCCCCCACGCCCCAGGAATCAACTCCGGCCATCGCACCTCTCCAAGAGTCCGTGCAGGCCATTCCATCTCCTTCATTGGCACAAGCCATCCAGTCTCCCTCGCTTCAAGGACAAGCGAGCCAACAACCACCCTCATTCCAGTTCCCGTCACAATCTCAAACTCCCGTTGTTCCCCAGACACCGCTTCAGCCAGGGCCAACTGTCGGCGGTCCGACAGCTCCCTCTCATTCGGGGTTCCCCCCTCAAGTCTCCGGGAGACAGTTTCTCCCCCAGTGGCAAGTGCCACCTTCACCTCCAGAGGAGCTCGCCCAATCGCTCCTCAATAGGTTCAATCGTATGGACGAGCAGTTTCAAAATCTAAGAAGGATGGTGGACGTGAAAGCCACCCCGGAGGTTGCTTTGCCAATCCTTCCCGTCATTCATCTTCCTCCCTCCGAAATGCCCACGTACCGCAGATACAATGGTACCGGCAACCCCTTCATTCACCTCAAGGATTTCAAGTATGAATCCTCCTATTGGCAAAACGATCAGAGGTCCCTGGTATACCTCTTTCGGAGATCATTGGATGGTCCCGCGCTTGAGTGGTTCTATTCCTTGGAGCCCCGCGAGGCCGAGAATTTTGAAATAGTCCAGAGAAGGTTCTTGCAGAAATATAGGGATAGGGTCGGTCCCTCACTCTCCATTACCGACCTAGTGGCCGAAAAGATGAAGCCCGATGAGGATTTTGTCCGCTATGCTGATAGATGGAGGTCACTGGCGGAAAGAATAAGGGATACCCCCTCCGAGCCCAAACAAGTGAAGACGATTGTGTCTAATGTAACCCCACAGTTCAGACACGTCCTGGCCATGAATAAACTTACTACAATGGAGGAACTCTATGAAAGGGCCCGATACATCCAAACCCAGTTAAAAGACTCCCCCATTATGAACATGCTTGAGTCGCCGAAGCCCAAAGTAGTCAGAAAGACAGGCACTGGTGTCCCGGGCGGAGCCACAGAAGGGGTCGTGACAAATGAGCAAGTGGGTGCGGTCAACAATGCCAACTATGCAGTCAACCCAAGGCCTCCTTAAATGCCCCGACTTCCCCTCAAACCAGGTCCTTTCCCTCTTCGTCCTCCACCACAAAATAATCCGCCCCAGGATAATATGCCTCCATTACGTCAACCCCAGCAACAACAACCACAACCTCAGCAACAACAACCACCGCTTCAGTACAACCAAGTTCCACCCCCGGTGTAGCACCCCGTATAAAAAAAAATGATAATTTTTTTTTATTATTATCAATATTTTTCAAATAAAAATAAAATAAAATAAAATAATATTAGATAAACTATTTAGGTAATTTATGTAAGAAGTAGGAACATGAAGTTATCATATATATAAAGGTTATTCACTTAATAAGTGGCTTCCTAGTGTAGTTGGTTAAGTGACTTGCCTTCCAACCCAATGACCAGGGTTCAAATCCTAGCATCCACCATGTATCTACCCTTTTTGCCAAATAATTATATGTTATAAGCTAATCTTGCACTTACGAATTGGGCCATGGGTTATATGTCCAAACAATTGTCTCTTATCTCTCCAGCATATCTCTTATCTCTCCAGCCTGTACAAGCTGTAAAGACTCATTATTTCAGATCTTGTCCCCTATCCGTTCATACTAGACCTTATAACATCCCCTTTTTGCTACCCCATTCCCATTCTAGCTTAGCTAAGGTTGGGGCAAAGCTCTGCAGGGATTCCACAAGAAGGGTTCTGCACTACGAACCTCCAACAGGTAGGTGTTCTCAACTTTTAACTAAATTAGTAGCTAATCTAGGATGATTAGTCTAGGCCTTTAGTATTAGGCTCATTTCCATGCGATTTTAGTGTTTATAAAGCATGTGTTGACTTAAATCTAGGATGATTAGTATGTCTTAGCTTCACACCTAAGATAATTAGCACGTATTAACTTTATACCCAGAATAATTAGCAAGTATTAGCAAGTATTAGTCTCATATCTAGAATAATTAGCATGTGTTAGCTTAAATCTAGGACGATTAGTATGTACTAGCTTCATACCTAAGATAATTAGCATGTATTGGCCTTATACCTAAAATAATTAAGTAAGCATTAGCAAGTATTAGCAAGTATTAGTCTCATACCTAGAATAATTAGCATGTGTTAACTTAAATCTAGGATGATTAGCATGTATTAGCGTCGTACCTAAGATAATCAGCATGTACTAGCCTTATACCCAAAATGATTAGCATTGATTAGCATGTATTAGCTTCAATCTAGGGTAGTTGGCATGTATTAGCTTCATATCCATACGATATATCCGTTTAACGCAAGTTTTATCATGTTTAACTTATTAGTTTAACTAACCTGTTAACATACCCAATTAACATGTTAGTTGATCTACTAACTAATTAGCATACCTAATTAATCTGTTAGGTAGCCTATCTAGAAACCTTATCTCCATTTAGTTCCTTTACAAATGAAAACTTGTATGATATATCATGTTAAAAATCTGATATTTAAGCAACCAAAGCATGAAATAGTGTATGAATAAAGATCTATAATCCTTACAGTTTTCTCTATCTATCCATGTCATCAGTTTTGCCTAAATCAACTTAAATCAAATGTCAATACCCTAGCTTAATCAAAGATTAATACCTTAAACCATTTTGAGCAGATTTGAACTGCAGAGTCGACCCTGCCAGTTCACCGCGTTGACGCAGTACTATTCATCGCGTTGACGCGATGAACTGATGAGTCAACCCTGTGAACTGGAAATGAACTGATGAGTCGACCCTGCCTGTTGGAAGGGTTGACGCAGTACTGTTCACATGAACTGATGAGTCGACCCTGCCTGTTGGAAGGGTTGACGTAGTACTGTTCACATGAACTGATGAGTCGACCCTGCCTGTTGGAAGGGTTGACGCAGTACTGTTCATATGAACTGATGAGTCGACCCTGCCTGTTGGAAGGGTTGACGCAGTACTGTTCATATGAACTGATGAGTCGACCCTGTGTACTGTTCACATGAACTGATGAGTCGACCCTGCCTGTTGACAGGGTTGACGCAGTACTGTTCACTTGAACTGATGAGTTGACGCGATGAACTGATGAGTTGACGCGATGAACTATTGAGTCGACACAGCTAGCTCATTACGCTAACGCGATCATTAGGCTTTCACTTTTGCCATCTCCACTGACATATGGCAGCCGGAGAGGGGATATTTAACTCCTGACAGGGTCCTCTAAACCCTGTATAATTCCCAGAAAGGGCATCCCACAGTAAGGGTGTCGTTTCTAAAATTGTCAGGTGGCCCATAAGGCACCTCTATTATCTAGTTTTTTTTTCCGTGTATCAAACGTTACTGGTTTCCACTCCTAGTTCATCCCTACACATTAATGCGCCCTTGGATTCCATTCCATAATTCTACCTTATATATCATACTGGTCAAACCTTGAAATTCCATATTGGCTATAAATGAGAGTGGATGTCAAAGGTATACATGAAATGCTGTGCATATAGGGCCCGGTCTGGTCCTGGGGGGAGCACCCGAAGGTACTTGTGCCCATGGGAGTTTATTGACCACGGTGTTTGGCATTGCACCGGAGTACTTGCTTGCTAGGATTTAGACATTCCACTCATTCTCGTGATATTACTTGATTGATTTGACTTGAGACCCGCAAAGGGGTAAAGTTTTTACTTGAATGAAATTGATAAATAGCCAATTCCAGTTTGACATGCTTGAATTTATATTACTTTCTATTACTTGCTTGACATGAGTTCTTACTCTCTTGGAAAGATTTTGTTAATTCCAATTATTACTTACTTGAATCTCTTGCTATTGTTGCATTAAAGTTGGAATCCTTATACTCTCACTTGTTATTCCTTCACTGCTCTTGTCGATTTTTTTTTACAATCCTTGATATCTACTCATCTACATGCATAGTTTTATTGACATTAATTGAACTTGTAAACCACTTAAAGCCTGTTAAATCTTGAGATGTAATTCCTACTGAGCGATTCGCTCATCTAGTTGTTTTCTAATATTTTCAGGTAATTTGGATGCCAACCAACACTCGGAAGGGAATGAGTCTGAGTGATGAGTGTAGAATGGAGTCATCGATTGTCATGTTAATTGTGATGTTCTTGTGTTATTGTATTAGTTCACTTATGTCAGTTGTATCAATTCATCTATGTCATTTGTATTAGTCAACTTGATTAGAACTGCTTAAAAATTCGAAGCCTAGTCGTTGAACTCTGGGAACATATGTATTTGTCCTTTGATTAGTTGTGACAATTGTCAGCTTGTACTATTTGTATTAATTTTGAGTTAAATCTTAGTCAATTGCGCACTCTGATATTTACATGATTGACACGATCTATATAGACGCGTCACGCCTCCGGGTAATCTTCCGCGCTCGGGGCGTGATAGTCTTCGTGGTATCAGAGCCTAGGTTTTCAAACCTAGGGAAGTAGAAAAAAAAAATAAACGGTTAGAAATTAAAATCTTAGTAAAAACTTGAGTCAAAGGATAGGTAAAACCCAAGTTCAAGGATAAGTAGACCTTACCTGGTGAGATGGATAGAGCCATGGGTTAAGATTTCTAATGACTTTACCCTTATAGGAAAAATCGACCCTTATCTTACTTAAACACTTTAAACACTTTTGTAGGATCATGGATGCTGAAAGAGCCCAATGGCGCGAGATGCAGCACACCATGCAAGGCCTCACCGAGGCACTACAACAAGTGGCCCAAGGCGGAGCAAATCGTGGAGCGGGAGATCTCCACCGGAGTTTCCGTAACATGAACCCACCGAGGTTCACGGGTTCGTCTGACCCCGAGGATGCCGAGAATTGGCTGAAGGAGATAGAACGAATCTTTCGTGTGATGCAATGCTCGGATGAAGAGAAGGTTCTACTGGCCGTATTCCAACTAGAGCGGGACGCTCGATGCTGGTGGGAATCTATAGAAGCAACACTGCCAGAATGCCATGTCACATGGGATGAATTCACGGAGCATTTTAACAACAAGTACTTCTCCGATCATATCCAGGAAAAGAAAGCCACGGAATTCGCCGCTCTAAAACAACGGGGCTTGAAAGTGGCCGAGTATGAGGCCCAATTCTCCAGATTATCTAGGTATGCACCCCACTTGGTGTGTACGGAAAAGATGAAGGCGAGAAGATTCCTCAACGGGCTTCGGCCCCATTATATCACACAACTTGCCCCGATGGACATCCAAGTCTATTCGGAGATGGTTCGGCGTGCTCAATTGCTGGAAGACGCCACCGAATTATCTGAGAGAATCCGAGGAAGAGACAAGAAGGAACCCGTCACAAGCCCGGGAAAATTCAAACAATCCTTCAACAAGAAGCGATTCTTCATGGGAGGGGAGCCCTCTAAGGCGAAGAAATTCCAGAAGAATGATCGGCCATTCTCCACCACCACACCATCAAAGGAGATTTGCAAGTATTGTGATAAAGCTGGTCATAAGACCGAGGAATGCTGGAGAAAGTTAGGAGCTTGTCTTCGATGTGGGAGCCGAGAGCATCGAATCCCAGACTGCCCACTGATGAAGGAGCAGGACATCAAAGACGAGAAGCGTCCGATAAAGAAACAAGGCCGTCTACAAGCTCTCCGAGAGACGGAACCCACTGAAGGCGGAATTGTGGAAGGTACTCTCACTATTTGTTCAAAAACTGCTCAAGTTTTATTCGATACCGGAGCAACTCATTCATTCGTTTCCAAGAACTTTGCTGCTTCATTTTCTAAGAAACATGAACTGTTAGATTTGGTCATATCTACACCCCTTGGGAATGAGTCTGATATCACTTACCACTATCCAAATTGTGAAGTGATGATTAAGGGAAGCAATTTACCTGCTGACCTGATATGCCTAGATATGAAGGGTTATGATGTCATACTAGGTGCCGACTGGCTATCCACATACCAAGCAACTGTAGATTGCCGGCATGGCAAGGTAACTTTCGTAGATTTCCCAGAGCTAGTTTACAATAGCCCTCGGAGTAAATCACTTCTTATATCAGCACTCCGAGCCAGTAAACTTATGAATAAGGGATGCATGGCTTTCATAGCATTCGTGACTGCCACGGAAGTCGAGAAGGTTAAACTTGAAGACATCCGTGTAATTCGGGATTTTCCCGATGTTTTTCCAGAAGATTTAACCGGCTTACCCCCGGAAAGGGAAGTGTCGTTCACAATCGACCTTGTCCCTGGTGCTGGTCCTATTTCCAGGGCACCATACAGAATGTCCCCTGCTGAGCTGAAGGAACTAAAAGAGCAGCTAATGGAATTATTGAAAAAGGGTTTCATCAGGCCGAGTACTTCCCCATGGGGAGCACCCGTGCTATTCGTCAAAAAGAAGGACGGATCGATGAGATTATGCATAGATTATCGGTAGCTAAATCACCTTACAATCAAGAACAAGTATCCACTGCCAAGGATTGATGAGCTGTTCGATCAACTATCTGGAGCTTTATATTTCTCCAAGATTGATCTTCGTTCTGGTTACCACCAATTGAAGATCAAAGAAGAAGACATTCATAAAACTACATTCCGAAGCAGGTATGGGCATTACGAATTTACTGTTATGCCTTTCGGACTAACAAATGCCCCCGCAGCTTTTATGCAGTTAATGAACAGCATATTCAGGCCCTATTTAGACCAATTTATTGTGGTCTTTATTGATGATATTCTGATCTATTCAAAGACCGAAGAGGATCATGAAGAACACCTCAAGAAGGCATTACAGATATTAAGGGAAAACAAGCTATATGCCAAATTCAGCAAATGCGAGTTCTGGCTCGAGGAAGTATCCTTCTTAGGCCATATCATTTCGAAGAATGGAATTGCTGTTGACCCATCAAAGGTCGAAGCCGTGAAGAACTGGGAACGACCCACAAATGCAACTGAGATTCGGAGCTTCTTGGGTCTAGCTGGTTACTACCGGCGTTTTATCAAGGACTTCTCCAAAATTGCTATTCCCCTAACAAGGTTAACCCGCAAGGAAGTGCTTTATGAGTGGAAGGAAGACTGTGAAAAGAGTTTCCAAACTTTGAAGGATCTCTTGACCACTGCTCTAGTCTTATCATTACCAATGGAAGGAGAAAAATACGAGGTATATACCGATGCTTCTGGTATTGGCCTCGGATGTGTATTGATGCAGAATGGGAGAGTCATTGCATACTCTTCCCGACAATTGAAGAAACATGAAGAGAACTACCCAGTTCACGACTTAGAACTGGCCGCAGTAGTATTCGCTTTAAAGATCTGGAGGCACTATCTCTACGGAGAACAATTCACCGTGTACTCCGATCATAAAAGCCTCAAGTACTTATTCTCCCAAAAGGAGTTGAACATGCGGCAAAGGCGATGGCTCGAGTATCTCAAGGATTTCGACTTTACTATACAGTACCATCCTGGTAAGGGTAATTCCGTAGCTGATGCCCTTAGTCGAAAGCCGAGAACAATATTGGCCAACTGCATGATACAAGAATGGAAACTGCTGGAGAAATTCTCTGAGCTTGATATCAGCACAGATGAGAAGAACATGTGTATTACTCTATCTCATATGAGCCTACATCCAGATTTGCTACCTGAAATCAAGAAGTTACAAGAAGAGGATCCCTCGCTAGTGGAGATAAAGAGCAAGCTGGACGAGAGACTAGATTTCAAACTGACACCTGATGACAGATTACTATTTAATGAACGGACATGTGTGCCCGACTGTCCCGAGTTGAAGAAGAAGATTCTTGAAGAAGCTCATAGATCGAGGTACACAATCCACCCTGGAGCCACTAAGATGTACCAAGACTTGAAAAGAACTTTCTGGTGGCCTAACATGAAAAGGGAGGTAGCAGACTTTGTGTCTCGTTGCCTCACATGCCAACAAGTGAAGGCGGAACATCAAAAACCCGCCGGAAAGCTACATCCACTGGATATTCCCAAGTGGAAGTGGGAAGACATTGGCATGGACTTTATCATGGGTTTGCCCAAGTCTAGGGGCGGATATGATGGAATTTGGGTAATTATCGACCGGTTAACTAAATCGGCCCATTTCTTACCCATCAAAAGTCGATGGTCAGTCGACGTACTTGCTGCCCTGTATATTAAGGAGATGGTTAGATTGCATGGAGTTCCCGTCTCGATCGTATCTGACCGAGACCCACGCTTCACCTCTCATTTTTGGAAGGGTCTACAACACTCTCTGGGGACGAAACTTAATTTCAGCACTGCTTTCCATCCCCAGACAGATGGTCAGACTGAAAGGACAAATCAGGTTGTTGAAGATATGTTAAGGGCATGTATTATAGATTTCAACGGAAGCTGGCATGACCACTTACCACTAGCCGAATTTGCATATAATAACAGCTATCAAGCTAGTATTCAAATGGCTCCTTTCGAGGCGCTTTATGGCAGGAGTTGTCGTTCTCCAATATGCTGGGAAGAAGTCGGTGAAAGATAAATTCTAGGCCCAGATATGGTTAGAGATTCGACTGAGAAAATACACCTTATCAGAGAGAGACTCAAGGTAGCTCAGTGCAGGCAAAAATCTTATGCTGATAACAGAAGGAGAGATTTGGAATTTCAAGTGGGTGACCATGTATTTCTCAAGGTATCTCCCAGCTGAGGTATTAGAAGATTCGGTGTTAAGGGCAAGCTTACACCAAGGTTTATCGGTCCATTTGAAGTATTGGAAAGAGTGGGCGAGGTGGCTTACCGCATTGCCTTACCTCCTCAACTCTCGGAAGTGCACAATGTATTTCATATATCTATGCTGAAGAAATATGTACACGACCCTTCTCACATCATCAATCATGCTGAATTGGTGATTCAAAGGGACCTTACTTATGAGCAAAGGCCGATGCGGATCCTCGACCGCGAAGTTCGAGTTCTAAGGAGCAAGACGATCCCTATAGTAAAAATTCAATGGAATCGATGCTCGGAGCAAGAAGCAACTTGGGAGACCGAGGAATCTATGAAGAGAAGATACCCAGAACTATTCGGCAAGTATCTTATACTTTCTACAGTATCCTTATGTAGTTGAATTTATCCTTATACAATTAAATTTGGGGACCAAATTCTTTTAAGTAGGGGAGGGTGTAGCACCCCGTATAAAAAAAATGATAATTTTTTTTATTATTATCAATATTTTTCAAATAAAAATAAAATAAAATAAAATAATATTAGATAAACTATTTAGGTAATTTATGTAAGAAGTAGGAACATGAAGTTATCATATATATAAAGGTTATTCACTTAATAAGTGGCTTCCTAGTGTAGTTGGTTAAGTGACTTGCCTTCCAACCCAATGACTAGGGTTCAAATCCTAGCATCCACCATGTATCTACCCTTTTTGCCAAATAATTATATGTTATAAGCTAATCTTGCACTTACGAATTGGGCCATGGGTTATATGTCCAAACAATTGTCTCTTATCTCTCCAGCCTATCTCTTATCTCTCCAGCCTGTACAAGCTATAAAGACTCATTATTTCAGATCTTGTCCCCTATCCGTTCATACTAGACCTTATAACATCCCCTTTTTGCTATCCCATTCCCATTCTAGCTTAGCTAAGGTTGGGGCAAAGCTCTGCAGATCCAAGAAGGGTTCTGCAGCTACGAACTCACAGAGGTAGGTGTTCTCAACTTTTAACTAAATTAGTAGCTAATCTAGGATGATTAGTCTAGGCCTTTAGTATTAGGCTCATTTCCATGTGATTTTAGTGTTTATAAAGCATGTGTTGACTTAAATCTAGGATGATTAGTATGTCTTAGCTTCACACCTAAGATAATTAGCACATATTAACTTTATACCCAGAATAATTAGCAAGTATTAGCAAGTATTAGTCTCATATCTAGAATAATTAGCATGTGTTAGCTTAAATCTAGGACGATTAGTATGTACTAGCTTCATACCTAAGATAATTAGCATGTATTGGCCTTATACCTAAAATAATTAAGTAAGCATTAGCAAGTATTAGCAAGTATTAGTCTCATACCTAGAATAATTAGCATGTGTTAACTTAAATCTAGGATGATTAGCATGTATTAGCGTCGTACCTAAGATAATTAGCATGTACTAGCCTTATACCCAAAATGATTAGCATTGATTAGCATGTATTAGCTTCAATCTAGGGTAGTTGGCATGTATTAGCTTCATATCCATACGATATATCCGTTTAACGCAAGTTTTATCATGTTTTTACGTAACTTATTAGTTTAACTAACCTGTTAACATACCCAATTAACATGTTAGTTGATCTACTAACTAATTAGCATACCTAATTAATCTGTTAGGTAGCCTATCTAGAAACCTTGTCTCCATTTAGTTCCTTTAAAAATGAAAACTTGTATGATATATCATGTTAAAAATCTGATATTTAAGCAACCAAAGCATGAAACGAGTGTATGAATAAAGATCTATAATCCTTACAGTTTTCTCTATCTATCCATGTCATCAGTTTTGCCTAAATCAACTTAAATCAAATGTCAATACCCTAGCTTAATCAAAGATTAATACCTTAAACCATTTTGAGCAGATTTGAACTGCAGAGTCGACCCTGCCAGTTCACCGCGTTGACGCGATGAATGGCAGAGTCGACCCTGCCTGTTGACAGGGTCGACCCTGCCTGTTCACCGCGTTGACGTAGTGAACGGCAGAGTCGACCCAGCCTGTTGATAGGGTCGACGCTACCTGTTCACTGCGTCAACGCAGTAAACAGTCAGCGTCGACACCCTGCCTGTTGACAGGGTCGACGCTGCCTGTTCACTGCGTTGACGCAGTGAACGGCAAAGTCGACCCTGACTGTCGACGCTGCCTGTTCACTGCGTTGACGCAGTGAACGGCAGAGTCGACCCTGCCTGTTCACCGCGTTGACGCGATGAACTGCAGAGTCGACCCTGCCTGTTCACAGGTCGACCCAGCCTGTTCGCAGGGTTGACGCGATGAACTGCAGGGTTGACGCGATGAACTGTTGAGTCTACACAACTGGCTCATTACGTTAACCTGATCGTTAGGCTTTCACTTTTACCATCTCCACTGATAGATGGCAGCCTGAGAGGTGATATTTAACTCCTGACAGGGTCCTCTAAACCCTGTATAATTCCCAGAAAGGGCATCCCACAGTAAGGGTGTCGTTTCTAAAATTGTCAGGTGGCCCATAAGGCACCTCTCTTATCTAGTTTTTTTCCGTGTATCAAACGTTACTGGTTTCCACTCCTAGTTCATCCCTACACATTAATGCGCCCTTGGATTCCATTCTATAATTCTACCTTATATATCATACTGGTCAAACCTTGAAATTCCATATTGGCTATAAATGAGAGTGGATGTCAAAGGTATACATGAAATGCTGTGCATATAGGGCCCGGTCTGGTCCTGGGGGGAGCACCCGAAGGTACTTGTGCCCATGGGAGTTTATTGACCACGGTGTTTGGCATTGCACCGGAGTACTTGCTTGCTAGGCTTTAGACATTCCACTCATTCTCGTGATATTACTTGATTGATTTGACTTGAGACCCGCAGAAGGGTAAAGTTTTTACTTGAATGAAATTGATAAATAGCCAATTCCAGTTTTACATGCTTGAATTTATATTACTTTCTATTACTTGCTTGACATGAGTTCTTACTCTCTTGGAAAGATTTCGTTAATTCCAGTTATTACTTGCTTGAATCTCTTGCTATTGCTGCATTGAAGTTGGAATCCTTATACTCTCACTTGTTATTCCTTCACTGCTCTTGTCGATTTTTACAATCCTTGATATCTACTCATCTACATGCATAGTTTTACTGACATTAATTGAACTTGTAAACCACTTAAAGCCTGTTAAATCTTGAGATGTAATTCCTACTGAGCGATTCGCTCATCTAGTTATTTTCTAATATTTTCAGGTAATTTGGATGCCAACCAACACTCGGAAGGGAATGAGACTGAGTGATGAGTGTTAGAGTGAAGTTATCAAATTGTCATGTCCTTTGTGTTATTGTATTAGTTCACTTATGTCAGTTGTATCAATTCATCTATGTCATTTGTATTAGTCAACTTGATTAGAACTGCTCAAGATTTGAAGCCTAGTCGTTGGACTCTAGGAACATATGTATTTGTCCTTTGATTAGTTGTGACAATTGTCAGCTCGTACTAATTGTATTAATTTTGAGTTAAATCTTAGTTATTTGCGCACTCTGATATTTACATGATTGACACGATCCATATAGACGCGTCACGCCTCCGGGTAATCTTCCGCGCTCGGGGCGTGACAGTCTTCGTGGTATCAGAGCCTAGGTTTTCAAACCTAGGGAACTAGAAAAAAAAATAAATGGTTAGAAATTGAAATCTAAGTAAAAACTTGAGTCCAAGGATAGGTAAAAACCTAAGTCCAGGGTTAGAGAAGTCTAAGGATATAAGTAGACCTTACCTGGTGAGATGGATAGAGCCATGGGTTAAGATTTCTAATGACTTTACCCTTATAAGTAAAAATCGACCCTTATCTTACTTAAACACTCTAAACATTTTGTAGGATCATGGCTGCTGAAAGAGCACAATGGCGCGAGATGCAGCGCACCGTGCAGGGCCTTACACAGGCACTACAGCAAGTGGCCCAAGGCGGAGCTAACCGTGGAGCGGGTGACCTCCACAGGAGTTTCCGTAACATGAACCCACCAAGGTTCACAGGTTCGTCCGACCCCGAGGATGCCGAGAATTGGCTAAAGGAGATGGAACGAATCTTCCGTGTAATGCAATGCACGGACGAGGAGAAAGTTTTACTGGCCGTATTCCAACTAGAGCGGGACGCTCGATGCTGGTGGGAATCCATAGAAGCAACACTGCCAGAATACCATGTCACATGGGATGAATTCACGGAGCATTTCAACAACAAGTACTTCTCCGATCATATCCAGGAAAAGAAAGCCACAGAATTCGCCGTTCCAAAACAACGGGGCTTGAAAGTGGCCGAGTATGAGGCCCAATTCTCCAGATTATCTAGGTATGCACCCCACTTGGTGTGTACGAAAAGATGAAGGCGAGAAGATTCCTCAACGGGCTTCGGCCCCATTATATCACACAACTTGCCCGATGGACATCCAAGTCTATTCGGAGATGGTTCGGCGTGCTCAACTGCTGGAAGATGCCACTGAATTATCTGAGAGAATCCGAGGAAGAGACAAGAAGGAACCCGTCACAAGCCCGGGAAAATTCAAACAATCCTTCAACAAGAAGCGATTCTTCATGGGAGGGGAGCCCTCTAAGGCGAAGAAATTCCAGAAGAATGATAGGCCATTCTCCACCACCACACCATCAAAGGAGATTTGCAAGTATTGTGATAAAGCTGGTCATAAGACCGAGGAATGCTGGAGAAAGTTAGGAGCTTGTCTTCGATGTGGGAGCCGAGAGCATCGAATCCCAGACTGCCCACTGATGAAGGAACAGACACCAAAGACGAGAAGCGTCCGGTAAAGAAACAAGGCCGTCTGCAAGCTCTCCAAGAGACGGAACCCACTAAAGGTGGAATTGTGGAAGGTACTCTCACTATTTGTTCAAAAACTGCTCAAGTTTTATTCGATACCGGAGCAACTCATTCATTCGTTTCCAAGAACTTTGCTGCTTCATTTTCTAAGAAACATGAACTGTTAGATTTGGTCATATCTACACCTCTTGGGAATGAGTCTGATATCACTTATCACTATCCAAATTGTGAAGTGATGATTAAGGGAAATAATTTACCTGCTGACCTGATATGCCTAGATATAAAGGGTTATGATGTCATACTAGGTGCCGACTGGCTATCCACATACCAAGCAACTGTAGATTGCCGGCATGGCAAGGTAACTTTCATAGATTTCCCAGAGCTAGTTTACAATAGCCCTCGGAGTAAATCACTTCTTATATCAGCACTCCGAGCTAGTAAACTTATGAATAAGGGATGCATGACTTTCATAGCATTCGTGACTGCCACAGAAGTCGAGAAGGTTAAACTTGAAGACATCCGTGTAATTCGGGATTTTCCCGATGTTTTTCCAGAAGATTTAACCGGCTTACCCCCGGAAAGGGAAGTGTCGTTCACAATCGACCTTGTCCCTGGTGCTCGTCCTATTTCCAGGGCACCATACAGAATGTCCCCTGCTGAGCTGAAGGAACTAAAAGAGCAGCTAATGGAGTTATTGAACAAGGGTTTCATCAGGCCGAGTACTTCCCCATGGGGAGCACCCGTGCTATTCGTCAAAAAGAAGGACGATCGATGAGATTATGCATAGATTATCGGCAGCTAAATCACCTTACAATCAAGAACAAGTATCCACTGCCAAGGATTGATGAGCTGTTCGATCAACTATCTGGAGCTTTATATTTCTCCAAGATTGATCTTCGTTCTGGTTACCACCAATTGAAGATCAAAGAAGAAGATATTCATAAAACTGCATTCCGAAGCAGGTATGGGCATTACGAATTTACTGTTATGCCTTTCGGACTAACAAATGCCCCCGCAGCTTTTATGCAGTTAATGAACAGCATATTCAGGCCCTATTTAGACCAATTTATTGTGGTCTTTATTGATGATATTCTGATCTATTCAAAGACCGAAGAGGATCATGAAGAACACCTCAAGAAGGCATTACAGATATTAAGGGGAAACAAGCTATATGCCAAATTCAGCAAATGCGAGTTTTGGCTCGAGGAAGTATCCTTCTTAGGCCATATCATTTCGAAGAACGGAATTGCTGTTGACCCATCAAAGGTCGAAGCCGTGAAGAACTGGGAACAACCCACAAATGTAACTGAGATTCGGAGCTTCTTGGGTCTAGCTGGTTACTATCGGCGTTTTATAAAGGACTTCTCCAAAATTGCTGTTCCCCTGACCAGGTTAACCCGCAAGGAAGTGCCTTATGAGTGGAAGGAAGACTGTGAAAAGAGTTTCCAAACTTTGAAGGATCTCTTGACCACTGCTCCAGTCTTATCATTACCAATGGAAGGAGAAAAATACGAGGTATATACCGATGCTTCTGGTATTGGCCTCGGATGTGTATTGATGCAGAATGGGAGAGTCATTGCATACTCTTCCCGACAATTGAAGAAACATGAAGAGAACTACCCAGTTCACGACTTAGAACTGGCCGCTCGACTTAGAACTGGCCGCAGTAGTATTCGCTTTAAAGATCTGGAGGCACTATCTCTACGGAGAACAATTCACTGTGTACTCCGATCATAAAAGCCTCAAGTACTTATTCTCCCAAAAGGAGCTGAACATGCGACAAAGGCGTTGGCTCGAGTATCTCAAGGATTTCGACTTTACTATACAGTACCATCCTGGTAAGGGTAATTCCGTAGCTGATGCCCTTAGTCGAAAGCCGAGAACAATATTGGCCAACTGCATGATACAAGAATGGAAACTGCTGAGAAATTCTCTGAGCTTGATATCAGCACAGATGAGAAGAACATGTGTATTATTCTATCTCATATGAGCCTACATCCAGATTTGCTACCTGAAATCAAGAAGTTACAAGAAGAGGATCCCTCGCTAGTGGAGATAAAGAGCAAGCTGGACGAGAGACTAGATTTCAAGCTGGCACCTGATGGCAGATTACTATTTCATGCACGGACATGTGTGCCCGACTGTCCCGAATTGAAGAAGAAGATTCTTGAAGAAGCTCATAGATCGAGGTACACAATCCACCCTGAGCTACTAAGATGTACCAAGACTTGAAAAGAACTTTCTGGTGGCCTAACATGAAAAGGGAGGTAGCAGACTTTGTGTCTCGTTGCCTCACATGCCAACAAGTGAAGGCGGAACATCAAAAACCCGCCGGAAAGCTACATCCGCTGGATATTCCCAAGTGGAAGTGGGAAGACATTGGCATGGACTTTATCATGGGTTTGCCCAAGTCTAGGGGCGGATATGATGGAATTTGGGTAATTATCGACCGGTTAACTAAATCGGCCCATTTCTTACCCATCAAAAGTCGATGGTCAGTCGACGTACTTGCTGCCCTGTATATTAAGGAGATGGTTAGATTGCATGGAGTTCCCGTCTCGATCGTATCTGACCGAGACCCACGCTTCACCTCTCATTTTTGGAAGGGTCTACAACACTCTCTGGGGACGAAACTTAATTTCAGCACTACTTTCCATCCCCAGACAGATGGTCAGACTGAAAGGACAAATCAGGTTGTTGAAGATATGTTAAGGGCATGTATTATAGATTTCGACAGAAGCTGGCATGACCACTTACCACTAGCCGAATTTGCATATAATAACAGCTATCAAGCTAGTATTCAAATGGCTCCTTTCGAGGCGCTTTATGGCAGGAGTTGTCGTTCTCCAATATGCTGGGAAGAAGTCGGTGAAAGACAAATTCTAGGCTTAGATATGGTTAGAGATTCGACTGAGAAGATACACCTTATCAGAGAGAGACTTAAGGTAGCTCAGTGCAGGCAAAAATCTTATGCTGATAACAGAAGGAGAGATTTGGAATTTCAAGTGGGTGACCATGTATTTCTCAAGGTATCTCCCGGCCGAGGTATTAGAAGATTCGGTGTTAAGGGCAAGCTTACACCAAGGTTTATCGGTCCATTTGAAGTATTGGAAAGAGTGGGCGAGGTGGCTTACCGCATTGCCTTACCTCCTCAACTCTCGGAAGTGCACAATGTATTTCATATATCTATGCTGAAGAAATATGTGCACGACCCTTCTCACATCATCAATCATGCTGAATTGGTGATTCAAAGGGATCTTACTTATGAGCAAAGGCCGATGCGGATCCTCGACCGCGAAGTTCGAGTTCTAAGGAGCAAGACGATCCCTATGGTAAAAATCAATGGAATCGATGCTCGGAGCAAGAAGCAACTTGGGAGACCGAGGAATCTATGAAGAGAAGATACCCAGAACTATTTAGTCGGCAAGTATCTTATACTTTCTACAGTATCCTTATGTAGTTGAATTTACCCTTATACAATTGAATTTGGGGACCAAATTCTTTTAAGTAGGGGAGGGTGTAGCACCCCGTATAAAAAAATGATAATTTTTTATTATTAATATTTTCAAATAAAAAAATATTAGATAAACTATTTAGTTTATGTAAGAAGTGGGAACACGAAGTTATCATATGTAAATATTATTCACTTAATAAGTGGCTTCCTAATGTAGTTGGTTAAGTAACTTGTCTTTCAACCTAATGACAAGGGTTCAAATCATAGCATCCACAATTTACTTTTTTGTGCCAAATAATTATATACGATAGGCTAGCAATTAGACAAACCTGCGTTGGCATCTGTCCTTTTCATACGTGAATAGTGCCATGAATAGTATCACTTTTTATTTAAAAAGAATTTTTCAAAAACAATTATATGTAGAAATAGAAAAAAAATATAAGGATCTTATCCATGAAATTTCATTAACTAACTCCATCAAATTTTAAAGATAAAAATCATGATAGTTAAGTGGGAAGTTTAAAATAAATAAATCACCCTCTCATAGGAGCTACAATCCACCAGACAACCTTTCGATTCCCTTATCCCCAACAGCCTGTACAAGCTGTAAAGTCCCATTATTTCATATCTTGCCTCCCATTCGTTCATGACAGACCCTATAAACATACCCCTTTGCTACCCCCATTCTAGGCTACCTAAGGTTGGGGCAAAGCTTTGCAGGGAAGGGTTCTGCTACTACGATCTTCCAACAGGTAGGTGTTCTCAACTTTTAACTAAATTAGTAGCTAATCTAGGATGATTAGTCTAGGCCTTTAGTATTAGGCTCATTTCCATGTGATTTTAGTGTTTATAAAGCATGTGTTGACTTAAATCTAGGATGATTAGTATGTCTTAGCTTCACACCTAAGATAATTAGCACATATTAACTTTATACCCAGAATAATTAGCAAGTATTAGCAAGTATTAGTCTAATATCTAGAATAATTAGCATGTGTTAGCTTAAATCTAGGACGATTAGTATGTACTAGCTTCATACCTAAGATAATTAGCATGTATTGGCCTTATACCTAAAATAATTAAGTAAGCATTAGTAAATATTAGCAAGTATTAGTCTCATACCTAGAATAATTAGCATGTGTTAACTTAAATCTAGGATGATTAGCATGTATTAGCGTCGTACCTAAGATAATCAGTATGTACTAGCCTTATACCCAAAATGATTAGCATTGATTAGCATGTATTAGCTTCAATCTAGGGTAGTTGGCATGTATTAGCTTCATATCCATACGATATATCCGTTTAACGCAAGTTTTATCATGTTTTTACGTAACTTATTAATTTAACTAACCTGTTAACATAGCCAATTAACATGTTAGTTGATCTACTAACTAATTAGCATACCTAATTAATCTGTTAGGTAGCCTATCTAGAAACCTTATCTCCATTTAGTTCCTTTACAAATGAAAACTTGTATGATATATCATGTTAAAAATCTGATATTTAAGCAACCAAAGCATGAAACAGTGTATGAATAAAGATCTATAATCCTTACAGTTTTCTCTATCTATCCATGTCATCAGTTTTGCCTAAATCAACTTAAATCAAATGTCAATACCCTAGCTTAATCAAAGATTAATACCTTAAACCATTTTGAGTAGATTTGAACTGGAGACTCGACCCTGCCAGTTCACCGCGTTGACGCAGTACTGTTTATCGCGTTGACGCGATGAACTAATGAGTCAACCCTGTGAACTGGAAATGAACTGATGAGTCAACCCTGCCTGTTGGAAGGGTTGACGCAGTACTGTTCACATGAACTGATGAGTCGACCCTGCATGTTGGAAGGGTTGACGCAGTACTGTTCACATGAACTGATGAGTCGACCCTGCCTGTTGGAAGGGTTGACGCAGTACTGTTCATATGAACTGATGAGTCGACCCTGTGTACTGTTCACATGAACTGATGAGTCGGCCCTGCCTGTTGACAGGGTTGACGCAGTACTGTTCACTTGAACTGATGAGTTGACGCGATGAACTGATGAGTTGACGCGATGAACTATTGAGTCGACACAGCTAGCTCATTACGCTAACGCGATCATTAGGCTTTCACTTTTGCCATCTCCACTGACATATAGCAACCGGAGAGGGGATATTTAACTCTTGACAGGGTCCTCTAAACCCTGTATAATTCCCAGAAAGGGCATCCCACAGTAAGGGTGTCGTTTCTAAAATTGTCAGGTGGCCCATAAGGCACCTCTATTATCTAGTTTTTTTTTCCGTGTATCAAACGTTACTGGTTTCCACTCCTAGTTCATCCCTACACATTAATGCGCCCTTGGATTCCATTCCATAATTCTACCTTATATATCATACTGGTCAAACCTTGAAATTCCATATTGGCTATAAATGAGAGTGGATGTCAAAAAACATGATTAATGCTGTGCATATAGGGCCCGGTCTGGTCCTGGGAGGAGCACCCGAAGGTACTTGTGCCCATGGGAGTTTATTGACCACGGTGTTTGGCATTGCACCGGAGTACTTGCTTGCTAGGCTTTAGACATTCCACTCATTCTCGTGATATTACTTGATTGATTTGACTTGAGACCCGCAGAAGGGTAAAGTTTTTACTTGAATGAAATTGATAAATAGCCAATTCCAGTTTTACATGCTTGAATTTATATTACTTTCTATTACTTGCTTGACATGAGTTCTTACTCTCTTGGAAGATTTTGTTAATTCCAGTTATTACTTGCTTGAATCTCTTGCTATTGCTGCATTGAAGTTGGAATCCTTATACTCTCACTTGTTATTCCTTCACTGCTCTTGTCGATTTTTTACAATCCTTGATATCTACTCATCTACATGCATAGCTTTACTGACATTAATTGAACTTGTAAACCACTTAAAGCCTGTTAAATCTTGAGATGTAATTCCTACTGAGCGATTCGCTCATCTAGTTGTTTTCTAATATTTTCAGGTAATTTGGATGTCAACCAACACTCGGAAGGGAATGAGACTGAGTGATGAGTGTTAGAGTGAAGTTATCAAATTGTCATGTCCTTTGTGTTATTGTATTAGTTCACTTATGTCAGTTGTATCAATTCATCTATGTCATTTGTATTAGTCAACTTGATTAGAACTGCTTAAGATTTGAAGCCTAGTCGTTGACTCTGGGAACATATGTATTTGTCCTTTGATTAGTTGTGACAATTGTCAGCTTGTACTATTTGTATTAATTTTGAGTTAAATCTTAGTTATTTGCGCACTCTGATATTTACATGATTGACACGATCTATATAGACGCGTCACGCCTCCGGGTAATCTTCCGCGCTCGGGGCGTGATAGTCTTCGTGGTATCAGAGCCTAGGTTTTCAAACCTAGGGAAGTAGAAAAAAAAAATAAACGGTTAGAAATTAAAATCTTAGTAAAAACTTGAGTCAAAGGATAGGTAAAACCCAAGTTCAAGGATAAGTAGACCTTACCTGGTGAGATGGATAGCGCCATGGGTTAAGATTTCTAATGACTTTACCCTTATAGGAAAAATCGACCCTTATCTTACTTAAACACTTTAAACACTTTTGTAGGATCATGGATGCTGAAAGAGCCCAATGGCGCGAGATGCTGCACACCATGCAAGGCCTCACCGAGGCACTACAACAAGTGGCCCAAGGCGGAGCAAATCGTGGAGCGGGAGATCTCCACCGGAGTTTCCGTAACATGAACCCACCGAGGTTCACGGGTTCGTCTGACCCCGAGGATGCCGAGAATTGGCTGAAGGAGATAGAACGAATCTTTCGTGTGATGCAATGCTCGGATGAAGAGAAGGTTCTACTGGCCGTATTCCAACTAGAGCGGGACGCTCGATGCTGGTGGGAATCTATAGAAGCAACACTGCCAGAATGCCATGTCACATGGGATGAATTCACGGAGCATTTTAACAACAAGTACTTCTCCGATCATATCTAGGAAAAGAAAGCCACGGAATTCGCCGCTCTAAAACAACGGGGCTTGAAAGTGGCCGAGTATGAGGCCCAATTCTCCAGATTATCTAGGTATGCACCCCACTTGGTGTGTACGGAAAAGATGAAGGCGAGAAGATTCCTCAACGGGCTTCGGCCCCATTATATCACACAACTTGCCCCGATGGACATCCAAGTCTATTCGGAGATGGTTCGGCGTGCTCAATTGCTGGAAGACGCCACCGAATTATCTGAGAGAATCCGAGGAAGAGACAAGAAGGAACCCGTCACAAGCCTGGGAAAATTCAAACAATCCTTCAACAAGAAGCGATCCCTCACGGTCACGGCTTATGACAATAGCAAAAGGCCGCCGCAGGGGATGATTATTCTGAAGGCAGAACTAGGCCCCATGTCAATTCCCACAGAATTCCATGTCCTCGACATGGACCCCACATTCAAGGCTATACTGGGTCACCCTTACATCGAAGCCATGGACGCTATGCCTTCCACCAACCATCAGTGCTTGAAGTTTCCTTACAATGGGAGAATTATTAAAGTAGTCAGTACACCTGTCCTTCACATAGTGGATGCTATCAACACCTCTCTGCCCTCTGTGTGGCCCTCTCATCGGCCCATATTGTCATTGCTGGACGTGCGTGATCTATCTCACGTTCCACTAGCATCAAAGGAGCCTGTCAGGACAACCGCAACATCATGTCTCCCTTTTCACTCCAAAGGTTGGGAGATTATGAGGAACATCGGCTATCAACAGGGTAAAGGTCTGGGCGCACAATTACAGGGTATGCTCAAACCGCCAAAGGAAATTAGGCCGAACCGTAGGTTTGGCCTAGGCTTCAAAGGACCGTTCAGGGCGGATTGGAAGCCCCTCACATGGACTCTATCAAATCACTTCAACAAAGGGCCCGTTGTTCAGATGGGAGATTACCCACGAGAAGCATATGGGGGATCACATGCTGTATATTTGGCTGAAAAATGTCCGAGGATCACCAAAAGAGGCAAGATCAAAGATCCGGAATGCGAGTGGAACAAATGGTTCGACATACGGGACATTTCCGTTGCACTGGAAAGGATGTTCTCGTCTCCGCAGCCTGAAGGACCACCATTGATCTCCGGAATACCAGAGAATATTACCACTCGTGCCAAGGTTCCAAACTATCCTCGTCCTCGCCAAAAGGACTCTGTCATCGACGGATCTTCATCCGTCCTCAACATTGCCGTCGACGGCTCATTAGCCGCCATCTTCTCCATCCACTCGTCTCAGCCTTTGCTGATATCTTCTTCCTGGGCCAGACAATTGTCTGATGATCTTCCCAGATCCCCTTCTCTGTTTACATACCTACGCGGGCTTTTCAACCCGCGCCAGGTCTTCAACCATGATCTGCTCTATGAGCCTCACAATCCTCTAGCCATAACCACTTTTCTCTCTCCTCCAATCTCTTTTCACTGCTTTGTCATTAAAAATGAAAATGAAAAAAAAAACGTCAATTTTCAAACTCCCCAACAACACATCTTCGTTGAGGAAACCACCTACATCTCCCACGGGTGCGTACCGCCTTGCGGACCACCCGTCCAAGGTCCGATGAGCGACCTTTTCTACCCCTCCTCTGACGGGTCTTCTCCTGTACATTCTACACCATCCTCTACATCTTCCTCTTCTTCTGTAAATATTGTCAGTCAATCTAGGAATGATAGGCCAAGGGTAGTACCTAGGAATAAATCCAAGGGTAGGCAGATCCCTCGTCGATTCCTTCTGGATTTAGCCGCCAGGTGTCAAGCCCTCCTTGCCATCCCCCAGTTGCTAGAAAATCCCATCCGGCTACCGGAAATAGAATGTGAGGGCGACTGTGCATTTGATGAAGGGTATGGAGTCTACGAGATCACGGATGAAGAATGCCCCACTGAAGATGAGGGTGAAGAATATGAGGATGCGGCGGGCGCATACGCTAGTGGAATGAGGAGATTCGACGAGCCGTCAACCGCCATAGAAGAATCCACCAAAGAAGTCAACTTGAGAACAGAGGGAGACCCTAGGATCATCCTCATAAGTGACAACCTACCACCCTCTGAAGAAGAGGCATTAATTGAGGTTCTCAAGGAATAAAAGGACACGTTCGCATGGAGCTACGAGGATATGCCGGGTCTAGATTCAACCTTGGTCGAACACCGTTTAACCCTAAAACCAGGGTCCGTCTCGGTAAAACAAAGGTTAAGGCGTTTCCACCCTCAAATGGCTTTGAAAATGAAAGAAGATGTCGATAAGCTCCACAAAGCCAGGTTCATTAGAGTCGTTCTTTATCCTCAATGGGTGGCGAACATTGTCCCGGTCATGAAGAAAGATGGGAAAGTCAGGATTTGCATCGACTTCCGGGACCTTAACCGCGCGTGTCCAAAGGATGATTTTCCCTTGCCTCACATTGATGTGTTGATCGATAACACGACAGGCTACGAGACCCTCTCGTTCATGGATGGATTTTCAGGATACAATCAAATTCGTTTGGCAGAAGAGGATCAGGAAAAGACGTCATTCACTACCCCTTGGGGAACATATTGTTACGTGGTCATGCCGTTCGGATTAAAGAATGCTGGAGCTACTTACCAAAGAGCGATGATGGCCATATTTCATGACATGATGCACATATATCTGGAAGTGAATGTGGATGACTTATTGGTAAAATCAAGGACCAGGATGGAACATCCAAAAGTTTTGGCTAAGGTCTTGCAGAGGTCAAGGGAGTTCCAACTGAAAATGAACCCGAAGAAGTGTGTGTTTGGTGTGTCGTCAGATAAATTGCTGGGGTTCATTGTGAGCAAAAGAGGGATCGAGATAGATCCCGACAAAGCTAAGGCTATCAGGGATATGCCGCCTCCCAAGAATTTGAGGGAAGTCCGAGGTTTAATCGGGAGGTTGCAGTTTATTCGTCGGTTTGTGTCTCAACATTCAAAAAGGTGTAGACCTCTCTACGAGTTGACCAAGCCAGGAGTAGAATTCCACTGGAATTCTAAATGTCAGAAAGCTTTTGAAGGGTTGAAGGAATATCTGACTAGTCCACCCGTTCTCATTCCACCCAAACCAGAAAAACCTCTGATCCTTTACGTCTCAGTCTTGGATGACTCCGTGGGAGCCGTCCTCGCACAAGCTGATGAAGAAGGCATGGAACGGGCAACCTATTACTTGTCCAAACTTCTCAATCCCTGTGAGCAGAAGTACACCGTCATGGAGAGAACCTGTGCTGCCCTCGTTTGGTTAGTGCAGAAATTGAAGCACTACTTCTTGGCTCATGAGGTCCACTTGATTGCTCGAATGAATCCTATCAAATTCCTTCTGGAGAAAGCCGTCCTTACGGATAGGCTAGCACGCTGGCAAAGTTTTCTCTCTCATTTCGACATCACCTACATCCAGCAAAAGGCGATTAAAGGCTATGCCATAGCCGAGCATCTCGCTCATCATCCTCTTCCCAAATTCGATCCCGTCCAATCAGAGTTTCCAGATGAGGAACTAATGTCCATCAACCAATCAGATGAGCCGATGTGGACGCTATATTTTGATGAAGCTCTGAATTCTCAAGGGAGAGGAATCGGCGTCGCCCTCATGTCGCCTGAAGGCCTCACATTCCCATTGACATACAAACTCAAATTTCCAGTCACCAACAATATAGCCGAATATGAAGCTCTTCTAGCTGGCCTAGAACTCGCTCATTCTTTTCGTATCACTGAGTTGCGAGTAGTAGGTGATAGTCAACTCATCCTTCGCCAGGTGCTCACTAAATATCACACTCGCGATCCTAAACTCAAGCCATACCAAGAACTCACTGCTGCCTTTGCCAAACTATTCACAAAACTGATCTTTGTTCATGTCCCTCGTCATCAGAATATTCTCACCGATGCCCTTGCCTCGTTGGCATCATCCATAAGGTTCCCTCTAGGAAGATGGTTTAAGTCCATTTCCATCTACAAACTTCACGCCCCTGCAATCGACGATGCTTCCTACGTAAACATCAAAGATGGGATAGCAAGAAAGATCCTGCAGGAAGATATCCTTGAGAAGAGGGAGATCATGTTGGCAGAGGCCGAAGAAGAACTGGCTGATGAAGAGAAACCATGGTTCTATGAAATTGTCAAATACTGCCAAGATCAGTCTTATCCTGAATGGGCCACCACAGAGGATAAGAAAGCCATAAGAAGGGTGGCTTAGAAATATACATTGGTTGGAGGTCTACTCTATAGAAGAAGCCTTACTGGTATTCTGTTAAGATGTCTTGGTGACGATGAGGTTTGGAAATGTGTAGAGGAGACGCACTCGGGCGTATGCGGTGGCCACGTGAATAGTCAGATGCTCGCCAAGAAGATCATTCGCCAAGGCTTTTATTGGCCCACTATGGAAGAAGATTTACTGTCTATGTCCGTAGGTGTGTCAAGTGTCAACTTCACGCCGATAAAATCCATTCGCCATCTTCCTCACTTCATCCAATATCCTCCCCGTGGCCTTTCTCCATGTAGGCATTCGACATCATTGGTCCCCTAGGTGATCCCAATTCCCTCACCAAGTAGAAATCTTTCATCCTTACTGCGACGGAATACTTCACCAAATGGGCCGAAGCCGAAGCTTACGCGGAAATCAAGGCATCAACAGTCTGCAAGTTCATCATGAAATACATCCTCGCCAGATTCGGCGTCCCAAGCACGATCGTCACCGACAATGGGCCACAGTTCATTTCTCAGGACCTACAGGACCTCTGCAAAAGGTACGCAATTGCATTGCATCATTCATCGCCTTATTACCCACAAGGTAACGGCCAAGCGGAGGCCACCAATAAAACATTGCTCAAAATCATCAAAAAAACCTGCGAGTCTAGTAAGTTTTCAGACTGGCCAGAAAAACTTATCGAAGCCCTATGGGCCTATCGCACTTCAATCCGTACCCCCACCGGGCAGACTCCATTTGCCCTTACTTATGGTATGGAAGCGGTAGTCCCGTACGAGACTCTGATCCCTTCTCTCAGGATACAATTGGACGAGGAATTTTCCCTCGACGATCGTCGTAATTCACTCCTCGCCCAGTTGGAACTCTTGGATGAGAAGCGGCTGGCCGCTGCCGAACACGCGCGTGTGTATCAAAATAGACTCGCTCGCTTTTACCAAAAGAAAGTCGTTGAGAGAAAATTCAAAGTCGGTGAGATGGTCGCAAAAAGAATTTGTGTCAAACCTGGAGGGCCGCGTTCTAAGCTCCAACCCAATTGGGAAGGACCATTTGTAATTCAAGCCGTGTACCCTGGCAACGCCTACAAGCTAATCAACGCCGAAGGGACCGAGTTATCCCACCCTTGGAATGGGCTTTATCTTAAGAAATACTACCCTTAGCATAAAACAAAAAAAAATGATGAAAAGATAAAAACATCAAAAATAAAGAAATATTGAAAACCACTAAAAATATAGAAAATTCAAAATGCCGATGCCTGGCAGTCACCATGTAGTTAAGTCCCTGCATCTAACCTTCATGTTAGGATAGAGCCCATTAAGGCTTGGTAGGCACCGGGTCTTGGTTTGCCAGAACCGTGGAGATCCCTGTCCGGCCACATCGGCCTATGCTCGCTCGAAGGAAGCCAACATGTGCTCACTTATGTATTTTATTCAAAAAGTCGGTAGCATCACCTACGGTGGGGCCCCACCCAGAAGATCTCTGGAAGCTGTAATCTTTATTCTTTTCTCTTCGACCAAATGAGACAGTCGGCGCCCTTAAAATGCTGAGCATGAGAAACTGAAACTCAAACCCCAAAGGCAAGAGTAGGATCCATTTCCTCGAGCATCGATCAGAGCACGAGAAGAGGGCAGTGTCCCCGTAGGCATATGAAAAGGGAGCCCACAAACGTCAAACGACTATATCTCCCTCACAAAAGAAATACAAAATCAAAAGAAAAGCCTGGTCGTGACCGTGCCTGTTGCAATAAACGGAACCCCTCAAAGCAAAAGTCTGAATCCACAAAATGGGCCGTGGAATGTAAATACTCGAGATTTGGTCCGAAGTTGTCCGAAAGGAAAGAGTTAATGGGCCCTTATTCGCTCGCCGGGTTAACGGTTTTGCTGATCCTCTCAGGAGGTTTATCCCCCACGCTCTTCCTTCTTCCTCTAAAGATGAAGGTTCGATGGAGTTTCTGAAAGGTGAAAACTGCCCAGGGTCTGCGACCTTATTTTAATATACACATTTGGTTGCCTACTTTGAAAAGCAAAAGCTATCGCTGCGAAGGAGTCTCCGTGTTTCTGGCTGGTCAAGACCCCTGTTTACCACCTTGATGTCTTCTTGTTTAACCTCGGGCTTAGGCCAATGCAAGCGTGTCACCTATGGGTGCGACGGCGTCTGATTCCGGGTCAGCGTCGCGCGGTTGGTCGTTAGGGTTCCAGGGTGTTCCATCATATACCATCTAGAGTTGTGAGAAAATAGACCCGGGTCGGGCAAATCATTTACCTCGAACACCTTTTGGGTGAATCCCTGTGGTCGGAAGCGACTGGGAGACTAAGCATGGCATGACGGTATTATCATCAGGGTAAGTCTTAGCCGGCGGGATCATCGTTCGAGGGGTCTAGAGGCCCAAATCAACCTAGATGTGCACTTAGGATACCTGGGAGGTTAGTAAGAAACCCCTGTCTCACGTAGGTTAGGTGCCATTTGGGTGCTTGCCGGGCGTTAGCAACAAAAAAATTGAAATGATAAAAACAATAAAAAAAATGGAAAAGAGAAAATGTACATATTTGCAAAAAAAAAATCGTTTTTATGATAAAACAAAAAAATGCCAAATATAAAAAGAAAACAAATCAATTTTGCATGATCGCACTTGCGTACAGCATCTCACTCTAATACCGCTTGCATTCGTGTGCTTGCCTGTCGCATTTATCGTCGCCACATTTTTCATTGCCTTCGTTAATAAAGGCTTGGCCCCTTGACTAGTTATCAAGGACAGTCACAGTGACCATTTGCTTATTGAGCAAGGGGCCAAGTCAGAATAGAAATTCTGATTTGTTTGTTTCAGTGATGTGTGCAGGGATTCAGGCAACAGAAGCAAAGGTGAAAAACAAACAAACCGAACCTTGTATTTTATTCCAAAAAAACCAAAAAAAATTACATCAAGTTCCGCCCTCTCTCTCTGCATTACTCGTCCCACTACTCTCCGGGCACAACACTCTTATAGGTGCTACCCAACTACGAAAAGCGGTACTCCTACCGCTCTGTACTCCTCTTCCTATTCCCATATCCTGGCGTTGATCTACGGAAGCAGCAGAGAAGCTACCAACACGAAATCCACGCTCTCGTGCTCTTCGGTAGCGCTCCTCACCATCTCTCAGCCACTGTTCAGCAAGACCAAGGCTGATTCGGAGTTCGAATAGTTGGGCCTTCATGGCCCTTCGTTCCTCACTTTCAGTCAATCTGTTGGCTCTTTCTCTCTCTGCGTCTCTTTCTTTCTCTGCACGTTCTGTCTCGCGGTCTTCCCTCTCCAACTGGAGAGTGATCCTCAGTTCCACAGCATCCCTAGAGGAGTCGTCATCAGGATGACGCCGCAGTTCCCTCTCCAGTTCTGCTATCCTAGCCTCCTTCTGCGCAGCTTGGGCAAGCGCTTCTTCCGGCTCCTTTTCCTGCCGAGTGTACCATCTCAGATACGCGATAAGGCGTAAACAAAGAGAACTCAACACTGAAACTTTTACCTGTATACCGAGCATCCCTTCTGCCTCCGCAGCATGCTGCGTGGCGTGAGCAAGTTGCTCATGAAGCAAGTCAAGTTCTGAGGTGGGAATTCACAAGCTGGAAGAGGCACCACCTACTCCCATCGCTGGGGAGGCCGCGCCAATCTGGGCATGCTACTACCGCGTGAATTAGCAGCCAACATAGGGAATCTGGGGTTTTAATTAGCAACATACTGTACACCTACCAAGGCGCTCGTAGCTCCGCGGGCATCACCCAACTGTTGTTCCATCTCTGCCAAGCGAGTTCGTAAATTCGCTATCATGGCATCCCGGACATCCTGCAGCCTTACGAGTCAGCATTTTCACCAGAAAACCAAGAAAAGGAGAAAGAAGAAAAGAGAAAAGGGGAAACCTACCTCCACAAGCCCCCGGGGTTGGAGTCGCTCTGTGTACTTTATCTTATATAGACGCAAGTAGTCCTCGCTATCCCGTGCCTGTGATTCTACAATCATGCCACCCCGTTGCCAGTCTTCATACTGTTCAGGGAACCGCACGCGCCAGTCAATGCAGGTCGCCGGTCCCCGCGTCTTTCTCCCAACGCGAGGTGGCGCAGCTGAATCCACCCATTCTTGAGCCAGTCCCAAAGTCCTCATAACCAATCGTAGCCGAAGCGGCTCGATTTCATTCAGGCAGTGCATCCACAATTCCCGTCCGAACCAGGCACGACTTCCTAGAACCCACGGCTGGTCGGCATCGACCATGTCTGAGTAGGGTCTCCAGTTTACCATCGCTGCAGGGAACTTCTGTAGCTCCCGCCTTAGCACCATCAGTTGGTAAGTTAGGGGTGCCGCTCTCATGATGAGTTCCCACCGCCTGGCTAACGGCACCATCACGGGTCTTCAATGCCGAGCTCTCCATAGGGAGGTAATAATAGCTCCACAGCTGCTCGGCACAGGTCATCAGTACCTTGCAAAAATACAAAAAAATATAAAACAAGCAAAACCAAAAATACCTGGATGAATGGTATGAAACCACTCACAGTCATCTCACGATCCGCTTCTTGGAACAGGCCTGCAAACAAGTGTGCCAGTATGGCGGCTCCCCAGGCATAGTACCCTACTCTTTCAAGGTCTGATAGCAGCTCCAGAAAGCGACATTGGATACCGTCCCCTTTCGAGCTCAGTACCAATCTCCCCAAAAGGAAGAGGAGAAATCTCCTCAAATCTATGTTGCATCTTTCCCAGTTACCGAAATCTGTGCAGTACACGGCACGGCATCCTATTTCCATTCTTTCCATAAACTCTTCTAAGGATTCGTCGTCCCGCCGACGAGTGTCGGTGAGTCCTAATGCATCCATGAGGGACGCCCTAGCTACCGACCAGTTTTTTCGACCCTCTAGGTCTAAACCCAGTAACTTCTGGGTACCTTCTCGGTAGTCCGCGTAAGTGACTCCGGTCACTGCCTCGCCATCCACCTTGAGACTCGTAATTCGGACCACATCTTCCAGGCTGGGCACCATGTGCCCCCAGGGCATCAGGAATGCCCGACTCACTGGGTCCCATCTCTCACACAAGGCTTGGATCAGGACCAGGTCGAGCTAGATCGGCTCGATCCGAAGAAAAGTGCCAAAACCCATCACGTCTAGCCTGGCCTTCTGAAAATCTGGGAGACCTCGGTATGCTGCCACTACCAACTCCCATGAGATCTATGATTTCATCACACACTACGCATGCAGGGAATGGAGAGGAGGTTTGGTCAGAAAGAAAGGAAGAAGAAAGAATGAGAAAAGGGCAGAAAACTTGGCTTACGAGTGGTGATTGGGCCCTTTCGCTGAAGTACCCTTCGAGGTCCGAAAGCCTCCTGGAACTACTACCACTGGATCTGCTTCTCTTCGAGGAGTGGGAAGATTCGCCCTCCATCCAACTCTCGGAATTTTGAACTCCTCCTCTCCTGTGAGAACTTGTGCTCCTCGAGTTAGCTCTTGATATACCTGGGAGGATAAAAGGGACACGAATTTATAGAAATGGAAGGAGTGCAGGCCAAGATTGCCTCCATCACCTGTTAATGATAGCCCTCACGATGAGGCACCTGCCATGCGGTCCCGTGTGTCACTTCACCACTCGCACAGGGTGATTGATTGGACGAAGAATATGACGACTAGCACTCTATGTTGTCTAGGGATACCCTATCATGTTTTGGAGGACGTCCGCAAAATTTGACGCAACATCCGGGAGAAGGAACTAGGGCCGTCATTATTGACTTCGACGGCAGATTCCCGTGGAAAATGGTCACAACAAGACGCGATTCTCTATTTAGGGTGGAATATCGGCAGACCCATCACATGGGAATAGTGCGAAGGAGAAGAAGTGTAGGGAAGAAGGAACACACAAGAGAACAAACGAGTAGCAGAAAATCAAATCACTCCCTTCATAATTCTACATGAGCTGTCAAAAACATCATAAACATAAGGAGGAGGCGAGTCCACCAGCTCGCCGATCCTCACCATCACTCATCTCTTTGGGTGCTCCCCTCCTCTCCCCTGAGGTGCGGGTCCCTCAGAAGCCTCTGGGATCCTCGTACAGTACCACCTGCCTCGCCTCTTGGCGCCTGCTCCGCAGCAGTGACTCGCTGCTCCTCCCCTGGCGTGGCAAAGAAGCCACTAGCGGCAAAGCGACCAGACTGGCGCAGTCGCTCCCCGAACTCTCGCGCTCTCTCGTAGCGCGTCTCCATCCCTCCTAGCCTCTGCACGACGGCCTGAAGGCCCAGTTGGAGCTCCCTCACTTGGGCCTCCAAGGCCCTCCTCTCGGTCTGATCCCGATGTCGCTCGGACCTTCTCTCGGTTTTCTCCCTCTCTGCCTCTCTCCTCATCATCTGCAGAAGAACCCTTAACTCCAGGATGTCTGAAGAAGGTCTCTCCTCACCGCGATGTCGCAGCTCTGCTACAGTCGCCACCCAAGCATCACGCTCCTCTTCCGCCCGGGTCGGGTGGGCCACCGCATCGGTAAGTTGCTCCCGGAGGGAAGTAATCTCGAGAAAAGGGGCCGAGGAACTGGAAGATGCGCCACCAATCATCCCCACCGTCGCTGTCTGCTGGGCACGCTGGAACAAAATAAACAACGGCCATCAGTGAAACTCCAAAATCTGAAGATAAAAGTACCGCACGTAACTTACCAGGAGCGACAGCTCATGTTGAGCGACGGCCAGCTGCCGCCTAGCCTCTGACAGTTGGGCGCGCGAGCCACCGATGCCACGCGTGCCCCCAGCTTGGGGAAGCCCCGCATAACTCTCTCTCTGCCGCCGCAGGAAGTCGGCGAGGTCCTGCACCAATACACTCCCTTGCTGTCCAGGGAGACGTACGTGCCATTCCTCGAGCCTCGCCTTGCCGCGACTCTCCCTCCTGACGCGGCTCGGCTCGTCCGCACTCGCCCACTCATCGGCCAGGCCCGGGGTCCTCGCCATGTCCTGCACCAAGAAAGGGGTCCCACATCAGTCAAAAAGAACGCGTCCCCTGTCTAGGACGCGTCCATCATTTAAGTGCAACACTCACCGAACCCTTTCCCCCCTAGCACGGCTTGCTTCAAAACTCAAAATGGATCAAAGAGGGGGGAAACCAAGCACCTACCAGACCGTGTTCACCTCCCTCCGCGACATCGGGCCCCACGGGTCCCTCGGGGGCCCGAAGCGGCCCTTCCCCCTCCATAGACGCCGTTTCGTGCTCTGGCGCGTCCCTCCTTGGGCGAGGGGTCCCGCGTACCTCTCCACTTTCGCCGTGGTCCAGACCGCCGAACTCCATCGATCGAGGGGAAGAAGACAAAGACGGGCGAGCAAGTTTCGGCGGAAGGCGGGCTCGTTTGCGGGTAAGGCACGGAGAAGAAAGGCCACCCGTCGCTTTAAATTTGAATTTGAGGATTAAGACGCGTCCTCGCGCTTGGACGGGCCCAAAAGAAAGCGAAAAAAAAAAGGGGAACAAAAAACCCTCCATGCAAAGTAGTTCCCTCCTGTCCAAGGCAAAGTCCCGTAAAGCGTGAACAACGTGGTGTGAAAGAAAGTGCAGGAAGGAAAAGGGCACACGACAAAAGGAACCACACGAAATCCATTTCATACAAACAGTCAAAAGTACATCATACAGTGAGGACGGTGGGGTGTACAAACAACTCTCTAACTCTCACCACCACCCTCCTAGTCATCTCTCTCCTCCCTCCTCTGACGGGGATCCCTAGGGGGCCTCTGCGACCTCTGCGAACCCTGAGAAGCCATGCTCGCCTCTCCAGGTGGCACCATGCCAGCCTCCAAGGTGCGGCGACGCTGCTCGGCCGAAGAAACTAGAAAGCTGCCCACAGAAAAGGAACCGGACTGACGAAGTCGCGCCCCGCGCTCCTTCGCCCTCTGATACCGCTCCTCACTCTCCCGAAGTTTCCCCTCCGCCGTGCCAAGACTCAGCCGGAGCTCCGACACCTGGGCCACCAGAGCTCTCCTCTCGTCCCAATCTCGATATCGCTCTGCCATCCTGTACTCCCTTTCTTTCTCTATGATCTCTCTATCCCTCTCCCTCTCTCTCTCCACGGTCTCCCTATCCCTCTCCCTCTCCTCTCTATCCCTCATCGCCTCTCTCCTCGACAGCTCGAGGGTGATCCGCAGATCCACTACGTCACGAGGAAGCTCCTCAGCCTCCCGTCGCCGCTCCTCCTCTAGCTCCGCAATCCGGGCGTCACGCTCTGCCACCCAGGCATCGCGCTCCTGCTCAGCACGAACAGCACGGGCCAGGGCCTCCCGAATCTCGGCCACCTGTCAAAGCACGCATGCACCGTAAGAGAACAGTGATAGAAAGAAAGCAGCTAGAAGAGGGTCAGGGCTAAGCAAGCACTCACTCGAGCCTCGCGGTCACGCTCGGCCTCCTCAGCCCGAGCCACCGCATACGCCAGCTGCTCCTGGAGGGCAGAAACCTCCGGAGGAGGGCCCCGCGAACTGGAACCCGCTCCACCAGCCGTCCCGACTGCCACTGTCTGGTGGGCCCGCTGAAACACGGGGCAAACGTCAGTCAAAGGCTAAGCATCAAAAATCTAGGTCACAAAAAAATGCATTGCATAGACTCACTAGGATCTCCAACTCCTGTCGGATGGCCACTAACTGCCGCCTGGCGTCTGCCAGCTGGGCCCGCAGGTCGGCAATCATGTTGTCACGAGCATCCTGCATTGCACATAAGTTAGTGCCACATGCATATACATATAGAAGGGTGAAGCAGTTTCATTTCACTTACCCCTGCCATACCACCCAAGGAGAGGCGGTCCCCGTACGTAGCTCGGTACCGTCTCATGTAGTCTGTGATGTCCTGTACGTGGGACACCACTGGGACCCCGCCCTGCTGCCAGTCCTGGTACTGTGCTGGGAAGCGCGTGCGCCAGTCCACAATCTTTGCCTTCCCCTTGGTCTTCAGCCCGATGTGGGCCGGCTCATCTACATCAACCCACTCCTGGGCTAGCCCCAATGTCCTCATAACCAGCCTCAGCCGAAGCGGCTCGATCTCGTTCAGGCAATGGACCCACACGTCCCGCCTGAAACGAGGAAGACCCGCTACAACCCAAGGCTGGCCAGCGTCGCCCATGCCCAGGTAGGGTCTCCACACCACCTGCATCACCATACATACATCATGATAGTTACCATTCAGTCACATACATAAAAAACACAAAAAAATCATACGCATCATACCATGGCCTCAGGATACTCGCTCAGCTCCCGACGAAGTGACGCCAACTGGTAGCTGTGTGGTGCCGCTACCACGACCGGCCTCCACCGCCGCGCCAGAGGCACGGCCCTCCTGTTCCCATGTCTAGCCCTCCCCATCGGGAAATAGTAATAGCTCTGTAGACACGCCAAAATTGACATTACTTTGAGTATTTCTCATATTACCTTGTAATGCCCCATTTGACCCTCAAATTAGCTTGTTTGAGTGGTTTTTCCCATTTTCTTGAATTTCTCCTATTTTTCCTCATTTCCTCCTTTTTCTTATTTTTCTGAATTTTCTGGGCATTTATCTCTATTTTCTGAATTCACGCCCTCATCAGGGGCGTGTTTTTGAAACACGACCTAATCTAGGGCGTTTCTTCCCATTTCATCTATTTCTCTCCCATTTTATCTATTTTCTGAATACGTGACCTGGATAAGGGTGTTTTTTAATTCACAACTTCGCTCAGGGCGTTTCTTTGAGAAAGGACGACCTTTCCTGAGGGCGTCAATTCTTTTGGTTTGACCGGCTTCCCCCATTCTAAAACTTGAAATTAACGCCCTTCCCAGGGGCGTGTTTTTAAAGGTGAATTTTCCTGAGGCGTGTTTTACATTTTTCAAATATGGGGAGTTTTTATTTCTAAAATTGGTTTTGAAAGAAACGCCCTTGTGCAGGGCGTGTTTTTAAGAAACGCCCTCTGGCAGGTCGTCAATTTAACAATTGACGCCCTGACAAGAGGCGTGTTTAATCTTCTGGCTTCGCAGCCTTTCCCAGAGAGACTCCTGCTTCGTTTGGGCTCTTGCCCAGCTTGATCCTTTCCCCCTTGGGCTCTTGCCCGTTCTTATCCTTCTATCTTTTTGATTCGACCTATATAGGATTGCTTCTGCAGCTCTATTAGGTTGGATCCCCCTCTTTTCTTTTCTTCCTTCCCTCTCTCCCTCCGTTCTTCTTCTTTTTTTTGTTTTTGTTTCTTCTGTTTCTTCTTCTTTTCTTTCTTCGCAGGTTGCTGCTGCGTTGGCAGGAGGAGGCTTCCTGCACTTCAATGTTTATCTGCTGAGGCTTCCTCCCAAACGATCATCAGAGCTAACGCGCAGGCTTCTCTTATTCTCCTTCTTATTCCTTTCCTTTTTGTTCATATTAGTTTATACATGCATCATATTCATATTTTCTCTCCTCTATTCTTTCTCTTTTCTCAACTACGTTGAGGTCTCCTTAGTGCATCTCTTGCACATCTCCATGTTTTGCATACATTCATCATATTATTCCACACCCTCTTTGCATAGGGATTTAAGGGCAACCACCCTTAAGGTGTGTTCTTGCACATGCTTTCATGCTCATATATTTTTTATGAATTGATGCTACACTCACCATGTTTCTAATCCATATCTTTATTGGTGTTTGTCTTTATTTGCAAGGGTAATTAATTGAAGAACTCTCTTCATCGGCCGGCCGATTTGAAGAGAAAGGAGCACCTACAATCAACCGCACTCCAAGGTATTTTTCGCGATCTCTCCCATGCTTTCATTGTTATATTTTTGAGACCTCGTGTCTCTGGCGATCACACACTCCTCTTAGCACCTCGTGCTATTTCATGCTTTATTCATTCACTTAATATTTCTTTGTTTAAGTGGATTTATTAGAATCTACAAATTGGCGATCACGGTGGGACCCTTTATGTTCTTCTTTCATTACCCCTTTCCCCTTAGGCACCCGCGTGTGCCATCTCCCTTATTTGCACCCTCGGTGCGTCTCCCTTTTGTGCCCCTCGGGCACCCTCCATTGTGCTTTGCACTCTTCCCTAAGTGATTGGTCAGTTTGTTGTTTTTTTTTCTTTAGAATTCCACTTATTCAAGAAATTGATGAGCATGCTTATTCTGTTGATTGCCATGATCACGTGATTGTGAGTGTTTGTCGTTTCTGGCCGGGGAAGATTTTCTGGAAAAGAGTGAATTAACGCCCCTGTCAGAGGCGTGCTTTATTTAACGCCCTAACCAAGGGCGTCTTATTCATATTTTACGCCCTCTGACAGGGCGTTTTCCAGCATATATCCTGATTTCTCTTGGTTTTATTACGCTGCCTTTGAATTCACGCCCTTCTCTAGGGCGTTTCTTTATTGATTAGCGCCACACATTAAGGCGTTTCTTGTGATTTGACGCCCGCTGGCAGGGGCGTCCTTTTATTGATAGCGCCTCAGTCTAAGGCGCGTTTTTCTGCCCCTGGCCCCTCGCTTTGATTCACGACAGTCACATCGTCGTGTCTTTGGTTAGTAGCGCCCCCAGCCAGGGCGTGTTTTTACTGTGGGTTTTTTCATGCTGATTGATGCCTATATTTATTGATTGATCATATTGTGCTGATTGGCTTATTTTCCCTGCTGCATTCATCTTTGCATCGGTTTGAGAGACCTCCTCTCTCTTCATTAGGATTCCACACACCCTCTTGGAATCGGGACGACCCTCCATTGAGCATTCCGTCTCTTTGGACCGGAAATCCCTTTTCCAAGCCTCCGTAAGCCCCCGCACCCATGGATTCCCTCACGGACGCCGGGCAGGTTGTACCCTTTTGAAGTCCCGAGTTAGTTGGCCTATGCGTGGTGAGAGAGGATCCCTAGTTGGCATTGGAGTTCAACTCATATTGAAACTAGGTTCCCCCCTTGTGTGAATCATTCCAAACTTTGCTAAAATTCATTAATTCACCAAGGTTTAAACAAATAAAAATCAAGGTAACCATTCCAACTTGTGTGTTTCTTTGCAAATTGTTTGCACATTATTTGGATTGCATAATGGCTTACTTTGATAAACAAAACAACATGTTTAGTTCAATTCATGAGGATGATCAACCTAGCACATCTTATAATCCTCAATTTCAACATGTTCAACCTAATTCTCACCATTCTTTTAAAGGACCACGTCCTCATTTTTATGGTCATGTCCCCATGGGCAATGTCCATTCTCATGGTCCTCCTACTCAATTTCAGGCCACTATTCCCTCGGGACCGTCTCCTCCCAATGACGAGAAGGTCTCTCAAATCATCCATGCATTAGATCATCTTACCCCTCAACAGATCCAAGCCCTTAAGGCGGCCGTTGAGGGTGCATCTCATTCATCTCTCCCTCCTTCTAAACCTATTCGAGTGGCCCATCACCCACCTCCCTCTTCTATTCACACTCGGGTGGCCCATCATCCACTTACATCTCCTACTGTTCATGCTACTCGGGTGGCCCATCACCCGCCTCCTTCCATTCCTCCTCCATCGCGGCCCCAAGGCCCATTTATTCCTTGCAATCCGGCCCATCCAGGTTCTTCCATGGGTCGGCCCATTAATTCCCCTCCACGGCCTTTTTATGCGGCCCCTCCTCCTTCAAGGCCCTGCCAGCCCTCGGTTGTTCAAGTCACACCCCTCCAACAATCTCTGCTTGATAAGATTACTTTGATGGAGGAACAAATAAAGAGGGTCACGGCTCCTCCTACTCCAGTCAATCCTCTCCATGCCGCTCTGGACGAGATTACAAAGATGGAGAGAAAATGGAAAGATAGGAGGGATGATTATGGCGTCGGCGGTTCAAGTGAGCAAGAGCCGGCATTCGAAGAATCCGAGGCAGTATACGATGATGATGAAGCTCCGCAGGCACCCTTTCCGAGTTTCCTTAACTTTCTGCTTTCCCCATTTTCATTCGATGAACCCCCTGCTCAAGATGAAACCATCCCTGATCCAACCCCTATTTATGAGACTAATTGGTGTTACGATGATGGGTCGATACTTCAATCACCCACACCGGCACATTGTAAGTCTCCTCCTATCCTTGACACCGCATACATTACACCTCCTCCAGTTACACCATTAACCTCCGCAACACCGGCCTCCCCCAAGCCTTCCACTATTAAACCTCCACCCGTTAAGCCATCTACCTCCACACCATTGGCCTCCACCGAGCCTACCATTGAACTATCCCCAATTCAACCTCCCGTTATCCCATTACCACCATCCCTAAAACCCACTTTACCTACCCCACCATTTAACCCTTCACCCTTACCTATGGTTAATCCTGACCAGGATCCACCACTTTTTGCACTCGAGCTAACCCCAACCGCTTGCAAGCAAAGGGAGAAACTCGATGTGTTTGAACCTTCGCCTCCACTTACGCCAACACTTTCTACTATACCTCCGCCACTCACAAAGCCTTCCGCCTCCGCTTCACCTCCTTCTATTACTCGGAATGTGGGTGTTTCTGCAAGTATATGTGCCGAAGATGATCAAGAGCCGGGCAAGACAGATTTGGCCATGGCCGTGATGTTCAAGACCCAAGAATTTATTTGCCGGATGCCAATCCGGATTATTGTGCCAAACATGGTCGAAGGGGCCAGGTCACCACCATTGCTCAGAGAATGCCAAGCATTGATGCCATCCAAGGGCCAGGCAGGGCACCCTTTGTTCCATCTTCCAAATCTTGATTCCATTCCTCCATACAAGGGGCGAATGCCCATTTTGTTCAACACTTCTTGTACACCACAATTAATGGGCATGGCAATGCTTCATGTTCCAACTTTCCAACTCCCTCACATCATTGATCCTTGCCTTCCAAAGGGGTTGTCATTCATTAGTGAAGCTTCTTCCATTGGGCCAATTAGCTATTCTCTTTCACTACCGTGGAGGGGCAGTTATCTTGGCGCTAAGGGGCCGTCCCTTATTTGTTCCACTTTTTATTCCTCCATCTCTATCACTTTTTCTTCATGGGCCATTCCCAGGGTTAGGAGGAGGATCTCATCCTCTCGCCCTTCACATTCTTCATATTCTTTGCATTTCATGCATTCATCGCATCCATCCCATTGCATGCATTTGCACCTCCTGCTTCCCGGGTTTCCAAACCTGTATCTTCCCCGCCTTCCGGCACCTCCGGATATTCCGCACTTCCCATCTTATTCATCTTCATCTTTTTATCCACTATCCCTCGGGCAACGCGCCCCTTTCCATCTTATTCCTCCGGAACCTCCGGATTTTCCTCCTAATCCTCCTTCATTCCTTTCTCTGTTCCTCGGGCATCGCGCCCCTTTCCATCTTATTCCCCCGGAACCTCCGGATTCCCCATCTGATTGTCTCAGTCTTTTCCTTGGGCATCGCGCCCCTTTCCATCCTCTTCCTCCGGAACCTCCGGATCTTTCACCCCTCTCTTTGTCCTTTGGGCATCGTGCCCCTCTCCATTTGCTACCTCCGGACCTTCCCCTCGGGCATCGCGCCCCTTTCCACCACATTTCTCCGGAACCTCCGGACCTTCTTGGGCATCGCGTCCCTCCTTCCATCATTCCTCCGGAACCTCCGGATTCTCCGTCTTATTCTCTCTATCATTTTCCAGGGCATCACGCCCCTTTCCATCTCATTCCTCCGGAACCTCCGGACCATCCATCTTTCTTCTGATTCATCTTTCTGCTCCTCCGGGATATCACATCCTTCATTTTCTTCCTCATTTTTCATCATCTTTTTCTCTATTTCTTCCCAGGGCATCGCGTCCCTTCTTTCGTTATCCCTCCGGAGCCTCCAGATTCTTCTTCTGCTCATGATTCTCCTCCACCACCTCCGGACCCTCCAGATCCGCCTCCTTCCATCTACCAATTTCTTCTTCTGATTCCTCCTAATTCTGGGTCTGACCCAACTTCTTCCACATCCACTGCCTTGGGCATCTGCCCATTCTCTCACTGCTTTCGAGGCTTTAGTCCTCACTCATCCTTCTAATTCTTCACTTCTTCTGTAGACTGTTCCATGTGATCAGGGTCTCCGCGCCTTAGTGAGGGAGTTCTAGCCCTCGCCTCTCTTCCCTTTTCTCCTTATTCGTCTGAGTCTGGTTTGAGCACCACTCATTCTTGTTAAGCCACTCCCAAAATCCTTTGCTTCCAATCCTTTTGACTCCCAAAGAGGACAAATCCCATGATGATCAACCTCGCCTCTGACAGCTGCTTCTACAAAGGTTGCAAGGTAACATATTGACGTAAGTATGCATTTTTATGATATCATTACCTCATTACTTCACGCATGATTTTCAAGATCAATTGCTTCTTAACAAGATTAAGAGTGGTGTTTTAAACCTTTATCTTAAGCTTTTGTTTAATTTAAATCATTCTCAAAAGAGTCTTTAGGCTTGCTTTTGTAGCACTCTTGGTTAATAAGAACCCCGCGCTGGGAATTCAACATTCTCTCCCTGCTTGTTAAGATCAACCCTCAGCTGGGCACCTCACACACTTCACGGCGTCCTTGACCGGCTTCTTTAATAAAACACTGTTGCTACCTTGGCCATGCCATGAGTATTCCTGAAAGTCTTTTCCCTTCTTTACTCGGCCGAATGCAGGGGCAAGAGGTTGACGGATGAGATGACCAACCTAGGTAATCCCCAATACGAGAGGAGTCTCAAATAGGGGCAGTCTTGACCCAAAATCAACATCAATATGAGTTTTCATATGAGTTTTCATGATATACATCTAGCCAAAAGGGGTATTATGAACATCAAGTCATAATTTCGATAAATTCAAAATTGTGAATTATGGCATGACAAGAGTGGCAAAGTCCCCGCAGGGAAAATCCTGGTCGTATGCATGTCAAGGGTCTAAAAATTAAAGGCACAAAGCCCCGGCACAACAGACTACCTCTTTGAAGGGAACACCTTGGAAGGAATTCAAGTCCCGATATCTCCCATCCTGCATAAAGCTTATCTCAAATTATTCTTCTCTTCTCCCTCCAAGACCGAACATTTCTCAGGTATGGCCTTGGTAGGGGCACCGTTGATCAAAGACGGTTGGTTATAGGATGCCACTTTCAATGCACGTCCAGCTTTGGGCAGTTTTAGCGAAAAGGGAAGGAACAAGGACCCCTAGCCAGTGGTTCAAAACAACCCCTTTGATGCTGCATTAACAATGTCTAAGCCAAAATCCAAAAAAAAAATTGAATATTTCCCGATCAAAATCCCAACAAAAATTCAAAATATTTTCCAAAAAAAAATCTCCACAAAAATTCAAATATTTTCAAAACTCATAAAAATTTGCATATTCCAAAACTCATAAAAATTTACATATTTCCAAAATCCAAAAATTTGCATTATATTTTCTGATGGTGTTTTGCAGGAACAGCTTTGCAGAGACCAAAAGCACGGGATGAGTCCTATCTCCACTCATTGCTATCAATTTATTGATTCTCCCGATATTCTCATGACATGCCACCCTGGGCATTTTTGGTTATCATCTCCCTATATCATTCTGATTATCATATCTCATGATTATTCATCTCCAAATCTTTCAATCAACTCCTGCTCGTTTCATCTGATTACTCCGCCGATGGGCATTATCAGATCCTGATTGTTTAACTCCAATCTTTGATTAGCCAGATGGTCATCCTCATGACAAACAACAAATAATGATGCTTTGCTATGCCATGATTTGACTTATGCTGTTCATGATATATGCTATGATTGGTTGCTTTGATTCATGCTATGCATGCTATGCTTAAATGCCTTCTTCATTGTTTGATATCTTGTTATATCTTGGCTAATGAATTTTTGAGCGCAGGATAAGAAGCTCTTAGTCCCACCGGTAGGGCATCATCATCCAAGTCCCACGGTGCTTGCAGCTCATTTCTCAGTTCCCATGCTTATTGATATCACCATCTCCCTGTATGCATTCTACCATATGTTACATATGTTACTAGATTATATCAAGGACCTTGTGGCTTTGGTAAATCTGGGATTTGAGTTCCCCTTCATCAAAAACAATGATGATTCCAGAGAAGTCTTAGTCACACGGATAGGCCGTTGAGCCGTCCAAGACTGGGGACGATGGTTCCCTTTTTACGAGTTGGTGCGTGGATAAACGGGCTTCGGCTTAGTATCAGCTCGCAGAATTGGTTTCTTAACCCAGTCTGGGCAGATTAACAATATTATCCTTGATTATATTATATTTTCATTTGTTATTTTCCCTTTAGCCCAGCATGCATTCATGTAGGACTTTGAATTAACATTGGAAAATCATTCTGATAAGCTGATGTTGAGAGTTGAATTGATCTTAATCTTTCTCGATATGAGATTTTCATTGTCGAATTGGATCCTAAGTTCGTTTTATCGCTATTTTGGGTCTTTTCTCGAGAGCTCCTTGTTTGGATTTTTATCATCTTTTTTATCTCCTTTCCTTTGATCCACCTTGGCTGCAGCACGTCCACTGGTTGGTAACCGCTCCCCAATGGTGAAATCTACAGGTTTGTGACCTGGGGTACTTCCACCGCGCTGGAAGTTGATCATTTATTTTATCTCCTTCGTGCACCGCGTGCACACTCCCCCTTTTATCCAAACATTGTTGATTTCGTTGGATTTCCCGAGATTTACTTCATCTCGAGCTTTTGATTTGATTCTTATCAAGTGATGTTGATTGCGTGTCTCATCACACCTTGGCATCTACTTTTCAGTTTGCTACGCTCCCTTGCAAAGCAGACGCCAAGACGGGGCAGCTGTAGACACGCCAAAATTGACATTACTTTGAGTATTTCTCATATTGCCTTGTAATGTCCCATTTGACCCTCAAATTAGCTTGTTTGAGTGGTTTTTCCTATTTTCTTGAATTTCTCCTATTTTTTCTCATTTCCTCCTTTTTTCTATTTTTTTAGATTTTCTGGGCATTTATCTCTATTTTCTGAATTCACGCCCTCATCAGGGGCGTGTTTTTGAAACACGACCTGATCTAGGGCGTTTCTTCCCATTTCATCTATTTCTCTCCCATTTTATCTATTTTCTGAATACGTGACCTGGATAAGGGCATTTTTTAATTCACAACTTCGCTCAGGGCGTTTCTTTGAGAAAGGACGACCTTTCCTGAGGGCGTCAATTCTTTTGGTTTGACCGGCTTCCCCCGTTTTAAAACTTGAAATTAACGCCCTTCCCAGGGGCGTGTTTTTAAAGGTGGCTTTTCCTGAGGCGTGTTTTACATTTTTCAAATATGGGGAGTTTTTATTTCTAAAATTGGTTTTGAAAGAAACGCCCTTGTGCAGGGCGTGTTTTTAAGAAACGCCCTCTGGCAGGTCATCAATTTAACAATTGACGCCCTGACAAGAGGCATGTTTAATCTTCTGGCTTCGCAGCCTTTCCCAGAGAGACTCCTGCTTCGTTTGGGCTCTTGCCCAGCTTGATCCTTTCCCCCTTGGGCTCTTGCCCGTTCTTATCCTTCTATCTTTTTGATTCGACCTATATAGGATTGCTTCTGCAGCTCTGTTAGGTTGGATCCCCCTCTTTTCTTTTCTTCCTTCCCTCTCTCCCTCCGTTCTTCTTCTTTTTTTTGTTTTTGTTTCTTCTGTTTCTTCTTCTTTTCTTTCTTCGCAGGTTGCTGCTGCGTTGGCAGGAGGAGGCTTCCTGCACTTCAATGTTTATCTGCTGAGGCTTCCTCCCAAACGATCATCAGATCTAACGCGCAGGCTTCTCTTATTCTCCTTCTTATTCCTTTCCTTTTTGTTCATATTAGTTTATACATGCATCATATTCATATTTTCTCTCCTCTATTCTTTCTCTTTTCTCAACTACGTTGAGGTCTCCTTAGTGCATCTCTTGCACATCTCCATGTTTTGCATACATTCATCATATTATTCCACACCCTCTTTGCATAGGGGTTTAAGGGCAACCACCCTTAAGGTGTGTTCTTGCACATGCTTTCATGCTCATATATTTTTTATGAATTGATGCTACACTCACCATGTTTTTAATCCATATCTTTATTGGTGTTTGTCTTTATTTGCAAGGGTAATTAATTGAAGAACTCTCTTCATCGGCCGGCCGATTTGAAGAGAAAGGAGCACCTACAATCAACCGCACTCCAAGGTATTTTTCGCGATCTCTCCCATGCTTTCATTGTTATATTTTTGAGATCTCGTGTCTCTGGCGATCACACACTCCTCTTAGCACATCGTGCTATTTCATGCTTTATTCATTCACTTAATATTTCTTTGTTTAAGTGGATTTATTAGAATCTACAAGCTCCACACCTGCATCCATCATACATCATTAGTACAATAATTACATATTTAAGTGTGGGAATGCATAAATAAAATATTTACCTGAAGAAAAGGTGCGAAGCCACTGACTGTCGTCTCCTTCTCCGAAGTCTGGGAGAGATCAGCAATCAAATGGGCAAGCAGAGCCGCTCCCCACGCGTAGTGTCCCACTCTGTCCAGATCCGCCAAGATCCCGAGGAAACGGTAGTGGATGCCATCCCCCTTCGTCCCCAGCAGAAGGCGGCCCAAGAAGAAGAAAAGAAACCTCCGGAGGTCTAGATCCACCAGCTCCCGCTCGCTCGGGTCCTGGGTGAAAGCTGCACGAGCGTCTCCCTCCAGTCGTGCCAGAAACTCCGCTCTAGTCTCGCTAACCCGCTGGCGTGGGTCGACGAATCCGAGCGCCTCCATGATCTCCACTCGGCCGACTACCCTGCTGTCCCTGTCAGTCACGCTCGTCTCTAACCACAGCAGGTCCAGGGCACTCTCTCGGTAGTCGGGGTAAGTGACACCACTCACCGCCTCTCCGTCCACCCGTAGCCCGGTGATCCGAGCCACGTCCTCTAGTGTCGGCACCATGTGCCCCCAGGGCATCAGAAACGCCCGGCTCGGCGCGTGCCACCGCTCTCTCAATGCCTAGATAAGAGCAAGGTCGAGCCGAAAGGGCTCGATCCTGAGGAAGGCTCCAAAGCCCATGGCGTCCACACGCGCCCTCTGAAAGTCTGGCAGCCCACGGTATGCTGCCACCACTAGGGACCAGCTGATCCGTCCTTTCATCACACCCTGCACACCATAAAACCAATAAAAAATACATCAGCATCATAAATAATATTAAGCAATAACGCTATATATTCTACTTATTTATTTTATCTTTAAAACATTTTAGGATTTTTATGAGGCGTCCAGTACATTGGACGCCTCCTCTCTATTTTCCTTATTTTCTTTATAGAAAAAACCAAAAGAAAAAATATATATATATTATTATGGAGGCGTCCCATGTCCTGGACGCCTCCTTATTTTTAAATCCTATTTTATTATTTACGTAAATAAACAAATAAACAAAAAGAAAAAGAAAATGTGGAGGCGTCCAGGGCCCTGGACGCCTCCTTTCCCTCACTCCCCGGCCTTCTCTCACAGCCTCTCGCCCGTCCGTTTAGCCTATTGAACCACAGAGTGAGAGTTCCGAAGGGCTTACCGGGTCGTGATCATCCTCTCCCACGTCGCCAGCGCCCGCAGCGGCCTCCGCGGCCAGAAGAGGCACCTCCATCTCCTCCTCCGCAGTAATCTCCTCTGCTGCGGCCTCCTCGGCATCATCCCTCAGCCTCCTCGGACGACGAGCCCGTCGTTTCCGCTTCTCTCCACCCTGGCTCGATCCTCCTCGCTCCATTGGGACTAAGAATGGGCCGTCTGGGGTGACGGGGTCGTCAGAATGAACAGTACAAGTGAGCAGGGGGTGAGGCCCCCCATATATATATAAACCACTCTGATTGGGGCGTCCAGGCGCCTGGACGCCCCCACCTTTTTTTTATTTTTTTTCAAAATTCAAAAATTAGGGGCGTCCAGGCGCCTAGACGCCCCCAAAATAAAAAAACAAAAAAAATAATAAATAAAAATTTGGGGCGTCCAGGACCCTGGACGCCCCCAAAACAAAAAAAAACAAAAAAAATAATAAATAAAAAATTAGGGGCGTCCAGGCCCCTGGACGCCCCCATAATAAAAATTTCAAAAAAATATATAATAAAAGGAAAAAAAGAGATAAGCGTATGTATATAATCCAAACAAAAGAAAAAGAAAAAGAAAAACCACAAAAAAGATAATAATAATTAAGGGGACAAGGGTCCAAAACATCCATGCCAGATTTTATTCCATCAGAAAAGCAGAGTGAACTACATCAAGGGCTTAGGCGCCTTAGGCCTTAACTTCCCCAGTTCGGTTACATAAGCCCTCCACGGCTCACATTCTTCCCCCACGTGCGCTAAGGCCTTTCCCGCAACACTTGTCTTCCAGGGTGCTTTGACGGCCTTCGCTTCCTTCGCATCTGCTTCAGTACCCAACTCTCTCTTCTTCAAAGGAACGACGCCACTCGATAGTGGGAACGAATGGCGTGGAATGCCGACCTGGAGGCAGCATCGATGCGCGTTATAAAGGACAAACTCGGTCGCGCCGATCAGTTGAAGATCAACTTCGGGGGAAGGCCTCATGAGGAGATCAAGGGAAAGCAAACATGCCGGTGCGCAAGTAAAGAAGCCTTGTGTCACGGTGCGGAAGTGAGACCGCCAGTCTTCACGTTTCTTCAGCCACGGAACGTGGTTCACTACAGTACCACCGAACCCTAACACGTCGGCTATGTGATGAAGAGGGCTTTGTTGGAAGAGCTTCGAAGCGGTTGGCATTCCCTCACGGTGATCAAACTTGAAATGCAAATCCAGCCAGCAACTCAGGACAAGTGCGCAACCAAAAGGAGGCTTACCCATGCTCGAGGCAGTAAGGCCACTATACAGGTAGGCGAGGACAGCGGGTCCCACCCTCTTTCCACGCCAGATCCCGCAGATAGCACTCAGTTGGTCTTCCTCCACCATGTTGTCGGTATAAGGAAACAAGAGAGCACCCGCCAGACAAATGGTGAACCCCTTCATGATTCCCTCCAAATAGTCATCGTCTGGTGACCCTCTCAGGGCGTCCATGACCCACTCCGCAAGCTTTTGGAGATCGATCCCCTTTTGAGTACGGACCTTTCTGGCTGCGTCGGGCGGCATGAAGCTTCCAAGAACGCTTTCGGAAGTCCCCCGTGTCAGCATCCGCATAGCCTTCACCTTCCCGTCACTCTTGAATTTCTTCAATCCGAGCAGAAGTTCCACCTCCTCGAGGAGGATGGTCACCTCGAAGGTCGGGAAGATAAAAGTGTGGGTCTGGGGATGCCAGATCTCCACTAGTGCGCCCATAGCCGCCCAGTCCATACGAATCTTCTCATAGTGTTTGGCGTGAATAAGGAGCCCCTGCAGATGCCACTTCGAGAGTATGGCCCTCATGCCGATGGAGATGTTGGAAGTTAGCTTTGAAAGCCATGGCAGTTTGGAAAACTTCCTCGGGCCTGGGAAGAGTGGATATGGCTGGAAGAGAAAAGAAAGAAGAAGAAAGGAAGGAAGTAAGAAGAAGGTTCACGTGGAGAAATTTGAAATGAATCAGCTTACCATATGCGACATGATCGTCCCACTCAAATGACCCTCGAGGTCGGAGAGTCGCCTGATCTCGCTGCTAGGCCTGCTCCTCTTCATAACCCGGGAAGACTCTCCTTCCATCCTGAAAATCTCTAGATTCTCCTCTCTTTCCTCTCCTGAGCTTCCAAAACCCACCTTGGTGCTTTTGAATGAACTAGCCTAAGGGGAGTTCTTATAGGAAGGGAAGATCGCTACAGGACGCAACATGTCACATCGGTGGTCATTGTCAAGATTTTGTCTGGATCTCCTTTGTACTGTGGTGCGATTCTGCTGTGATTCTGCTACTTTCTGATGTTGCTAACCTTTGCTAGTCTGTGCAGGTTTTACTAACGGACGTCTTTGTCCTGTCTCCTGTCCCACCTTTCAATGGTTGGTCTCACCATGTCATGCATCATAGTATACGATACCTACGCTACTAGAACATGTCAAGGACCTAGCGGCCCGAACAAATCTGGGATTTGAGTTCCCCTTCAACAAAAAATAGTGATGATCCCGGAAGAATTTGGGTTGTACGGATAGGCCGTTAACTTGTGGTAGCATGGGGACGACGGTTCCATTCAGTGAGTTAGTGCGCGGATAAACGGGCCCCAGCCCAGTGTCGGCTCACCGGATCGGTATCCTGACCCGTTCCTAACAAGTTGACAATATTATCCTTGGCTATTTTCTATTTTAGTTTGTTTTAAATTTTTATTTTAACCCAGCATGCATTCATATAGGACTTTGATTTATTGCGGAAGATCATTCAAGTGATTCGATTGCGAAGGCCGTTGTGCTTCAATTCCTACAAATATGAGATATTCCACTCCGAATGAAATACTAAGTTTCCTTGAAACGGCCCTACGCTGCTCTTCCAAAAGTGACCCTTGTTTGGACAGACCCTCAGATATTCTTTTACTTTTTACCTTGCTTGACCCACCTTGGCCGCAGCACTTCCACATTGGCTGGTAACCGCTCCCCAAAGGTGAAACCTGCAGGTTTATGACCCAGGTACTTCCACACCGAGAAGTTGGTCTCTTTTTGTTTCGTGCCTGAGCGCACATCTCACCCTCCCTTATTTGACCTCCGTCCAAGCAATCGTCAATATTTGAAAGACCTTCTTCAAGGTCGCCTCATTGAAACTTCAAGAAAGATTCCAGACAGTAACGTCAAAAGCGTGTCTCATCACACCTTGGCATCAACTTATCAGTCCGCTCCCACTTCATTTCACTCCACTTCGATACCATTCCACTACGTGTCGCTCCCTTGCAAAGCAGACGCCAAGGCGGGACAGCTGTAGACACGCCATTCTTGACGTCTCCTGAGAAAGTCTCATATTACTATACAACGCCCCGCGACGGCTTACGCATTTCGAATCTCTTAAATACTTCCTTTTCTTGGGTCTTCTTCTGCCTTTTCCGGCATCCAGAATCGTCTCGTCACGGCATTCGGACGGCATCAACACAAGTCAGACGCATCAGGAGGTTCCGGAATCAAGAAGGGTGTCTGCCAGGCGGCCGCCAACGCCTGAACTGAGGACCCGGGTGGGTCTTAATAGGGGCGTCCAGGCCCCTAGACGCCCCCATTCTTTTAATTTATTTTATTTGTTTTTCAGAGCCCAAAAATAAATTAAAAAATATATATTAATGGAGGCGTCTAGGCACCTGGACGCCTCCATAAAAACTAATATAAAAAAATATGTAAAATGCCAGTTGGCATAAAAGATAAAACATAAATAAAATATATATATTAATGGAGGCGTCCAGGCCCCTGGACGCCTCCATAAAAACAAGTATAAAAAAATTAAAATGCCAGCTTTGGTATAAAAACAAAATAAAATAATAAAAAATAATATATTTATGGAGGCGTCCAGGCCCCTGGACGCCTCCATCAACTCCCTCACGGGCGCCGCCCACCGAACGACGGTTTGTCGTGTGTGAAAAAATCCAAATTATGGAGACGTCCAGCCCGCTGGACGCGCCCATTTCAAAATCACGAGGCGCCGCTCACAAAACCACGCGTTGTGTCAAACCGCGTGCGGCCGCCGGTGGTGTTCGGTGGACCTTTTAGGGGCGTCCGGGGCCCTGGACGCCTCCACAAAAATATTCCGAAAAAATGAATAAAAATAGAATAAAATATTAGTTCGGCCCTGATGGAGGTGTCCAGGGTCCTGGACGCCTCTACCCTCCGGAGCCCTATAAATAGAGGCCCACCCCCTCAGTTCTGGAGGAGTTTCGAAGAGATCCGATAGGCTGCCGGAGCCCAGAGGCTACCGGAGTCATTTTCTAACCCGTGGGGTCTTTTGTAGGTGGAGGTTCTACCGGCTTCTCGGGTGCCCACGCTAGCGAGAGGAAGGTCGTCTTCATCCACCGCGTTTCCACGCCATTCCTACGCTGCCGGAGCTCCGCCGGATTTCACCATCGGCACATCCAATAAGCCAATCCTTTCCTTTTCTTCTTAGTTCTTTTACATTCATCATCTCGCATCATCTATCCCCCTTCATAAGGGCGCCTCTTCTTATATACTTCTTGCATCCATCATCTCATTTTCCTCCTACTCGAGTCCGAGAGGGGTTTAAAAGACAACACCAACCAAGTGTGTGTCTTGCCATCATTTCGTTATTTTTATCGCAAGGATTTGAATACTACACCTTCATCTTTCTAATCCACTCGTTACTTGTTTGTCGTTATTTTGCAATGGTACCCAAGGAAAGCCCTCTCCGTCGGCCGGCCGAAGGGGGAGGAAGAAGCAACCCGCCATCTCCCGCTCTTGAGGTAGGCGCGATCACTTTCTTTATTTTGGGATCTTTCGGCCCCTGGCGATCACATCTTGCTCTTGAGGCCGCGGCGAGTCACTTCCCCAATGGCCGTTTAAATTCCCGTTCTTATACTCTCTTTATATTCTGTTGTATTCTGCTCATATTCTCGAGGCCGCGGCGAGTCACTTCCCCAATGGCCATTTAAATTCCCGTTCTTATATGTTATATTCTTATCTATTCATATTCTCGAGGCCGCGGCGAGTCACTTCCCCAATGGCCGTTTAAATTCCCGTTCTTATATATTATATTCTTATCTATTCATGTTCTCGAGGCCGCGGTGAGTCACTTCCCCAATGGCCGTTTAAATTTCTGTTCTTATACTCTCTTTATATTCTATTGTATTCTGCTCATATTCTCGAGGCCGCGGCGAGTCACTTCCCCAATAGCCGTTTAAATTCCCGTTCTTATATGTTATATTCTTATCTATTCATATTCTCGAGGCCGCGGCGAGTCACTTTCCCAATGGCCGTTTAAATTCCCGTTCTTATATATTATATTCTTATCTATTCATGTTCTCGAGGCCGCGGCGAGTCACTTCCCCAATGGTCGTTTAAATTCCCGCTCTTTATATTCTCCTTATATTCTGTTATATTCTTATCTGCTCATATTCTCGAGGCCGCGGCGAGTCACTTCCCCAATGCCCGTTTCAATTCTTGCTATTTATTTTCTGCACCATTCCCGTCCCCTCGAGGTCGCGGCGAGTCACTTCCCGCTATGGCCGTTTAACCCCCATATCTTGCTATATTACATTTGTCCCGCTCGCCCCACCGGAGCAATCTCCCATGGTGGCCCCTTCTCTTTTCTCTTATTTCTGTGTTGCAGCAAATAAAAAGAAGGAGCCCGCGCGCTCCGCGTCCTCTCCGCTACCCCGAACCGCGTGACGTCGCTCACAGTATTAAGGATAAACAATTAGACAAAACTGATGTTATCCAAGAGCACCACAGATTCAGATTTTATTATAGAGATCATTGATGGAAGCCAATTGTTAAGCCTTTTACGAGCAATCAAGTGCAGCTTGCACCTTTTGACGTGAGAGTGCACGTTGATTAGACGTCGGCACCCCCAGTTACTCAGTGTAGCTCACCATTCTACCTTAGCCAGAACAGAGGTAGCATGGCACTTCATGACGTTGTCCTTTCCACTTCTTTGGTGAAGGAACTGAGTTTCTCGGTGAAATCAATGCCATTACTCTGTCTTGATTTTTCTTCCAAAACGCAGTAGAGTTAAAAAAGGCACTTCATGACATATCTTACCTCATTTCTTTTATGAGGAGATATATTTCTCAGTGAACCAATGTCATTGCTCTGAGATAATTAGCTCTTCTAAAAATAGCAAATCAGATTGTTTAAAGACAATACTTAGCTGAAGTTTCTCAATCAAGAAGGCCCTTTGTGCTAACGATAAACGTTCAGCTGCAAGAGGGTAAAGTAAGTTAAGAGCATGAAGGACTTGTTTAAGTCTATTAAGCCTGAGTGCAGACACTTCAAGATAGTTAAACTCAAAAGCTCAAGAAATCATTAATTTTAAACCAAAAGCTTCCATGTTTAGGGCAGTCATAAAGCTCCAAAAAGGAATATTCTTCTTGATGATATACTCTGATAAGCAACTCAACTATAAGCTGAGAATCCTCTAAGACATTCAAGGCATTTAAGGAATTCTGGAAGCATTCAACTGATGGTTCAAGGAATGGTAGGTTTCAGACAGTCCAAAGGACAGATGTGTAGAGTAGGAGTGGATAGAGAGCACTCCCCCTAAGAATATGCAATTTGTATGGAGAAATTTAAGAAGGGGCAGTATGCAAAAAAGTCAATTTGATGCTCATGATAACTCCCCCTAAACTTATGCATGAATTTCTAAATGTCTTAGTGAGACTCACAGAGGGAGTATGCAACCGTGGACCAATATGGGAGATTGACCCATGGTACTGGGCGGAGGTAAGTCCTCACGCATAGTGAATGCTTTCAGTTAGACTTAATCCAACTTTTCACAAGTCACCATTCTATATACTTAGGTCGCAACAGTAAGAGTGCAGTCAATGCTGGAAGGCTAGGAAGGGAGCAAGATTTTGGTCCCTTGACATGATGCATAATGAGATTCATGAGTCCACAAGATGATGTTTCAAGGTGCATACATATGCAAGCTAAACTGAAATGCAGACACGCAAGCTCCCTCTTTAGATGTAGCCAAGGCAGACATCATCAAAAGTAATGTTCAAGTATTTCGTATGGCTGGTTAGCAGGAAGCAGACATCACTCAACATTAGATTAATTCATTCAGCAAAGCATATTTTTTTCATGATCAATACAGCTGAGGTAGGTGATCTCTGCTACAAGATGGAGGTATTGATCCAAAGACCCAACTCACGCAAGGTGCTGTCTTCCATATAGGCTTGGCCCATCAATCCAACATACAGCTTTTGATATACCAGAGCTTAAACCAAGAATATACCATTCAAACATTTAGACTTACATTTTCAAGGACCATGGTTCAACAGTTCAGTGAAACACAATCTGCTTGCAGGACTTATTGAATACAGAACAGACCTATAATGCAATGACTACAATGCAAGCTTACCATGTAAAAGGTTGAACATAAATTAAACAGTCTATTTACATACATGTGCCTTGAGCATTCATTATGAGATTGAACCTTACTCAGCTCCAAGGCACCTGCAACCATAATTCTCATTTTGAATTTTGTTGTACCCAAGCTTGCTTGGGTCCTTGTGGGGTAGCTCTTTGGTCAGCTGCATTTCTCTTTCTTAATACAGTCAAGTCATCTTCCCTCATTGTATAGCAATCATACATCTCATGCCCATTTTTCCCACAATAAAAACAACGCACAAAAGATTGAGTATTCTTCATATGAGCACGTGGATGTGCGTTTGGCTTTTGTGGGTGCACAAGGAAGTTACCTCCTTTGACATGAACATGGGCTCTGCCTTTCAAGTGCCAACGGTCTTGGACTATATGGCCGAACTTACCACAATGGAAGCAGCAGGGAGGCGGACCTCTCTTGTTGACGGTTGGGTGAATCGACCTGCCTTTCTGGGTGCGTCGAGTGATCTGACTACCCATGGGGCTGTGAGCAGGATTGTGCTGAGCATGAGATTGAATCCTACCTTGTAGATGCCAACCGTCACGAACAGTGTGGCCAGTTTTACCACAGTGGAAGCAGCATGGAAGAGGATTTCTTCTGACAGCCCTTGAAGGTGCCGACCTATTCAGATGGGTGTATTGACTCGCAGGGTCATACATGGGCTTTTGAGCATGAGTGTGCAGAGAATGCTTTCTCCTAGTGTTGACCTGCCTCTTGCCATTGCTTATTGCATTGTTTCCTCTGATCTTACCTACTATTGATTCATCATGTCTCAAGATAAAGCAGTTACCCATAATATGTCCAGGCTTGTTACAATAGAAACATTGAACATTCAATTTATGAGAAGCATGGTGTTCATCGTGGTGTTTCCTAGCATGCATGTCAACATCAATAAAATCATTTTTCTGTTTTGGTTTGGAGGCTTTCCTTTTCTGGCCTAGGTTCTGTTTCTGGTTTTTCTGAGCAGAGGGCCATTGTTGAGCTTGATGATTGGTAGGTTGTGTTGAAGGAGTATTGGAGGTGCTGGCCACATTGGAGCTGGAAACAAAAGGAGTAAAGGTCTTAGTTCCAAAGGGTTTCTTATTTTTTGGATCATAACCAAGACCTTCTTTCTGAAAGTTTATTTTAGTTCCTAGAAGTCTGTCCAGATTTTCAGTGCCTTCTACAAATTTAGACAAGGATTTGTTCAAATTTGTGATCTCTTCCTTTAAGGATGAGATGTGCAATTTAGAGCTAGCAAGCTCTGCCTCGTAGGCATTGACATTGTTCTTCAGTAGGCCATTCATTTCCTTGTAATCTTTAATTTCAAGTTCTAGCACATGTGATTTTTCAGATTCATTTTCATCGATGTGCTTTCCTTTTTCATGAATGAATAACCTGTCTTTCAGGACTTTGATTTATCTCTTGAGTTCCTCATTTTCCTCAATGAGCTTGTCATTGTCAACCAGTTCATCAAAGAACTTCTGATCATCGGACATTGAGTCCATCTCTTTTCTGAGCCCATTTTCATTTTCTACGAGTTTAGAGATCTTAGTCACAAGAGCTTCATTTTCCTCTCTTAAGGAAGCAATCTGTTCCTTATGCATGTCTACATCAAACATCATGCATTCATTTGCTCTTTCAAGTTTGGCACATATTTCACAAAAAGATTCATGAACATTGCTCTTAAGACCCTTTTTCAGTTTTTTATATTCTGATCTGATTTTCTTATACTGTTCAGCTAGATTCTCATAAGCATCCATGAGGTCATCAAATGTAAAATCTTCAGGTTCGGAGCTTACCTGAGATGACGGGGTGCCTGGCTGGTCATCATTGTCACCCATCAAGCAGTTGAGCTTCTCTTGCTTTTTGTGGATGCTGATCAAGCCATCCAGGATTTCTTTGGCTGAGCTACAACTGAGAACAAATGGAGCTGCGTTGGTGTCTACTGCTTCTTGCATCAAGTTCAAAGCAGTGAGATTGTCAACATGTTTGGACTTGTGTTCATTAGTCCATTTGGCTTTATTTGCTGGCAAGCTGGAAGGACCATTGGTAAGAATCCTCCAGAGGTTAGGATCACGTGAGGTTATAAACCTGCACATTTTTCCTAGCCAGTCACTAAAATTAGAGCCATTGAATATCGGAAGGGAAGGCATTGAAAACTGATCAACCGGGGAATACATGATTGAGTTGCACTAGGATCCTCTCTGTAGATCGTTGGATCTGAGAATGACAGAGCTAGGCTCTGATACCAATCGTTGGTTCCGATGGGTGCAACCAGATCTAGAAGGGGGGGTTGAATAGATCCGCTAAAAGACTATGACCAATTAAAAACTTTAGCTAATTAATTCATAAATAACAATCGAGTGCACATGAGGCACTTAGACATAAAGCACAGCGGAATGGGTAGATGACTCAAATGAAAAAGGCAAAGCACGGTCCTATGAGATTGAATGTTTGAAGCAGAAACCAAGATTACATACGTTAAAACACACACACCAACCTGTGAATGGGGATAGAGAAGATGGAGCAATCTCACAAGGAACAACCCACTGCACAGTGCATTTTTAAGGTGGTTCAGTCTGCAAACCCGTAGACCTACGTCCACCCCTCACCAACCGGTGAGGCTTTACCACACACTACAAACGCAGCTCCACTTGGGGACGACGCCCCAAACTACAGACCAGAGAGAACCCTCAGTCTATCTTCCTGCACATAAACTGGCAGGGGAGGTTTCCTACACATAAACCGGTAGGGACGGTTTCCTACACATAAATCAGTAGGGACGGTTTCTAATGGAATGTGATAAAACAAAAAACACAAAATAAAAATACTGCAAGTGCAGTGGGAAAACAACTTTCCTGATATGAAGATGAGGCAAAGGAAATGCACAATCAGAAAAGGATAACTAGACGGTGGCTTTGGATTTTGCTCTTGTAGTACCTTGGAACAGATCCGGACACAAGTACGATCTGGGTTCTCCTTAGGCTCAGTCTGGACGTGAGAGGGGCTGCACTCCTCTCTTGGATTCTTTCTTTCTTCACAGCTCGAGAGACACTTCGAATGACAGTGCAAGATTGCGAGATAATGAGGACAGAGCTGGATGGCTAAGTGAGTGGTTGGCTGGCTGGCTGAATGAGAATCCTACTCAGATCTTTCTCACGTTATGCTCTCTCTTTCTCATGATTGATCTTTTACTTCGGCAGCAGCGATAGCAGCAATAACTCCTTCAAGCATGGGGTCCCTTTTTATAGCCCCAAGTAGCCCTTGGTAGCATCTGATTGGCCAAAGAAATAATGAGAGTAGGTGCTCCCAAGTAAGATCTGCAGGATCTTCTTTTCTACAAGCTGGGCAGTAAAGGACGTCCTCTTGTCCTATGCAAGCTCAGAGACAGAGCAGCTGATTGGGTGGAGGCAAAAAGTTACGTACCCGGAAAGGTGACTTTTTTCACAAATGGTAGCTTGCCTTTCCACTGACCAAAAGGACTGATATAGCAACCAATGATTACCAAAAAGTTGACTGACCAAGGAGACCTTTCTATACCTCAAAAGATGTGTTTTTGGACACTTGCGGTTCTTATTTTTGCTCTCTGGATCACCTAGTCGAAATGACAGAAAACTGCTTAAAACGGAGGTAGTTTGGCTCACTGAGATATTTCATCAAACACCTTCTGTTGATTCAATAGGGTCGGTGCAACTTCTGGACTTGAACAGTGAGGTCGGTGCAGATAAGATCCTTGGCCCTTTGGCAAGGTCAGTGCAACTTTGGATTTCTTCAGTGGAGGTCGGTGCAGGTTACTGTTCTACCAGGCATAGGTAAATGCACATATGAAGCTTGGTCTTCGGCAGGGTCGGTGCACATCAAAAGCTTGGCCTAGGCAGGGTCAGTGCATATTAAGAGCCTCTTCAGTAGAGATCGGTGCACATTTAGATATCCTTCAGATGAAGTTGGTGCAAGCTTCAAGGTCAGTGTACGCTTTAAGGTTCCTCGCATGCAGGTCGGTGCACATCATGAACTTCCTCAGTAAGGTTTGTGCATATTGAGGAGCAGGGTCCGTGCACACTAGAACAAACTCGGTGCACATCCATGCTACGAGCACTCAAGGTCGGTGCATATTCTGAGGAAGGTCGGTGCACGCTTCAGTTCCACCAGATATAGGTTAGTGCACATAAGTAGGTCTATGCATATCACTGTTTGTAGCATAGAAGTCGGTGAACTTCCTGAGCAAGGTCCGTGCACACTTTGAACTTCAGCAAGAAGGTCGGTGCATATCACTGTTCCAAGCACACTTCACGGTAGGTGCATATTTAGAGCTTAGCACACCATGGTCTGTGCACATTTCTATTGGCTTCATGCAAGTCAGTGCACGGTGCATGTTTCATTCTGCCAAAGCAAGGTCGGTGCACATCACTGTTGAGGTCGGCGCACGTTTCATTCCTACCCAGGCAAGGTCGGTGCAAGTTGTGAACAAGGTCGGTGCACATCTTTGTTTCTACCCAGTCACGGTCGGTGCACATTTGAAGCTGACCGATATGAAGGTTGGTGCATAGACAAGGTCGGTGAAACTTTCTTGCATGAAGGGCAGGGTCGGTGCAGCTTTCATTCTTGGAGCATTCAAGGTAGGTGCAACTTTTATACCAATGCACATGAAGGTCGGTGCAAGTCCAGAACAAGGTCGGTGCAAGTCACTGTTTGAGCTTAGTGAGCTCGGTGCACATTTGAGTTTCTGCCCCGTCAAGGTCGGTACATGTCACTGTTCCAGCACGTACAGGTCAGTGCACATTTGTGTTTGTGCCCAAAATAAGGTCGGTGCAGATTACTAGGTCGGTGCACATTTTAAAACTTCTTCAGTTTCTTCAGTTCCTTGGAGCAATGACCTTAAGTAAGATCTACCTTGATTTCTGTGCAACCTCTTGCCTTGATTTCTGTGCAGTCTCTTCCCTTGATTTTTGTGCAACCTTTTGCCTTGATTTATGTGCTATCAGTTGCCTCATTTTCTGTCCACCTATAAGTAATATCACTTATCTTGGTTTTTATGCATCCAATTGCCTCGTTTTTTATGCTACCATGTATCTTGAGTTTCTCTTCAACTTGGAGGGTTCTTGCTCTATATTTGGAATTCAGCCTTGATTTTTGTGCAGCCACTTGCCTCAATTTTTGTGCAGCCAGTGTCTTGATTCTTGTGCATCCATTTGCCTCATTTTCTGTGTCATTCTTGATTTCTTATTCTTTGCTTACAATGACTTGAAATGTAAGAGTGTTGACATCATCAAATGTAAATGAGACTTATTAATGAGTCATGGTCAGACATCATCAAAACAACATATATCCAACAGGAAGCCTTGTTATCTGATGTCTAGTCGAGTCATATTGTAATTTTTGATTTTCTTGAGTCTTATGATGTAAAGAGGTCGAAGGCAATGGTCTTATGTATTTTATTATTCTTATTATGAAATAAGGTTGTCGTTTGAGGAAATACTTGTGCAATTACTTTTATGTGACTGTCTTGCATTCTGATTATATTGCTCGCTTGAGGCGTACTAGCCGACTGTCCCTTTTCCCGAGATTCCTTTCGCTGTATTAAAAGCTCGGGGCTTGACAGTTAAATTGGTATCAAAGCCTAGGCCTAAGGACTCACTTATTCCGAGGAAAGATGTCATGTCATGGGTTAAGTCCAAGGTTTTAGGACCCGCACCTATGAAACAAGGAAAGAAATATCCAACCTATGAGAGAAATTGGGTAGAACCCAGGATGAGATAGTAATTAGAAATTATCTCTCGAATTAACCCTACCAATTCCATAGGAGTTGACAAATTTATTTCCTCTTCTCAGGTACCTCATTCTTACAATGGCATACCATGTTGATTGGAACGGAGTGCAACAAACCGTTGCAGGTCTCACCCAGGCTTTGCAATCTATTGCCCAAGCAGGCGCAAGGGTAGGGGCTGGTGATCTGCATCGCAACTATCGGAGTCTAAACCCTCCGTGATTGTATGGTTCCTCCAATCCATATGAAGTTGAGAACTTGATCGATGAAATGAACCATATATTTGAGGTCATGCAATGTGCCGACCAAAAAAAGGTTCGTCTTGCCATATTTCAACTTAACAAAGATGCGCGCACATGGTGGAAGTCTATTCTAGCACCGCCTCAAGATGTACCACACACTTGGGAAGGATTTCTCACACTATTCCGAGCTAAATACTTCTCAGAGCATGTTAAAGAAAGGAAGGCGGCGGAATTTACCTCCTTAAGGCAAGGCATGATGTCCGTAGCGGAGTATGAGCTCCAATTTTCTCGCCTAGCACCTTATGCTCAGCATTTAGTGAGCACTGATCTTCTAAAAGTAAATCGTTTCATGGATGGGTTAAGGCTCGTCTTCATTCAACAACTTGGCTCGCAAAATATTCGGACCTATGCGAAAATGGTTCAACGAGCCCATCTATATGAAAGGACCTTGGAAAAGGTCAAGAAACTCAAAGGCAAAGGGGAGGAGCCGAGCCGAAAGTCAGATCGGCGAGGAAGAAGAGAAGAGAAATTTAGCATCACTTACAACTCTCAAGACAACAAGAAGAGATCCCGGAACGGGAGTGGTAGTGGCTACCACTAGAACAAAAAGGTGAAAGAGGAAGACATGCAAGTCATGGCGGCTTGCACATTCTGTGAGAAATTCGGCCATGCGGCCGATGAATGCTGGAAATGCCTAGGGGCGTGTTTACGATGCGGCAGCCGGGAGCACCGCATGCCGGATTGCCCTCTCATGAAGGATCAATCTTCCAGTGGTGGACGCAAGCGTCAGGCTCGTCTTAACACTGTTATGGATGATGAAGAAATGCCCAAGAATGATGGGCTAATGGAAGATACTATTTGCATCTATTCCCATCCTGCATTCGTGTTATTTGATACTGGTGCTTCTCATTCCTTTATATCTGCTGTTTTGCAAAAACCTTGCCAGTTTCATCAGTTCCTTTACCTTCGAACCTAACTATCACTACACCCTTAGGTCCTAGAACTAAACTTACAACTTACTACCCCGATAGTGAGGTAGTTGTAGAAGGTCATAATCCTCCCGCAAATCTCGTATGCCTTGACATGGAGGGCTACGATGCTATCTTAGGTGTAGATTGACTTGTAGACCATGACGCCTATATAAATTGCCGCAATAGAATAATCTCTTTTCAAAAATCAGGTCTTCCAAGATTTTCCTTCCTTGGTATCAAATATAGGAAGCATCCTACCATTATTTTATCTCTTCATGCTTGCAAACTCATTTGGCAAGGATGTGAAGCTTTTCTTACCTCCGCAATCACTACCGAGTCTAAGGAAATCATCTTAAAGGATATTCCCATTGTGAATGAGTTTCCCGATGTGTTTCCATCAGATTTACCCGATTTACCACGCGAAAGGGAAGTAAACTTCTCCATTGAACTCGTTCCTGGAGCAACACCTGTTTCAATAGCGCCCTACAAGATGTCTCCTACAGAACTCAAGGAATTGAAGAAACAACTTCAGAAGTTGTCAGACAAGGGTTTCATTCGACCTAGCACATCCCCTTGGGGTGCGCCAGTTTTATTTGTCAAGAAGAAGGATGGATCTCTCAGGTTATGCATCGATTATCGGCGACTAAATCAACTTAATTACTATCAAGAATAAATATCTGCTGCCATGTATCGATGAGCTCTTTGATCAAATTTCGGGAGTAAAATATTTCTCCAAGATAGACCTCAGGTCAGGTTATCATCAGCTCAGGATCAAAGACGAAGACATATACAAGACTGCTTTCCGGAGCAGATATGGGCACTATGAATTTGTGGTAATGCCGTTCGGGTTAACCAATGCCCCGACAGCATTTATGCAACTAATGAATAATGTCTTCATGCCTTATCTCAACCAATTTGTGGTCGTCTTCATTGATGATATTCTTATATACTCTAAAACTAAAGAGGAACATGAATAGCACTTAAGAATAGCCTTGCAAACACTCAGAGAGCATCAACTCTTCACAAAGCTTAGCAAATGCGAGTTCTGGCTAAAGGAGGTCTCTTTCCTTGATCATATTATTTTAAAGGAAGGTATCGCTATCGATCCTTCTAAGGTGGAAGTAGTTAAGAATTGGAGCCGGTCGACGACCGTGTCAGAAATTAGAAGTTTTATGGGTCTGGCTAGTTATTATAGGTGATTCATTAAAGATTTTTCTAAAATCGCCGTCCCTTTGACTAGACTCACAAGAAAGGAGAACCCTTTTATATGGTCAAAGGATTGCGAAAAAAGTTTCCTAACTCTTAAAGATCACTTCAGCCCCTATATTGACACTGCCTATTGAAGGCGGTGGCTTTGAAGTCTATATCGATGCATCTGACATTGGCCTGGGATGCGTTCTTGTGCAGAATAAAAAGGTGATTTGCTATTCATCAAGGCAGTTGAAGCGTCATGAAGAAAACTACCATGTGCATGATCTGGAGCTAGCTGCTGTTATATTCGCCTTGAAAATTTGGCAACACTACCTTTATGGGGAGAAATTAACTATATTTTCGGATCATAAAAGTCTAAAATACCTCTTCACCCAAAAAGAATTAAACATGAGACAACGTAGATGGTTGGAGTATCTCAAAGACTTCGACTTTACCATCCAATATCATCTAGGCAAATCAAATGCTGTAGCTGACGCTCTTAGCAGAAGACCTATGGCAACTCTGGCTAGCCTCAAGAAAGGTATGACATATCTTATCGAGGATTTTGCTCATTTGAATCTGGATGTTGATAAAGAAGAGAAAGGATGTATACTTGCTAATATAAGGTTGTGAGCGATGTCACGCGGTTGAGAAATGATGCGGAGCGCGCGGGCTCGTTTTGTTTACTACAACACAGAAATAAGAGAAAAGAGAAGGGGCCACCACGGGAGATTGCTCCGGCGGGGCGAGCGGGACAAATGCGATATAGCAAGATATGGGGTTAAACGGCCATAGCGGGAAGTGACTCACCGCGACCTCGGGGGACGGGAATGGTGCGAGAATTAAATAACGGGAATTGAAACGGCCATTGCGAGAAGTGACTCGCCGCGGCCTCGAGAATATAGCAGGCAGATATAGAAGCAATTCAAGATATACAAATAGAAGGACAGAATTCAAACGGCCATTGCGGGAAGTGACTCGCCGCGGCCTCGAGAATATAGCAGAATAGAGATATAACAAGATATAAAAAGAAGCAGAATTCAAACGGCCATTGCGGGAAGTGACTCGCCGCGGCCTCGAGAATATAGCAGAATAGAGGTATAACATGGTATAATTGACAGAATTTAAACGGCCATTGCGGGAAGTGACTCGCCGCGGCCTCGAGAATATGGCAGGTATAAGAGCAGTTCAAGATATAACAAGGAGCAGACAGAATTCAAACGGCCATTGCGGGAAATTACTCACCGCGGCCTCGAGACTATGATGTGATCACCAAGGGTCGAGGACCCCAAAAATAAAGAGTGATCGCGCCTACCTCACTAGCAGGAAGTGACGGGTTGCTTCTTCCTCCCCCTTCGGCCGACCGACGGAGAGGGCTTTCTTCAGTTACCCTTGCAAAATGATAGACAGTAGGTAAACAGAATTAGAAAATGGTAGTGTAGTATCAATCCCTTGCAATGAAAATAGCGAAATCGTGACAGAACACACACCTGGTTGGTGTGATTTTAAACCCCTCTCGGACTCGAGTAGGAGGAAAGTGCGATGATGAATGCAAGAAGTATATAAGAGGGGGCGCCCTTATGAAGGGAGATAAAGGATGCGAGATGATGAATGCAAAGAATTACGGATAAAAAGGGGAGATAATTGGCTTATTGGATGTGCCGATGGCGAGATCCGGCGGAGGTTCGGCAGCGTAGGGACGACGTGGAAGCGCGGTGGACGAAGACGACCTTCCTCTCGCGAGCGCGGGCACCTGAGAATCCGGCAGAACCTCCCCCTGCAAAAGACCCACGGGTTAGAAATGAGATCCGGCAGCCTGTCGGACCTCTTAAAAGCCCTCTTCGGACTGAGGGGGGGTCTCTATTTATAGGGCTCCGGAGGATGGAGGCATCCATGACCCTGGACGCCTTCATCGGGGCAAAAATAATCTTTATATTTTTTTATTTTTTTATTTCGAATATTTTCAAGGAGGCGTCCAGGCAACTGGACGCCACCATAAAAGCCCACCGAACCCCCGCCGAAAGCCGCACGCAGTTTGGCACAACGCGTGGTTTTGGTCGGCGCCCGTGATTCATGAATGGGCGCGTCCAGTTGGCAGGACGTCTTCACAATTTGATTTTTTTTTCTCAAACGACAAACCGACCGGCGGACGGTGGGCGCCCGTAGGTAAGATGATGGAGGCGTCCAGGAGCCTGGACCTCCTGGACGCCTCCATAAAATTATTATTTTATTATTTTATTTTTTTCACCATTATTAATATTATATTTTTTATTATCTTGTATTTGATGGAGGCGTCCAGTCAATTGGACGCCTCCATTAATTTATTATATTGTTATGTTGTTTTTGTGTTTTTTGTAAAATGAAAATAATGGAGGCGTCCAGGGTCCTGGACGCCTCCATGAAGACCCCCCGAATTCCCCGGAAAGGCGTCGGCAGCCGCCTGCCAGACACTCTCCTGGTCCCGAAAACTTCCGATGCGTCCGATTGGGGGTGATGCCACCCGAATGCTGTATGATTTCTGCAACGAGGCGATTTCCGGATGCCGAAAAGGCGGAAGAAGACTCAAGAATAGGAAGCACTCAAGCGATTCAAAATGCGAAAGCCGTTGCGGGGCATCGCATAGTAATATGAGATTTTCTCATGGGATGTCAGGAATAGCGTGTCTACAGCTGCCCCGCCTTGGCGTCTGCTTTGCAAGGGAGTGACACGTAATGGAATGGTATCGAAGTGGAGTGAAATGAAGTGGGAATGGACTGATAAGTTGATGCCAAGGTGTGATGAGACAAGCTTTTGACATTACTGTTTGGAATCTTTCCTGTAGTTTCAATGAGGTGACCTTGAAGATGGTCTTTCAAATTTGACGATTGCTTAGACGGAGATCAAATAAGGGAGGGTGAGATGTGCGCTCAGGCACGAAAATAAAGGAGACCAACTTCTCGGTGTGGAAGTACCTGGGTCATAAACCTGTAGGATTCACCTTTGGGGAGCGGTTACCAGCTAATGTGGAAGTGCTGCGGCCAAGGTGGGTCAAACAAGGTAAAAAGCAAAGGAATATCTGAGGGTCTGTCTAAACAAGGGTCTCCTTTGGAAGAGCAGCGTATGGATATCTCAAGGAAACTCAGTATTTCATTCAGAATGGAATATCTCATATTGTAAGAATTGAAGCACAGCGGCTTTCACAATCGAATCGCCGAATGATCTTCCGTAAAAACTCAAAGTCCTACATGAATGCATGCTGGGTTTAAAGAAAAATTTAAAACAAACTAAAATAGAAAATAGCCAATGATAATATTGTCAATTTGTTAAGAATGGGTCAGGATATCGATCCGATGAGCTGATACTGAGCTGGGGCCCGTTTATCCACGCACCAACTCACTGGGATAAAACCGTCGTCCCCATGCTACCACAAGTTAGCGGCCTATCCGTACAACCCAAATTCTTCTGGAATCATCACTGTTTTTATTGAAGGGGAACTCAAATCCCAGATTCGTTCGGGTCGTAAGGTCCTTGACATGTTCTAGTAGCGTAGGTATCATATAATATGATGCATGACACGGGGGGGCCAAACACCGAAGGACAGTACACAAGATAGGACAAATACGTCCGTTAGTAAAACCTGCACAGACCAACATAGGTTAAATAAATCAGAAAGTAGCAGAATTATAACAGAATCGCACCACAGTACAAGGGGATCCAGATAAAACCCTGACGACTGACCACTGATGTGACGTGTTTCGTCCTGTAGCGCCTCTCCTTTCCTATAAGTACCTCCCTTAGGCTACTTCATCCAAATGCACCAAGGAGAGTTTTGAAAGCTCAGGAGGAGAAGGAGAGGAGAATCTAGGGATTTCAGGATGGAAGGAGAGTCTTCCCGCGTTATGAAGAGGAGCAGGCCTAGCAGCGAGATCAGGCGGCTCTCCGACCTCGAGGGTCATCTGAGTGGGACGATCCAGTCGCATATGGTTAGCTGATTCATTTCAAATTCTCCGCGTGAACCTTTTTTCACCTCTTTTCCTTTCTCTTCTTCTTTCCAGCCATATCCACTCTTCCCAGGCCCGAGGAAGTTTTCCAAACTGCCGTGGCTCTCAAAGTTGACTTCCAACATCTCCATTGGCATGAGGGCCATACTCCCGAGGTGGCATCTTCAGGGGCTCCTTATTCATGCCAAGCACTATGAGAGGATTCGCATGGACTGGGCGGCTATGGGCGCACTAGTGGAGATCTGGCATCCCCAGACCCACACTTTCATCTTCCCGACCTTCGAGGCGACCATCCTCCTCGAGGAGGTGGAACTTCTGCTCGGATTGAAGAAATTCAAGGGTGACGAGAAGGTAAAGGCTATGCGGATGCTGACAAGGGGGTCTTCCGAGAGCGTCCTTGGAAGCTTCATGCCGCCCGACGCAGCCAGAAAGGTCCGCACTCAAAAGGGAATTGATTTGCAAAGGCTCGCGGAATGGGTTATGGATGCCCTGAGAGGGTCACCAGATGATGACCACTTGGAAGGAATTATGAAAGGGTTCACCATTTGTCTGGCGGGTGCTCTCTTGTTTCCTTATACCGACAACATAGTGGAGGAGGACCAACTGAGTGCCATCCGCGGGATTTGGAGTGGAAAGAGGGTGGGACCCGCCGTCCTTGCCTACCTTTACAGTGGCCTTACTACCTCGAGCATGGGTAAGCCTCCTTTCGATTGCGCACTTGTCTTGAATTGCTGGATTGATTTGCACTTCAAATTTGACCACCGTGAGGGGATGCCGATTGCTTCGAAGCTCTTCCAACAAAGCCCCCTTTATCACATAGCCGATGTGTTAGGCTTCGGTGGCACCGTGGCGAACCGTGTTCCGTGGCTGAAGAAACGTGAAGACTGGCGGTCTCACTTTCGAACCATGACACAAAGCTTCTTCACTTGCGCACCGGCATGTCTACTCTCACTTGAACTCCTCATGAGGTCTTCTCCCGAAGTTGAACTCCAACTGATCGGCGTGACTGAGTTTGTTCTTTACAACGCGCATCGGCGTTGCCTCCAGATCGGCATTCCACGCCACTCATTCCCACTGATAACCGGCATCGTTCCTTTGAAGAAGAGGGAGTTGGGTGCGGAAGCGGACGCGAAGGAAGCGAAGGCCATTAAAGCGCCCTGGAAGATAAGTGTCGTGGGAAAGGTCTTAGCGCACGTGGAGGAAGAATGCGAGCTGTGGAGGGTTTATGTAATCGAATTGGGGAAGTTAAGGCCTAGAGTGCCTAAGCCCCTGATGTAGCTCACTCTGCTTTCTGATGGAATAAAATCTGGAATTGGCATTTTGGACCATTGTTCCCCTTTGTTATCATTTTTATGATTTTTATTTTTCTCTTCTTTTTTTTTCTTCTTCTTCTTTTTATTTACTCATATTATGATCATATATATATATTATATATACATTTTTTAAATGGGGGTGTCCAGGGGCCTGGACGCCCCAATATTTTTGAATATTTTTTTATTTTGTTGTTTTTTTAAAAAAAATTCATGGGGGCGTCCAGGAAGCCGGACGCCCCCAATATTTTTGAATGTTTTTTATTTTAAAAAATATTATGGGGGCGTCCCGGCAACTGGGCGCCCCAATATTTTTGATTTTTTTTTATTTTAAAAAATTTTATGGGGGCGTCCAGGAAGCTGGACGCCCCAATATTTTTTGAATATTTTTTATAAAAAAATTTATGGGGGCGTCCAGGCGCCTGGACGCCCCAAAAAAAGGACATCTTCTATAAAAGGGGGCTTCACCCCCTCCACTGTTCATTCCAACGACCCATTCTACTTTGACCGATCCATTCTCAATTCCTAATGGAGCAAGGAGGCCCGAGCCAGGGTGGGGAGAAGCGGAAACGACTTGCTCGTCGTCCGAGGAAGTCGAGGGATCATGCAGAGCAGGCTATCGTGGAGGAGGAGGTTGTCGCGGAAGATGAGGCACCTCCCTTGGCCGTGGAGGGTCCTGAGGGCCCCGGCGACGCGGGGGAAGATGAGCATGACCCGGTAAGCCCTTCAGAACTCCAATTTGTTGCTTTATTAGGCTAAACAGGCGGGCGAGAGACGGTGTGGAGAAGGCCGGGGTGTGAGGGAAGGAGGCGTCCAGGGGCCTGGACGCCTCAATCCTTTCTTTTTTATTTTGTTTATATTTTGTTTTTATTATTTTGGGGGTTATTATGTAATTAAGTATATATATATAAGGAGGCGTCCACCTATGTGGACGCCTTAAAAAAATTTATTGTTTTATTATTATTATTATTATTATTTATTTTTATTTATTAAATTCCAAAAAAGAAAAACAAAATATGGAGGCGTCCAAAAGGGTGGATGCCTCCTTATAATATTATTATATTATATCCATATTTATATATAAAATAGATAAATAAATAAGAAAGCGTCCAGGGGACTGGACGCCTTTAAAAAGCATTTTTTTTAGAAAATAAATAGAAAATAAAAATGTGCAGTCTTTGTTATTTATCATTCATGATTATGATGTTCCTCTTTTTTGTGTGTTTTGTGGTGTGCAGGGCGTGATGAAGAGCCGGATCAGCTGGTCCCTGGTGGTGGCAGCGTACCGTGGGCTGCCGGACTTTTAAAGGGCGCGGGTGGACGCCATGGGTTTTGGAGCATTCCTCAGGATCGAGCCCTTCCGACTTGACCTTCCTCTTATCCAGGCGTTGAGGGAGCGGTGGGACGCGCCAAGCCGGGCGTTCCTGATGCCCTGGGGGTACATGGTGCCGACACTGGAGGATGTAGCTCGGATCACCGGGCTACGAGTTGACGGAGAGGTAGTCAGCGGGGTCACTTACCCCGATTACCGAGAGAGTGCCTTGGACCTGCTGTGGCTAGAGACGAGTGCGACTGATAGAGACAGCATGGTAGTCGGCCGAGTGGAGATCATGGAGGCGCTCGGATTCGTTGACCCGCGCCAACGGGTTAGCGAGACTGGAGCGGAGTTTCTGGCACGACTGGAGGGAGACGCCCGTGCAGCTTTCACCCAGGACCCGAGCTAGCAGGAGCTGGTGGATCTAGACCTCCGGAGGTTCCTCTTCTTCTTCCTGGGCCACCTTCTGCTGGGGACGAAGGGGGACGGCATCCATTGCCGCTTCCTCGGGATCCTGGTGGGCCTAGACAGAGTGGGGAATTATGCGTGGGGAGCGGCTCTGCTTGCCCATTTGATCGCCGATCTCTCCCAGACTTCAGAGAGGGAGACGACAGTCAGCGGCTTCGCACCTTTTCTCCAGGTAAACATTTTATTTATGCATTTTACCGTAGTTAAATATGCAATTATTCGTGCTAATGATGTATGACGGATGCAGGTGTGGAGCTACTACTACTTCCCGATGGGAAGAGCCAGACAGGGGAACAGGAGAGCCGTGCCTCTGGCGCGACGGTGGAGGCCGGTCATGGTCGCGGCACCCCACGGCTACCAGCTGGCGTCGCTTCGTCGGGAGCTGAGCGAGTACCCCGAGGCTATGGTATGATGCGTATGATTTTTGTGTTTTTATGCATGTGACTTAATTGAGTAAAATGGCAACTAACATGATGCATGTATGGTGATGCAGGTGGTGTGGAGGCCCTACCTGGGCATGGCCGACGCTGGCCAGCCTTGGGTTGTAGCAGGTCGTCCTCGTTTCGGGCGGGACGTGTGGGTCCATTGCCTGAACGAGATCGAGCCGCTGCGGCTCAGGCTGGTCATGAGGACGTTGGGGCTAGCCCAGGAGTGGGTCGACGTAGATGAGCCGGTCCGCGTCGGGCGGAAGACCAAGGGGAAGGCAAAGATCGTGGACTGGCGTACGCGCTTCCCTGCACAGTACCAGACTGGCAGCAGGGCGGGGTCCCAGTGGTGTCCCATGTACAGGACAGCACTGACTACTTGAGACGGTATCGAGCCACGTACGGGGAGCGTCTCTTCCTTGGTGGTGCGGCAGCGGTAAGCGTGAAATGAAAATGTTTCCTTTTCTATATGTATATGCATGTGACACTAACTTATATGCAATGCAGGATGCTCGTGATAACATGATTGCTGACCTGCGGGCCCAGCTGGCAGACGCCAGGCGCAGTTGGTGGCCATCCGACAGGAGTTGGAGATCCTGGTGAGTCTATGCAATGCATTTTTTTGTGACCTGGATTTTGATGCTTAGCCTCTGACTGTCGTTTGTTCGTGTTTCAGCGGGCCCATCAGGCAGCGGCAGCCGGATGGCTGGTGGAGCGGGTTCCAGTTCGTGGGGCCCTCCTCCGGAGGTTTCTGCCCTTCAGGAGCAGCTGGCGTACGCGGTGGCCCGGGCTGAGGAGGCCGAGCGTGACCGCGAGGCTCGAGTGAGTGTCTGCTTGACCCCAACTCTCTTTCCAGTTGCTCTTCTTCCTTCACTGTTCTCTTATGGGGTACGTGGCCCTTGGCAGGTGGCGGAGATTCGGGATGCCCTGGCCCGTGCGGTCCGTGCCGAGCAGGAGCGCGACGCCTGGGCGGCAGAGCGTGACGCCCGGATAGCGGAGCTCGAGGAGGAGCGACGACGGGAGGCTGAGGAGCTCCCTCGCGACGTGCTGGATCTGCGGATCGCCCTCGAGCTGTCGAGGAGAGAGGCGATGAGAGAGAGAGAGGAGAGGGAGAGGGATAGGAGAGCATAGAGAGAGAGAGGGAGTACAGGAGGGCAGAGCGACATCGAGATTGGGACGAGAGGAGGGCTCTGGAGGCCCAGGTGATGGAGCTCCGACTGAGCCTTGGCACGGCGGAGGGGAGGCTTCGGGAGAGCGAGGAGCGGTATCAGAGGGCGAAGGAGCGCGGCGCGCCGCTTCATCAGTCTGGTTCATTCTCCATAGGCAGCTTCCTAGTTTCTTCTACTGAGGAGCGTCGTCGCGCCTTGGAAGCTGGCATGGTGCCACCTGGTGAGGCGAGCACGGCCTCTCAGGGTTCGCAGAGGCCCCCTAGGGATCCCCGTCAGAGGAGGGAGGAGAGAGATGATCAGGAGGGTGGTAGCGAGAGTTAGAGAGTTGCTTGTACACCCCACCTTTCTCATTGTATGATGTACTTTGACTATTTGCTTATGTGAAATGAAATGGTTCCTTGTGTTGTGTGTACTTTCTCTCTCCCATGCTTCTTTCCTTGCACTTGTTCTTTCGAGGCACGTTTTACGAGACCTTATCCTAAGAAGTAGGGAATCTCGCTTTGCATGGAGGAACCTATTTCTTTCTTCTTCTCTCTCTCTTTTTTGGGCGCGTCTAGGCGCGGGGATGCATCTTAACTTTTGAATTCAGATTTAGAGCACCAGGGGGCTTCTCTTCTCCCGTGCCTTGCCCGCAAACGAGCCCGCCTCCCGTCGAGATTTGCTCGCCCATCTTCGTCTTCTTCCACTCTCGACTATGGAGTTCGGTGGGCCAAATCGTGGTGAAGGGAGAGAGGGGCGAGGGACTCCTCGCCCGAGGAGGGACGCGCAAGAGCATGGAGAGGCGTCCATGGAAGAGGAAGGGCCCCTTCGGGCACTTGAGGGACCCGAGGGGCCTGATGGTACGGAGGGAGGTGAACACGGCCCGGTATGTCCTTCGATCTTCTCCTTTTTGATCATTTTGAGTTTTGAAGTGAGCCATGCGAGGGGGAAAAGGGTTCGGCGAGTGTTGCACTCAAATGATGGACGCGTCCTTGACAGGAGACGCGTTCTCGTTATGACGTAAGACTCCCCTTTCTTGATGCAGGACATGGCAAAGGCCTCGGGCTTGGCCGATGAATGGGCGAGCGCGGATGAGCCGAGCCGTGTCAGGAAGGAGAGTCGCGGCAAGGCGAAGCTCGAGGACTGGCGTATACATCTCCCTGGACAGCAAGGGAGCGTATTGGTGCAGGACAGTGCTGACTTCCTGCGGCAGCAGAGAGAGAGAGTTATGTGGGACTTCCCCAAGCCGGGGATGCGCGCGACATCAACGGCTTGCGTGCCCAACTGGCAGAGGCCAGGCGGCAGCTGGCCGTCACTCAACAGGAACTGTCGATCCTGGTAAGTTAAGTACTGCATTCCTTTTTTTTTTAATTTGGAGCTTAGCTGACGGCCGTTGTTTGTTTGTTCCAGCGTGCCCAGCAGACAGCGATGGTGGGAATGGCCGGCGGCGCATCTTCCAGCTCGTCGGCCCCTTTTCTTGAGATTGCCTCCCTCCGGGAGCAACTCGCCGGTGCGGTGGCCCGTGCGGCCCGGGCGGAAGAGGAACGTGATGCCTGGGTAGCGACTGTAGCGGAGCTGCGGCGTCGTGGTGAGGAGAGGCCTTCTCAGACATCCTGGAGTTAAGGGTCCTTCTCCAGGTGACGAGGAGAGAGGCAGAGAGAGAGAGAGGAGAGAAGGGCCGAGCGACAGCGAGATCAGGCCGAGAGGAGGCCTTGGAGGCCCAGGTGAGGGAGCTCCAGCTAGGCCTTCAGGTCGTGGTGCAGAGGCTAGGAGCGATGGAGACGCGCTACGAGAGAGCGCGAGAGTTCGGGGAGCGACTCGCCAGTCTGGCCACTTTTCTGTTGGTGGCTTCTTCGCCACGCCAGGGGAGGAGCAGCGAGCCACTGCGTAGAGCAGGTGCCACGAGGCGAGGCAGGTGCTGCTGCACGGGGATCCAGAAGGCTTCTGAGGGACCCTCACCTCAGGGGAGAGGAGAGGGACGCCTAGAGGGACGAGCATGAAGATAATGGCGAGAGTTGGCGAGCCAGTGGACCCGCCTCCTCTCTATGATTGTGGTGTTTATGACAGCTATGTAGACTTATGAATGGAGTGATTTGATTTTCTGCTGCTTGTTTGTTCTCTTGTGCGTTCCTTCTTCCCTACACTTCTTCTCCTTTGCACTGTTCCCATGTGATGTGTCTGCCGAAACCCGCCCTAAAAAGGAGGATCGCGTTTTGCTGTGACTATTTTCCACGGGAATCTGCCGTCAAAGTCAATAATGACGGCTCCAGTCCCTTTTCCCGGACGATGTTTCAAACTTTGCGACGACTTCCAAAGCATGATAGGGCATCCCTAGACAACATAGGGAGCGGGTCGTCATATTACACCGTCTAAACAGTCACCCTGCGCGAGTGGTGAAGTGACACATGGGACCGCAGGGCAGGCGCCCTATCGCGAGGGCTATCGTTAAAGGTGACGGAGGAAATCTTGGCCCGCACTTCTCCCATTTCTATAAATACCTGCCTCTTTCGTTACTCCAGGGACATCGAGAGCCAACTTGGAGAGTACAATTCTCACGAAAGAGAAGGAACTCAGAGTTCTGAGGTCTGGATGGAGGGCGAATCTTCCCATTCCTCGAAGAGGAGCAGGTCCAGTGGTAGCAGTTCAGGAAGCTCTCGGACCTCGAAGGGCACTTCAGTGAAAGGACCCAATCGCAACTCGTAAGCTGAGCTCTCCTGCCCTTTTTCTCATTCTTTCTTCCTTCCTTCTTTCTTCCTTTCTTTTGACAACACCCTTCTCCATTCCTTATGCACGCGCAGAGTGTGATGAAATCACACATTTCATGGGAGTTAGTAGCGGCAGCATACAGGGGTCTCCCGATTTTCAGAAGGCCAGGCTAGACGTGATGGGATTTGGTGCCTTCCTGCGGATCGAGCCGATCAAGCTCGACCTGGTCCTGATCCAAGCCTTGCGTGAAAGATGGGACCCAGTGAGTCGGGCATTCTTGATGCCCTGGGGGCACATGGTGCCCAGTCTGGAAGATGTGGCCCGAATCACGAGCCTCAAGGTGGATGGCGAGGCAGTGACCGGAGTCACTACGCGGACTACCGAGAAGGTGCCCAGAAGCTACTGGGTTTGGACCTAGATGGACGGAAGAACAGGTCAGTAGCCAGGACATCTATCATGGAGGCATTAGGGCTCACTGATACTCGTCGACGGGACGATGAGTCCTCAGAAGAATTCATGGACAGGATGGAAAGAGGATGTCGTGCTGTGTACTGCACAGATTTTGGCAATTGGGAAAGATCCAACATGGATTTGAGGAGATTTCTCCTCTTCTTGCTGGAAGATTGATACTGAGCTCGAAAGGAGACGGTATCCATTGTCGTTTCCTGGAGCTGCTATCAGACCTCGAAAGAGTAGGGCACTACGCCTGGGGAGCTGCCATGCTGGCGCACCTGTTTACAGGTCTGTCCCAAGAGGCAGACCGTGAGATGACTGTGAGTGGTTTCACACCACTTATCCAGGTATTTTTGATTTTGTTTTGTATTTTTTTTTGTTTATTTTTGTGATAGCCCACTTAAGGTATTGATGACATGTGCTAAAGCAGTTGTGGAGCTATTATTACCTCCCGATGGGGAGAGCTCGACATTGGCGACCAGTGATGGTGCCGCTAGCCAGGCGGTGGCAACCTATCATGAGTGCGGCACCCCTAACCTACCAACTGATGGTGCTAAGGCGGGAGATACAGGAGTTCCCTGCAGCAATGGTGGGATTTTTTTCTGGATTATTTTTATTTGGTTTTGACCAGCTAAACGGGTATGTACAACCTAACCTAGGTAAACTGGAGACCCTACTCAGGCATGGTCGATGTCGACCAACCATGGGTTCTAACAAGTCGTGCCCGGTTCGGACGGGAACTGTGGATGCACTGCCTGAATGAAATCGAGCCGCTTCGGCTACGATTGGTTATGAGGACTTTAGGACTGGCTCAGGAATGGGTGGATACGGCTGCGCCACCTCGCGTTGGGAGAAAGACACGGGGACTGGCAACCTGCATTGATTGGCGTGTGCGGTTCCCTGAACAGTATGAAGATTGGCAACGGGGTGGCACAATTGTGGAATCGCATGCGCAGGATAGTGAAGACTATCTGCGTCTGTATAAGATAATGTATGCAGAGCGGCTCCAACCCCGGAGACTTGTGGAGGTAGGTCCCCTTTTTCCTCTTTTCTTTCTCTCTTTTGGTTTTTGTTGTGGAAATGCTGACTCTCATGGCTGCAGGATGTCCGTGATACCATGATAGCGAACTTGCGATCTCGCCTGGCAGAGACGGAGCAACAATTGGGTGACACACGTGAAGCCTTGAGTGCCTCGGTAGGTGTATACAGTGCACGCTCCGAATCACGGCCCTAGATTCATGGTGTTCGGCCACTAACTATCATCTCATGATTACAGCGCGCCCAGATTGACGCGGCCTCATCGGCGATGGGGGCCGGTGGAGTCTCTTCCAGCTTATGGATCCCTACCTCAGAACTTGACTTACTTCACGAGCAACTTGCTCGTGCCACGCAGCGTGCCGCGGAGGCAGAAGGAATGCTCTCTATATAGGTAAGAGTCTCAGTGTTGAGTTCTCCTTGTTTATGTCTTGCCGCATATCTGAGATGGTATATCTGGCAGGAAAAGGAGACGCAAGAGTCACTTGCCCAAGCTGCGCAGAGGGAGGCTAGAATAGTAGAGCTGGAGGAGGAACTGCGACGCCGTCCAGATGACGACTCTTCTAGGGATGCCATAGAGCTGAGGATCACTCTCCAGTTGGAGAGGGAAGACCGTGAGAGAGAACGGGCAGAGAGAGAAAGAGACAGAGAGAGAAAGAGCCGACAGATTGGCTGAAAGGGAGGAACGAAGGGCCATGGAGGCCCAGCTGTTCGAACTCCGAACCAGCCTTGGTCTTGCTGAACAATGGCTGAGAGATGGTGAGGAGCGCTACCGAAGAGCACAAGAGCGTGGCTTTCGTGTTAGTAGCTTTTTTGCTGCCCCCACGGATCAACGTCGGGGTGTGGGAATAGGAAGAGGAGTACAGAGCGGTAGGAGTACCACTTTTCGTAGTTGGGTAGCACCCTTGAGAGCGTTTTACCCGGAGAGTAGCGGGACAAGTAATGCAGAGAGAGAGGGTGGAACTTGATGTAATTTTTTTATTTTGGAAAGGAATAAAATGTTTGATTCTTGGATTCTTACCTCTTTCTTGCTTTCTCGAATTCCTGCATACATCACTTAAACAAACAAGTTAGAATATCTGCTCTGACTTGGCCCCTTGCCCAATATGCGAGGTTGTTTGATCTGTCCTTGATAACGGGTCAAGGGGCCAAGCCTTTATTAACGAAGGCAAGGGAAAGATGCGGTGATGATGAATGCGACAGACAAGCACACGAATGCAAGCGATATTAAAAAGTGAAATGTTGCATACAAATACAATCATGTAAAATTGATTTGTTTTTCTTTTTATATTTGACATTTTTGTTGTTTTGTTATATTCAATTTTTTTATTTGCAAATATGTACATTTTCTCTTTTTTGTTTTTATCATTTCATTTTTTTGTTGCTAACGCCTGGCAAGCACCCAAATGGCACCTAACCTACACGAGAACATGAGTTTCTTACTAACCTCCCAAGTATCCTAAGTGCACATCTAGGTTGATTTGGGCCTCTAGACCCCTCGAATGATAATCCCGCCGGCTAAGACTTACCCTGATGACAATACCGTCATGCCATGCTTAGGCTCCCAGTCGCTTCCGACCACAGGGATTCACCCAAAAGGTTTTCGAGGTAAATGATTTGCCCGACCCGGGTCTATTTCCTCACAACTCTAGATGGTATATGATGGAACACCCTGGAACCCTAACGACCAACCGCGCGACGCTGACCCGGAATCAGACGCCGTCGCACCCATAGGTGACGCGCTTGCATTGGCCTAAGCCCAAGGTTAAATAAGAAGACATCAAGGTGGTAAATAGGGGTCTTGACCGGCCAGAAACACAGAGACTCCTTCGCAGCGATAGCTTTTGCTTTTCAAAGTAGGCAACCATATGTGTATATTAAAATAAGGTCGCAAACCTTGGCGGGTTTCACCCTTCAGAAACTCCATCTAGCTTTCATCTTTAGAGGAGGAAGGAAGAGTGCATGGGGTAAACCTCCTGAGAGGACCGGCAAAACCGTTAACCCGGCGAGCCAATAAGGGCCCATTAACTCTCCTCTTTCGAACAACTTCGGACCAAATCTCGAGCATTTACATTCCATGGCCCCTTTTGTGGATTCAGACTTTTGCTTTGAGGGGTTCCATTTATCGCATCAGGCACGGTCACGACCAGGCTTTTCTCTTGATTTTGATTTTGTGTTTCTTTTTGCGAGGGAGATATAGTCGTTTGACGTTGTGGGCTCCCTTTTGTATGCCTGCGGGGACACTGCCCTCTTCTCGTGCTCTGATCGATGCTCGAGGAAATGGATCCTACTCTTGCCTTAAGGGGTTTGAGTTTTGGTTTCTCATGCTCAGCGTTTTAAGGGCGCCGACTGTCTCATTTGGTCGAAGAGAAAAGAATAAAGATTACAGCTTCTGGAGATCTTCTGGGTGAGGCCCCACCGTAGGTGATGCTACCAACTTTTTTGGATAAAATACGTAAGTGAGTACATGTTGGCTTCCTTTGAGCGTGCATAGGCCGATGTGGCCGGACAGGGATCTCCACGGTTCTGGCAGACCAAGACCCGGTGCCTACCAAGCCTTAATGGGCCCTATCCTAACATGAGGTTGGACGCAGGGACTTAACTACATGGTGACCACCAGGCATCGGCATTTTGAATTTTCATATTTTTAGTGATTTTCAATATTTTTTATTTTTTTGATGTTTTTTATTTTTTTCATCATTTTTTTTAATTTTTGACGTTTTGGCACTATGCTAAGGGTAGTACTTTTTAAGATAAAGCCCATTCCAAGGGTGGGATAACTCAGTCCCTTCGGCGTTGACTAGCTTGTAGGCATTGCCAGGGTACACGGCTTGAATTACGTAAGGTCCTTCCCAATTGGGTTGGAGCTTAGAACGCGACCCTCCAAGTTTGACAAAAATTCTCTTTACGACCATCTCACCGACTTTGAATTTTCTCTCAACGACTTTCTTTTGGTAAAAGCGAGCGAGTCTATTTTGATACACACGCGCATGCTCGGCAGCGGCCAGCCGCTTCTCGTCTAAGAGTTCCAACTGGGCAAGGAGTGAATTTGCGACGTTCGTCGAGGGGAAATTCCTCATCCAATTGTACTCTGAGAGAAGGGATCATAGTCTCGTACGGGACTACCGCTTCCGTCCCATAAGTAAGGGCAAACGGAGTCTGCCCGGTGGGGGTACGGATTGAAGTGCGATAGGCCCATAGAGCTTCGATAAGCTTTTCTGGCCAGTCTGAAAACTTACTGGACTCGCAGGTTTTCTTGATGATTTTGATCAATGTTTTATTGGTGGCCTCCGCTTGGCCATTACCTTGTGGGTAATAAGGTGATGAATGATGCAATGCAATTGCGTACCTTTTGCAGAGGTCCTGAAGGTCCTGAGAAATGAACTGTGGCCCATTGTCGGTGACGATTGTGCTTGGGACGCCGAACCTGGCGAGGATGTTCTTCATGATGAACTTGCAGACTGTTGACGCCTTGATTTCGCGTAAGCTTCGGCTTCGGCCCATTTGGTGAAGTATTCCGTCGCAGTAAGGATGAAAGATTTCTGCTTGGTGAGGGAATTGGGATCACCTAGGGGACCGATGATGTCGAATGCCCACATGGAGAAAGGCCATGGGGAGGATATTGGATGAAGTGAGGAGGATGGTGAATGAATTTTATCGGCGTGAAGCTGACACTTGACACACCTACGGACATAGATGGCACAATCCTCTTCCATAGTGGGCCAGTAAAAGCCTTGCCGAATGATCTTCTTAGCGAGCATCTGGCTATTCACGTGGCCACCGCACACACCCGAGTGTGCTTCCTCTACGCATTTCCAAACCTCATTGTCGTCAAGACACCTTAACAGAACGCCAGTAAGGCTCCTCCTATAGAGTAGACCTCCAACCAATGTGTATTTCTGAGCCACCCTTCTTATGGCTTTCTTATCTTCTGTGGTGGCTCCTTCAGGATAAGACTGATCTTTACAGTATTTGACAATTTCATAGAACCATGGTTTCTCCTCGTCAGCCAGCTCTTCTTCGACTTCTGCCAGCATGATCTCCCTCTTCTCAAGAATTTCTCCCTTCTGGATCTTCTGTAGGACTCGTTCCTTGATCTTTAAGAGGTAAGGGTCCTGAACGGCAGGGACAAGACGCTTGTAGAGAATGATGGATCTAAACCATGCACCTAAAGGGAATTTGAAGGATGACGCCAAGGAGGCGAGGGCATCGGCCAGAATGTTCTGTTCGCGAGGAACATGGACAAAGATCAGCTTGGTGAACAATTTGGCATAGGCGGAGACCAGCTCCTGATAGGGTTTGAGCTTGGGATCGAGGGTGCGATATTTGGTAAGCACCTGGCGGAGAACAAGTTGACTATCACCCACGACTCGCAACTCAGTGATATAGAAAGAACGGGCTAGTTCCAGACCAGCTAGAAGAGCCTCGTATTCAGCGATGTTGTTGGTGACTGGGAACGCGAGCTGAAATGCCTCTGGGATGGTAACGCCTTCAGGCGTTAGAAGGACAATGCCGATACCCTTCCCTTGGGAATTCAGAGCTCCATCAAAATATAACGTCCACATTGGCTCATCAGATTGGGTGATGGACATTAGTTCCTCATCTGGAAACTCTGATTGGACAGGATCGAACTTGGGAAGAGGATGGTGAGCGAGATGCTCGGCTATGGCATAGCCTTTAATTCCTTTTGCTGGATGTAGGTGATGTCGAACTGAGAGAGAAACTTTGCCAGCGTGCTAGCCTATCAGTAAGGACGGATTTCTCCAGAAGGAACTTGATATGGTTCATTCGAGCAATCAAGTGGACCTCATGAGCCAAGAAGTAGTGCTTCAATTTCTGCACTACCCAAACGAGGGCAGCACAGGTTTTCTCCATGACTGTGTACTTCTGCTCACAGGGATTGAGAAGTTTGGACAAGTAATAGGTTGCCCGTTCCTTGCCTTCTTCATCAGCTTGTGCGAGGACAGCTCCCACGGAGTCGTCCAAGACTGAGATGTAGAGGATCAGAGGTTTTTCTGGTTTGGGTGGAATGAGAACGGGTGGACTAGCCAGATATTCCTTTAACCCTTCAAAAGCTTTTTGGCATTTAGAATCCCAGTGGAATTCTACTCCTGGCTTGGTCAACTCATAGAAAGGTCTACACCTTTGTGAGTGCTGAGACACAAACCGACGAATAAACTGCAACCTCCCGATTAAACCTCGGACTTCCCTCAAATTCTTGGGAGGCGGCATATCCCTGATGGCCTTAGCTTTGTCGGGATCTATCTCGATCCCTCTTTTACTCACAATGAAACCCAGTAATTTGCCCGATGATACACCAAACACACACTTCTTCGGGTTCATTTTCAATTGGAACTCCCTTGATCTCTGCAAGACCTTAGCCAAAACCCTTGGATGTTCCATCCTGGTCCTTGATTTCACCAATAAATCATCCACATACACCTCCAGATATATGTGCATCATGTCGTGAAATATGTCCATCATAGCTCTTTGGTAAGTAGCTCCAGCATTCTTTAACCCAAACGGCATGACCACGTAACAATATGTTCCCCAAGGTGTAGTGAATGATGTCTTCTCTTGATCCTCTTCTGCCAAACGAATTTGATTATATCCTGAAAATCCATCCATGAATGAGAGGGTTTCATATCCTGCTGTGTTGTCGATTAACACATCAATGTGAGGCAAGGAAAAATCATCCTTTGGACACGCGCGGTTAAGGTCCCGGAAGTCGATGTAAATCCTGACTTTTCCATCTTTCTTCATGACCGGGATAATGTTTGCCACCCATTGAGGATAAAGGACGACTCTAATAACCTGGCTTTATGGAGCTTGTCGACTCTTCTTTCATTTTCAAAGCCATCTGAGGGTGGAAACGCCTTAACCTTTGTTTTACCGAGACGGACCCTGGTTTTAGGGTTAAACGGTGTTCGACCAGGGTTGAATCCAGACCCGGCATATCCTCGTAGCTCCATGCAAACGTGTCCTTATATTCCTTGAGAACTTCAATTAATGCCTCTTCTTCAGAGGGTGGTAGATTATCACTTATGAGGATGATCCTAGGGTCTTCCTCAGTTCCCAAGTTGACTTCTTTGGTGGACTCTTCTACGGCGGTTGACGGCTCGTCGAATCTCCTTATTCCACTAGCATATGCGCCAGCCGCATCCTCATATTCTTCACCCTCATCTTCAGTAGGGTATTCTTCATCCGTGATCTCGTAGACTCCATACCCCTCATCAATTGCACAGTTGCCCTCACATTCTATTTCCGGTAGCTGGATGGGATTTTCTAGCAACTGAGGGATGGCAAGAAGGGCCTGACACCTGGCGGCTAAATCCAGAAGGAATCGACGAGGGATCTGCCTACCCTTGGATTTCTTCCTAGGTACTACCTTTGACTTATTATTCCTAGATTGACTGACATTATTTACAGAAGAAGAAAAAGATGAAGAGGATGGTGAAGAATGTACAGGGAAAGACCCCTCAGAGGAGGGGTAGAAAAGGTCGCTCATCGGACCTTGGACGGGTGGTCCGCAGGGCGGGACGCACCCGTGGGAGATGTAGGAGGTTTCCTCAACGAAGATGTGTTGTTGAGGAGTTTGGAAATTGACGTTTTTTTTTCGTTTTCATTTTTGATGACAAAATAGTGAAAAGAGATCGGAGGAGAGAGAAAAGTGGTTATGGCTAGAGGATTGGGAGGCTCGTAGAGCAGATCATGATTGAAGACCTGGCGCGGGTTGAGAAACCCGCGCAGGTATGTAAGTAGAGAGGGGATCTGGGAAGATCATCAGACAACCGTCTGGCCCAGGAAGATGACAGCAACAAAGGCTGTGACGAGTGAATGGAGAAGATGACGGCTAATGAGTCGTCGGTGGTGATGGTGATGGCGGATGAAGATCCGCTGGTGACAGGGTCCTTCTGACGAGGACGAGGATAGTTTGGAACCTTGGCAACAGTAATGATATTCTCTGGCATTCGGAGATCAATGGCGGTCCTTCAAGCTGTGGAGACGAGAACATCCTTTCCAGTGCAACGGAAATGTCCGTATATCAAACCATTTGTCCCATTCGCATTCCGGATCTTTGATCTTGCCTCTTTTGGTGACCCTCGGACATTTTTCAGCTGAATATACAGCATGCGATCCCCCATGTGCTTCTTGCGGGTAATCTCCCATCTGAACAACGGGCCCTTTGTTGAAGTGGTTTGATAGGGTCCATGTGAGGGGCTTCCAATCCGCCTTGAATGGTCCTTTGAAGCCTAGGCCAAACCTGCGGTTCGGCCTAATCTCCTTTGGTGGTTTCAGCCTACCTTGTAGCTGTGCGCCCAGACCTTTGCCCTGTTGATAGCCGATGTTCTCATAATCTCCCAACCTTTGGAGTGAAAAGGGAGATATGGCGTTGTTGCCTTGATCGGCTTCTTTGGTGCTAGCGGAATGTGAGATGAATCACACACGTCCAGCAATGACAATATGGGCCGATGAGACGGCCAAACAGAGGGCAGAGAGGTGTTGATAGCATCCACCGTGTGAAGGACAGGTGTGCTGACTACTTTAATAATTCTTCCATTGTAAGGAAACTTCAAGCACTGATGGTTGGTGGAAGGCACAGCATCCATGGCTTCAATGTAGGGGCGACCCAGTATGGCCTTGAATGTGGGGTCCATGTCGAGGACATGGAATTCCGTGGGGACTGACATAGGGCCTAGCTCTGCCCTCAGAATAATCATCCCTTGCGGCGGCCTTTTGCTATTGTCATAAGCCGTGACTGTGATCGAGGAAGGTCTTATTTGTTCCTCGTCGACCCCACACAACTGAAGGGTGCTCATGGAGATCACATTTATGGACGCACCCGTGTCTACAAGGCACGGGTTTATGGATACCCCATTAATTTTTATTGAAATGCACAATGCATATTTCGAGCTTCCTTGGGAGCGAGCTCGTAGTTGTGGAACATGATGGCCGGTTGTGTGTCCGTTGGGGTCAGGACGGCAGAAATCTTTTCTACAGGGAGGTCCTCATTCACCATGACCTTTTAAAGATACTCCATTAAGGCTGCCTGATGGGATGTGGATCTGTGAAGCAGCTCCAGGATAGAGATCCGAGCAGGCGTCTTGTCCAAGTGTTTCAACAGATCATACTGTGTTCCAGGGATAGATTTTTCCGGTTGTTCTCCATCGTCCTTCTCTAGCTGAGACTGCTCGGGATTCTGACTGTTCTGGGGGAAAACCCTGTGGAAAATCCTTCCACTCCGGAGCACCATCGCCTGCGGCTTTTGTACCTCTATAGGGGTAGCAGTGGGTTTTAACAGAGGTTTGAGGGGTAGTGGTGGAGGAATGGTCGATGAAGCAGGGGTGATGATGGGAGCAGGGATTCTGATGAGGGGTTTGTTAGGTGGAGGCATGGTGGAGGTAGAGGGGATATCGCACGGGTTATGAAGGATAAGGGGTCTGGAAGGTGGAGGTGGAGGCAAAGTGAAGTGGGTAAGGTTTGAAGCGGGTAATGGTTTTGAGATGGATGGTGGGTGATGAGTGGTTTTGAAGGCATTGGCGGTGGTATGGTGGAGACAGGCGGGGTTACGTACGGTTGACGGATGATAAGGGGCTTAGAAGGCATAGGGGCAAATGCAGTAGAGGTGGATGGTAAAGTGGGGGAGTGAGAGAAGATGAGAGGGTGTGAGGGCGTAGTGGAGGGTGTTGGCTGATAGGTCATTGGGGTGCGAATGAGAGGGCGTGATGGCAGTGGAAATGGTGAAGGTGGTATGGATGCGGGTTGATGAGAGAGAGGTGCTACCCGGGCAAGGCGAGGGGGTTGCATGACGATAGGGTTGGCGGTAGAAAGAATAGAGGTACTTTCTGGGTGCCACACCTGCTCTCTCCCGACTTCCGGGAAGGAGGAGATGGGGTTGACCTGGTGATTGGGATGTTGGTGCTCCGGTAATGGATTCTGGATTATGCCCATGTTGGGCTGTTGTGGTTGGGCCTGCTGAGGCTGTTGTTGTTGTTGTGGTTGTTGCTGTGGCTGCTGTTGTAACTGCTGTTGTGGCCTAGGAGGAGGTCTCCTAGCCTTGAGAGTGGCGACGTATCGCCTTATTTCATCCCAGTCAATTCCGCCTTCATCATTCGTATCGTGGATGTAATCTTTGAACTGAAGCAGTTGTCTACTGTGTGTCCTGGCTGCCTGTGATAGACGCAGTATCTGGAGGTATCAACATTCGGGGGCCACACGGGCCTTCCCTGGTAGACGAGTGTATTTGAGGCCATGAGGGCATTGAAAATATCTGCCAGAGTTTCTGGCAATGGTGGGTAATAGGCTCTCTTGGGACCAATCGGCCTCCTTTGTTGCTGTGGGGGACCGTAATTCCTGGGGGTGGAACTTGGTTGTACTGAAGTGGTGGTTGTTGTTGCTGGGGTCGAGGTTGTTGCTGGGGTTGAAGTAGTTGAGGCATGTTGTTCTGGGGTGGATTGTTTTGGGGTGGAGGACGAGAGGGGAAAGGACCTTGTTGGAGGGGAAGTCGGGGCATTTGTGGAAGCCTTGGGTTGGCTGCATAGTTGGCATTGTTGACCGCACTCACTTGCTCATTTGTTACGACCCCTTCTGTTGCTCCACCTGGGACACCAGTGCCTGTCTTTCTGACCACCTTGGGCTTCGGCGGCTCAAACATGTTCATAATGGGGAGTCTTTTAACTGGGTCTGGATATACCGGGCTCTTTCATAGAGCTCTTCCATTGTGGTAAGCTTGTTCATGGCCAAGACATGCCTGAACTGTGGGGTGGCATTGGACACAATCATCTTACTTGTTCAGGTTCTGAGAGGGTATCTCTTATCCTTTCTGCCAGGGACCTCCATCTGTCGACATAGCGGACAAAATCCTCGTCGGACTTCATCTTCTCGGCCACTAGGTCGGTAATGGAGAGAGAGGGACCAACCCTATCCCGATACTTTTGTAAGAACCTTCTCTGGACTGTTTCAAAATTCTCGGCCTCGCGGGGCTCCAAAGAATAGAACCACTCTAGCGCAGGACCGTCCAATGATCTCCGAAAGAGGTATGCCAGGGATCTCTGGTCGTTTTGCCAATAGGAGGACTCATACATGAAATCCTTGAGGTGAATGAAGGGGTTGCCAGTGCCATTGTACCTGCGGTACGTGGGCATTTCGGAGGGGGGAAGATGGATGACCGGAAGGATTGGCAAAGCAACCTCCAGGGTGGATTTCACGTCCACCATTTTCTTCAAATTTTGAAATTGTTCGTCCATCTATTGAACCTGTTGAGGAGCGATTGGGCGAGCTCCTCGGGAGGTGAAGGTGGCACTTGCCACTGGGGAGGAAAATGTCTCCGGAGACTTGAGGGGGAAACCCGAATGAGAGGGAGCTGCCGGGCCACCGGCAATTGGCCCCGGCTGGAGCGGTATGTGGGGAACAATAGGAGTTTGAGATTGTGAAGGGAACTGGAACAAGGGTGGTTGTTGGCTCGCTTGCCCTTGAAGCGAGGGAGACTGGATGGCTTGCGCCAGTGAAGGAGATGGAATGGCCTGCACCGACTCTTGGAGAGGTGCGATAGGTGGAGTTGATTCCTGGGGGGCGGGGGAAACAGATTTCCCCTTCAGAATGGCCTGGAGGGCCCGGAGCTGTTCAGAGGTAAGCTCCGTGTTGGCGAGGACGCCTAGCAAAGAGGAGATGTCCTGCGGTGGGGATGTGTCCCCTGCAATAACCTGCACCTCATGCGAGGGCTCATAGGAAGGGCCCGAGTCCATAGCATGGACTCGCGGCTCGACTGACTCACCACGACCAGGGTGGTTCTCCTCAAAAGACTCGTGAGCCATGCTCAGAGTTTTTCCGGAATGCAAAAACATACACTAGCAAGCAAATAGCAGAGATTATCAAACAAGTGGATGCCTTTACGCCTTTTTTGTGTTTTGATTTTGATGATTTTTTGTGTGTTTTAAACCAGATCCGAAGTTCACACAAAATAGGGACCCTAGTTCGTTTTTGTTTCACCACCGTGTCAGCTAGGGGCTCTCGTCTCACCATGAATGGGTCGACTAACTCCGGGGAACTTCAATGGTACAACCGGCCCAGTGAACGAAGAGGAGATTCTTCGATGTCGGGGACTTACGGAGGTCCCAGTGGAGGAGATTCTAGTCCGTCGAGAGGAATTCCCGAACGGAGAGTCCTTCCTTCACCGAGAGAGGGTGATCCTTAGAAAAAAATGAAAAAGAATAGAAAAGAGGGATGGATGTATGCAATGGAATGCTGACAGAGATATGGGGCACAAAAGAATAAGAAAACAACCAAGATATAACAACACACAAGAGATAGTAAAGCAAATCACAAGAAATTACAAGGGTAACTGAAAGAAAGCAACCAGAAGTCCCACCGTGATCGCCAATCTGTGAGCGACGTCACGCGGTTGAGAAATGATGTGGAGCACGCGGGCTCGTTTTGTTTACTGCAACACAGAAATAAGAGAAAAGAGAAGGGGCCACCACGGGAGATTGCTCCGGCGGGGCGAGCGGGACAAATGCGATATAGCAAGATATGGGGGTTAAACGGCCATAGTGGGAAGTGACTCGCCGCGGCCTCGGGGGACGGGAATGGTGCGAGAATTAAATAACATGAATTGAAACGGCCATTGCGGGAAGTGACTCGCCGCGGCCTCGAGAATATGGCAGGCAGATATAGAAGTAATTCAAGATATACAAATAGAAGGACAGAATTCAAACGGCCATTGCGAGAAGTGACTCGCCGCGGCCTCGAGAATATAGCAGAATAGAGATATAACAAGATATAAAAAGAAGCAGAATTCAAATGGCCATTGCGGGAAGTGACTCGCCGCGGTCTCGAGAATATAGCAGAATAGAGGTATAACAGGGTATAATTGACAGAATTTAAACGGCCATTGCGAGAAGTGACTCGCCGCGGCCTCAAGAATATGGCAGGTATAAGAGCAGTTCAAGATATAACAAGGAGCAGACAGAATTCAAACGGCCATTGCGGGAAATTACTCGCTGCGGCCTCAAGACTATGATGTGATCGCCAGGGGTCGAGGACCCCAAAAATAGAGTGATCGCGCCTACCTCACTAGCAGGAAGTGGCGGGTTGCTTCTTCCTCCCCCTTCGGCCGGCCGACGGAGAGGGCTTTCTTCAGTTACCCTTGCAAAATGACAAACAGTAGGTAAACAGAATTAGAAAATGACAGTGTAGTATCAATCCCTTGTAATGAAAATAGTAAAATCGTGACAGAACACACACCTGGTTGGTGTGGTTTTAAACCCCTCTCGGACTCGAGTAGGAGGAAAGTGCGATGATGAATGCAATAAGTATATAATAGGGGACGCCCTTATGAAGGGAGATAGAGGATGCAAGATGATGAATGCAAAGAACTACGGAGAAAAAAGGGAGAGAATTGGCTTATTGGATGTGCCGATGGCGAGATCCGGCGGAGCTTCGGCAGCGTAGGGACGACGTGAAAGCGCGGTGGACGAAGACGACGTTCCTCTCGCGAGCGCGGGCACCCGAGAATCCGGCAGAACCTCCCCCTGCAAAAGACCCACGGGTTAGAAATGAGATCCGACAGCCTGTCGGACCTCTTAAAAGCCCTCTTCGGACTGAGGGGGGGGTCTCTATTTATAGGGCTCCGGAGGATGGAGGCGTCCATGACCCTGGACGCCTTCATCAGGGCAAAAATAATACTTTATATTATTTTTATTTTTTTATTTCAAATATTTTCAAGGAGGCGTCCAGGCAACTGGACGCCTCCATAAAAGCCCACCGACCCCCCGCCGAAAGCCGCACACGGTTTGGCACAACACGTGGTTTTGGTCGGCGCCCGTGATTCATGAATGGGCGTGTCCAGTTGGCAAGACGTCTTCACAATTTGGATTTTTTCTCAAACGACAAACCGACCGGCGGACGGTGGGCGCCCGTGGGTAAGATGATGGAGGCGTCCAGGAGCCCGGACACCTCCATAAAATTATTTTTTATTATTTTATTTTTTTACCATTATTAATATTATTTATTATTATTATTTGTATTGATGGAGGCGTCCAGTCAGTGGACGCCTCCATGATTTTATTATTTTTTTATGTTTTTTTGTGTTTTTGTAAATGTGAAAATATGGAGGCGTCCAGGGCCTGGACGCCTCCATGAAGACCCCCCGGATTCCCCGAAAGGCGTCGGCAGCCGCCTGCCAGACACTCTCCTGGTCTCGAAAACCTTCGATGCGTCCGATTGGGGGTGATGCCGCCCGAATGCTGTATGATTTCTGCAACGAGGCGATTTTCGGATGCTGAAAAGGCGGAAGAATACTCAAGAATAGGAAGCACTCAAGCGATTCAAAATGCGAAAGCCGCTGCGGGACGTCGCATAGTAATATGAGATTTTCTCAGGGGATGTCAGGAATAGCGTGTCTACAAAGGTCACAACCTACATTGATTAAAAATCTAGTCAAATTACAAGAAAATGACCCCACATTGATGGTGATCAAGGTTGATATTGATCAAATGTCAGAATTCTCCATTTCAAATGATGGAAGACTATTGTTTAAAGATCGAATCTGTGTGTCAAATCATGTCAACATTAAGAAGGTGATCATGGAGGAAGCTCACAAATCAAGGTATGCTATTCACCCTGGTGCTACCAAGATGTACCAAAACTTGAAAAGGAACTTCTGGTGGCCCAATATGAAAAGAGAAGTAGCGGACTATGTATCTCGATGCCTCACTTGTCAGCAAGTAAAAGAGAAACATTTAAAGCCCGCCGGGAAACTACATCGCTTGGATATTCTCGAGTGGAAATGGGAAAGTATAGGGATGGATTTCATCATGGGATTACCTAAGACAAGAGGTGGACACGATGGTATATGCGTGATTATAGACCGATTGACTAAATCTGCACAATTCTTGCCAATCAAAAGTCGATGGTCCGTGGATGTATTAGTAGCACTGTACATGAGGGAAATTGTCAAGCTACATGGTGTCCTTGTCACCATTATATCTGACCGAGACCCTCGATTCACATCACAGTTCTAGAAGGGTCTACAACATTCATTAGGGACCCGACTCAACTTTAGTACTGTGTTCCATCTACAAACTGATGGTCAAACTGAAAGGACAAATCAAGTGGTGGAAAATATGTTTAGGGCATGTGCTATTGATTTTGGAGGGAGTTAGCATGACCACTTACCTCTAGTGGAATTCGCATACAACAATAGCTATCAAGCTAGTATACAAATGACACCATTCGAGGCACTATATGGAAGAAGCTGCCGTTCACCTATATGTTGGAATGAAGTAAGAGAAAGGTAATTTCTCGGCCCCGACATCATCAGGGATACTACCGAGAAGATACAGCTGATTCGGGAGAGACTCCAGATGGCTCAAGACAGGCAGAAATCCTATGTTGATAACAGAAGGTGCAACCTAGAATTCCAAGTGGGAGACCATGTATTCCTTAAGGTTTCTCCATGTCGAGATATTCGAAGGTTCGGTATCAAAGGCAAGCTCACTCCAAGATTCATTGACCCCTTTGAAATTCTCGAAAGGGTTGGTGAAGTCGCATATCGAATAGCTTTGCCCCCTCAATTAGCTGGAGTTCATGATATATTTCACGTCTCAATGCTCAAAAGGTATGTCTCCGATCCATTCCATGTCATAACATATGACAACTTGGAGATTAAAAAGGATTTGACGTATGAGCAACAGCCAATTAGAATAGTTGAACGGGAATTACGTCAACTTTGGAATAAAACCATTCCCATGGTCAAAGTCTAATGGACCAAATTATGTCCACATGAAGCAACATAGGAAACCGAAGAAGCTATGCGCAAGAGATTCCCAGAGGTATTTGAATGTAAGGACACTCTCCTTAATAAATCTTATTGCGATGAATTTGGGGACCAAATTCTTTTTAAGTGGGGGAGGGTGTAACGCCCGAGAATTTTTTAAGAATTTTTAAGATTAAAATATAATTATTAAGCATTTAAATGGACTAAATGGATTATTAAATGAATTGTGGTTAAATAAATCTAATTATTAAGGCCCTATACTAATTAAAGTGGAATAGACCCATTTAAATAAGCCCACTTGGCCCAAATTATACTTTTTGGACCTTGGCCCATATTCTAGAACCTTAAATTGATGCATTTACGGAATTAAGAGATAAATAGGTTTATTTGGGGGATAAATAGGGGATAATAACAAAAGAGTTTGAATCATTTTAAAATTCGACACTTGAGGATAAAAAGAATGCCCAAAACGGTCCTTAGGTGACCGCTATTAACAAGCAGATCCGAACAGCAAAGAAAGCTTGAAAAGCTGGGAACTTTGGCATCCAAATCATCTGGGATCGATGTTATCCACTTGTTGGTAGAGTATAGAACCTATTAGGATCGATTACAAGCCCTAATTAGGACTCTAGGATCGTTCAAATCCTCAAAACCCTAGCTAACCCTATAAATAGATTCCAAGTTTCACATGTGCGACCCTTACTTTTGGCTCGCATGAAACTAAGGTAAGGAAGCATTATTTGGGATAAGTTTTTTAGAATATTTCGTTCATAGTAAGGTCTAACTCCCCTCAAAATTTCGTCCAAGGAGATCGAGCCTACAAGAAGTTAGAGGCTTCCAAAGACGCTGGTTCAATATAAGCAACCCAGGAACCTGTGCGAGCGGGTCAGATTGAGTAGCAAATTAGAAGTCCTACACGAGGTAATTAGATATGAGTTATTTAAAGTTAGTTGTTCCTTTTAGTATCCTCTTCTTACCCTCCAATTTTCGTGGTCTTAGGTTAAAGGAATTAGAAGTTAGAAGGCCACGAAGTTATTGATTCAGTTCAGGACAAACATGATTTAGGGTCGAGTTCCAGCCCAAAATTTGAAGTTTAGAGCACAGTCCAGAGGTAGGTTATCTCGTGATTGGCTCAAACTCAAAGTTAGGAATAAAAGTCCTCTACTTATAGTTATTTTCATGCATTATACGTAGAGAATTTGATGTTTTATTGTGACTGCGCAACTAGTGTATTTTTCATGCATGAGCCTAACCCTTTAATGAAAAAGATGTAATTCTTGTTGAAATTACAATTTTCTATACATATTTCTGGCCCAATATTCTTCTAGCATGTTTTACTACATGTTTTACATCATTCCCATGCATAATTTGACCTAGGTTAGCACTTTATTTTACTGTTTTATAGTTTCTGTCTCCAGACATAAGGCGGCCTTAACGGGACCGCAAGGAACCCTAGCGGTCTAATAGGTGACCATCTATATACCTTTCCTGCGGTTTATCGCAAGACCGTCTAGAACACTATGCGGCCAGTTCCTGGCCGTTATTTGGTTCTGTGAACCAATTCGAGCCTAGTTAAACTTTTGCATATAATAATGTTATTTTTCACTAAAAATTATCCTTATTTTTCCTATTAAACACCTTGTTACAACATGAGCATGTCTTAAAACTTTATTTTTCATTATTATGTAATTTCATACCAAATGTTATACTTTTGTAATTAAATACTTTACTACGAGATAAACATGATTTATGAGGTGTTAATATCACGGTTTTGTCCGTGTGTTTCACCATTTCACTCTCATCTCCTGAGTCATTTTCATATAAGTACATGGCGTTTACTCCGGTATGCGACCATTAGTTACACCTTGCACTTATAGGCACATTTCTTGGACTTGTGAACCTCTCCGCCGGATATTCCTTCTGTCGGACTATGGGATCATGTTTCAAGACCTCCGTAAGACTCCGCGAGTCTGGGATTCCCATTAGGACGCCGAGCTGGTTGTACCCTTAAAACCCGAATTATCTAGAGAGCACTCACATGATCAAAGTTTTACTTCCTATACTTTGGTTAATTGCGGCCTATAGGAGACCGTCTCTGTTACTTAGCGGTCTTTCTCAGACCGTTTAGTTTCATAAAACGGCCCCCTGGCGACCGTTATTCCCCAGAATTCTTCGAGTGTCGACTTTCTTTTCATTCTAGTTGACACACTCTAGTTGCGGCCTTAACTGGACAGTTATTATGAATGTAGCGGCCTGACTGTGACCGTTTTCTTCCTGAAACGGGCCAGTATATGACCGTCTCTTTCTGTCAAACATCTAACCCGGGGTGTGACCCAAGAGTTGTTCTAAATGTGTTCTTAGATGATCTCTTGATTATCTGGAACCAAAAACTTTATCTAAAAAGTTAAGGTTAAGATATAGAACTTAATTAATGTACCGTTATTCTGCCGAAATGCCACCGTATCATAATGTTCTCTTAACTCTTCTTTGAAATCTTATATCATTTTTCGAGCATTCTATACCTTGGTTACTTGGCCATGATACCTTTTATTTAGAAATTAAAATTATTGGTCGAAATTATTGTTATCACATGGAATTAGCTTGATCTATAACTTGAAGATGCAAGAGCGGGCACGGACTGTGTCCAAGGGCTCGACACTAGCTCCCACGGCCAATGGTCGGAAACGTGTTGAAAACCATGGGGTACGATGAATACTGGCGTCGCATTGCGCCGAGAGTACTTTTTTATGGACGAGTGAAAAACCATGAGGCTCATTATTGAAATTATATGCTTGTTAATGACTTTCTAGTACATAGCCTTTACAAGGTTGTGTAAGTACTTTCTCGATACATGCTCGTACTTGTTCATGAAAGGCCAAATGTATATCTACATGATTAAATCTTGCTCAATTATGTCTATCTGCTCAGATATCTCATGACTCTATATTCCTGGTTATGACGTATGATTGATCACATTCTCATTTTTTTCCCGTAATTCTAGAGCTAAAGCATTAATCACTTAAATAATGTCTTCATGTTGATACGAAGATACCTACCGGGAATGTGTGCTCATACCTATTTTTTCTCCTCTTTTTAGGAAACACTAGTGAATCGGATTCGAATTGTGCAAGTAGCGGGTCCGAGAGCGATTGATGGTCAATTGCCATGAAAGAAGCCTAGTTATCTAATGTCTAGTCGAGTCATATTGTAATTTTTCATTTTCTTGAGTCTTATGATGTAAAGAGGTCGAAGGCAATGGTCTTATGTATTTTATTATTCTTATTATGAAATAAAGTTGGAGTTTAAGGAAATACTTGTGCAATTATTTTCATGTGATTGTCTTGCACTCTGATTATATTGCTCGCTTGAGACGTACTAGCCGACTGTCCACGTTCCCGAGATTCCTTTCGCTGTATTAAAAGCTCGGGGCGTGACAATGAGGGACCCTTAGGAGCACTCTAGAGACCAGATCGGAGCCAAGAACACTTTGGGTGAAGACAAAAATTGAGGGAACTTGATCTAGAGAGCTATGGAAATGAGAAGAAAATAAGGCTATGAGAGAACGAGGAGGGGACTTATATAGACCCTGCTCAACCCTACTATAGTGAGGTAATATTCCGGTCAAAAGTCCTCCACTAAGTCCCTAAACTCTCCATGTTCTGGTGCCAATCGTGTCAACAACATGCATGCCTTCCACTTGTCACACGTATGACAATCTGCAAGTAGAAAAATGGTACATATTTATCTCTTTTAATTCTGATAATATCCTTCTGATCAACCACTCACAGCTCTGTCACCCCATCTGAACTCAGTCTCGTCGCCCAAATCTTTTGAAGAAATCATATCATATATGCAATTGCTAGAGAAGTCCATCGTCTAACTCTTTTTTTTTGGTAAGTAATGGTATGTATTTGTATTAAAGAAGAAAATTGATGTATTTGTATTAAAGAAGAAAATTGATGTACATCATATTCTTGCAATCTATTCAAGAGTATAGACCTACAGATTAGTGGAAATAAGAAAAGCTAACTCATAATCTAAGGACCACACAGCCCGTGGACTCGAAGATTATTTAAAGTAATGTTAAATCTTTTGAAAATTCTTTCTTCCCTCCTTGTCATTCTTTCATGCCCAAAGAATTCAATGCAACTCCTAGCATCTTCAAGGATGTGAATGAGGGTGTTCATTTTCGAAGCAACCACATCTTCAAAGATCCTTGCACACCTCTCTCTCCAAGTTTTCCATATAGTAATACGAAGGAGAAGTCTTACCAATTTCACCATTAGTCTAGATCTAGGAAACTCAGCTTGCAGTTTTTGAAGTTCTTGGCTGAGGCCTATATTTGGCTGTCTGTGTAGATCAAACCGGAGTAGGATCTGTTTCCATATCCAATTAGTGTATGAGCATTCGAAGAAGAGATGATCGTGAGTTTCAGTTGCCTTCCTGCAAAGAAAACACATACCTAGTAAGTGGAAACCTCTTCTTTGAAGATTTTCAGTTGTGGCCAATTTGTTAAGTACTGCTGGTGCGGACACCAGGACGATCAAGTGATACATCGGCGAACCGACGGTGCCATACGCGGAGCACCAAGTGGACTACATCGGCTTCCCTTCAAATTGGGGACAATTTGACTTCAATTTGGACTCTTTTTGCATTGAAATTGGGCTTGTAATGAACATTCTACTTGGGTTTGCATAATGGGCTGGTTGTAAGGCTCTTAAAGGGCCAATTGGTTAAGGCCCTTAAGCATTCCTTAAGAAAGGAGTGGCCTTGGTCCATTGTAATGGATCCATAAGCCATGCATGGCCCAATTGGGCTTCCTTTCTACATGGGCTATCTAGGTTGGGCTATCTAGAATGAGCTCCCTTCACTCATGGGCTCTATAGAAAGGGCTAAACAAGAATGATGGAGTGGGCTTAAGCCATGGCCAAATGGCCCAATTGGAGGCCCAAGTAGGGGGCGCCCCCTATTTTGTCATATTAGGCTAGTTGTTTGAATTTCTTTTCTTCCCACCTTCATTTAACACATGGAGCATTCAAATGGCTTATGGTCAAATACAAAATTGGCTGCAACCTACCACCTTTACCTTGAATTTCAAAGGTAGGTGAGCAACCATGTCCCCTTGTCTCCCTTTCCCTTTCACCAAGTGTCATGATCCATGCGCACCCCCCTCTCCCTTCTTGAATCCCACGCAGCCCCCTCCCCTCTACCCCTTGCCATTGTCTATTTAAAGGCATGTATAGTGTTTGTGCACAAGTTAATGAAAGTTTTATGAAAGAAAGTGTGTTTAAGAGAGTGATTCTCTTGTTCTTCCTTGGGTGTGACTCCCTTGGTTCTGTCCTGTGACGGGATAGAATTGGGTCATGCGACTCGACATCGTATCCCCCTCTTCCTCTTATCTTCTTCTTCCACAAAAAATCTCAGTGATACCTCTGCAAGTTAGGAAAATTTCAGCGCTGGTTTCGCGTCAATCGGAGTTCGTGAACGACGGCAGTAATTCGTTTTGTGGAGGCGCGCAGATCGGTCCCTGATTGCTGCCCAGATCTGGAGATGACTGTGTTTTAATTTCTCAAGCCCAACTCCGACGCCATCTGAAGTTGGTTCCTGAAGAGAGATCGTAGGATTTTGAGTCGTCTTCGCGTTGCCACTGGTCTCGCCTCGATCTAATCACCGTGCTGTTCGTGGCAGCGATTCTCGTGAGATCGCGCAATAGATCTGAGCAGATCCGGCCCTAAACCAGAGCCGACTTCCAGAGTCCTCCCCGACTCATCCGGTCAAGATTTGTGAGGGATCTTCAGAATACGTCTTTCTCTTGACGTCGCCAACAATCTCCCATAAAGAACGTCTCAATCCGACACTGGCAGCTATTTTTCCATCATTTTACCGTGCCGCTGCGTCGTTCTGGGAGCTCAAAACCAGAAGCTGCGAAGAAACGTTACTGCGCCCAGATCTGAAAAGATCTGATCGCGCCCTTTGGAGTGAAGAAACTACATCCTGTCGCCGACATTCTCCAACAAATGGCGCTCCGATCGGGTATCGGATCTGGCCGTACCGGCCTCCGCAAGTTTGCTGCGCAGGGTGACCAGCGTGGACAGAACCGGGTCGGCTCTCCGTCGGCGTACCCGAGCGGCTCCGGCACGCGTCCCTCACCTCCTGCGAGTGTGGCCCGTCAACCCGGGTTCCAGCAACCCCAAAATTATCAATTGTAGCCCGATACCTCCCCGTGTGGAGTGGGAGTTCAGTTCTGAAATTGTAAAGTTAATCATTTATGTATTGGGGTTGTTCGGAAATCGGCCGGGAGTTCTTCCCCACGCCTAGTCATGGAGGTACGTGCTCGTTCCGACATCTACATTTGCTGATTTAGTGTGCTTTCTATATTATTGTGTTTGTGAGAATAGGGCCGTTAGCTAGCTGCAAAATCACCGTGAGTGTAAGTTGTGAGCGCCTGTTCCATAGCTCGAGTCGAGCACCAAACTCGAATCGGTACCCTAGGCGACGGTGGTTTCTTAATCGCCGCGATCCCCATGTTTCCCTCGCAAGGGACGATCGTCGGGCTCAAGAGAGTCGCTGTTGAGAGACGTCTCCACCCGGAGAATACCACGGTGGTCAGCCGCCCGGCTTGCCTTAGTGTGCTAGTGCTGGCCGCACAACGAGTCGGTCGTACATCTTAGCCCGGTCGTCATTCGTCCCGCATCAAATTGGTATCAGAGCGTCGTTTAAGTCTAGGGTCATTTAAGTCCAAGGTTGTATTTGCATTCTTATAACCCGGTATATAAAAAGGTGTTGTCCAAACGTTAAGCTACGCCTATCGGGAAGGCCGCACACTTGCGCGAGTGATCTTCGGATCGATTAACTCCGCCACGTACCGAGTCTTGATATCTTGTCCTTAGTGTGCATGCATTCCAACCTTGCATAGTCGGTCTAGTGTCGTGTCCTAGTGTCGGCATGGCCATCCATTAACTCCCTGAGTCTCATGGGTTCCCAAACGCCTAGTTCATATGAATGGTGGCGACACCACCAAAGATGGGGAATCCAACCCCACCACATCCGTAGGCCCGAAGCCTCGGACTTCTATGGAACCAAGGTCCCGAGTGACTACCTCAAGTGGGAAGCCGCCATGGACGCATATTTTGAGTGTTATACTATGTCCAAGGCGATGCAATTCTCTTTCGCCAAAGAGCGGCTTCTTCATGAGGCCGCCGAAAAGTGGGACTACATTGAATGTTTGAGAGAGGTTAGGAGGCAATGGCCCATCGAGTCATGGTGGGACATGAAGAGAGAGCTTAGGAAGGTCTACGTTCCCCAACCGATCACCTCCAACCGACCCCACCCAATCACCTCCAACCAAGTGGGTCCTAGTCGAAGGCAAAGAGCCCTACACGTAGATGAGCCTAGACCCAAGCCTACGCCGGATGATTACGGGCAAGTCCACTCCGATACCCCTACTCCAACTCGGACCGTTGCCGAACTTGTGAAAATGATTTCGGATCGGGTGGATAGGAGGTGCGCTTATTTTCAGTCATTAGTCTCCCCTTGCCCACCTTCGAGACAGGAGGTAGCCATACCCACACCTAGGGAGGCCATAGCCCGTAGCCCCAACCCGACCCCATCTAAGGGGTCCCCAAGCCCTCTCCCCATTATGGAGATCCCTCCTTCATCACCTGTGAGTGCTCCGTTGCCATCCTCTCCTTCCAAACTTCATCTGGAGCCGTCTTGTTTGGAGCCACCTCCGCCCGAGCCACCCGTGTTTCTTACGGGAATGCTTTTCATCGCCGAGCCACTCCTTAGCTGGCTCAAAGATGGCTTGGTCCCATCTCCCTTCCCCTCCATGGACCCCACACTACCTCTAGTGTCAAGTAACTCATTTCACACCACCTTCCGGTCTAGTCACTATGTGGATTCATTGGACGACCTTCTTAAAGGGTTAGACCGGCAGTTGGCATTTACGCACTTGTTGGCCCCAGGCTTCGACCGACCCACCGGTCGTAGCTTCACCCATTCCACCTTAAGGTCCATTACCTCCGTGTACACCGTGGGTCATGTTACCACGGAGGTTCTTCTACTCCTCCTGTTACCGGCCGAGCCCGACTTCACTCCTTTTATCCCGAGGGAGGAGCCCTACCTTCTATACACTGTCTCAACTACCACGATGGATGGAGGTGACCATCACCTTCATGAATTTCAAACATGGGACTATGTAATGGAGGAACCGGAGGGTCACACATTCTTTGACCCATTCGACCCCTTCTCTAGTGGGCCTCGTGACCCACCACTTCCCCTCTACTTTGTCAAGGAAGTCCCCTGCCACTCTCTTCCCACTCGGGCCAATCAAACTCCACATAGCAATAGGTCCGATTATTGGGAAGCATGGCATGCCTTGCCTACATGTAGTGGTGATGAACCTCTTAGCCCACCCACACCCACATCTGATAGGAAGTCCTTGCATGCATGGTGTCTTTTTGGGTGTCTAGGAGTACATAATCCTACCTACCTTTGGTTGCATCTAGTGTATGCATGGCAGACATTTGGGTGTCCTGGTCCGCCATCGTCCATGCGTAGGTCGGACTAACCATAGGTTTGTCAAAGGTCATGTGTGTGTGTGTGTGTTTGTTTGTCTCTCTAGTTGTTCTCTTTCATACATATGGTTTGTATTAAGTCGTGTCTCAATAAAAGGCCAGCCATGCGCGCATAAGGAATTAGCTGATGCATGCTACATGTCCGTGAGTTCAAAAGGGAGAGTACGTCATGATCAGGGTCATACCTGAACGGTTCCTCTTGGGGTCGTAAAGTAACTCTAGGCCCGCGATACCCGCCCTTCCCAAGTCACGAAACAAGTGGGTTCAAATGCGTATGTTATTGAACTACCGTATGACTATGGTGTCAGTTCGACGTTCTATGTTTCTAGTCTGGTAGCATATCGGAACCCGCGGTGATCCCTAGTGAGTTTCGAGCTTTATCTTTCTATTGGGAGTGACCCCTCACCCGAGAGTCCACCTCTTCCAGCCTCAACGCACGCATATAGATTGTATACTGGATGAGCAGGTGATCACCACCAGGAATGGAGCATACCACCACTTCATAGTGCATTGACGAGGATGCCCCACGATGATCAACGTCTTGATCACATGCGGAGTGCTCAAGCTTCGGGACCCTTACTCGACGGGGTCGAGTTCCTCCCACCCGGGAAGAATTGGTGCGGACACCAGGACGATCAAGTGACACGTCGGCGAACCGACGGTGCCATACGCGGAGCGCCAAGTGGACTACATCGGCTTCCCTTCAAATTGGGGACAATTTGACTTCAATTTAGACTCTTTTTACATTGAAATTGGGCTTGTAATGAACATTCTACTTGGGTTTGCATAATGGGCTGGTTCTAAGGCTCTTAAAGGGCCAATTGGTTAAGGCCCTTAAGCATTCCTTAAGAAAGGAGTGGCCTTGGTCCATTGTAATGGATCCATAAGCCATGCATGGCCCAATTGGGCTTCCTTCCTACATGGGCTATCTAGGTTGGGCTATCTAGAATGGGCTCCCTTCACTCATGGGCTCTATAGAAAGGGCTAAACAAGAATGATGGAGTGGGCTTAAGCCATGGCCAAATGGCCCAATTGGAGGCCCAAGTAGGGGGCGCCCCCTATTTTGTCATATTAGGCTAGTTGTTTGAATTTCTTTTCTTCCCACCTTCATTTAACACATGGAGCATTCAAATGGCTTATGGTCAAATACAAAATTGGCTGCAACCTACCACCTTTACCTTGAATTTCAAAAGTAGGTGAGCAACCATGTCCCCTTGTCTCCCTTTCCCTTTCACCAAGTGTCATGATCCATGCGCACCCCCCTCTCCCTTCTTGAATCCCACATAGCCCCCTCCCCTCTACCCCTTGCCATTGTCTATTTAAAGGCATGTATAGTGTTTGTGCACAAGTTAATGAAAGTTTTATGAAAGAAAGTGTGTTTAAGAGAGTGATTCTCATGTTCTTCCTTGGGTGTGACTCCCTTGGTTCTGTCCTGTGACGGGATAGAATTGGGTCGTGTGACTCGACCTCGTATCCCCCTTTTTCTCTTATCTTCTTCTCCCACAAAAAATCTTAGTGATACCTCTGAAAGTTAGAAAATTTTCAGCGCTGGTTTCGCGTCAATCGGAGTTCGTGAGCGACGGCAGTAATTCGTTTCGTGGAGGCGCGCAGATCGGTCCCTGATTGCTGCCCAGATCTGGTGATGACTGTGTTTTAATTTCTCCAGCCCAACCCTGACGCCATCTGAAGCTAGTTCCTGAAAAGATATCGTAGTATTTCGAGTCGTCTTCGCGTTGCCGCTGGTCTCGCCTCGATCTGATCACCGTGCTGTTCGTGGCGGTGATTCTCGTGAGATCGCGCAATAGATCTGAGCAGATCCGGTCCCAAACCAGAGCCGACTTCCAGAGTCCTCCCCGACTCATCCGGTCGAGATCTGTGAGGGATCTTCGGAGTACGTCTTTCTCTTGACGTCGCCAACAATCTCCCACAAAGAACGTCTCAATCCGACACTGGCAGCTATTTTTCCACCATTTTACCGTGTCGTTGCGTCGTTCTGGGAGCTCAAAACCAGAAGCTGAGAAGAAACGTTACTGCGCCCAGATCTGAAAAGATCTGATCGCGCCCTTCGAAGTGAAGAAACTACATCCTATCTCCGACATTCTCCAACAAACGGCGCTCCGATCGGGTATCGGATCTGGCCGTACCGGCCTCCGCAAGTTCGCTGCACAGGGTGACCAGCGTGGACAGAACCGGGTCGGCTCTCCGTCGGCGTACCCGAGCGGCTCCGGCACGCGTCCCTCACCTCCTGCGAGTGTGGCCCGTCAACTCGGGTTCCGACAACCCCAAAATTATCAATTGTAGCCCGATACCTCCCTGTGTGGAGTGGGTGTTCAGTTCTGAAATTGTAAAGTTAATCATTTGTGTATTGGGGTTGTTCGAAAATCGGCCGGGAGTTCTTCCCCATGCCTAGTCGTGGAGGTACGTGCTCGTTCCGACATCTACATTTGTTGATTTAGTGTGCTTTCTATATTGCTGCGTTTGTGAGAATAGGGCCGTTAGCTAGCTGCAAAATCACCGTGAGTGTGAGTTGTGAGCGCCCGTTCCATAGCTTCAGTCGAGCACCGAACTCGAATCGGTACCCTAGGCGACGGTGGTTTCTTAATCGCCGCGATCCCCACGTTTCCCTCGCAAGGGACGATCGTCGGGCTCACGAGAGTCGCTGTTGAGAGACGTCTCCACCCGGAGAATACCACGGTTGTCAGCCGCCCGGCTTGCCTTAGTGTGCTAGTGCTGGCCGCACAACAAGTCGGTCGTACGTCTTAGCTCGGTCGTCATCCGTCCCGCATCAACTGCTTGCCAAGTACAGTGAGAAGCTATTTGGGTTGTTGGTTTCTTCCAGACCCATTCGTAAAAGGCAAAAGAGGGGCCTTTGTTTCTGATTTCTTCCCAAATGTTGCTAGGCTTCTTGATTTCTTCCTTATGATTCCATTTTATAACATCTCTGTCTCCATTTTGGATTTGGACTGCATTAACCATTTGCCATAGATCTACCATTTCAGAGGAAAGAGCAGTTGGAAGATTCCATTTCCCAACTGTAATGAAAAGACCAACATTTACATTTTTTCCTAGTTTAAGGTCCTGCCTGATATGGTCTCCAAAAAGTTGATTTATACTGGCTCCATTTAGCCACGGATCAGCCCACATATTAGTATCTTTACCGTTTGCAATAGTATAAGATATGTGACTACAAATCCACTTCCTGGCCTGCAGAATCCCCTTCCATGCTGAAGAGTAGTATGGTTTGATTTTGTAGTCCCAAATATTCTTGTTGGCTAAGTATTTGCTGTTGACCCATTTAAACCATAAGGACTGCTTTCTTTGAAGAATATCCCTGAGCAACATTCCAATGCAAGCTTGGTTCCATTTTTTAAGATTTTTGAGACCCAGGCCTCCTTATAGTTTTGGTTTGTAAATCTGATTCTAGGGAACCATATGAATTGCTGGCTTGGAAGAGTGCCCTCTCCAATAGAAATTACACATTATTCTATCAATTTCATCTAGTAGACCATCAGGGAGCAAGAATGCTGCAGTCCAATAGATTGAATAGGAGGAAAGAACCGATCTCACTAGTTATAGTCTTCCTGATCTGGACAACAACCTGTTCTTCCAAGCATCAATCTTTCTTTTTATCTTTTGAATAATTGGAATGCAATTGTCCTTTCTGAGAGACTTAGAGAGCAGAGGAAGCCCAAGATAGGTAACCGAAAGCTCTCCTTCACTCACTTCCAACTGACTGATAACCATTGCTTTATTCTGCACACCGGCTCCTAAATAGGCTTTGCTTTTTTCTGAGTTAAGCTTTAGACCTGACATACTAGCAAATCTGTGGAACAGAGGTCCAACATGTTTGACTGTGTTTTGATCATTATTCAGACAGAGAACTAGGTCATCTACAAACATTATGTAAGACACCTGCAAATTACCTGCCGTGGGACATCTAATATTACCTTTCAGAAGCTCCTCATCCATCAGAGAAGTGAACCCTTCCATAACAATTGTAAAAATATATGGTGATAATGGGTCACCTTGCCTGATTCCATTCTGGCTATTAAAAAAAACTTTGGGGAGAACCATTTACTAATACAGAAAATGCAGGAGTATCAATACAATTGGAAATCCATTCAATGTATGTATCTGGGAAACCCATCTGCTCCATCAAATAGTAGAGATAATGTCTGTTAACTGAGTCAAATGCCTTTCTAAGGTCTGCTTTCAAGCATATGAGCTTACCTTTAGCTTTAGTCTGAAGATTTCATCGTCTAAACTATCGCCTATTTTCTTGTGCATCGTCTAACTTTTGAGGTCCAAGCATCGTCTATTTCTATTGTTTAACCGCTTATTGTTCATCGTCTAATTCTATCGTCTATCTTTTCTCCGTTTAATTCTGCTTCGTTTAATTCTTTTCTTTAGGTGTTGTATCATTTACTTTTTTAACTTGGACAAAACATATATTTTTTCTTCACATTGTCGCTACTTCATCTAACTTCTACACTTAGACGCTCTGTCATCTAACTCCTCCACACATTGGTATTACTTTGTCTAACTCCTTACACTTAGGCACTGCATCGTCTACTTTTTCAAATTGGACGATACTTCACCTACTTTCACATTCATTCCATCTAACTTGTTACCTTCCATACTTTTATCTACTTTTTTTGTCACCTAATTTCATCACCTATCGCCAACTTACATTCCTTCCATCTAAGTCTTCTACCTAATTTTTAACTTTATCATATATTTTTCGTGCAGTGTCCTAGTTTTTGTCCACTTATACGCATCATCTAACTTTTCATCCTGCATATCTTCTATTATGATCTAACTTCTTCTATCGTATACCTTTCAACTCTATCATCCAACCATCTTTATCCTCTAGTTTCATATGTTCTATCTACCTTTCACTGTCTATCTCCTTATTTTCACCTAAATGGCTCAACATCTTAGTGGACTAGTTTATGGGATTCTAATTAGATAACAGATACATATATACTTGGACTCTTATTAGGAAGAGTTCAAAATATTTTAATTTTTCTAAATTATGAGATGTTACAAATTTTCACTCCTATAAATTTATAGATTATTTTTTATTTTTATATAATATATTTTAACGTTAAACATTATTTTCACTTCTATAAATTATTTATCATTAATGTATAATATTCTTTATTTTGTTTGAGATTTCACAAAATACATGACTTCAGGTGCAACGCGCATCGGGTTACATATGGTCAGCTCATTCAAGGTGTGTGACGTCCAATATGAAATAATCAAGAATGAGTTTGTAATAATTGATGTACGCTCGAGTGTGCAGTCAAATCATTCTCATCCATAAAAGAGCATGTCAAACGGATAATTTCTTCCTCTTGAAATTGAAAATACTCATTCCAAAAAGTACAAATGATGAACAAATGTGCAAACGGCTGAGAACAAGGAGGAGCGTACAACCGCTTATCTAAGGCTATGTTTAGAAACGATGTTGGGGGTGGGAATTTTTGAAAAATATTTAGAGAGAGAAGAATTTTTTAAAGTAATTTGTTAAATTTTAAAATCTTCTTCTCTTTCTTCTTATCTTGCTATAAATTTCAAAATCTACATAAATAAATAAATGATAGGGCGCGAGACATTTGAAAGGATTATTGAGAGGGTGAAAATTCTAATAATTAAAAATTTTAAAATACCTCCTCAACAGCCAAATATCCTTATCCAAATCCAACTTGCAAATCAGGAGTGATAAATCGAAAGCAAATGTCAATTCTAAAGAAAACAAATGAAGAAATATAAACCAGGTGACTATTGTAAGTAAAAAAATAAGAGTGTTTTTATCATGTCAATTCATCGAGCACACTTCCTGTTAAATTTGATTATTGCAATTAGAACATTCCCTCTAAATACTGAAATATATGAACGGAAATTAGCTCTATTGATAGTTTTGAAACGATTTGAAAATATTAATGATAAATAAGGCTATGTTTAGAGTGATAAGCATAATCTATTTGAAATTTAAAAATATATCAATGGTATCTAAGAAATTGCTCTCTTTTTGTTCTTTTTAGGATTTTACATATATATCTTCGTAGGGTTCGATTTTATCAAATATATCGCTTATCTCAATATATTATCATGAATATATTTCATTTAGACATAAATATTACAATTATATTTCTTTAGTTTAATGTCATTGATGGAGGAAAATATTTTATGAAATATGTTATCTGTAATCATTAGATCTAAGATATATTTAATACAATTAAATTTTACAATAATATATATATATATAAATCTTAATCTTTAACTCACATTTAACTCGAGTTAAATACATATGAATTACAGATATAATCATGATATTACATATATTTTAAAGATATTTATGATAATATATTTAGATGAAAATATATTTAATAAAATTAATTTTTACATGAGTACATATGCAAAAATCTTTTTTTCTTTTCACTGCGTCCGCATGCGACGCAGCTTGAGCCTGGAGCCCTTTCCTTCTTCAAAACGGGCGGAAAACCCCACAAAAAACCTAAAACCCTGCTGCCGCCCCCCCCCCCCCCCCCAGGCTTACTCGGGAAGGTGAGAACCCTGCCTTCTTCTCGCTCTCTGCGCCGACCAAAATCCTCAATGAAAGCATTTGACGTTCCCCTTCCACTGCTGCGAGTACCTCCTCTTCCTCTTCCTCTTCTCCTTCCCACGCTGCTTTGTCGGTTCGAGGCATCGGGTGGTGGCTTAGCATGATGGCCGGGCTTCTCCGAAACTGTTATCTGAGGCGAGCTCTCCTCGCGACCCAGGTCCTCTTCTTCACACCCAAGCCCCTTCTTTTTATTTTCGACCATCCGTTGGGCAAACAGTACGCTTTCCTGTGTTTTATGTTGCTGGGATGGTAGAGTGGGTATTTGGGGTGTCGTATTGCTGTTACTGTTAACGGTTCAGACTTCTCGATAGTCCCACACGATGATCATGGTCGTTGTGGACTAAACGGCAGTGTTACCCTGAAAGAATGGTGTCGATGCTAGTGGTCTTTTTTCTTCTTGTTTTCTTTTGGTAGATGATGCTAATGGCCACTCATGTACATGAGAAAGCCGTAACCTTTGTAGCATTTTATTGTTTTTGAGGGGTCTTTGAGTTGGAGAAGTCTCCATTCTGTTGGGTTTTTGCCTTCTGTGTGTGCTTTCGAAGGCGCATGCATTCTGCTGTTTGGTGCACATTGAGGATAGTGACGCATTTCTTCTTTTTATCATATGAAGAGAAGAAACCCAAGAATGAAAAAGGAGGTTCCATCAGTATTTGTTCAGTATTCTGAATACATTTCTGATATTGAAAAAAAACTCTATGGAGGAATACAAGACCAGCCAAGTAGAAGCCCGGCCACATTGGTTGGACTTGCAGCAGTTATCATTTGTATGTTGATGTTGCTGCATTTATCTTATATTTGTATTCCAAATCCCTCTCTCCCCCCACCTCTTTCTCTCTCTCTTTGGGAGCAGTAGCAGCCTCACCTTCAAAAACAAGGATTAGAAACAACACATCTGTTTGCTTTGTATTCCTCTTTGTTCTATATTCCATACTAGGTGTTTGCTTGATCAGCTTTTCTGGCCAAAAAAATGTTTTAGTTGTGCACAAGTAGCGCAACTTTTAAAGTTTATGGTCTTTTCCATTTCTTTTTAATATATTAAGTCTAAATTGATAGGCTTGGTTAAGCTTTTGTTTCTTGATGGTAAAGAAACCCCAGAAATATTGGTTGTTAACTAGCAAATAATTGTTTTTTAAATTTTAGAGAAAACCAGTGGTTAGTACCACCTATTTTTTTGCAAATAGATGTAGTACAACCAGAAGGTGGAGAGGAGAGATTCTTCTACCACTTAAAAGAATGACTGAAAAAGGAAAATTACCAAAGATTGATTGCACCCTTCCAAATCTGAGGACTAACTTGCAAAAGAAAACAGGACCAGGAATGGAGGAAATACAAAGATTGCAAACAAATCTTGCAAAGAATTGTTGCTACCCAGAAAGCATCTAGAAGCTAGTTAAAAAAGTTTTCTATTAAATGAGTGATATGAAAAAAGAAAGAACCTGGGTTAGAGTAGTATTTAGGATACCTCTTGGTAAATACCTGTTTCACATGCTCATTGCACCTGTTCTCTCAATGAATTTTCTAGTAAGAGAAGACCAACTTTACTCGTCTTTTCCCCCAAAGACAGAATTGTTATACCACTGATTTTTTTGATGAAAGGAAATAGTGCATTCACATATCAGATGGTCATAAGATCAAAAACTAAAACCCGATTGCCATTTAGCTAATGAAATTTGATGCTACCCCTTTAGGGATCTTTGCTAAAGTGGAGTGGACTGTGGAAGAGATCTTGAGGTTAAATGTTCTCAACATGTGCTCTTTTCTTTGAAAGGTAACTTCATTCCTTTCAGCCATGTTCTCCAACATATTTGATGAGGATCATCTAAAGAGTTTTCATGCTAGGTTCATCCATAATTTCTGTTGAAGAACACCATTATCTCTTGGACAAAGTAAACAGAGGATTGAAATGAACAAGGGAACTTGGATTCCACACTTGTCTGGTGGTTTAACCATCAATATCCAGTGTATTTACAGGTGGCAGAGGGAGAGATGGGGAACATTGATGGGGAGAGTGTGAGTCTGCATGGAGAAGAGAGATGGAAAGGCTAGTGACATACATTATATCAATCATCCAAAACAACTTGTTGATGGATGATCCGCACTGTCCCTTGACTTGAGGAATATAAGGGCATCTTCCCTTCTGACATTTGCTTTTACTTTTTCACTCTGTTAAAACTGATTCTTCATCCCATTTAATCATGGGTTAATCTCATACAAACCACTGTTACATGTGATGTGAATATCAAGTATACAAGTGTTATGTACATAATATCATATTTACCATCCTTATAGAAACATAGTATCAAAAGTGTCATTAAAGTCAATCTGCATTTGTTAGCATTAGAAAATGGCAAGAATATTTGCTTCAATGATGAAAATGTAATGGCTAACCAGTGGGGAGAGGAGAATATGACAAAAATGCCCTTAATGTTCACTTTTTCCCACTAGAAAGTGCAAACAATCTCCTCCACTCCTCATCACTGTTCCCCTGACCCTAACACTCTTCCCTACTTTCTTTCTTGGTCAGATCAACTTATGCCATTATCTCAGATGGAGGTGCTCGTCATAATCTCTATTCTCAGGTCTGGAGACCGAAGAGCCCCCAGAAGGTGCAACTGCTCTCTTGGAGGATTTCTAATGGGAGATTACTTACTCGGGGTAGGTTGAGCTGCTTCCTGTCGGGGATCTTGCTGACTTGTTGCTTGTGTGGTATTGTGGTGCGGACGTCGAGACCTTGAACCACTTATTTGTAAGCTACACTTACTCACAGGAGGTGTGGGGAGAGCTTGCGAGGAGGACTCACAATGGCATTGGATGTCACAACCAGGTGCACCAATTGATGGAGCATTGGGGAAGATACTAGCCCCTTAAAGGGGATAGGACTGTTTGGTGGCTTATCTTCCATGCCACCCTTTGGACGCTATGGGGAGAACGTAACAATCGGATTTTTAAGAGGGAGTCGAGAGCTGTGGAGTCTGTTGTCTTCTTTGTGTGTGATAGAGTGAGAGAATGGGTTGAGCTCCTTTGTAATGTGAATTCCCTTAGCTCTTCTCTTTTTGCGTTGGTTGGGAGGTTAGAGTGACTCACACTGTCTTGGTGTGGCCTTTGTATAGAGATTTTTTGGGAGTTTTCTGACTATACTTGTATATCCCTCCTTTTTTAATTTAATACAATAGTGGTACCACTCACTTTCAAAAAAAGGGATTTTTGCATGAAAATCATTGTCAGAGGTGAATTTGCAAAAAAATCATTCCTAGAAATGCATTAGCAGGCATATCACTCAGTTGTCAAGGCGACCCAAGACGTTCACGGGGTCCCTAGGCGCTTAGGCGACAAGGCGTCCGCTTAGGCGTCGCCTAGGCGACACTTCGGCCACTAATTAAAAAATCTAAAATATATATCCTCCAATATATGAATCAAGAATAAAAAATGTGAAAAATATAAAAAAATAAATTACATGAAGAAATTGCTGTAATTAAATTATGTGACAATTATGGAAAACTAAATTGTATCAAAAAATTATAAAAATTTTAGAAGAAAATGCAAAAGATACAAAAGTAAATGTAAAAAATTCAAAAAAATTTAAAAATAATATAATAACATCAAGAAAATTATAAAAATATCAAGTAAATGTAAAAGAGTTAAACATACATAACCGGGTTGGATCCGGTTCGGACGGGTCACGGTTGGCCCGCCTTGGCGACCGCCTAGCTCGCATTTTCTAGTGTCAACAAGGCGCTGCACCGCCTAGCCCTTTCAAGAGCGCCTAGGCGGCTCCTAGGCGCCCGCCTTGACAACTATGATATCACTGGGTTAATTCAAATAATGCATAAATGTCATTTAAGCGTGATTTTTTTTGTAAGTTTTTGGCAAAAAGAAGTGATATGCCTGCAAATAAATATGACATTTTTGCACAATTCTTTACACAGTGATATGCCTACTAATACATTTGCAGGAATATTTTTTTTTGCATATTCTCGTTTAACAATAGTTTTCATGCAAAAAATCTAAAAAAAACACTTATCCTCAGTTCCTAGTCTCCTGCAAGAATCATGATGATGGTATTTGGAGATGGCTGGCAAGAAAGTGTGAGGGACCATGGCACTTAGTACCTAGGTAGGGTCTTTAACCAAAGGGCATATAGATTTTTCACACCTTGTTTAAGAGTTAACCATGTCCACATTGGTTAAGGAGAGAGAAAACCACAATTTCAAGCATGAGGGTATTTTCTTACAAGGATGGTTAACGTGATATCTTGTATGTAGTAGTGGTATTTTGATATTTTGCATGTACTAGTGGTTTATATGAAATTGTAATGGGTGAGTGGCACAGGAAGACATAATTCTAATTGATGGACAAAACATTCCTAAAAGTAGTAATTTTTGATATCTAAGGTCTATTATTCAAGAGAATGCGGAGTTCCATGATGTTGTACACAGGATTAAGGCAGGTTGGTTAAAATGGAGAAGCTCATCAGAAGTCTTTTGTGATCATCGTATGCTTGTGAAATTTAAAGGGAAGTTTTATAGAACGGTTGTGAGACTTGTTTTGTTATATAGTACCGAGTGTTGGGTAGTAAGAAAGGAATATATTCACAAAATGTGTGTTGCGGAGATGAGGATGTTGAGATAGATGTGTGGTAAAACTAAGAAAGATAAGATTAGGAATGAACGCATCCGTGAGGACTTGGGTGTAGCTCCAATTAATGGTAAACTAAGGGAAAATAGGTTCAGATGGTTTGGATATGTACACTGTCGCCTTAGTTTAGCGCTAGTTAAAAGATGTGATCAACTCTTAGTAGATGTTAGTAAAAGAGCTCGTGGAAGGTATAAAATGAGATGGTGTGATGTTATTAGAAGGGACATTGATTTCTTTGGTTTAAATACGTATTTAGCATTTGATGGAATTCTTTGGCGAAACAAGATTCATGTAGTCAACCCCAAGTAATGGGATAAGCCTCTGATGATGAGAAGGAGTGGTTTATATGAAATTGACCCTTTAGTGATACTGCTGTCCATGCTTCCGTTCATCCAAAGACACCACATTAATGCTTCCGTTCGTCCCTCTTACTACTTTTCTTTTTTTGTTTACCTTTTCTGAAATAATAAGCACCCAAGTTATCCATTAGTCCTTTTTTAACTTTATGGCACAAAGGATAAATAACTTTTTTCATCTTCCATTTATTCATGGGCTTGCTCTTTTACCTTCATTAGTGGTGTTATTAAGTCAGAAAACAGTTTTATTTGCAGCCATTTCTAACAGATGTTATGATATGCAGGTTTGCAGTCATGGAATTTCAGGGTCAAAACTCCAGTTTTGCAACTTCTCTAAAGGTACTAAGAGGTGGGCTGGAGAGGGAAGGGATACCTGACTACTTTCTGTTTTTTATATTTTTCCTCGTAGGGGCATTGACCTTGGAAAGAATGCTAAAATGCAGCATCCTGCTTCATTCCTTTGGATACATTATTCTTGATCTTTCAGCTTTGTATGCCCTTTTATTTTATAAATGTGCTTCTGCTTCATACATCTAAATGTCTGTGGCAGCTTCGCAAAAAATGAAATTCTTAACATCATTATGTTTATCAGTTGACCAATGTGACATTTGATACCTATTCGTTCTTCTTCTTTTGCGAACAATGTCACTTGAGTGCTCAATCAATGCAAGTGTCATCATCCAATGGATCATTTGGAAATAAGCTAATATGAAATGCCTCCAGCTTTGTTGTGCTTGGCTTAATGTTTCTGTTTTGCTGATTTTCTTTGAGATACTATGTATGCTATCATGAAAATTTATTCCTGTATTCTGGTATGCAATTTGATGTTGGTTCCTTGGGCTTACCCTATAAACTTTATGCCTTTATAAGTTGCATGGATTATGTTGTTTATGTTCAAAATTATTAAGTAAACAATTGAAGATTTTGCTTTGTGTCAGTTAATGGAAAAAACACAAAACTTAGGTACATCCATTTAGTGTCTAAACCTCATGCACATCCATTTAATGTGTAGCAGATCCTATCTATTCCAAACTGTGGTTATTTTTCTATTCTACTATGATTCAACATCTTTTACTCGTTGTTTACACGCGAAAAATTCCGGAACATCCGATTTCGCCGGATGGATATGCGTATATTTGGGCATATTTGTTAATTCCGCGCTGTTTGGGTTTATCAGACGATTTAGGGTTCGTGTACTGGACTTTTCCCCACCGACCGAAGTCGGTGTTAATTTACATCGGTACAAGTCCGAACACCTTTGATTAACTGTCGAAGAACGTCTTTTGCCTCTCTACGTTGTGACATAAATGATCTTGACGATCGCCCATTACGGGTACATATTCTTGCAAAGAAATTTGAAGACTTCATATCTTGAACATAGATAATTGGGATTACAATCGGTTCTTCAAGATCTTTACATATGATCCCGATTGTATAATCGGGTCTTCAAGGTAACATCCGGTCGCAACCAGAGCCTTTGAATTTACTTCAGTCAACAATTAGATCTTGGAACTTGCTTTCATCCTGATCGGGTCATTAAATTGACTTTTGTCTCCTCATCAGACGGTTGGACTTGAATTCTGTCAGGATCGGACCATTGGATCGCCAAGATGATCACTACCAAGGATGGCAAACTCGGTTTCGGACTCGGTTTCGCCCGGGTCCGAAACCGAGTCGACTCGGTTTCGGCCGAAACCGGCCGAAACCCATATAACAGGTTAAAAAAATTAAATTAAATTCTAAAAAATCTGAAAAAAAATCATAAAAAATATAAATAATCACTTAAAATCGCAAAAATCATAAAAATCATTACACATGCATTTGACTGTATAAGTTAATGCAATAACCTTGAAGTAGATAAATACAAAAATTCAACTTCAAACATTGAACATGTGAAAGTTAAAGTCATATTCCATTGTACATTATTAGAAGCAGTACAATAAACCAATTTAGACAAAATAAATGTTACAAAAATTCATTGATTCTTACCTAATATGGATAATAATTACTAGAAGAACCTTCTCCCTCATCGTCTGGCCCTTGATGTCGATACCCATAACCAGGTTGCATGTATGGTCTATATTCACTATAACCAAACAATGAGGTAGCCAAGTCCTGCATCCCTCTTTGGATCCCTCTTGGAGTGTTTGGTTGGCTTGATTCGAATCCAGTATCAACATAGGAATCTTGAGGAAGAGAAGAGTCACTGGTCGGATATGGATGGAACTGAAATGATGGTTCATAATTCTGGGCCCCATAAATAGCTGCTTCCTGTTGGCCACCTTCGTAACCTGGTGAATCATATCCGTGTTGACCTTGACTATATCCAGTAGTACCACCTGCAGCACCTGCATCACCTGTACCACCTGCAGCACTAGTACCACCTGCAGCACCTCCGGGATGATCATCATCATCATCAGAATCATAAGAAACCAGTCGCCTTTTAACCTTTGAGGATGCTTTTTTCTCTTTTGGAGTGCTTTTTTCAATCAACTTTGACACGAGTCCTTTTCCCCTTGGCGTGTGCCTCACATAAATCTGCTTCAACTCCTCAATTGCTGGGTCCTCTCGAGCAGCAGCATTTGCCCTCTCAGTTTGCCCATGCACTGATGTACTTCTTCTTAAGGAGGACATTCTAGGAGTGACTGGCCTGCTATCTGTATCTGAGTGTCTAGCAGGCTCAAACTCGAACTGCTCCTCAGTGTCATCAACCACCCTAGACTGGTACGCATGAGTATCTCTGGCCCTCTTTGATTTGCTTCTTAATTCGGGATCTCTTGCCTCATCTTCATCAAATATGCCCTCTGCCCATCTTCTATCATCAACATCAAAAACGGGCTCATCAACCTGCTCTCGTGTCTCCACCCAAGACTGCAAGGGATTATCATCATCAAATAAGGCATCCACATCAATCTCTGCGGCGGCATCCTCGGCGACGCGTTTGTCTCGCAGCTGTTGTCTCAACCTCATATTCTTTATTCTCAACCTCATATTGTAGTGGCAGTACACTAATTTCTCTAACCGATCAGCCTTTAGCCGATTGCGAACCTTTGAGTGTATAAGGCTGAATGTGCTCCAATTCCTTTCACATTGGCTTGCTGATGTGGTTTGACTCAACACCCTGATTGCAATGAAAGCCAATGCAGAACTGCCCAATTCTCTATTGTTCACCATGATCCACCAGTCAGCTGTTACACCAACCAACCATAAACAAATAAATATAAGATGTAAATAAAAATTAATTAAGGAAGATGTAATTGCAAAGAAAGCACAAAGATGAAGTATACCTGGGCTCACTCTTCCCACTGCGTATTGCAATTGGAAGTCAGAATACGTCCCACTTCTCATTCTATAGGAGGTCATCTACAAAAATTACATAATAGATTAGCATTACTACGTAAGTAAATTCTATACCTCTTATTCATGAAATCAAAGTTATCAAACAGGCCAACCTCTACTTCCGCCTGAAGCCTCTTATCTTGTGTCCTCGATGAACGACCAATGACTTTTAAAGTGCCTTGAAGCACCTCGGCATCAACATGTGCATTGGCATTGTACATTAATCGAGGGTTCAGAAAATAACCTGCATTTGTATATAGTTAATGTATGGTCAATAATATATGAATACAAATAATCACTCACCAGCTGCATGCAAGTCGTGGTGTAATGTGGTGTCCCATCTATGGTCAATAATCTTCCACCACTTTGCATGTTCTTTGGGAAGGGACTCCTGCAACTCCAATTTTGCACGGTCCATGGCCTCATACAGATATCCCATATCATTCTTGTCATCGCCATCCGACCTTAACGAGGGGGGTGACTACTTTCATGTATCGTGTTACTCTGCTCCAGAATTTGTTGTTGTCCACGATTTGACAGACATCCAAATAATCCATCTGAGCATCAACATTGCCCTTGTCGATGTATTCTCGCAGGGCATTGTGGTACATGAAAGCTTTCAACTCATTCTTATACCTGTGCAAAGAAATAAAATTTGAATCAAATACGGATCATAACTACAAGGATAAAGAAGTAATAATCGAGTTCAATAGTATACCTATGCAGAGACTCCAAAGAAATGAAATTTGAAGCAAATCTAGTTGGCCCTGCACGGATAATATCCCGCCCCCCACTTGCATGCTCCCTGAACATGTTCAATATCTTAGGATGGCCATAAATATATTGGGTAATCTTTTGTGCCCTTTCAACCGTCTTCTTCACATGTTTGTCCTTCCCTATGTCTTCAAGTATGAGATCAAGACAATGTGCTGCGCATGGGATCCAATATAAATGCCTGCGCTTATGCATCAATTTCCTCCCTGCAGCCTTATAACTGGCTTCATTATCAGTCACAACTTGTACAACATTTTCTTCACCAATTTCGTCTACCATGTTGTCCATCAAATGAAACAAATAATTGGCATTTTTTTTTTCAAAATTTGATGCATCTACAGATTTTACAAATACTGTACCTTCGATGCAATACACCAAAAAGTTAATCATGGACTTTTTCGTGGTACCAGTCCAACCATCACACATAATAGTGCATCCTCTCTCCATCCATATATGCTTGAAGCTTTCAACCCACTGATGGAGCTCCTCAACCTCTCCCTCAAGGCCACGCCCGTATATGTCCCGACGTGACGGCGCCTTCAAGCCAGGGCCAGCATCTGCTATGGCATCCAACATAGGTTGAAAATATTCACTTTCAGCAGTATGTGCAGGGACACATGCATGAAAAAACCATTTACAGATGCTTTTAAATGCATGCCCTGCAACTTCTGCAGATTTTTTGACCCCTCTTAATGCACTTTTGATCTTAGGTTGTGTATCCTGGGGCCTTCTGTGGAGATAACTGTCCATGGGACCTGCTCTCTGCGTTTGCGGGGGCGGGGCAGCAACATCAGGACGTCGTGCAGCTGTACTGGTGTAAGTCCCTCCTGAACCTATGGGTGCCTTTCCTTTCCTTCGAGCGGCTTCTTCACGCTCCCTTACTTCAGTCAGCTCCGGATCAGAATCTTCAGTGTCTTCCTCATCATCATCTCTCCTAACCCTTCTGTCAGAAATCTCCTCAGCAATTTCCTCCTCATCCTCAGCCCTTTGTTGCACCCTCTCCTTTTTCCCCAAAAGGCACTGGCGCATCTCCTCTCGCACCTCTCGTGGACAGTGGTCGCACTGTCTCACCTCTCCTCGTACCCCTGCCAAATGTTGCTTGCCTCTGGTAATTCCGCCATACATCTCCTTACCACAGTAATTACATTTAACCTTCATTCTCTTAGCATCAACTAAGGACATGTGGGCCCACCCCGGATCCTCCTGCCCTTGCTGCTCCTGTATTTGCTGACGTCTAGGCATGATGCTGCATTAAGAAGTTACACAGTCAAAGACAAACAATTGTAAGTACGAAACCCTTAATCACCCTTCATAAAAATATAATCCCAGCATGATCCTACCTCACATTCGTCAATGAAACTTAATTAACCTTCAATTGTGGTTAAGAAACTCGAATTAGACAAAAGGCCCAATTTTTATAAATTAATTAAGTCTTAATTACTAATTAAGCCCTAATTACCCTTCATAAAAATATAATCCCAGCATGATCCCACCCCACATTCATCAATGAAACTTAATTAACCTTCAATTGTGGCTAAGAAACTCGAATTAGACAAAAGCCCCAATTTCTATGACCTAATTAGGGCTTAATTAGCAATTAATTCTTAATCACTCTTGGGAAAAACTAATTACCCGCATGATCCAACCCCAAATTCCTCAATGAATCTTAATTTAACTTCAATTGAGCCTAAGCAAACCAATTTAGACAAAGCCCCAATTTTTATGACCTAATTAGGGCTTAATTAGCAATTAACCCTTAATCACCCTTGGGAAAAATTAATTACCCGCATGATCCCACCCCAAAATTCTCGATGAACCTTAATTTAACTTCAATTGAGCCTAGGGCTGTCAATGGGACGGGCCCGACTTCTCAACATTAAGGCCCGAGCCCGGCCCGGGCCCGACTTATGTCGGGCCGGGCCGGGTCGGGCCCGACATTATGTAAAAATTTCAAAGCCCGACTAAGGCCCGGCCCGGCCCGACAACTTAAATAAAATAATAAAAATAATAAAAATAATAATATAAAACATATAATCTCACTAAATTAATTAAAAATTTGATATTAATTACATAATTTGTGTAAAAAGAGAGTTTTAAAATTTATCATTAAGTAAAATAACATAGTTTTAACTAAATAGTTTTTAAATTTTGATGTGGGAATAAAAAAAAGAACGGGCCGGGCCGGCCCGCGGGCCGAACTCAAAGCCCGAGCCCGGCCCGCGGGTCAAGTCGGGCCGGGCTTTTAGGCCCGACTAAAAACCCGCGGGCCAAAAATGACCTTGCGGCCCGGCCCGAAATCGGGCCAAGCCCGCGGGCCTATCGGGCCGGCCCGACCCATTGACAGCCCTAATTGAGCCTAAGCAAATCAAAATAGACAAAAGCCCCAATTTTTATAAACTGATTAGGGTTTAATTAGCAATTAACCTTTAAGCCCTTAATCACCCTTGGAAGAAACTTAATAAGCAAGGCTTGCTTATTCCAAATTTTTAACCCAACCAAAAGAACATAACAAAACAATCAAACAAAACCCAATGAAATTAACCTCAAACAAAACAATCAAACCCTTGAAGTTGTGTTGGCTCCCTCTCGGCCTCTCCCTGTCGGACTCGGGCGGTCGGGCATGTCCACCTCTGCCAACCTTGCTTTCACCCTTGGTCGGAGTCGCTGCCAGCAGGAGCAGCAGGAGCAGCCGCAGCAGGAGCAGCAGCTCGCCAGCAGCAGCAGTTCGCCAGCAGCACAGCAGCGGCAGCAGCACAGCAGCGGCAGCAGCAGACAGCACCCGCGACACAGACAGCAGGGGGGGGAGGGTTTCGGCCGAAACCTGTGGGTAGTGGGGTTTCGGGGGCCAACACAACCCATAAGTTCACGTGTTTCGGCCGAAACCAAACGGTTTCGGGCCGAAACCGATCGATTTCGGGCGAAACTAGTATCGGTTTCGCCCGAAACCGATACCCCCCTTTAGTTTCGGATTGCTACAGTGTTTAAGGTGCTTTTCGGATTGGTTATGGCCGAAACGTATCGGTTTCGGCCGAAACTGCCAACCATGATCACTACCGGTCCGTCGGAGTTGCTTTATGGCCATAATCACTCTTTTGATTATGATTAGACTTCTTAAGTTACCTTGGTGTCCATAAAGGACCATCCCACCTGAGACAGGGTATATTTGTAATTTTCTTCCATCAGGGTATTTCTATAGCCAGCAGTAAAATTTTGTCACATCTCCAACATGAATTCTGATCCAAATACATTATGTGCTAATGCTAGGGCGTTCCCCGTAAGCGACGCGTTACATCGGAACCCGGATGGAATGACAAGTGAGCAAGGGCCAGCTAGGGCGTTCCCCGTAAGCGACGCGTTACATCGGAACCCGGATGGAATGACAAGTGAGCAAGGGCTAGCTAGGGCGTCCTCCGTAAGCGACGCGCCGCAATGGCGCCCGATTGCGGTGTCAAATAGGCAAGGGTTCTCGTGTGGGGTTGGACGCACACGGGTAAAGAAGCAAGTCCAAAAACATAGGATCCGTCTAGCTACTTGGAATATAGGAACTTTAACGGGTAAGGGTTTAGAATTAGTTAAATTAATGAAGGACAGGAGGGTTAACATAGCTTGCCTACAAGAAACTAGGTGGAAAGGACATAAAGCTAAAGACATTGATGGGTATAAAATTTGGTATACGGGTAATAATAACTCTAGAAATGGTGTTGCTATAATAATAGATAAAAACTTAAAAGACAGAGTTGTGGAAGTAAATAGATTGGGGGATAGACTAATGGTAATTAAACTTATCTTAGGTGATGATATTTTGAATATAATTAGTGCATATGCACCTCTAGTAGGATTAGAAGAGAGCATTAAAAAGCAATTTTGGGAGGCTATTGATAGTTTGATCCAAAATATCCCTAGTGAAGAGAGAATCTTTATTGGAGGGGATCTTAATGGTCATGTGGGTATAGATAATAGAGGCTATGAGAGGATTCATGGAGGGCTTGGTTTTGGTAATAGGAATGATATGGGTAACACTATTCTTGATTTTGCTATGGCCTATGATCTAGCAATTATTAATACCTTCTTTAAGAAGCGGGACGAACACTTAATAACATACAAGAGTGGAACACATATAAGTCAAATTGACTATTTTCTCATTAGGAAGGTCGATAGAGTTTTATGTAAAGATTGCAAAGTTATTCCTGGTGAGAGTCTAGCCCCTCAACATAGATTGTTAGTAATGGATGTCACTATCCCTAAATTCAAAAGAAAGATCATTATAAATAATTATTCTAAGATTAAATGGTGGAATTTAAAAGGTAAAAGTTTAGAAACATTTAAAAATCATCTATTAAAGGAAAATATTTGGAATTTAGAACAAGAAACTAATGTAATGTGGAATAATGTTACAAATTGTATAACGAGGGTTGTAAAACAACTTTTAGGCGAATCTAAAGGTAAAAAGAACTTAGAAAAAGAGACTTGGTGGTGGAGTGAGGAAATTCAAAATACCATTAAAGTAAAAAAGGAATGCTTTAAAGTTTGGCAAGCTAACAAAAATGCTCAAACCCTAGAAGCTTATAAAATCGCTAAAAAGAGAGCTAAGAAAATAGTCAGCAAAGCCAAATCAAAGGTATTTGAAGATTTATATAATAAATTAGGAACCCGAGAGGGTGAAAAGGACATATTTAAACTAGCTAAATTAAGAGAAAGGAAAACTAGAGATTTAGATCATGTTCGGTGCATTAAAGGTGAAGATCAAAGGGTTTTAACTAAGGATCTTGAGATTAAAGGGAGGTGGCATAGCTATTTTCAGAAGTTACTTAATGGAGATTCCGTCAAGGATTTATCTTTAGAAGGTACCCAAGAGTCCACAATATTTGATAAATATCAATATTTCAGGTGTATTAAGATGTCAGAAGTGGAGGATGCTTTAAGGAGAATGAAAGTGGGCAAGGCCTTAGGACTAGATGGCTTACCTATTGAAGTATGGAAAGGCCTAGGAGATATTGGTATTCAGTGGCTAACTAAATTTTTTAATAAAATTTTAAAGGAACGAAGAATGCCAGAAGTTTGGAGAAAAAGTGTTGTAGTTCCTTTCTATAAAAATAAAGGAGATATTCAAAGTTGTAATAATTATCGTGGAATTAAGCTTATGAGTCATACTATGAAACTTTGGGAAAGAGTAATTGATAAACGCCTCCGTGGTATGACTACTGTGTCGGAAAATCAGTTTGGTTTTATGCCAAATAGATCTACTACAGAAGCTATTTTCTTGCTACGGCAGCTAATGGAGAAGTATAGAGAGATGAGAAAAGATTTGTATATAGTTTTTCTTGATTTAGAGAAGGCGTACGATCGAGTACCGAGAGAATTGATTTGGTGGACATTAAGAAAGAAAGGAATCTCTCAAGGATATGTTGATTTGATTAAGGATATGTACGACGGTGCTATTACTAGTGTTCGAACTATTGCTGGGGAGACTGGTGAATTTCCCGTTTCTATAGGTTTGCATCAAGGTTCTGCACTAAGTCCGTATCTCTTTGCCTTAGTTATGGATGAAGTAACTAAACAATTGCATGATGATATCCCTTGGTGTATGCTATTTGCAGACGATATTGTTTTAATTGATGAGAGTATTGATGCTCTAAATGCTAAGTTAGAGCGTTGGAGACTTGCCTTGGAGTCTAAAGGTTTTAAAATTAGTAGGAGCAAGTCAGAATTTATGCACTGTAATTTTAGTAATGGGAGAGTGGTTCAGGAAGACATGGTTCTAATTGACGGACATAACATTCCGAAGAGTAGTAGCTTTCGATACTTAGGGTCTATCATACAAGAGAATGGCGAGATTTATGATGACGTTACACATAGGATTAAGGCAGGCTGGTTAAGATGGAGAAGTGCATCAGGTGTCCTTTGTGATCGTCGTATGCCTGTGAAACTCAAAGGGAGGTTTTATAGAACGGCTGTGAGACCTGCTTTGTTATATGGTACCGAGTGTTGGGCAGTACGAAAGGAACACATCCACAAAATGTGTGTAGCAGAGATGAGGATGTTGAGATGGATGTGTGGCAAGACTAAGAAAGACAAGATTAGGAATGAGCGCATCCGTAAGGACTTAGGGATAGCTCCAATTGATAGTAAAATGAGAGAAAATAGACTCAGGTGGTTTGGACATGTGTTTCGTCGCCCTAACTCAGCGCCGGTTAAAAGATGTGATCAAATCTTAGTGGATGCTAGCAAAAGAGCTCGAGGAAGGCCTAAAATGAGATGGTGCGATGTTATTAGGAAGGACATTAGTTCCTTGAGTTTAAATATGAATATTGCACTTGATAGAAATCTTTGGCGGAACAGGATTCATGTAGCCGACCCCAATTAATTGGGATAAGGCTCTGATGATGATGATGATGATGATGAGGGTATTTCTATAGCTTTCCCAAACTTTGGGATATTTTTGCAGTTTCTTACTTTCTTGGAGATAGCCTCGTCGCTTCTTGACTTCCTGGACATTCTTGTCTTCATTTTTAACTTTTCAACATATATTTGACATTTCTTGATTTCTCGGAGATAACCCCGTCACTTCTTGACTTCTTAGGCATATCTGCCATTTCTTGACTGTTCGGGGTTTATTTGCCCATTCATCAATTTCTGAATTTTCGGACATGATAACCCTTGGCCATGAAAAAGATACATGGATTTGAATGGTTAGCCATAAGTCGAACTCAGGAGAGTGCACACCGCTTCAAGGAAGGGGCGTGGTCCCGCTCCACCAAGTTGTGCAAACGGCACCAACCAGAATGAAAATGTTTTGATAATTTTGAGACCCCACGGATAGGGGTATTTCTGTAATTTTCCCACGATCGGGGGTATTTCTGTAATTTTCCCGCCATCAAGGGTATTTCTGTAATTTTCCACCCACTGGGGGGGTATTTCTACAATTTTTCCGCCATCGGGGGATTTTTTGTAATTTTTCACCCACCGGGGGTATTTCTGTAATTTTTCACCCATTGGGGGTATTTTTTGTAATTTTCCACCCATCGGGGGTACTTCTGTAATTTTTCACCCACCGGGGGTATTTCTACAATTTTCCCGCCATCCGGGTGTGTTTCTACAATTTTCAGTATTTCTGTAATGTTTTGGTAAGGATTCAACATTTCTGTGAAGCTTCAAAGCCTCAACATTGCATAGTTTTCCTTGACATTTCTGTAAAGCATATAGCATGGTATTTCTGCACAGCATTTCTTGTAATATTATTGTTGTTGAAACTTGTTGAATGTCTCACAGCATGGCAGAAAAGCATAGCATTTCTCTGCACTTCTCTGTACTTTTCACAGCATGAAACTTCTTGCATTTCTGTAATACTCGTTGCACTTTTCTGTAATTTGACATTTGTGTACCTATGCTATTCTGTAATTTATGCACCTCTGCACCTTTCTGTAATTTTGTACAGTATGAAAACTTGTTACTGTACTTTTCTGTTTCTGTAATGTTTTCACAGATTTCTATTTCTGTAATGTTTAAACAGATTTCTGTCATAATGTTTTCACATGGCATCTTGGCATCTACACTTGGACAACATCTGCACCTTTAACACTGTTATGCATTTATAACATTGTTGTTATGCACTTATAACATTGTTAGCCCATTTCGATCTCCAGTTGCAGACCAATTTTGTGATTTGAATTTGTAAGCCCATGATTATTTGCATTTTGATCAGCCCATGAAAGAAGCCCAACCCATTCCATTTCAATGATTTGCAAGTGGTGAGAAGACTCTTATGATCACCATTCTCAAGGAAGGTGAGTGAAACCCAGGGGGTCTTTATGGTGACCACACCTTCCTCCTCCTGCTGCTAAACAGGGGCAGCCGTCTCTTAGTCTTTCAACAGCAACAACCTTTTAGTCTTCTTCTGGGTACAGCAGCAGCAGCACAAGTGCAGTGGGAGAGGGCCCAGCAGCAACGGAGGTCTTCCTTCTTTTATTTTTTTTATCTCTTGCTTCAAGAGACAGCACAAACTTTACAGCCTTTGAATAGAGCAGCTCTGTTTTATCTGACTTTAGCAGATTTAGACAGCCTTGCTTTATTTAACTTTAGCAGCTTTTGTCTTTACGGTAGCATTTGTCTGATTTGCAAACAGACATTTATCTGATTTTTACATAGAAATCTACAACACATATAGAGCTCCATATAGAGCACAAGCATTTGCATTTCTGTTTTTCACATGGAAATCTGTAATGGATTTTCCATATCCATATACATGGAAATCTGCAACACATATAGAGCTCCATATGAATTTAGGAATCTGCAGCAACTTCCCATATATTGCTACGTATGGTTTAGAAATCTGCAGCAACTTCCCATATAGAGCTGCGTATGGAGCACCATGCATGTTGTAACTTCTTCGTAGCATTAGGTGGGGAGTTTCTTAGGGTCACCACTCCCAAAGGAGGTGACTGGAACTCCCGGGGGGGACCTTTTTATGGTGACCATATCCCTTCCCATTGCTGCTCACGGGAGCTTTCCTTCGCAGAAATAATACATAGCTTTCCTATGCTGCTCATGGGAGCAGAAGGAGGCAACTTCCCATAAATTAAACAAAGGTTTGCGGCTACTGTCTTCCTATTCACTGCCGCTGCAGTCCTTCCTGCGCTGCACTCGGACTTGCTGCGCTGTGCTCTTGCTGTGTGTTCTATTGGCAGAATGCGGCTCCCTTGATTGCTGCCTTGGGAGCCTTGTTCCCTTCGCAGAACTGCTGCTTGGGCCTCTTCAGAAGCTCTCCAAGCCCTTGACTGTTGCCAAACTTTCTTTCTTCTTTTTTTTTTCTCTCCCCTTTCCTTGGAGCTCTAGGCTTCCTTTTATAGGAGTTAGAAGTGGACCGGAGGCTAGGTGGCTCCGGTGGAAACACCCCCTCCGGTGGAAGTCCAAGGGACAAGGTGACTCTTCCCCTTCCTTCCTTTTTAATTCTTTTTTTTACTGTTTTCTTTCTTTCCGCAGAAAATGGAGGGGAAAGCCCCCCCCCTCCGGTGGTACAATGACCGGAGGGGGTTCCCCTCCGGTTTGACTGGAACCGGAGGGGGTCCCTCCGGTTCATGTACCAGAGGGGGTATTTCCCCCTTCCCTCTTCTATTTTTTTTGTCATGTTGCAAAAGGACCGGAGGGGGTCCCCCCTCCGGTTTGTCATTACCGGAGAGAAGAGAGAGGGGCGGAGGGGGTCCCCCTCTCCGGTGCATGTACCGGAGGGGGTCAAACCTCCTCACATTCTTTTTTCTTTTTTTTTTCTTCCCCGCAGCAGCAGGAAATGAAGGAGGGGAACCCCCCCTCCGGTACAGTACCGGAGGGGTTCACATTCCTTCCTTTCTTCTTTTTTTTTTTTCTCTGTATCTTCATCAGAAAATGAAGGGGGAACCCCCCCCCCCCCCCTTTTTGTATAATTTTCAGGGTTCAACACTCGTTCAACAGGACTGAATCTAACTCCAAGGGCATGGTTTTTTCTTGAAAATCCATTTTGCATTTTACTTGTTGCCTTCCTTAGTTGACAATCTATGCCATCATTTGCATTTTACTAGTTTCCTCTCGAGTCGACAATCCATGCCATTTTCCTATTGCCAAAAAATCCATAGTTGTTTTTTCCTTGGCATGTCTTCTATCTTGTAACGTACTTGAAAATCATGATCTCCAAATGTATCAGCATTTTGTAAACCAGTTAAAGACAGGTTCAAAGGTGATTGGATTCTGACAAGACTGTTGGATTCCTTATATTACATAACGTTATTGTTTGAATTTGGAATTCATGTACCCTGATTGGATTCAACTTATTGAACGTGAACTGCCCAACACCTGTCTATTATATACTTGTTTACATTATTTTTTATTTCCTACTACATGCGTCCCTGTTTAATAGTAATTGTTCATCTTGAAATTGCATGAAACTAATTTTCATTCAGACTTGCTGATCTCCAATTTCATCCATTTGATCCAATTTGTTGGATATTATTTCGTGTGTTAAATAACCCATTTTGACTACGCCTAACTTAGATCAACCACCTAGTAGAGCTTATTACCTACCTAAAGTGGCACCATCATTGTCAAAAGATCCCCAAAGTCAACCTTATCTAGATCGAACTTTCCACAATCAAGACCCCAATCAAGTACCTCATTTGAGGAGGAGAGCCTCAAGAATGGTGGCATAGGAGATGCAGTGCCAAGTGCCAACAAAAACAAATTCATCTCACTCAACTGGGCATTTGGTCTAGTTGTGTAATCTCAATTAGAATGCGAGAGGTCTTGAGTTCAATTCTTGGACCCCTACAAAAGAAAATTTCACCTCACTCTTCTTTCAGATGAAGTTGTCTTTGAAAGGTTTGATTATTGCCTGCCCTTGATTAACTGTAAATCTCATGTCTGTATTAGTATTCTGTGATGGAAGAACAAGCATAAAGATCCTGCTGAGATCCTCAGGAGGGAGACCAAGATTCAGAGGATAATTTCTTTTATGTCATAGGATGCAGAAGTGGGCCAAGCTTTCATGTAATGTTAATTAGATTCATTCACCTTTTTTGTTTCCCCAGGGGTCTGTGTGTGGTGCACCATCTTGGTGTGGCTTTCTGTAGAGAGACTTGAGAGCTCATTTATACCACGACTTGCATGTCCCCTATTGTTTATTTAATTAACTTGTGGTGCCATCCACATTTGGAGAACAAGCATGAATAAGTGTTTAACAGCTGTTCTGTCTGGAGCATTGGCTTACTCTATTAAAGACCTAATGTGTGCATCATCATATATCTAGTTGAGTGGCCTCAGCATCAAGTGTCTTGGATTTGGGAGTTGGATGACGGATACTTCCTTCTCTAGTGTTCAGATAATCAAATCAGAGATCTCTTGCTGAGGACTGGTTACAACAAGGTCTGCTTCACAGCTTGGGAGGTCGCGACAGCAGCCAAGATAGCTAAAGAAGGCAGAAAGATTTGGTGCAGGCTTAAGGGGGTTCCATTTCACTATGAAATGTGGAAACCTTTAGAAGTATCGTAGATGCCTTTGGTATCCTCAGGAAGGTAGATGAGGAATCTCTGGAGTGGAAGGCTCTCAACTTTGCTAGGGTGAAAGTGGAGGTGGAGCAGATTCACAGAGTGCCTAAGCAACTCATAATCAGGGCCAGTAGCAGAAGATTTTGGATGCAGATACATGTAGAAGATAATCAACCTTGTTTATCAGGTCATATCTCTTCCAGTGCCAAGGGAGATTGGTCTTGCGCTGAGGTTAGAACTTGCTATGGCAAGCTGACCAGAAACAGAACTCCAGTGGCCGGAGGAGGGAGGCCAATAGAGATGAAGGTGACGCGGCTGAGTCATCCCAGTGACTGACGTGTTGAGCAGAGTTTTCCAGAAAGGTTTCAAGGCGAAAAAAGTGCTGTCTTAAGGGCTGTGCTGTATCTCTCAAGAGCAGGGTCTTGGCGATTCCCAAAATGTTTCTTTTGAGGGGGGAAGGTCTGATGGGAGAAGGCAGACTCAAGATTTGAGTCCCTCCAGAGGGAGTTGCTTGGAGGCGGATGTTGGGTCCCAAGGATAGGCGGTGTTGGCAACAATTTTTGCCTACCTACATGTAAGGTGAACTATTACTTAAGCTCACCACTGCAGAAAGGGGTGACTAGAGCTCTCCGGGGGGGGCTTCGAAGGGGGTGACTATACCACCCATCTCAGCAATACTGCACCAAGCAGATGCCAGGGTCACCCCACTTTTCTCCCCCCCGGGGGGTTCCGGTTACCTCCTTGGCCAATGGTGACTATAAGGCGATTGTCACCTCCCTCTTCATTTGATATGCAGGCTCCATGGCAGACAGCAGCCCAACGAATGGGCGAATGGGCCAGCAGGGGTTCGGGGGGGCCCGCATCAGACCCGCCCGGGGTTGCTTGACCCCAGACAGACCCGCCCGAGGTCAAGCGACCCCGGACAGACCTGCCCGGGGTCAAGTGACCCTGGACAGGCCTGTCCGGGGTCGGCTGACCCCGGAGCAGACCTGCCCGGGGTCAATTGACCCCGGGGCGGTCCAACCCGCCCGGGTTCAATAAACTTTGTTGCCCTCTCTCTGGCAGCAAAAAAAGAAAAAGGACCCTCCCGGGGTCATTTTCATCCCGTTCACCTCGTACGGGTTCAAACACCTACGGGTAGCCCTCCACTTCTATAAATAGACCCCCAAGGGTCCAGAAGAAGGCATCTAGTATCGGGCATCGATATACGTGATAAGAAACACTTGTTCGTTGTTTTGACCCTTGAGGGGTAGGTGATCCCCTGGGTCTTGTATTTATGCCCCTAAGGGGTATTTTTATATTTTTGCCCCTCTGCGGGTTATGTTTGTAAGTTTCTACGTCCCGGGGCAGTTAAATTATGTTGTTCTGCCCTCTATGATGGGGAATTATGGAAATGCCCTCCCCGGGATTGCGAGAAACAAAAGTCTTGTTATTTGCAGTTTTACCCTGCAATCTTTGTAATTGGGGCTATGTCCCTATTTCCCGCGTTAGTGCAGATATCCGTGATGTACAGTTGACAACTCACCGACAACCCTTGTACCCACTTGGGCCCTAAACACGTTCAATGTACTTTGCAGATTCTTGTTGCATACTCGTCAGAAAAAAATTTAACTTTTACGAAATTACATATATACCCCTACCTTTGCAAAAACAACACGTGCGCCTTCTATGAAGCCCCTCGTTGCTCCTTCAGTTTAGGGACACTGTCAGTTTAGTCTGACACTCGGGAGCCGCCTCGAACCTAGGTCCGTGTAGGGTTTGATAAAATTACCGAAATACCCCTATGATATATAAATGGCCTAGTAGCCCCTAAAACACTTTATAAATGGCCTCAGCGTCTTGGGAAGTCAGGGATCTTACCCTACTTTCTTTCCTACCCAGAAATTTTAGGAATACCCCTGGCCTAGTAAAATTACCAAAATACCCCTGAAAACGTAAAATTACCAAAATATCTCTGGAAACGTAAAATTACCAAAATATCTCTGGAAACGTAAAATTACCAAAATATCCCCGGAAACGTAAAATTATCAAAATATCTCTGGAAACGTAAAATTATCAAAATACCCCCGGGGTCCAGGAAACCTTCCGTTACTTCAAAAATGTCTATGGCTTCTGCAGAATTGCATTCATACTCCTAAATTCTAGGGTTTTGCTTAAACCTAAGAGGCCTTTGATAAAACCCTAGTCCCGTCAGTCTGTAGGTGGTGAATGAGTGGTATTTGTGAGTCACCCGAGCGAGTATGCCTTCAACATCAGAACCTATGTAGAGGACTTTGAGATTTCTTTGACAGTCAAACAAAGGTGCTCGGACGTTAGGCCGATGTAAATTAACATCGACTGCGGTCAGTGGGGAAATGTTCAGCATTCGAACCCAAATTTGTCTGATACGATGCGCACCCACGGAATAAACCCTCGTATAAAATATGTTTCTTTTAAACTAGAGAAAGGAAAACTAGAGATTTAGATCATGTTCGGTGCATCAAAGGTGAAGATCAAAGGGTTTTAACTAAGGATCTTGAGATTAAAGGGAGGTGGCATAGCTATTTTCAGCAGTTACTTAATGGAGATTCCGTCAATGATTTATCTTTAGAAGGTACCCAAGAGTCCACAATATTTGATAAATATCAATATTTCAGGCGTATTAAGATGTCAGAAGTGGAGGATGCTTTAAGATAAATGAAAGTGGGTAAGGCCTTAGGACTAGATGGCTTACCTATTGAAGTTTGGAAAGGCCTAGGAGATATTGGCATTCAGTGGCTAACTAAGTTTTTTAATAAAATTCTAAAGGAACGGAGAATACCAGAAGTTTGGAGAAAAAGTGTTGTAGTTCCTTTCTATAAAAACAAAGGAGATATTCAAAGTTGTAACAATTATCGTGGAATTAACCTTATGAGTCATACTATGAAACTTTGGGAAAGAGTAATTGAAAAACGCCTCCGATGTATGACTACTGTATCGGAAAATCAGTTTGGTTTTATGCCAAATAGATCTACTACAGAAGCTATTTTCTTACTACGGCAGCTAATGGAGAAGTATAGAGAGATGAGAAAAGATTTGTATATAGTTTTTCTTGATTTAGAGAAGGCGTACGATCGAGTACCGAGAGAATTGATTTGGTGGACATTAAGAAAGAAAGGAATCTCTCAAGGATATGTTGATTTGATTAAGGATATGTACGACGGCGCTATTACTAGTGTTCGAACTATTGCTGGGGAGACTGGTGAATTTCCCGTTTCTATAGGTTTGCATCAAGGTTCTGCACTAAGTCCGTATCTCTTTGTCTTAGTTATGGATGAAGTAACTAAATAATTGCATGAGGATATCCCTTGGTGTATGCTTTTTGCAGATGATATTGTTTTAATTGATGAGAGTATTGATGCTCTAAATGCTAAGTTAGAGCGTTGGAGATTTGCCTTGGAGTCTAAAGGTTTTAAAATTAGTAGGAGTAAGTCAGAGTTTATGCACTGTAATTTTAGTAATGGGAGAGTGGTTCAGGAAGGCATGGTTCTAATTGATGGACATAACATTTAGAAGAATAGTAGCTTTCGATACTTAGGGTCTATCATACAAGAGAATGGGGAGATTTATGATGACGTTACACATAGGATTAAGGCAAGCTGGTTAAGATGGAGAAGTGCATCAGGTGTCCTTTGTGATCGTTGTATGCCTGTGAAACTCAAAGGGAGATTTTATAGAACGGCTGTGAGACCTGCTTTGTTATATGGTACCGAGTGTTGGGCAGTACGAAAGGAACACATCCACAAAATGTGTGTAGCAGAGATGAGGATGTTGAGATGGATGTGTGGCAAGACTAAGAAAGACAAGATTAGGAATGAGCGTATCCGTAAGGACTTAGGGATAGCTCCTATTGATAGTAAAATGAGAGAAAATAGACTCAGGTGGTTTGGGCATGTGTGTCGTCGCCCTAACTCAGCGCCGGTTAAAAGATTTGACCAAATCTTAGTGGATGCTAGTAAAAGAGCTCGGGGAAGGCCTAAAATGAGATGGTGCGATTTTATTAGGAAGGACATTAATTTCTTGGGTTTAAATATGAATATTGCACTTGATAGAAATCTTTGGCGGAACAGGATTCATGTAGCCGACCCCAATTAATTGGGATAAGGCTCTGATGATGATGATGATAAAATATGTTTCTTTTAAAAAAGAACACCAAACAAATTTTGAATATATATTCCGTGGCCAACAGACTGGCACGCCTAGTGGGACATTTTCTGCCTTTCTTTTTTCTGTCAAAGAAATCTCCAAACCCTTTTTTAAGGTCCTGATTTGCCCCTCTTCCTCTTACAGGACGGGAAGAGGAGGCCACTCCCTTGCTCACTTGAGGGCTCTCTGTGCATTCGCACGCCATTTCATTCGCATCACCACCGACAACAGCGAGACGACGATGGTAGCCGTTACCTACGGCCCCCAGGTCATCGCCAACCATGCCAGGTTCGGATACCTGGCGACTCCGCTCGTCTTTGGCGACTTCCTAGTAGTCGTCGGCTCGCCCTTTTTCCTGGGCATCGTACCTATGGCTGAAGTCAATTCAGCCACGCCTGTAACAACTACCGGGGGTGTCAGGCCCTCAACTTCAACAATTGGCCAGGTCCGCCTGGTCAACAAGACAACTACCGGGGGTGTCAGGCCCTCAACTTCAACAGCTGGCCGGGTCCGCCTGGTCAACAAGACAACTACCGGGGGTGTCAAGCCCTCAACTTTAGCAGCTGGCCGGGTCCGCCCGGTCAACAAGCCAACAGTTGAGGGTGCCATGCCCTCGGCCCTAGCAGCTGGCCTGGTCCGCTCGGTCAACAAAGTAACTGTCGGGGGTGTCACACCCTCTGCTCTAGCAGCCGGCCGGCTTCGCCCGGTCAACTCCGCATTGACTAAGGGCGTCAGGCCCTTCGCCTCAGCAACCGGTCGAGTCCACTCGGCTTCCATAACAACGGCCGAAGGTGTCAGACTTTTTGCCCCAGCGAATGGCCGAGTTTTCTCGGTCCATCAAGTTACTATCGGCGCGGCTCCTGCTCAACGGGGGCAGCACCGTCATCGTAACGGCCCAAGCTCTACTGCGGCCACCCTCAGAGGTGCTACTCCTGCGCAACGGGGGCAACATCGTCGCTATACCGACGCCGTGCCTACAATAGGCGTCACCAGCGCCGCTCCTGCTCAACGAGGGCAGCGTCATAGTCGCAAGGGCGTAAAGCCTGCAGCGGCAACCTCCCGCTCCGGCAAGATTATAATTGTCGGGGATCTTCGCATTCTGCTCGATGGAGGCGAGCCGATTATGCCTCGGAACCAGCACGTCTCGACCATCTCCACCTCCAATCGCTTCGAGCTTCTTCGGCAAGCCCGAGAAGACGGAGAGAAATTGAAGAAGCATGCCGTACCGGTGGCAAAACATGGTCCAATGCAGCAACCCAAACCACTAGCTCCTCGATCAAAGTCAGGGGGCAACCCAATTGAGGAGCGCTAGCTCCACCTGAAGAAAATATGGGTCACCTAGGAGGAGGTCCGAATCATCAAGCGAGCAAGGGCGGAAGGGCCCTTCCGCATGTCGGATCTGCAACAAATGCGGAGTTCGACAAGTATTGAGACCTCGGCATCCCCGAGATCTGCAACTCAACCCCCACGTGGGCAGAAGTGCCGATGAGCCGGCAAAAAGGTGCGACCGACCTCTCCGTGGGCCAGTTCAACACACACAGATGAGGATTGCTCGGCCCAGCCATTCACGTTCTGGGTGTTTGTTTTTGACAGATTGGGGACGGCATGTAAGCCTGGAAGACAACTGTCCGGGAAGAAGCGGATGGTTCAGGTGACCAATGACGTTGTCAAAGTGTTCACCTGTTACACAACCTCCGCCGATAAGCAGTCGGAGGATACCTCGGGAGAACTAAACCAGTCTCTCCAGTCTTTGAGGAGGTCAAGGCCTGTATCTCGGGTCCTTGCACAAATGCAGTAGACGCCGGCCATCGGAACATCTCAGCCTGAGCCGACGCGGCAAGAAGAACACCAAGAAGATGTCTATAGTATCGATGGGGTCAACAACCCCAAACACGAGGAAGATCTTGGAAGAGAGGCGCAGGCTCTACGTTGGAAGAGCTTCGACGCGAAAATCAAGAGCTTAAGAACCTCTTGCAATCATTATCGCGTGAAAAGGAGGTTCACGTTCAGCCTCAAGTGGCGCCCACTGGGATGGAACAGTAGCCTCATCTTATTCCAGTCATGGCCAACGCCTCTGTTACTGCTGCAAAGTTACCAATGGCAGTGGAATTTGAAGTGCCGCAACATGAAGCCAATGCGCGGTCCTCTGCTACTCCTGTCGCAGAAGGCCTCATGGCGCAAAGGCAGATGATTGAGTGAATTGTGGAGACGAAATTTGCTTAATATGGTGAGGGTGTGGCTACCGTTGGTTTGTACAGCGTGCCCTATCCCCTTCACTATCAGTTTAAGAAACTTCCGCCTGATTGCCCGAAGGCTCCGAAACTCCAGAAGTTCAATGGGCAAGGCTCGTCACATGAACACCTGGCCTACTACATGACGGCTATGGGTAAATTGGCGTTGGAAGAGTCATATCTGCTGCGGTACTTCGCCACGTCCCTGACAGGCACCGCCTTCTAGTGCTATTTCAGGCTAAAGCTTAATTCAGTGGTTGATTGGGTTGATATGCAGAAAAAGTTCGTCAATCGTTTTCAGACGGCTGAACGCAAAGTTTCTCTTGCGGAACTCTGTGCCCTCAGACAGAGGAAAGGTGAGATCGCGTTGGACTTCATCAAGCGGTGGAGGGACATCAGCATGCGCTGCCATAATCCTCCAACGCCCGAAGACGCGATCACCATATGCCGCAGGGGTCTGTCGGCGGAAGTCAGTGAAAAGCTCTTGGGCTCAAACATCAGAAGTTTCGACCAACTAAATACGGTGGTGGCAGAGATTGAGATGTTCTTTGCTGATCACCTGGCACATGCTTCTGCCAAAGGCAAATCCTCCAAGCACCGCCTGACTAGCGGCAAGGAGGTAAATGCCGTGGACTTCTTCCCGATGAATGGAGATAGGGGGAAGGAAAATCAAAGGGCAATGGCAAAAAGCCTGATGCCAAGGCGAATGCGTCTATGTTAGCAGAGCGTATGAAGGCACCCTACTCCTTCAGAAAGGAGCATACCAAGATGCTCTTTGATCTGTGCATGAAAGAAAAGCTCATCACCTTACTGGATCCACGGAAGCCCTCAGAGGTGGATAAAACAGATGACCCTACTTATTGTGTGTATCACCGAAGGTTGGGTCACACCGTTGGGGACTGTTATGTTTTCAAGAACATAACAGAAGAGCTCATTCAAAAAGGCTTGATAAATATGTTGGGCCATGCGGTCGACCCGACACAGCCTCACACCTGGAGTCGATCAAACCGATCGGCCAATGTGGTCTACATGGTAGCGACGGCTTCGGGCTCCAATGCCTCCGAGGTCGGGCTTTCAAATCAACAGCCCAATGTCGGTCGTAGAGCTGCTCCTTCCTCACTCCCTGAATGCTTGGCGTTGCTGAGAACTATTCGGAAGATCTGAGGGGAGATCCGGCAGCTGTAGTTGGAACAAAGGCTTCTACTACGATTCTTGCGAAGCATTGATGAGCAGTTGGCCACCTTCCCCTTTGGCACATTTGCCAGGGGGCTAGCTCCAACCCATATACGGGAGGCAGGTGTATCACCCATTGCCCTGAATCCGCTCAGGGGTTGGCTCTCGAAGGAATCTTCTAATTCATCTGAAGGCGAGGAGCCAGAGAAGCTATATTCTTTCCCTCGCGAGAAGACCCCGCACATCTTCTTCGCATGTCGGCGAGAAGGCCTATTAAACCTCCCGGCGTCACCTAGCCAACAGGCACCAGGCGCCGCATTACACCAGGACTATTGCCCATACCACGAGGTCATAGGCCACATTATCCATGATTGCCAGCCCTCCAAGGACCTCGCTGAAGACTTAATTAGGCGAGGAGTGGTCAATATGGGCGACTTCTTGGTCAACTCGCCGCAGCCACATGGACTGGAAAACTTGAATTTCTCCATTAATGTCATACATGCCTCTGCCGCTTTCCAACTCCCGGAGCCGAGGGAGGAAGGAGTCAATTCCCAACCGTCCCAGTCCACATTGTGGTATCCAGGGTGGCTCTCTCATCAGTGCTCTTTCCCCAAGGAGGATATTGAGAAAATTTTCGACAAGCTCTTGGAAGAAGGTCGAGTAATGGCGTGTGATCCGCCCTCCTACTACAATGAGACGGCCAAGAGCCATCCCTGCTACCGCAAATATCACGCCAGGGTGTCTCACCCCACTGGAGAATGTCCGGAGGTTCGGGATTGCATTGAAGTCCTCATCCAAAAAGGGGAGATCGATGCGCAGGGGAATTCGACAGCGAGGCGGCGTTTTAAAGAGGTCGCTAAGAAGATTCTCCGGCAAGCTCAACAGGAGCAGACTAACCCACGGGAGACTAAGCCCACTTCTCAACAGGTCCAATCGGGCAAGTCTACAGGCGGCAGCAATCCTCAGCTAAGCCCTAAAGGCAAGGCTATGTGCGGGGGGTCTAAGGCCCAAAGCCTAAAAAGCCAAGCCGCGGGAGGAGGTTCCAAGTCCCTTGCCAGACTGAATCAACAGTCGGATAATAAAGACAAAGCCAAGGTGAGGGAGCCTCAAGTCAAATCTCATGTCGAGCCAACAAGGTCGTCAATTGTGGAAAGACCTCAACAGCTCGAACAGACAAAGTCGCTAATCAAAGTAAAATCGGTGGAGTTACAAAGTCCCCAAGGGCCCCATTGTGGCCTGGCAGAGTTTCAAGAGCTGCCGCCCGAAATAATTGCTCAGGCGATCAATGCCACCTTCCAGGTGCAACCGGAGGAGGCCAACTGGACTTAGTTACTCCCCGAAAAAGCCGCGGAACCAGGGCTTCCAAGGAGCCTACCCGGAGTCAAAAGCAAAATTTCGGGGGAGTCCCACCTCCAAAACAAAGCCCATTTTCTTCTCAAGAGGCGGCATGTCAAAAGAAACAAGAGAAGAATCGCAGGAAGAATTTGAAGAGGAGGTTGAAGGAGCAAGCTGAGTAAGCGGCAGCTGCGGGAGTCCCCAAGGAACTAACTCCTTTCCAAAGGCTATAAAAACTCATAGATGAGCTAGAGGAGTATACTCTCCCTCGCCCCACTAGGGTCGTCACTCTAGACAAATACATTCCCTGGGACAAGTTTGGGCATAAAGCCTAGCTTCTTGAGTGGCTCCGGGAGATGGTTCACCGTCTCGAAGAAGGTGAGGAGTTTCCGATCCCAGAAGAGCTCTCTTTATTTTACAAGGTTGAGGAACTCATCGTCGAGGTGCTCGAGGAAATGCTGCAAGAGCTCTCCTGTAACATGGTGGCGATCCCGCTGCTCGACAACATTAACTCTCCTTCCGGACATGGCACTACGACCGATAACTCCGGGGGCAAGGCTCCTATGGTGACATATCAGCGTCGCTCGGCGAAAAATAGCCGAGATCGTGGCCGAGGACGAGGATGCGGGCGTGAAGATCCCTTAACTCTCGATCGAGTCATATTATTCAGAGGGGAAGAGTCAAACCATATCCTAGAAACTCAAGTACGAGGTATCCCCTTTATCCTCTAATCCTCAGAGGGTTCGGGCCTTGTCCCGGAACCCAGAAGGCCAGGTGGCGTCCCTTTCGTAATCGCCTCTTCGGATGAGGAAGAAGAGCTAGCCAAGCTGCCAGTGCAGGATCAGGCGTCGGAGCAAGCTGGTGCCTCCGACAGGGTCGAGCCCACAAGCCGGGCAGGTCCTTCTAATGAGTGTGAACATGATGAACCCTTGCCACCTCCGGAGGAGTCTCAGGCACCGCTGTTCCACGAAAATGTGCATGGCCAGAATGGGGAGGAGCATCCTTCTAAGCGGGAGAAGCCTCGCGAAACGCCGAAGACGCTGGCGGAGATCATCCCGCCATTTGACAAGACCCGTGCTCGTGCGGATCGCAAAATTATTCATCATATGAAGCGGTTTCCAACAAATGTCACCATTTGGGAAGCCATCGCTTGGAGCAAAGATCTCAGGGAGGCTCTTGTCAAGATACTCCAAGACCCAGAGGCCTATGAAGCCTATGTTGCAGAGTTGCATGCCCAAGTATATGAGGTATTTGCAGCCAACATCTCCTTTATGGACAAGGACATGTTGTTGTCTTCTCTGTTTCACAATCGTCCTTTATACATGCGAGGTACGATCAATGGGCATGAGGTGAATCGAATTTTGATCGACGCTGGAGCGGCCATTAACATCGTGCCTTTAAAGACTTTCAAGTCTTTATATTTGACGCATTACTTGCAAAAGGTGAGCGCGGTCAAGATTTCGGGATTCAACCAGGATTCCGAGGAAGCGCTTGGTCGGGTTGAGGTCAAGTTAGCCTTGGGCGATTTTGTCACCTAAGTGATGTTTTATATTATCAACGCCGACACATCTTATAAGGTGCTGCTTGGGAGGCCTTGGCTCCACGAAAATCGGGTTGTTCCTTCAAGTCTGCACCAATGCATTAAATATGCCAAGGGAGGAGAGCAACATATTGTCTTCGCAGATCAGGCTCCATTCCGCCCCAACGAGTGCCACCTGACTGATGCTTCCTTGCATTTTGGGGAGCCCACGCTAGCAATCCCTGAGCCCGTAAAAGACAAAGGGAAGCAAAAAGTGAACTATGAAGTTGAGGAAGGGCAGTTGTTCACTGTCAACCAAGACTTAGCAAGACTGCACAGGCTAAGCCTCAAGGGCGCTTCCAAGCCGACTCAGTCGGAGAGGCGAAGCGTTGACTTCGAAGCCAACCTCATCAGCGGGGTCATTGACCGGAGTATCTCCTTACCGCTCAAATGTGTTCAACTCTCGTTTCAACGGGAAGAGCACGAGGTGGAGCAGTCGAAGACCTTCACAGTCTTCTACCAGCGGAAAAGGAGTAAAAAGGGCAAGGAAGACAAGCCGATTATCTTTTACAAAGGAGATTTAGTCCCACCGGGCCCTCCTAAGGATGACTTCGGTTGGGATACTCCCGCCGACACTGCACCAGAGGTAGTCCAAGAAATGGACGATCTGCTAGAGCATATCAGGGAAATGTGTAAAAAACAGCATATCCCTCAGGCCCAGGAGCCCACACGAGTGGCATATTTCCACTAGCTATGGAACCCTCTACAGGTCCGCGGACAGCCTCCCTTCTCCCGCAAAGATACGAGAGGACTCGACTATGACCAGGAGAGGGACTTTGAGGCCCACTACGTAGTCAATACCATAGGGCTGCTACCCCCTCCTCACGGGCAAGCAAAAGTTGAGCCCAAGATTGACGACTCTGTAAGGGAGACCGGTGAGATGTCTACATCACCCTCATCGAAAGTCAACACTGGTCACCTCCCCGAGGGAGGGACAGCTCAGCCTGCTAATCATCAACAAGACGGAGCAAGTCCTTCGACTTCAAGCCATGAGCAAGAGAGCTTCGAAGAATTTAAAGTCTATGAGGTAAACACTGATGACGAGGGAGACTTCCTCGACCTCCAACCAGCTCCACCGGAGCTCGAAGACGGTGGCCAAGTAACTGTGGACGAGTTGATTGAGATCAATCTCGGAAGCAAAGAAGATCATCGGCCAACCTTCGTAAGTGCTCTCCTTAGTGAGAAAGAAAGGTAGGCGTATCGACAACTCCTAGAAGAGTTCAAGGATTGTTTCGCCTGGACTTATAAAGAAATGTCTGGGCTCGACCCTTATGTGGCTGAACACGAGTTGGCAATACTTCCAATAGTTAAGCCAGTCAAGCAGGCTCAAAGGTGTATGCGCCACGAGCTGGAGTTGAAAGTCAATGCTGAGGTTGACAAGATGCTCGATGTGGACTTCCTAGAGCCTTGCATGTACCCTGTGTGACTCGCTAATATAGTACCCGTCAAGAAGAAGAATGGCCAAGTTCGAGTCTGCATTGACTTCAGGGATTTGAACAAAGCATGCCCAAAGGACGACTTCCCTGTCCCAATTACTGAGACAATGGTTGACATGATCACTGGCCACGAAGTCCCGTCCTTCATGGACGGGTCGTCGAGCTATAATCAAATTCGCATGGCCATCAAAGACAAAGACCATACGGCTTTCCGATCTCCTAAGGGGATCTTCAACTATAAAAGGATGCCATTTGGCCTGAAGAATGCCGGTGCAACCTATCAAAGGGTCATGACCAAGATTTTCGACGAGATGCTACCTGACCTCGTTGAATGCTACGTCGATGACTTGGTCGTCAAGACAAAAAGGTGAGAGGATCATTTGGCTGACTTGCGTCGAGTCTTCGAAAGGCGTCGGCAGTATCAGCTCAAGATGAATCCAATGAAATGTGCTTTTGGCGTCTTCAGTGGCAAGTTCCTTGGCCTCATCGTCAGGTATCGAGGCATAGAAATCGACCCGGACAAAATTAAGGCCATAAGAGGACTGCCTCCGCCTAGAAATTTGACAGAGCTTAGATCTCTGCAAGGAAGACTCGCCTATATTAGGTGGTTCATTTCTAACCTCTTGGGAAGATGCCTGCCTTTCGGCAAATTGATGAAGAAATGAGCACCCTTCATATGAGACGAAGACTATCAGAGGGCCTTCGAGTAAATCAAAGAGTATCTACTGTCTCCTCCTGTACTAGGGGCACCTGTCAGATGGAAGCCCCTTATCCTTTATATTGCTGCCATGGAAGCCTCTTTGGGGGTGCTGCTAGCCCAGATCAATGAAGAGGGCAAGGAACAACTGTTGTACTACCTTAACTGGAAGCTGATCGGGCCTGAGCATCGGTACACTCCTATGGAAAAGGGGTGCCTAGCTTTGGTATTTGCTGTCAAGAAGCTAAGGCACTACCTTTTAGCTCACCGGGTGGAGCTCATCTTTAAAATTGATTCACTCAAATTTTTGCTCAGCTAGCCCATCCTCTTCGGGAGGCTCGACAAGTGGGTGCTTATCCTTATGGAGTTCAACATCATCTTCGTTCTGCGCATGGTGATCAAGGGACAAGGAATGGCCGAGTTTTTAGCCGCGCATCCTGTGTCAGAAGATTCGCCACTCAACTTCGAATTGCCCGATGAAGAGGTACTGGTGCCTTCTCAAGAAATCGGGGAGCATTCTGAAAATGTCCACCACAAATGGAGCGGGACGGCCTCACCCTCGACCTCCCATATTGGGAGTTGTATTTTGATGGCGCTTCTCGAACAGTCAAGAGGGTTGGCGGCCTCAACAACTTTGTCTAGGGCGCGAAGATCGCTTTTGTATCTCTGTAAGGCGACATTCTCCACAACTCTTGCGCTCTTATGAAGTCATTGACAAATAATGAATCGGAGTATGAAGCGTTAATTATTGGGCTTCAGCTGGCACTGGAGATGGACATTAAGTGCATCAAAGTGTACGGGGACTCTCAACTAGTCATTCGACAGGTCTTGGGCGACTATGATGTCCGGAAGAAGGAGCTCATTCCCTACCATGCAGCCGCCATGAGATTGAAAGAGAAAATTTACCTATTTGAAATAGGCCATGTCCCAAGAGGCAATAACTCCCAAGCGAACGATTTGGCAAAATTGACAGCAGCCTTAAAACTCCCACCTAAGGGGGAGTTGAATATTACTGTCAGACACTGAAGGCTCATGCCAAATGTGCTCGACGAAGGATCTGGCCTCACTGTCTACGAGGTCAATAACATTCAAGAGGAGAATGCTCCAGAAGAAGAAGATTGGCGTGAGCCGATTATAAAGATAAAGAACGGCTGGCTTCCTCCTGATCGGGCTCAGAGGGTGCAGCTGCTACGTAGGGCAACATCCTACCAGCTGATTGACGGCTTACTTTTCAGGCTCGTCCATGAAAAAGACCGATCAGTCCTCCTACGGTGCCTTTCATCTAAGGAGGCAAAGACCGTGATGCACGAGGTCCACTCCGGATTGTGCGGGGCTCATCAAGCAGGAGCCAAGACCAAGAATAGCATTAAGCTCAAGGGATTTTCTTGGCCCACCATGTACGAAGATTGTAACCAGCATGCTCGTACATGTCACCAATGCCAAGCATTTGGGCCAGTGCCTCGGAGACCGCCCAATCCGCTCCATCCAACTGCGCCTACTTAGCCGTGTGCGGAGTGGGGCATGGATATTGTGGGACCATTCCCGCCATCATCTCAAGGCCACAAGTTCATATTAGATGCCACTGATTACTTCTCCAGATGGGCAGAAGCTATCCCGCTACGAGAAGTTATAGGGGAAATAGTTGCCCGATTCGTGAGGCACTACATTATATATAGATTTGGCACCCCCAGTTGGATCATCTCAGACAATGGCACGTCCTTCAGGAATAAGATCGTCTATGCTTTGGCGTCTAAGTTCCATATTGACTGGAGGACGTCGTCTGTCTATAATCCTCAAGCCAACGGATTGGCTGAGGCCTTCAACAAAACCCTCTGCAAACTGCTGTCCAAGATAGTAGGTGGCTGTAAACGAGATTGGGGCGAAAAGGTCTGTGAAGCTCTATGGGCCCATCGGACTACTATCTACAAAATCCCTACAGGTTGTTCCCTATTCTCCCTGGTCTACGGAGCTGAAGCAGTGATCCCTGTGGAAATTGAGCTGGCATCTTATCGCGTTGCTGTTCATGCCGAATTGCCAGGTCAAGATCATTCTGAAATAGAGAGAAGGCTTGAGAAACTGTCCAACCTTGGAGGTCAAGGACTCAAAGCTTATAAACATTTACAAGTGTATTAGGCACGCATGACACGTGCTTATGACAAACTGGTCAAGCAAATGACATTCAAGAAAGGCGACCTCGTCATGGTCAAAGAAAAGGAGGTCTTGACAGGAAGACCCAGCGGCAAACTCCAGCCTAATTGGCGTGGATCTTACGTCATCTAGAAAGTCTATGAAGGAGGGACCTATACGGTCGTCGACCACAAAGGAAACAATCCTTTCCCTCCTCTCAATGGCAAGCACATGAAGCTCTACCATGCGCCACCGCAAGAGTTATGCAGCAGTCCTCTCAGGACATACCTCTCCCTAGTGAAGGTTCAAGTTAAAAAAAAGAGAAAAAAATGGGGTTAAAAATATTGATGACCTGGCGGACTTAGTCACCCTTCAAGGGTTGGCTAAGGGCAAAAAAGTCACAGACTCGGTTGAGGTGAAAACTCGCAAGGGTGTCTCGGGCAAATATGGGCAACCCTTCGGTGTGAAAACCAGCAAGGGCGCACTGGAAAAAGTTAAAGGGGGCCAGTCTCGGCGAAAACCCGAAAGGGCGGTGAGGTTGGTAATGTAAAAAAAAGAGAAAACTCTCTTATGATACGTGCTTTACCGGTGGTTCCGAGTCAGTGACTTCAACCTACGATGGCGAATGCATTATACTGATGCCTTAGCTATATTCCCAACGTCGTCGTGCAACATCCAGTCCCACCGGGACGCTATGGCTATCATCCCAATACTGTCATACTCTGTCCCACCGGGATTGGAAGCTTCGGATTTGATTCATATGCCCCATTCGGGCTCTCAAATCCATCTCCTTTCCTCGCAGGATTGATTCATATGTCTTTTGACTAGTCAACCCCGCTTATATTTTCAGTTTTGGATTTGACTGCTATGTTTTTTCGGACTGTCAAGTCTACCCATTCCTTTTCTAAAGCTGGCTTATATGTCCTTCGGCATGTCAGCTCCACCCATATTTTGGACTTTCCAGGTTCGACTCCCGTGTTTCTCTGGGTTATCCGATCCACCCTTACTGCCCCATTGGGCTCGGTATATGCATGCTCCTTTCGGGCTACCGACCCGTCTCGCCTATTGGCTGCCAGATTTAACTTACATATCTCTTTCAGACTGTTAAATCCACTTACTTTTTATCCCACCGGGTCTGGCCTATGCATGCCCCTTTCGGACTGTCAACCCATCTTGCCTATCGGCTTTCGGGTTCGACTTTCATGTCCCACTAGGGTTGTCGAATCCATCTTTCATCTTCTGGGTATTGGCCTATGTATGCCTTTTTCGGGCTACGAACCCATCTTGCTTATCGGCTTTCGGGTTTGACTCTCACGTCCCACTAGTGCTGTCGACTTTCGGGTTTGACTGTCACGTCCCACCAGGGCTGTCGAATCCATCTTTCATTTTCTGGGTATTGGCCTATGCGTGCCTTTTTCGGGCTGCAAACCCATCTTGCTATCGACTTTCGAGTTTGACTCTCACGTCCCACTAGGGCTGTCGAATCCATCTTTCATCTTCTGAGTATTGGCCTATGCATGTCTTTTTCGGGCTGCCAATCCATCTTGCCTATCGGCTTTCGGGTTTGACTCTCACGTCCCACTAGGGCTGTAGAATCCATCTTTCATCTTCTGGGTATTGGCCTATGCATGTCTTTTTCGGGCTGCCAACCCATCTTGCTTATCGGCTTTTGGGTTTGACTCTCACGTCCCACTAGGGCTGTCGAATCCATCTTTCATCTTTTGGGTATTGGCCTATACATGTCCCTTTCGGACTGTCAACCCATCTTGCCTATCAGCTTTCGGGTTTGACTCTCACGTCCCGCTAGGGCTGTCGAATCCGTCCTCTCTTTCTCTTGGGTCTGGCCTATGCATACCCCTTTCGGGCTGCCAACCCATCTCGCCTCTTGGCTTTTAGGCTTGACTCATATATCCCACTGGGGTTGTCTAGTTCATTCTTTTGTCTCCACGGGCTTGGCCTATGCATGTCTTTCTCAGGCTGCCAACCCTATTTGCCTATCGGCCTGCGGATTTGATTCATATGTCCCACCCGGGCTGTCAAATCCATTCTTTCATCTTACTGGGCTTGGCCTATGTATGCCCCTTTCGGGCTGCCAACCCATCTCGCTTACCGGCTTCCAGGTTTAACCCGCATGTCCCCTCCGGACTATTAAACCTACTTGTTTGTTGTCCCAACCGGGCTTACCCTATGCACGCCCTCCTTGGGTTGCCAGCCCATCCGATCTATCGGTTTTTGGATTTGACTAACTATGTTCCACTAGGGTTGTCAAATCCACCTGTTTTTCCCACAGGTGTGGCACACATGTCCCTCTGGGGATGCCAAACCCTCTCTGCCTCTCGGCATCGTAGGTATTCAAAAAAAGGGGGGGGGGCTAAAAATATTGATGTCCCAGCAGACTTGGTTATCCTCGTTAGGAGAGCAATCAAGGGCAAAAAGGTTTTAACCCGACTAAGGTGAAAATCCGAGAGGGCGCCTTAGGCAAAAATGGATACCCCTCAGTGTGAAAATCCGCAAGGGCGCACTGGAAAAAACTAAAGGGGGCCAGTCCTGGCGAAAACCCGAATGGGCGGTAGGGCTGGTAAGATGACAAAAGAGAAAATAAATGAAAAAAAGAGAGCATACATGCAAGAGTATGTAAGCAAAGGTTGCTAAACTCTGTCCTTTATTCATCAATATCATCAAAGAAAGGAGTCCGAGACAAGCTCTTGGGATAACCAAACTGAGAATGGGCAAAGTATAAAAGCCCTGTGTAGAAGAATGTGCCAAAGCTCATCAAACACCAGACTCGCTCCTCCTCAGGTCAGCAAGGCGGGTCTCACTCTAAAGAGTCTCCTCTTAGAGCCCCTCAAGCCTGCAACAGAGAGCCTCAGCCTCAGCCTGCAGACCACGACGCTCCTTCTCAGCCTCGTGTAACTCTATCTGCAGCTCCTCTACTCAGAGGGAAGCTCTCCAGTTGTACTCACGAGCGGCCTCAACCTGGACACCTACCTCAGCCTGGGTTGCTCGGAGGCCGTAGTGCTGCTCCTCTTCCTGTCGGATCTGCATTTGGGTCCTCTGTCTCTGCTCTTGAATAGCGTGAAGACGGGCGAACTCTCCCCATAGGGCCGTGAGCTCAGCCATCCAGGCATCCCGAGGAAGACCGAATGCATGGTAACTGCTGGTGTAGTACTCTAAGTGGCCCCTCATAGTCTCAACGGTTGGAAGGGAATCAATCTGTAGCAACAATTGGAGGTTCTGAATAAGCCAAAGCGCCCATGTCGGCATCTGCCCAAGCTAGACCAAGCTAAGGATCATTCGGCCACTCCATCCCAAGAGCCGGGAAACTCTGAGACAGTTATGAAGCCTCACCAACCGAGGCTAAAACAAAGAAAGGAGACAGAATCCAATGAGTGCCCTTTCCAAATAAAATGAAATGTACAGAATTTTGATATACAAGTTACGACGCCCTTACCTAGGGTGGCACTGCACTTGAGTCTGTGCTGGATGGTATCTGCCTCAGCCCATGCACAGCCGACATCAACTCAGACCAACACACCCCCTGGGCTGGTCTACATTAACTCTGGCTATCACAAGTCAACAGTTAGCCAGCTTTAACCTTCGGCTACACACCTCAGCTGTTAGCCGACACATCTTTGGCGACATCCTGGTAGTCAGCTGACACATCAACATATTCGACTACACACCTCAGTGGTCAGCCGACACATCTTCAGTGATACCTCAGCGGTTAGCCGACACAACGACTTTTGGCCAACGCACCCCCAAGGGTCGGCCAATGCCAGTCTTCGGCTATCACAACTCAGCAGTCAATCAACAACGACTCAGACGGATGTGCCTCTTCGAGACAGGTCCACATCAACTCTAGGCCAACAAGCCTCGCCGAAGCATGCTTACATCAACTCCGGGCCAACAAGTCTCGTTGAGACAGGTCCGCATCAGCTCTAGGCCAACAAGCCTCGCCGAGGCAGGTCTACAACAACTTCGGGCCAACAAGCCTCGCAGAGGCAAACCTGCATCAACTTCAGATCAATATGCCCTAAGGGCTGGTCCGCATCAACTTTGGCTAATGCACCCCCAAAGATTGGCCAGCATCTAATTTCAGGCCAGTACATCCTAGGTGACGGTATACATTAGCTCTGGCCAGTATACACCTAAGGGTTGGTCGACATCAACTTCACGTCAAAGTGCCTCCGCGAGGTAGACCTACATCACTTCTAGACTGGTGCGCCTCACTGAAACAAGTCTGCACTAACTCTCAGCTTCTTGAAAGAATCTCTATCTTTACCGTGGCGAGTCATAACTGCAAGTGCTGCGAGAACAAAACAATGGAGTCGAAGAGTAGAAGAAATATACAGGAATAGCAACGAAGCAGTGAGGCGCAGTCTTACATTGATCTCCCCATGTCATGAAGACTTGGGAGAAATAAAAAAAAAGATGACAGAGAGCACGGACCATCCGCCTCCGCCTCCGGCTTTGACGAAACGCTCCGTGGGGGGGGGGGGCATTTGTTAGCTACAATTTTTGCCTACCTACATATAAGGTGAACTATTACTTAAGCTCACCACTGTAGAAAGGGGTGACCAGAACTCTCCGAGGGGGCTTCGAAGGGGGTGACTAGACCACCCATCTCAGCAATACTACTCCAGGCAGATGACCTCTCCGGGGGTGACATGAAACCTCTCCGAGGTGGACTACGATAGCAGATGAAACCTCCTCGGGGTGAAACAGCTGCAGCATGGACCTACCCCGATGGACCTCAGTCACCTCACCTCCCCGAGGTGAAACAGCAGCAGTAGGGACCTGCCCGGGGTGGCCAACCACCTGTCTGGGGTGGTGAAGACCTGCCAGGGTAACTCACCCGGTGAAGCCGATTTTGAGATTTATGTGGGATGTGAGTGTGGTCACCCGGGGGGGGGGGGTTTCCGATTACCTCCTTGGCCAATGGTGACTATAAGGTGATTGTCACCTCCCTCTTCATTTGATATGCAGGCTCCATGGCAGACAACAGCCCAACGAATGGGCGAATGGGCTAGCAGGGGTTCGGGGAGGTCCGCATCAGACCCGCCCAGGGTCGCTTGACCTTGGGCAGACCTGCCCGGAGTCGAATGACCCTGGACAGGCATGTCCGGGGTTGGCTGACCCTGGAGCACACCTACCCGGGGTCAATTCTGCCCGGGGTCGAATGACCCCGGACAGGCCTGTCCGGGGTCGGCTGACCCCGGAGCATACCTACCCGCAGTCAATTGACCCCGGTGTGTTTAGACCCCGTACGGGTTCAATAAACCCTACTGCCCTCTCTCTCTCTGGCAGCAAAAAAAGAAAAAGGACCATCCCGGGGTCATTTTCATCTCGTTCACCCCGTACGGGTTCAAACACCTCCGGGTAGCCCTCCACTTCTATAAATAGACCCCCAAGGGTCCAGAAGAAGGCATCTAGCATCGGGCATCGGCATACGTGAGAAGAAACACTTGTTCGTTGTTTTGACCCTTGAGGGGTAGGTGATCCTCGGGTCTTGTATTTATGCCCCTAAGGGGTATTTTTTTAATTTGTAATTGTGCCCCTCTGCGGGCTATGTTGTAAGTTTCTACACCCAAGACGGCTAAATGACGTTAAGTCTGCCCCTATGATGGGGAATTACAAAAATATCCTCCCCGGGATTACGAGAAACAAAAGTCATGTTGTTTGTAGTTTTACCCTACAATTTTTGTAATTGGGGCTACGCCCCTACTTCCCGCGTTAGTGCGGATCTCTGTGATGTACAGTCGACAACTCGCCGACAACCCTTGTACCCACTTGGGCCCTAAATGTATCTGGTGTATTCTACAAATTTTCTCTGCACACCGATCAGAAAAATTATAAGAAAACCCCCCGACTTTCGGGAATTGCATATATACCCCTCCTTTGGCAAAATTGACACGTGCGCCTTCTATGAAGACCCTCGTCACTCCTTCGATTCGAGGACACTGTCAGTTCAGTCCGACACTCGGGAGCCACCTCGAGCCTAGGTCCGTGTAGGGTTTGGTAAAATTACCGAAATACTCCTATGATCTATAAATGGCCTAGTATTCTTTAAAACGCTTTATAAATGACCTCAACGTCTTGGGAAGTCAAGGATCCTACCCTACTTTCTTTCCTACCCAGAAATTTTAGGAATACCCATGGCCGGGTAAAATTATCAAAATATCCTTGGAAATGTAAAATTACCAAAATATTTCCGGGGTCCAGGAAACCTCCCGCTACTTCAAAAATGTCTATGGCTTCTGCAGAATTGCATTCATACTTCTAAATTCTAGGGTTTTGTGACTTTGTCTGAACTTAAGAGACCTTTGATAAAACCCTAGTCCTGTCAGTCTGTAGGTGGTGAATGAGTGGCAATTGTGAGTCACCCGAGCGAGCATGCCCTTAACATCAGAACCTATGTAGAGGACTTTGAGATTTCTTTGATAGTCAAATACAAGTGTTCGGACGTTAGGCCGATGTAAATCAACACTGACTACAGTCAGTGGAGAAAGATCTAGCACTCGAACCCAAAATCGTCTGATACGATACGCACCCACAGAATAAACCCTCATATAAAAAATGTTTCTTTTCAAAAAGAACACCAAACAAATTTTGAATATATATTCCGTGGCCAACAGGCGGCCATAGAGAAAGGGCGGCAGTCGGTCGATAATGGGGGGAAGAAGATGAATGGTCCCAGGATCTTTGGGTCCGGTGATCCGGACCTTTTTTCTTCAGGTTCCAGGATCTATTTGGTTTCAGTTCGGATGTGTAGTTGAGTGAGAAAGTAGGGGCAATTTGGGTATTTTTCAAATTGATAGTTCTTTGTGGTCTGTAATGCAATTTTCCTTTTCTTTTCTGGTCGCCCTCTTTATGAGGGGGCATTTGTGTAATTCTGATATTTTACAATTAATGTAAATATGAGAGAGACTGGTCGGCCCTCTCTCTTGGATCAACCCGAGCTCCTCTTCCTCTTCATCAGCCCATCTCTTTCGGCTTTCAGGATGCTTTGAAGTTCGGTTCCATGGACCCGATTTCAAGTCACCAGTTGGATCCACTTATACCCCAGAACTCCTCTTCAGATTAGTCTCTCGGATTTGTGCCCTCCGGTTCCGATCAGGACTCCCTCTGGAAACTGATAGCAGTGGCAGCGGCAGCGGCAGCGGCATGGCCTCGGCCATGGGGGAGCTGGCCTTCAGTTGCTCAGAGCTTCTCTCCTGGCAGCCCGTGTGACATTTAGTTGGGGATGAGGATTCTCAATCGCGTGCTTACTGATCCAACGGTCGATCTTGATCATAAGCTGATCCAATAGCTCGATCTTGATTACAAGCCGTTTCAATGACCGATCTCGATCATAAGCCGCTCCCTTTGGGCAGGTGTGCTGATGCTGTCTCCCCATCCGAGCATGAACAACCAGGTCGGCTTTAGTATGAAGCTGTTGGTAAAGCTCTGCCGCTGGTACCTGGAGATCCCGAGGTTGCTATTGGAAAACAGGTATGCCTGCAAATTTGTTAAGCAATTATCATCTGTCCGTCACATCTATATCCCATCCCTCTGGTTCTTTTTCTTATTCCTTTGGTGGCCAGTTACTGGAGTGATGGCAGATCTTATTTTTCTCCTTTTATTAATTGGCACATGGAGGAAGAGGGTGTGGAGGGAGAGGTGGAAGACTGTCAACGACTTGCAGTTTTTAGATCTGGACCCTTGGGGGATTGGTCAGATTCCATAGTCATGCAGATGGGAGGAATGGTAGGCATTTCTTTTGCTGGTAAAGAGAAAGTTGTTAAGAAATTTCTCAGGAAGATTAGGAAGGACATTAACCTCAGCCTGGCCCATAGAAAGAAGGGTGAAGGTGGTGGGTCCAAGATTGGGAAGAGAGAGATGGATTTTGTACAAGGAAATGACCAAACAGACAGTCTTCGATCAAGAAGAGAGACGAGGGCTGCTAGACAATTTCTTCTTAAATGAAAATACTCTGTTGGAATATTAGATGATTGAATGAGGTGGAGAAGTTGAGGGAGATCAGATCGTTGGTTAACAGAATGGGGTTGGATATTTTCTGTCTTCAAGTAACAAAGATGGCTGACATTGATGCTCCTTTTGTTAGAAGTCAGGAGGTAGTGAGTTACAGGGCTAGACCCATGAAGCAGCTGATGGAAGGACGGGGCACTCTTTTGATGTAGAACCAGAATGTGGTCGGCGGATTTTCCGCAGAAGTTGGAAGGTTCTTTCTCTTTGTGAAGTTCAGACAAAAGAAAAATAATTTCTTACGGACTTCTACAGGAGTCTATGGGCCTGTGGAGCATGGTGATAAAAAAGGATTTTTTTTCAGAAGCTGGGGGACATCAGCACCTCTTGCAATGGAGCTTGGTGTGTAGGTGGGGACTTCAATGCTGTAAGATTGCCTGGAGAGAGATACAATCAGAAAATGGTCCTTTGAAATGGATTGCTTTGGGGATCTGATTAGAAGAGCAAACTTGATTGAAATTGAAATGCCTTCACTAAGGTATGCTTGGGTTGGTGGCCATGACAGGCAGTCAAGGTCAAAGCTGGATAGATACTTGGTTAATATGGAATGGTTTCAGAAATACAGTAAAGCTATGGCTAGAGGCCTTCCAAAGGTGGTCTCAGACCACACACCTATCTTACTTACTAGCAGAGGGCGACACGCAGAGGGCGCCGAGAATCTTCAGATATGAGCTGGCTTGGATCAAGCATGAAAACTTTAGGGATCTTGTTAAAGGGTTGTGGGGGTAAGCACCTATTGAAGAGTTTGCTTGTCTTTCTTTTGCCTCTAAGTTGAAGTGGGTTAGAGACAAAATGAGAAGCTGGAGTCAGGAGACCTTTGGGGCTGCTACTAAAACTAGACAAGAGTTGCTGGAAAAAATTGGGGAATTCGACCGTGACCAAGAAGTTTTATCTCAAGCAAGTTTTGATCAGTGGGAGGAAACAAAAAGACCTTATAACAAGTGGTCAAGCATGGAGAAATTAAATGGAAACAATGATCCAAGGAACATTGGCTTCAGGAAGGAGATAAAAATACTAAATATTTTCATGCAGTTGCCAGTGGTAATAAGAGACGGTCAGCTATTGATTGCATCAAAGTTGGCGAGGTTGTGTTACAAGACCAGGAGGAAATAGCAAAGGCTGTGGTACATTATTATGAGAACCTTTTAAAAGGAGAGGAGCAGTGGAGACCAGAGATTGGCAGTGATTCCTTCAAAAAGTTATTTGAACAGGACACACTCGCAATCACTAGGTCTTTCTCTGAGGAGGACATTAACAATGCAATGTTCAGCATGGATGCCAACAAATCTCCTGGACTAGATGGTTTTTCCTTAGGATTTTATCAGCACTTTTGGGAGATCATCAAGGCAGATTTTATGGCCCCAGTGAAAGAATTTGAAGACCGGCCATGGGTCATCAAATGTTTTAATTTAACTCTCATTGTCCTAGTTCCTAAGAAGGGTAATGCAGAAGCTGTTAAGGACTATCGGCCAATCAGCCTGCTCAATGGCAGCTACAAGATCATCACAGAGGCTTTAGCTACATGACTAAGGGAAGTCATTGATAAGCTGGTAAATGTCAACCAATCGGCTTTTATGCAAGGTAGGAACATGCTTGACAACTTTATGGCAGCTTTTGAGTGCATCCATTACCCGAATGTCAGGAGAAATGCGTGCTTTATATTCAAAATGGACTTTGAAAAAACTTTGACAGGGTTAATAGGTATTGTCTTCTTCGGGTGATGCATTTTGTGGGCTTCACTAACGAGTGGATAGAATCTGTGAAAAATTGCATTGAAACAGCAAGCTTTTCAATCTTAATTAATGGAACACTTTGTGGCTATTTTGGAAGCTCTAGAGGCCTCCGGCAAGGAGAGCCTTTATCCCCACTTCTCTTTGTCGTCATTGGACAAGTGCTGAGTGTGATGTGGGAGAACGCCAGGAGGCATGGATTGATAGAAGGTGTTCATATAAGGGGGGAAAGAGAAGAACTGACTCACCTTGAATATGCAGACGACACATTACTGTTCTCAGTTGCTAGGGAAGGCAAAGTAGCAAATTTGAAAATACTGCTGAAACTTTTGGCACCTGCCAGCTGCCACAGGGTTCAAAATTAACTTTGACAAGAGTAACCTCATTGGTATACACTTGCGCCAGGATAACAAGGAGTTTATTGCTCAGATTGTGGAATCACAGTGGACTACCTTCTCCATTAAATATCATTGTCTCCCACTTTCCAATGGGACATTTAAATGTTCAGATTGGAATGATGTGGTTAAGAAATTTGATCACCGGCTCGCTGCATGTAAAGCTTCTCTTTTCTCTGCTGGGGCAGTTGGATTTTTTCCAAGTCCTCTCAAGTCTACCCTCTTATTACCTTTCCATCTGTCAGATTCCAAAATCTGTAGCTCAGAAATTGGAGTCCGTCTGGGTTACCTTCTTTTGGAATGGCAATACCCCTGAAGAAAGAGGTTACCGCCCTATAGCTTGGGGAAATGTCTGTAAAAGCAGGGAAGAGGGAGGAGTAGGGCTGGTACCCCTTGATGTCATCAACCATGCTTTGCTCGCAAAGTGGTTGTGGAGGCTGGAAATAGAAGAATCTTCTCTCTGGGTTACAATTGTTAGACAGAAATCTTTTCAGGGACATATTTTTGGGTGTGACAGGATACCAACCCATAGAATTTTGCATATTTGGAGGCATATTCTGAGATGTGTGGACTTCTTTAGATGCTCAATTGCTCATCGACCCTAAAGTTGGTAATGGAAACAATACTAAGTTTTGGAAGGATGTTTGGTGGGATCGCAGGCCTTTCTCAGAACGGTTCCCCATATTGTGTGCTGTTTAAATGGTTCAGTTAACTCCAACATTAAGGATATTTGGACCGTGGATGGAGGCAGGGTATCATGGGACCTTACTTTCTGAAGGAATCTAGGGGATGTTGAAATCCAGGGATTCCCGCATCTGTCACAAATTTTAAACTGTCACCACCCTGCCAGACGAACACGCTAGAAGGTGGTGGAGATGGGAAAAGGGAGGGCAATTCTCTGTCAAATCTGCAACAAATTTCCTTGCCCAGAGAGGAAGAAAAGTGATTTGGCACAAAATTGCTTGGAGTCCAAAATTACCACTGAAGAGTGGACTTTTTCTTTGGAGATTAGGATGGAAAAGGATATCAACAGCTGATGGAGTGTGCTCATATCCAATTGTAAAGTCTCTTGTATTTTTTGTGGAGCAGATAGGGAGGACATTGATCATCTCTTCATCAGTTGTGGTATTGTTGATTCAGTATGGCAGTTGTTCTTCAAGGCGGTGCTGGGTACTCACTTCACGTACTCAGATCTTTTCTCTCTGCTATTGAACTGGAAGGACCTTAATCCAATCCCACATGAGAGCGATATCTGGGCCATCTGCCTGCCAGCCGTGCTCTGGACCATTTGAAAGGAAAGAAACAGTAGAATCTTCCGCCAAGAGTTCAAACATCCTGTGGAGATTATCAAGAGCTGTATCCATTTTCTGCAAGACTGGAATTTTGATTGTACTGGTAGCAGAATTAGGGATTCCACTATGTTAAGCAGGCTCTGTATATGGAAAAATTGAGTTTTGTGACGGGTTCTCAGCTGTAGTGGGACTTAGACCTTTGGCTTTACATCTCCTTTTCTTTCTCTCTCTGTTTTCCCCCTTTTTGTAAGGCATCTTCTTGTGCCTGCTTTTATATTCTCTTCTTTCCTTGAATGAACTGTTGTCTCTTGTTTACCTTAAAAAAAAATCATAACTCTAGTTACTACGAAAGTCATATACACTTAAACAAATACTGGTTTTTCTTTCTTTTTCTCACATTTGTTTCACATTTCACCTTACTTTGTTGTCCAAAATGTTACCAAGCAAAGCATTTCTTGCTTTTGCTTCATGCTTCGCTTGCCATTTCTGTTTCCCCATCGTGATTACTCTGATCAAAACCCTCATGGAGGAATTCTCTGAACAACTTAAATTGAAATAAGTTGAATTCTATTTTCATCCAGCTAATTGCTTTACCCATTCATTCTTTTTCTGCATCAAGTGAAGCAATTATAAACATTATCCCATGAGTATGCCAATCACAGATTTCCTCGTAGCATCAGCAGTCTGTAGAGTCATGAACTTAACTGCAGGATTCAGTTGTCCCTTGAGAGAGATCCAATAAAATTGGAATGACACAGAGAATTGGCATGGCCCCTGCACAAGGATGGCAAGGGAACTGAATGATTCAATAGCTGTTCCCTTATCTTCTAGGTTGCTAGCTTTCATTCAGGTAGTCATTAGCATTCGATGGGTAGCAGGCATGATCCCTAGGCACCTACCTAAGGGTTGTACAGCATCAAGTCTGAATGTGTTAGATGGAATCAAGGTTTGCTGACTTGTCGATCTGACTTGACTCTGTTCAGTACAGATACGAGTCATATTGGGCCAACTTGGTCTGACATGGCCGAGTTGCACGAGTTGGCTGATTCCTTGCAGCTTGTAATGAAAAATCATTTTTTAATTAAAGATTGTTTAATTTTATCTCTTTTTGCTAAATGATTTAACCTATAAAACATGTATCTCAACAAAGACATCATTTATATGATGTTTGAATGATTTCTACCCTATTAACAATTGTAAATGCCTAATAATTTAGGAAAATACACCGCCATATCAAATTTGCACATCATAATAAGCAAACCATGATTCAAAGGGTGATAAAGGGCTAAACCATTGTCCAAACATGATACAGTGAATCAAACCTCCAAGCAAAATTCAAACAAAATACAAAGAGTCCACCCTCCAAACAAGATTCAGACATACTACAAAGAGTCCTACCTTGGACTTGAACTGGTTTGAATCGACTTGGTCTGACTCTGTCTGACTTGTGTGTGTGCGTGTGTAGTGGCCAAGAGAGGGGGTGTTTGGAAAGAGAGAGTGACGGACAATGTGTATGTGTGTATGAGAGAGAGAGAGATGCAGCTGCGAGGGTGACGTAAACAATGACGAAACGGCAGATCGGGTGTTCGTGATGGGGGGGGGGGGTAGGACCGTGGGTTCATTTTAATATAGGTAACCTGGATAGTAATAGGATTCGGGTCCGGATCCTATTATTTGGTGGGCCAAGCCAGACAGCGCAAGGCGCCCAAGTGGCACCTTGGGCTGCCTGGTCCGCCTTAGCAGGTACCTAGGGTGCCTTTTTGGGTGCAGAAAAGGCGGCCCTGTGCCTTGGGCCTGAACTAGTGCCTGGTTACCTAGGCGGCAGCGGTGCCTAGGCGACCGCCTTGACAGCTATGCTTGCAGGCGACTCATATGAGTCTTTTCAAGTTGCACTGAGTTGGAGGTGTGTCTCAAAGACCTGAGGATCCGAAGCATGCCTGTGGCTCAGTCCTGTCAAGATACGAGTTAACTCCTACGAATCGAACCAAGTCGGGCACTATTCTGAATTCCATAACCAGAAGCCAGCAGAAATCTTTATTTGGTCTCTTTACCCTGTCTGTTATTGGCTACGGCATGTGGGAACTTTGGACTGCTAGAAATCTTGCCAAATATGAAGGTAAAAATATCTCCAAGCTTATACACAAAATCTCTTACATGGTGAAGCAAACCTGTACAGCAGCCGACCTGAAGGAATTTAATCACAGCAAAAGAAAAATTATGCAAGATTTTGGGATTAACATTGTCACTCCTGGCCGACAGCCTCCGAAGATCATTAAATGGATTTGGCCACCTTGGCCATTCCTAAAATTAAACACTGATGGGGCAGCCAAGAAAAGTTGTGATTCAGGTGGAGGTGGTGTAATCAGAGATTATAAAGGGAATACTCTTATTGCCTTTTCTCATTACTATGGAAAGACTAATAGCATTATTGCAGAAGCCCGAGCTCTTCTTGATGGTGTCAAGTACCTTCGCACATTGGATAACAAGCCAGCTCTCATTGAATGTGACTCCCAAATACTTGTGCAGATCATCAAAAAACAAGTCCACTGTCCATGGTCCATCCTTATTTATGTCAGAGAAATCTGGAGTGTCATTTCGCAGCTGGATACCATCACTCACATTTACAGAGAAGGGAACACCGTGGCTATCCCTAGGCAGGGCTTCTCCCAAAAAAAAAAAAAGTCGGGCACTATTTTCTCTTCCCTACATGTAAAGTATGTATAATATTTGACTCATTTTAGGCTTTGTTGGAGAGCTCTTTTTCTTAAAATATTAGTGGTGTTTTGTGGATGATTTACATGATGTAGTGTAGCATTAGCCCAAGTGGATTGGCTTTTCTGTGTGAGTAGATGTTAGTAATGTTGCCCTGATAGACAAAAATGCTTGACAAACGCCGTTTGATGATGCCTATAAGAAGTTTGTGAATGATTTAGATGATGTAGTGTAGCTTTAGCCCAAGTGGATTGGCATTTCTGTGTGAGGATGTTAGTAATGTTGCCTTGATAGACAAAAATGCTTGACAAATGCCATTTGATGGTGCCTATAAAACCACATAGATTTTGCAGATCTACATATGAGAAACTATTCAAATCAGGTCCAGAAGTTTATAGTGGTCTGGATGGTGTTTTAAAAGTCTTGGAGTGGTTTTGAGCATCCTGAAATAGGAGAAGATTTTGGTAATTTTGTTGGATTTAAGGTTTGCGGGGCTTTTAGTAATTTTAGAGGATTTTTGAGTATAGTGGGGGCTATTTGAGTTGTTTCCAAGCTCTAGAGTTGTTTCTGAGTCGTTTGACTGTAGGCCTTCCTTTCTTTGGTTAAATTGGCCATATGATCCACAACATTTTCAAAAAAAGAAAAGTTCTTTGGGTCATTTTGTGTTCTAGTAGGCTAGGGATATTTTGGTAATTTTGAGTGGGTTTTAGGGTCTTAGGTTTATTATATACATTGCAAGTATTTTTAGTGTTTGAGGGGCATTTTGGACTTTTTAACTTTTAAGTGATTTTTAAGGCTTTGGATATCGGACTGCAAATGAGCCAACTCGAGCAGAGTACTATTCCATTTGAGCTTGGTTCATTTTTTATCAAGCTGAGCTTTTATTGAGCTCGAGTCATTTGAACTGTAAACGAGGCAAGTTCTAATTTGTTCATGCTTGGCATGTTCACATTTCAAGCCTAGTTCAAGTTGTTTGAGTACTAAATAATCTTGTCATTCAATGTTTGCCAACTTGTTTGAACTATGACAACTTAAAAGAATTATCAGTTTTAGCCCCTATAATCTTTTATATTTATGGATTAACTCCTCCAATCTAGATATTTGTTTATAAACCCTCACAATTACACACTTATTTGTTAAACACCCTTTTCAGGGGCTTTTTTGTAAATATACGAGGGCCTTTTTCGTAATGATATGGGGTGTTTTACTAAGGGCCCATTTGGTTGGGCTTGTGGGGAGGGATTAGAAAATCCACAGCACAACCAAATGTTATAAGATGCTTTGACTTGTGTGGAAGTATGGGATTCCGAAGGAGAGAGGGTATAGACACAACAGCGCACGCAAACAAAAATCTCCAAAAGCTGAGTCGGGGCAGCTTCCGAGGGATTTTGAGAGGAAAATTATTTCAAAACCCTTTTTGCAAGACAGCCGTATTTATTAACCCAACATTTAAAACGGCCCACCCTTGTTCCAACTTCCAAGCATTTAACCCAATGTTTAACATAGCGTTTATTATTAGACAGTCGTATTTATTAACCCTTTTTTCAAGACACCCCTTTTCCAAGCATTTAACGTCATCCACAATGGACGATTTTAAAATTTTTACTGTTCACTGTCATTTTTATTTTATTTTAATTTTTAAATATTTTTAATATATTCTATAAATTTATAGTATAAAATGAATCAATGTTATCACAATCGAACCGATAATTGAACCAGTCAGTGAGTTGGTTTGGTTCGAACCGGTCAGACCGTTCAATTGAACCTACTTGAATTGTGACGGCATCATAATATAATTATGATGTCATAAAATTTTAATAATTTTAAAAATATATAAATTTTATAATTTTTTTGAATAATATAATACATTATATTATGCATGAAGCAATGATTCTATAGCCTAAGACAATAAGAAATAAGATATAATGATCAAAATAAAAAAGCATTCATGCATAATTATTATTCATGATTATGTAACTGTGCAAGTAAAAAAACAACAATAACATAGTTAAATAAACTGATCTTAAAATTTTGTAATACACCATTGGTCTTTACTCTTCACAATTGACATCTATGATCCTTTAAACTTTTAAACTTCAAATATATTTAAAACAAAATGATAAATAACAACAAATCAATAATAGTAAGATAATTTTATTCACACATAAATATCATTTTAAATATCCAAATATTTTTGCATTTTTTTTTGATTTAAAGGGTGAACTGGGTCTGACCGGTTCACCGGTCGAATCGCGGTTCGTTCGGTTCGTCCTGTTTTTTAACCTTAGACGGGACCGGTGCTTGGACCGGTTGGCGGTCGGACCGGTTAGACCTACTGGTCCGGTTTTAATAACATTGCAATTATATAGTGAAAACAATTTTTTTATAAATAATAAATAACATCATTAATGTCACTAATTAAAATTAAAAAATTAAGATGAATAGTAACATTAAACCGTAATTAATGACGTTTTTGATGCTAATTCCATTATTGTTTAAAACAAGTCGAAGGAGGAAGACGCTAATTTCATTCTTGTTTAAAACGCGGCGGAGGAGAAAGATGTTAATTACATTCTTGTTTAAAACACGTCGAAGAAGAAAGGCGCTAATTTCATTATGACTTTTTGGGTTTTTGATTTTTAAATTTTAATTAGTGACATTAATGATGTTATTTATCAAAAAAATTTATTTCCATGGTATATTTATTTTATAGAATATATTAAAAATATTTTTAAAAATAAATTAAAATAATTTTTTTTAGATGAACATTAACTCAACCCGTAATTAATGATGTTTTTGTTATTTAAATTTCAATTAGTGGGATTAATGATGTTATTTATAAAAAAATTTATTTCCATGGTATATTCATTTTATGGACTATATTAAAAATAATAAAAAATAAATTAAAACAAAAGGTTTTAAGATTTACAGTAATCTCAACCCGTAATTAATGACATTTTTGCCTTTTAAATTTTAATTAGTGAGATTAATGATGTTATTTATTAAATTTTTTATTTTCATAGTATATTCATTTTATAGAATATATTAAAAATATTTTAAAAAGAAACTAATATAAAAATCTTAATATGAACAGTAACATCAACCTGTAATTAATGATGTTTTTGTCTTTTAAATTTTAATTTGTGATATTAATGATGTTATTTATGAAAAATATATTTATTTTTACCATGTATTCATTTTATAGTATATATTAACAATATTTAAAAAAGTAAAGATAAAAAATATTAAGATGAACAATAACTTCAACCTGTAATTAATGACATTTTTTACTTTTAAATTTTAATTAGTGAGGTTAATGATGTTCAGTACCATTTTCTGATTCAATTATGGCTTAATTTTAAGTAGGTTTTGAATTGTGACGATGCCCCAATTCGCCTAGCTCCCTTCATACGCCAAATAAGATTATTTTTGTCCGAAAAATCTTCTGACACCTAACACTGCCATCTCATGTGTACGAAAGAGGGATTTTTTCAAAAAATCCCCACTTTTGCAGTCAGAACAAATGCCACCTAAATAACCTAAGATTTTAAGGAGTTAGAAAGAAATCTGGATTGAAGGGGCTAATATGTAAATATGAAAGATTATAGGGGCTAAATCTAAAAAATCCATAAATTAAAATGAATGAAAAATATTTATATTTTTTCTCACATATTAATTCTAGTAGTAAATAGGTTATGGTTGAATTCTAATGGAGCTACTAGATGAACATAATTGTGTTATTGAGTCTTGATGGAGCTTGTTCGCCAACATAGAGAAGCAGAGTATTTCTATGTTCAAGCTCAACTTGTTTGTTAATCAAGCCTAAAAGTTTGTTCCAGCTTGTCTCGTTTAGTTACTGAAATGAATTAAATCAAATTTATATTGAGTCTGTCCTCGAGTTGCTCATTGAACTTACATGTTCACTTGTACCCTACTTGGAGATCATTTTGGTCTTCTTAGGTGGCTCAGGGTTTGGTGGGCATGTGGTTCATTGTGAGTAGCTTAGGGGTTTGGAGGGTGTGTCATCTTAGGTGGTTTTAGGGTTTGACGTGTATGCTTGTCATTTCAATTGGGTTGTGATAGCTTGGGACTTGTTGAGCGTTGGGGTAAGTTGTGGAGGCAAGTGCATTTTGGGAATTGGGTTAAAGGAAATTAGATGAAGTTGAGAGGGTGCATGGGTTGGGCTTGATTGGAATATGACTGTCCCCTGGGGGTTCTGGGCTGAGTCAAATGGATACTTTAAGCTCACCAAAGGTCGTGAGACTTAAGAAAATCCACAAAGGGTCTGTTAGGATCCATATGCTGTAGCATACTTAAATGAGATTGTTGGATCCACTAAATGCCCATTGATGATTAATGTTAATGATCTGCCATCCTAGTGGGCTTGGTCAGGCCAATCAAGATCCAATAAGATACATAAACACAAGATGGAACAATCTTCAAAGGATCAGAATGTGCTCATTGATTTCTCCTTGACTTTAGTGAAAACTACAAGATTATGTACTTGAAAAGATTGAACGCTTGCAGGAGAAATCTTCAAGAAGTCTTGATGCCTTGGAGAAGTCTCAAACCTTGCACTTATATAAGAAAAAAAGTCATAAGCCCCGAGCCTTCTTGAGCCTTCTCTTCTAGTTTCTAAAAGCTCCTTGCAAATGAGTGAAGGTGAGGGATATTTGTAGAGGAGAGTGGCTGGCCACTCGCTAAGGGGTTGGAGATGAGACCAGCCACCTGAGCTCTTATTCCTCTTTTCCCTCTTTTCTTCTTCATTCTTTTTTTTTCTTGTTTTTCTTTTCTTTCTTTCTATGTCTTTCTCGTGGTAGGAATAGGAGGTGGGCACCACTGTCCCTCTTCTTTCTGTAGGGTGAGGATGTGGGTCCTCCTTTTCTCTTCTCCCCCACCCCCCACAAATCCGCCTTCTTCTCTGTCTTCTATTATTCCTTGTCCTTCTTCCTTTTCTCCCTGCTTTTTGTTTACTGTTGTGTGCAAGGCCTAGGAGGGCTTCTTGGAGCTGTCACCCCACACTTGGTTACATAAAGAAAAAAGAAACTAAAATGAAAAATTTCTGTTCAAACAGAAATATTGCTCAAACAGGCCCTTTAATATTGCACCACAGAACCACAAAACTCATAAAAGCTTTAATTGGGCTTCTCTGCAAATCATATGTAGTTGGACTATTTTGCAACTCTCTGGAAACAGTATACATCTGAGTATTATGCCGTTTAAACTAGTATCTTCATCTTGTCTCTTAATTTATACATGTAAGGTATTTGGAAGATGCGAATAATGAGTGCTGTCTAGTTGTTGAGATTCAGAAATTTTGCTTGTTTTTCAGCTGAAACTGTATGTATCACATGAACTGAATCTATGCTCTTTCTTCTATAGGGAAAAAAAAAGGTAAATCAGATGGTAGTGACTCTGGGGAGGAGAATATGTCAAAGAAAGACCTGGCTCTGCACCAAGCTTTGGATCAGATTACAACTACATTTGGAAAAGGGTCTATCATGTGGCTGGGTCGCACTCATATCCCAAAGGAAGTTCCTGTTGTGTCTACCGGGTCTTTTGCTTTGGATATAGCATTAGGGATTGGAGGTCTTCCTAAGGTGATCTTTCCTACTTATTTTCCCGCACTTTCTCAGATTCTTTTAAGGTTCTTTATTAAAATTTCAGAAGTATTAGGATGGTATTGTCTTTGTAATGAAATGCAGAATTTGTAACTTTGAATTTGAGTTGTGCATTTTTATGCCCCACACATTGTTCTAAACTTGTGTGGCTATAATTGGCTGAGTCACGTTGCAATCTGCCTTGCATTGTCCACTGGGGATTGAGTGGGCTGATTCTCTAAAGTTTTTACAAAAGCAAAAGGTTGAAATAGTAAGATCAGTCAAAACAAGAGGGAACGAATAAAAATGGCTAAATCTTGATTGAACTGACTGATTTAGCCTGGGCCTTTAAATTTTGAGTAATGTGATCTGTTGGGTGGTTTTGAAATGTTATGGGGCTCGAAATCCCTTGCTGTCCCATCCACAATATTGCTGAAGACAGCTTGAGATGCAGCAGTGTATGAGAACATTTGTGTGCATGTGTGAATGGGCTTGGGGAGGAGTGTTTATAACAAAAAAAATGTTGCAGTTCACGGGAAAGTTTGTGTGGGTGCAACTATGGGCTTGGGGGAGGGTTTACAACAAGATATATCACAAATTCGCAATGCACTGGAAAATGCTGCTGCAGCCATGATTTAGCAGGTCCGCAGCAGAAACCCTCTAGAGGAAGGGATGGAAAATAAAAAGACTAAGACCAAGAAGAATAAAATGAAAGGAAGATAGGAAAGAAGGGAGATGAAGACGAAAGGTGAGGGTCACAACCCCGGGGCCAATGAATAAAATCTGAAGGTAATCCACTTAAAATCTCAATTTGTAGCATGAGTGCATGACTTATTGGCCTATATAGACTTCCTAGGAGATGGCTGTTGCACCCACTATTTGTCTCGGATAAATTGAGACACTTCTCTCGAGTTGGTCGATGTTCAACATTCAGCGTACCGTCGCTCCGTGGAAAATTTTCACACGACAGGACTCTGTGGCCCGTGCATTATTTCAATTATAAACCCCTCGCAGCAAACGAGGTGGTTGAAAATCGGACTAAATCCACCGATTGTCAGGGCGTGTGGTTCCGGACGAGTTCCGAGAGGCGAGAATTTTCTTCCTCGGATGTTCGGGGTGAATAAAGAAAACCCTTGCAACAAAGAAAGAGGGCACAAGAGAGGGTATACACACCTCCGGAGAAGTCCAATACACGTGTATCACGTAGCTCGGACAAGCGCAAAGCCTCTTTTTCCCACCGACGGCACGAGGAAGACGACAACGAACAAAAGGCACGTCTCCTCCTTTCTCCACGCAGTGTGCTGCGAACAAGGCTGTTGAAAAAGCCCGAAAGGTGGGGTTTATGCAGGGAAGAAGGGGGGGGGGACCTGTTTGGGGTCGGACAGACACGCTCACGGCCAGGGCAGAACCCCCCCTGGGGGTTGCGCGACCGCGGGCAGGACCCGCCCGGGGTCAAGCGACCCCGGAGGACCTGCCCAGGGTCATTTGACCCCGATGGGACTCGCCCTGGGTCAAACGACCCCGGGCAGGTCCCCAACATAGATGGCAGTTTTGGTTTCGGTGTCGGTTTTGGCGGGGTCCAAAATCGAAACCGTTTCGTTTTCGGTTTCGACCCGAAATCAAATAAATTATTATTTTTTTTGCCAATTGCAGGGTTTCGGTTTCAGCCCGATTTCAGTCGAGTAGTTTCGGATCGTTTCGGTCCGAAATCGAAATGTTTCAGCCGAAACGTTTCGATTTCGGTCAAAACTGCCATCCATGGTCCTGCGCGGGCCTGTCCGGGGTCACTTGACCCCTGGTAGGGTCCCCGACGTCATTTGACCCCGCCACCCCTTCTCTCTCTCTCGCTAAAAAAAGGAAAAAAAGGAGAAAAAAAGGATCCTCTTAGGGTCATTTTCATTCCGTCCATCCCGTACGGGTTAAATCAACCCCGGTGGCATTCCAACTTCTATAAATAGACTCTCGGGGGTCTAGGAGGAGATCTACACAGACGGAAAGACACACAGGGAGGAGAGAAATCAAGAGATCGAGACATTCTAAGGAGCTTTCTACGTGATTTGGCCCACTAAGGGTATGTTGTACCTAGGGTCTTGTATTTATGCCCCTAGAGGGGTCTTGTATTTATGCCCCTGGAGGCTATGTCTGTAATTTGTTACGCATTCTAGTGGGGGACCAATTATGTAATATCTCCAGATGATTGAGAATTACAAAAACACCCTCCCTGGAATTGTAAGGAGATTTAAAGTCCTGTTATTTTCAGTTTTACCCTGCAACATCTATGTAATTGGGACTATGCCCCCGTGTCCCGCGTCAGTGCGGAGACCTCATATGTACAGTCGACAACTTGCCGATAACCCTTGTACTCATATGAATTATAAATGCACTCAGCTGCTCCTTTGTGTGCCGGTCAAGAAAAATTAGAAGAGAACCCTGACTTTCGGGAAATTGTGTACATGTCTCTCTCTTTGCGAATCAACGCACATGCATCTTCTATGAAGTCCATTGTTGCTCCTTTCACTTAGGGATCTTCCTAGCTCAGTCTTGCAACTAAGTGTCATCTCAGACCTAGGTTTGCTTGGGGTTTGGTAAAGTTACCAAAGTATCGCTGTGACCTAGAAATGGCCTAGGAGCCTTCAAAACCTGTCGAAAATTGCCTCAGTGCCCTCGGAAGCCAGAGATCTTTCCATACTCTCCCTCCAACCCGAAACTTCCAGAAATGCCCTTGGCATGGTAGAATTACCAAAATACCCCTGAGAACCTAGAATTATCAAAATACCCCTGGAATCCTAAAAATCTCCCGACATTTTAAAATTGTTTATGGCTTCTACAGAATTGCATTCATGCTCCCAAATTATAGGGTTTTTTGGCCTAAACTTAATGAGGCCTTTAATAAAGCCCTAGTTCTATCAATCTTCCGGTGGTGAATGAGAGGTAACTGTGAGCCGTGCAAGTGAGCCTGCCCTCAGCATCAGAACCTATGTAGGAGACCTTAAGATTTTTTTGACAGTTAAACAAAGATGTTTGGATGTTAGGCCGATGTAAATCAACACTGATTGCGGTCAGTGGAAAAAGGTTCAGCACTCGAACCCAAATCGTCTGATACGATGCACACCCACGGAATAAACCCTACACATACTATTTATGTAGCCCCTCTATGTGCAATCAATAGTGTTTTTTTCAAAAGACCACCATAATATATATATATATATATATATATATATATATATATATATATATATATATATATATATATATATATATATATGCGTATTCCGTGATGCCAGCAATGACATAATTTATTGGATTATACAGACCTCAAATCTGAAAGTGGCCTATAATAAGCTTCAAATTAGTGCATCTCTGCAGTTTGTACGGTAGGGGACAATCAATGCCTGACTTCATGCAATTGGGAACATAGTCTGCTGTCTTGAGCCAACCTGTGTCAGATTCCTTAAGCAACCGTTTTTACTTTTCAGCAGCCCTGTACCCGATACACAAAGATCAGTGAAGTTGTGTAGCGAAGGCTTTTCATAGGAGCTTTGTTAAAGGGGTTCAAAACATAAGAGTCATTTTAGACATGAGTTGGTCTGAGTCCTTTCTGAGTTTCGATCAAGTCAGTAAGATCTGACTCGAATTTTCAGTTTTGTATCTTTTCCAATACCATGTTGGCTGAAATTGACTATATGCATCAATCGACATCTCAGTTGCATGAAATTGGAACAAATTATATTTTCTGAAGAATTTCACCCTTTTTAATTTTTTTAGCATTTGGACTATCCCTCTTTGTCTATTGTATAATAAGGTTGACTTAAATTCAATGTTCTGCTGTTTGAACTTTCAATACAATACTGGACTTGCTAAAGGATGTCACACTTTCCGGAGGTTGCTTCCGGGATGAACCACGTCTCCCTGGGAAGTGGCGGCCTCCGCATGGCATTCCCGGCTGATCGTCAAACAGGGGAGCTGCTGGGGTCAGAGGTGGAGGCGGAGGTAGGGCGACGACATGGTTATCGACTTAACGTCTAGCCCTAGAGGCCCTCGGGGCTCTTAAGGGAGAGGTCTAGTTTGCTTCCGCTGCCGGAGAAGGGGCCACCTGCAAAGGTGTTGCAGGGCGTTGGAGGGAGGAAGAGGACCGGAGAATGGAGGGGGTGCTAGGGGATTCCCCTTCAAGGGATCCTTTGCGGACGTTGTCCGAAACAAGGCACCGCCTCCGCCTGCCATGGAAGGGAGACAAGAATGCCTGGACGTCCGGAACATCCCCTCCGATCTTCTCTATGGTCGGAGGGAATGCCTCCACGGATGCTTGTTACTGGTTCCTTTTAGAAGTAGGGTTGGATCCGGACGTGGTCAAAGGTCTCCTCAATGCAAGGTGGGGCGGGGACGGCCAATGGGAGGTTCATCTGGTCCACACGGCTTGTTTCCTAGCAGCTGGTTGTTGTATGGAGGTGGTGGACTTTGTGGCGGAATGCGATTCCTGGTTGCCATTGGGCTCCTTTGCGTCCAACAATGGACCCTCGTGCGAGGTACCCATAGTTGTCAAGGTGGACGCTTAGGCGCCCAGGCGGTTTTGATGGAGAAAGGCGCCTGCCCGCCTTTAAACAGGCTGAAAAGGCGAATCGAGCGGTCGCCTAGGTGGGCTGGGCGCCAAGGCGGCCTCCCGGTCCCCTCACCCGAACCCGCGAACTGCTAACCCCCCCCCCCCCCCCCGTGATCTGTTTTTGTTTTAACCCCCCCCCTCGATGGTCAAAACGCGTTTGACCGCCGCCCGTCCCCTTCCTTCGTCTCCCCTCCCCTCGATCCTCCTTCTCTCCCACTCCCAGCCCTAGGTGTCGGGGTGCCGTGCCGGAGTCTCCCACCGTCGTCGCGTCGTCGCCTTGACCATCACCCCCGGTGCAGTCTTCCTCCGTCGTCGCCTCAGCCATCACCCTCGTGACGCCGCCGCATCGTCCGACACTCCGACGCCATCCCGTCGGTCACCTCCTCCACGGCTGTGACATCCACCGTCGGCACCGAAGGAGCTTCATCTCTGCCTCCGGTAAGTCCCACAGGGCCACACGGCCTCCCTCCTCTCTCTTTCTCCCCCCCATGGCCTCTCTCCTCTCTCTATCTCCCCCCACGGCCCCTCTCTGTCTCCCTCCTCTCCCCACACCAGTCCCTCCTCTCTCTCTCTCTCTCCCCCTCGACCCCTCTCTCTGTCTCCCGACTCTCCCCCCCCCACACCAGTCCGGCACCCTTTCTTCTTCTTCTTCTTCTTCTCCTTGCACCTCCTTCCTCTCTTCACTGCTGCTTCTTCTCCCCCCCCCTCTTCTCTCCTTCTCTTCAACTTCTTCCCCTTCTTCTCTGAGCTCCCCTCCCTCCTCTTCTCCCTTTCTCCTCTCCTCTCCCAGACTTCTTCTCCCTCTCTTCTTTTCTCTCCTCCCCCCTGCGGGCTCCAACTTCCCCTTCTTCTTCTTCTTCTTCTTCCCCTCCATTTTCTCCCTCTCCCTCCTCTTTCTCTCACCACCGGAGGCCCTGTTCTGAACAGGGCACCGCCGGTTTCTCTCTTTCTCCTCCCTCCTCCTCTTCCCATCTCTCTCCCTCTCTCCCTTTCTCTTCTCCTTCACCTGCTCTCTCTCCCTTTCACCGGCTCTCTTCTCTCCCTCTCATTCCTTCTCTGCCGTTCTCTGCTCTCTCTCCCTCCGTTTCACTCTCATCTCCGGCAGCACACACGCGCCTCCTCTTCTCCTTCCCATTCACTCGCTCTCCCTTCTCCCGCTCACTCTCTGCGGTTCCTCTGCACTCTCCCCCTCTCTCTGCTCCATCTCACTCACACACAGTCTGCACCGCCGGCTGCACTCCTTCTCTTCTCCCTGCTCTCCCTTTTTCACTCTAAAAAAAACAGAGGGGCCCCAATAGTCACAAAATAGTCTCTCCCGCCCCTGCTCTCTCTCTCTCTCACACACAGTCAATAGTTACACAATACTCTATAGGGTGTAGCTAAGTTTTGTATGTTATGTTTTTTTTTTGCAGTGGTCATCATGGAAGAGTCTGGTTCAACAGCAGGTACGGAAGTGAAGAAGAAGGCCAAATCTAATGATCCTGGGTGGAAGTACGCATATTGGTCAGATGAGCATGATAAAAACAAAATAAAATGTGAGTTGTGTGGTTTGATAACAAATGGAGGAATCAAAAGACAAAAGGAGCATTTAATAGGAGGGTTTAGTGATGTGAAGAAATACCCAAAAACTACAAAGGTGATTGCTGATGAGATGCTGAGTTGGCTAAACAAAAATAAGAAAAGAAAGATGCCATGTTGTGAGAGTACAACTGTAGATGATGATTCTTCTGAGGATGAGACAGTTGAAAGATCAAAGAAGGGCTCCACTGTGTCAGTGCCACTGTCAAGTTCAAGTAAAAGGTTGTCAAAGGTTCAATGGATGTTTTTGCAAGAATGAGTGCTGAAGATTTTGTAGATGCAAGGAGTGGGAAAAGAGTACAAAGTACGTTGGAGTCTAGAATGAAAAAAGAAGAAAAAAAGATTGTTGAGAAAGCTATAGCAACATGGTTTTATGAAGGTGAGTGCCTTTTAATGCGGCCAAATTAAGAAGTTTTGAGATAATGTTTGAACTTGCAGGGCGATTTGGACCAGGATTTAAGCCACCTAGTTACCATAAGTTGAGAGTGCCTCTCCTCAAAGAAATGGTAGAGGATACAAAAAGTTTGCATGTTGAATATATGCAACATTGGAAGACTTATGGGTGCACTATCATGTGTGATGGGTGGACAGACAAAAGGCAAAGAAAGTTAATCAATTTCTTGATAAATTGTCCTGAAGGCACTTACTTTATGGAATCATTTAATGTTTCTCATCAGTGAGAAGATGCAGGATTGTTGTATGAATTGTTGGATAGGATGGTTGAAAGGGTTGGAGAGAGGGATGTTGTGCAAATTGTGACAGATAATGCATCTTATAACATTGCAGCAGGTAGAATGTTGATGGAGAAAAGGAAACAATTATTTTGGACGCCTTGTGTTGCCCATTGTCTTGATCTCATGCTAGAAAATATTGGCAAATTGAAAGCTTATGCAGGTACCATCTCAAAAGCTAAAAAGTTGACAACATATATATACACCTACACTTGTTTGCTTGACCACATGAGGAAGGAGACAAAATGAAGAGAACTTGTAAGGTTTGGAGTGACAAGATTTGCCACAGCCTTTCTCACGTTGGAAATGTTGCATGACGATGCCATAAAGAAAGGTTTGCGAAGATTGTTCACTTCGGATGTATGGCATAATAGTGTATGGGCAAAGACAAATAAGGGAAAAAATGTTTCTTCAATTGTTTTTCAAGTGAAGTTTTGGCATGCCATTGAAGAGATATTGAGAGCATCTCAACCCATTTTGTAGGTTTTGAGGTTGGTTGATGCAGATGAGAAACTTGCAATGGGATACATTTATGTTGCAATGGAACATGCAAAGAAGCAAATAATTAAGAATTTTGGTTCTAAGGAAACTAAGTATCAACCTGTGTTGAAAATTGTAGAGCGACGTTGGAAGGATTAAATGAATCGTCCTCTACATGAAGCATGATTTTTCTTGAACCCTAAATTATATTATGAAGCCCGTACGAGAGATGGTCCAGCTGCAGTTACAAAATTCTCAAATTCTTTCTTAGCATGTGTTGAAAGGATTGAGCCAAATACTGATATACAAGACAAGATCAATGATCAGATGGTATTATATATGAATGGAAGAGGTGCTTTTGGAACCTCAATGTCAATCAGAGCTCGTGATAGGAGATTGCCAAGTTAGTAATTTGATTAAATTATTATTTTGTGTATTATTATTTTACGAGGAAGTGTGATTTTAATTATATTTTTCTTGTTAAATGTTACTCTAGCTGATTGGTGGATGCAATATATGGAGATACACCAGAACTCATGAACATTGCTTTGAGGATTTTTGGATTAACTTGTAGTTCTTCTGGTTGTGAACGTAATTAGAGCATATTTGAATTTGTAAGTAGTCTTTTAAACTAAATTTGTAAGAAATCTATTTGTGTTAAAGTCATTAATCTTACCTGTGTGTTTTTCCAGATTCATACAAAAAATAGGAATAGATTAGAGCATAAAAGATTTAATGATTTAGTCTATGTTCAATACAATCGGCGCCTTCGTGAAAGATTCTTAGAAAGGAAGAAACATCCAGAGAGATATGATCCAATATGTTTAAGAGATTTAAATTGGGGAAGTGAGTGGATGACTAAAGATGGCGATGATGTAGTTCATGAAGGAGATGACCTTACATGGGAAATGGTGGATATAGCAATGGGCACATCAGAACAAAGGGTTAGAAGAGACACACTCTCAAGAGGAAGCACTTCACATTCTATGGAAGGGGGTGATGATGAACAAGATGAATGGGAGAATGAGGAAGAAGAGACAGATGATGATGATGTACCATAAGAGTCAAATGATGAAGGTGGTGATAAAGATGAAGATGAGGATCATGAAGCTTCAAATGAGAGAGCACTTGAGAATGCAATGTTTGGTTTTAAAATTTAGATGTTTTTATTTTTTTGTTGGATATTGTATGACTTTTATGTCTACTATTGTCTACGGTACTTCCTTAATTCCTCATTTGTTTGTTTTATTATATGCTTGTCCATGTGGTGATAATTGGTGATGTTTGTTTCTTTTGGTATAAGCATTATATTACTTGTATGCTGTTTTAAATATGATTTACAGATTTTTGAATTGGCAAACATCAGGTTAGTATTTGACTATTTTCTTCATTCTAAAGTCTAATTTTTGTTGTTAATTTTATCTCAAAATTCTTTTTTATATTTTATTGCAATGTCATTTCTATTAATTTTTATTTTTGTCCATACTATTGTATTTATCTCTATTTGTAATTATCATGATTAACTTTAATATTGAAAATTACATATATATTAATGATCACATTTGTTTATGAACTTGACGCCTAAGCACCGCTTAGGCGGGCGTCTAAGCGCTTAGGCACTCAAAGGACCCCAAGCTCGCCTTGGTCGCCTTGTCGCCTTGACAACTATGGAGGTACCTTTCCTAATTTGAGGGAGGTCATCAAGTTGGTAGGATTACCCTTTGTCCTTTGCGATGAGGAAGGGATCTCTTACTTTGCCAGGACTTTTGGGTGGGTGGAGCCCGACCACCTACATTTTTCCTCGGTTGGGGTGCTGACCGCTGTGGAAGAAAAAGTCTGGACATCCAGCCTAGTGGTGATACCTCTGGTCTTGATTTTCGCTGTGGGGGAGGAGTTTGTCGTTTGGGCCTTCATCCAGTTGAAGGTGCTGGAGCGGCGGCAACAGTGCTAAGAAGAACTAGGGCAACAACCCATGCAGCCGGAGGAGGAAGACGAAGGGGAGGAGGGGGTACGTTCCCACCCCCCTCTCCTCCCCGGTTCGAATTTGAAAAAAGGCACCCCATTGGTTGAGCCAAGTGGGCTTGCACCCTCAGAAGGGACACTAAATGGGCTCGGTCTTGGGCTTCATGGTGGTGGACCAAGCAGGCGAACAGTGGGCAGGTGGGACCCAGTGAATAGTTCTGGGATGGGTCTTCAGACAGCGGGCCTCTATCTCTGCCCAGACCTAAACCTGACTACACATGACTTACTTGAGTCCTGAAGTCATGGGGTTACCAGGTATCGTGTGCCCACTACGGCTCCCTCCTTTGCCCGAATCTTGCCATTGTACCTATGGAGCTGCAACAGTCGGGAGACACCCGTTTCGGCGGGTGGCTGGCGTCAGCGACTGCCCTGACATCTGGGGTCCTAGTCAGCCCTATTTGGCGGCCCTACTGGTAGGAGATGCTTCTGACTAATCCAAGCTTGTCCCTGACAGACTGCGATTGGCAGCAGCAATACATGAGAGGGGATGACAACTACTTCCAGGCGACGTCGGCGACCAATTTGGTGCTTCGGCCCCTAGAAGATCACCTGTCAAAGGTGAGCGGTCGGCTCTATAAGGGTCTTCAAGCTCTTGACGGGCTGAAGCAGCCTGGCAACTGATGGTGTACGTTTGTCAATGCACTGGTAGGACCGATGGGGTCTCTCGGCCAGCGGGATAGGATTCGTTTGTACGATAGGGAGGTATGGAAGGCTGCGATACCTAAAGGGGAGGAGACCCCATTTGAGGGCCAAGAGTTATCCAAGACACATCGAGAGTGGCTAAAGAATCGGAGGGGGGACAACCTGACGGGGAGGGTAGATTGGGAAGGGAGAAGATGAAGGAGTTGGTTGGGGTGGTGAAGAGGTTGACAGAGGCATAGGTGAGGGAGCTGGAGGACAAGGTGTGAATATTCTTTTTGGAACTGGAGAGGGACCTTATAGGGGTGCCCCCCAAGCCTGTTTCCTTTTCTCTCTAATTCTATTCGATCCCTTCGTCTCTCTTCTTCCTTCTTCTATTCTTCTTCCTTTCTTGGCCGACGATTGGCCCATATATAGCACGCTCGACGCGTGATTACTCCCCGGGGCGGGGTGAGCGCGCCGTAGAATCACCAGATCATGTTTGCGCGTCGGGAGGGGGGCGCGCCGGAAAGAGGGGCGCCGTGGATATTGGCGTGCCGGTTTAGGGGCGCGCCGGATTAAGCCGGTTCATCGTGTTTGTTCGACACGAGGCAGATAGTGGGCCCCAAACAGGCTCCGGGAGTCACTGTGATCCTTCATCTTGCCCTGGTCTTGCGAAGCCATGGCGTGAAGCATTCACAACGCTTTCAGGCCACTGAATAGCTGCTTTCGGAACCTCGTACATCTTCGGCTCGGGCACGCGGGTTTTCCGCTGACGTGGCCTTCGGTACGGTGGTTTGTGCGGTTGGCTCGACTTAACCTGCATTGGTAGCTTTCTCGGGGAGTGGGATACTACCCGGAGCGCTTCGGCCTCGACTGGGCGGTCATTAACGGGCCTAGTTTGTCGAGAAGCCGTGCCCGTGCCGGGCCGTCCGGGACTTCTGCCGACGAAGCCTCCGATTCCCTGGTTCTGAAAGGGCCAAAGGTGCTTTATCACCTCGGGAGAACTTTCTTTCAGGTGGCGAGCCACCAAGTACGCCCTTGTCCTTGGTCGGACAACGGATGTTGCTCATGCGGCACGATCGAGTCGATGCCGGTTCATTGGGCAGGCTTGTCGGCACTGCCAGTTTGTTGTGGATTCTTCTCGATTCTCCCGAGGTGAAGTCCCTGGTGTTCATACCGGGTGACCTGAGGCTCCGACGGCTCGAGAAGGCTTCGATGCATTGGTGTCCTTCGGCTTCTTCGCTTCAGCGGGCCGCATCATTTCTGTCATTTTAGGCTTGGTCGCCATCGAGCATATATTTGAGTGCCAACAAATGCCCCCCAGCCGCGGGTGCTGCGAGCAAGGCACGAGTGAAGCGGGACCAGCGGATGAGCTCCGTTTGGGCAGATCTCCCGTATGGATGACATAAGCTTGGAATGGCCCTTAAACCCGGCGCGGTGGTTAATCCAGCGCGGCCATGGGGCTTTGGTTAATACAACGCTGCTCTTTTTGATGCGCCCTTTGAAGTGAAGAGGGTTAATACGGCGCTCTTGCCAGAGGTTGGGAGAGAAGTCGCTATTATTGACAGTCCCCCTGCTGCATTGTCTGCTGGGGCCAGTCTTGACGCAGGCGCCTTGCGAGACATGCCATCCTCGTCTTCTGCGCCGAGCGATGATATTTGGGCTGCGGTTGACAGTCGTGTAGAGTTTCATCTTCCGGATACGCCGTCACTTGGTTTGCAATCATCGAGTGACCTAGTATGGCAGTATCTGGAGACATTGCGGGAGATCGTGACAGCTCGCCCAGACTTGACTTTTGTGCAGTTGAGGGGTCTGTCAGAACACCTCTCCCGCTCCTTGCTAGCCTTTGGATGCCCCATGGAGGACTGGGTGCAGCGAGTAATTCTGCTCCTGAAGCACGTGAACAGGAGGGAATTCATCGGCCATAGCTTGATAGATCAAATGGCGGCCACAAAACTTGAAAGGGCAGAGTGTCAGACTGCCCTTCAGTCATCAAGAGGAACTGCCCAGCAGATGCGGGATGCCGCCGACGATTCTAGCCAGCGCCGGGCTTCTTTGAAGACTCGGATAATTGAGCTCCGCGCCGAACTTGACCGGGCCGAAGCAGAACTGGAATTGTCCGATCAACTGTGGGTCCAACATACAGAGGCGGCTGAGCTGGCAGAAGGGCAGGCCGCATCGCTTGAGGAGAAATTGGTGCGACTGCAGGCCGAGGAAACCCGTCTACAGGAGCTGGCCCGTTACCCGTCCTTATGGCTGTTGGAGTTCGAGGACATCTTCCGCCGCTCGCTGCAATAGCTTTACCATTTTCTCTTCTTTTTGTGAACCTTCACGTATTCCGGGGGATGTGCCCCGGGTAATATGTATCTTTCCCTTTATGTTTGAATGAAAAACTTTCATTGTCTTATTTTGCACATCTGCTTGCATAGCCAATTTACTTAGTCCGGGGTATGTCAGTTGCTAAGGCAGGAGAGCATTCACACCTTCAGGGAAGGGGCGAGGGGTTCGCTCCACCACGGCACAACTTCTCCTCGGGACCACTGATCCGCTTAGGTCGAGCGCCAGGGGATAAGAAGAGAGGTTTGCGGGCCACCAAGGGCCGGAGGGTAGAACTAGAGGTTTATTTGTAGACCTTGCCGTAGGCGACAAAGGTTGACGGCAGGTTTGTTCATCGGCACGGGCTTAATGTCGAGGCAAAGGGAGGCTTGTTCATTAACGCGGACATAAGGTCTGGGTTAAGGGAAACATTGACCGGTCTTGTCGATGATGACGAGGGTCAATGATAGCTTATTCATCGGCATTGGATAACTGCCGAAGCAAAGATAAGTTTATTCATTAACGAGGACGTAAGGTCCGAGTTAAGGGGATATCGACCGGTCTCGCCGATGATGACAAGGGTCAATGGCAGCTTATTCATCGGCATTGGATAAATGTCGAAACAAAGGGTTTGTTCATTAACGGGGATGGAAGGTCCGAGTTAAGGGAATATTGACTGGTCATGCCGATGGTGACAAGGGTCAATAGTAGCTTGTTCATCGGCATTGGATAAATGCTGAAGCAAAGGGTTTGTTCATTAACGGGGACGGAAGGTCCGGGTTAATGGAATATTGACCGGTCTTGCCGATGGTGACAAGGGTCAATAGTAGCTTGTTCATCGGCATTGAATAAATGCCGAAGCAAAAGGGTTTATTCACTAATGCAAGGCTCATACGGGAACCTCAGTAGGAATTAAGTGACAAATGAGAATATGACCTCATTATTTCATCATCATCATTTGCTTCTTTCTTTTTATTTTTTTTTGTCACATTACTGACTTAAGCGCCCTTGCGGGTTTTCGCCGAAGCCAGCCCCCTCTTGCTTTTGTCCACGCGACCTTGCGGGTTTTCACGTGGCGGGGTACTCGATTTTACCTGCGGCGCCCTTTCGGGTTTTCATTGCAGCTGGGTTAGAGCCATTTTTGCCCTTACTCAGAATATCCGAGTAAGTCCGGCGAGGCACCTATATTTTAAGCCTCATTTTATTTATTTTTTTTCTTTTTCTTTTTTTTTGATTCACGGAACGAATCCGGAATGGATGAAATGAAATGTTGACCGGCCTTGTTGATGATGACAAGGGTCAAAATGCAGGTTTGTTAATCGACACTGGCTAAATGTCGAAGCAAAGGTATATTCATTAACAAGGACGGAAGGTCCAAGTTAAGGGGAACGTCGACCGATCTTACCGATGATGGCAAGCGTCGAACACTGGATTGTTCATCGACATTGGATAAATGCCGAAGCAAAGGAGGTTTATTCATTAACGAGGACGAAGGGTCCAAGTTAAGGGAAACATCGACCGATCTTGTCGATGATGACAAGGGTCGAACACGGTTTGTTCATCGACATTGGATAAATGCCGAAGCAAAGGAGGTTTATTCATTAACGAGGACGAAGGGTCCAAGTTAAGGGAAACGTCGACCGATCTTGTCGATGATGACAAGGGTCGAACACGGTTTGTAGAGAGAAAAGATCTCCGGCGGGACTTGTGGTGATTGCTTTTTTCGGAGTTTCATTAGGATGAGGGTGAAGAGGAACTTTAAATTACCATATTACTGGCTTAAGCGCCCTTTCGGGTTTTCGCCGAAGCCAGTTCCCTCTTGCTTTTGCCTACGCGCCCTTGCGGGTTTTCACGTGGCGGGATACCCGATTTTGCCTGCAGTGCCCTTTCGGGTTTTCACCACAGTCGGGTTATAGCCATTTTTGCCCTCGCCCTAGTGTAGGAACGAGACCGGCGAGGCACCTCTATTTTAAGCCTCATTTTTATTTTCTTCTTCTCTTTTTTTTATATCATAGAGTGAGAAAACGAGGATGGGTCAATCATGTGACGTTTGACCCTACATAGTAGCATATGACAGTTGGCTAGGGCACGTAGCCTTGCGCCGAAAAGGGGTTTATTCGTTGGTAAGGACAAATACCAACGCAAGGGATGAGTTTTTACGCCGATTCGGACGTAAGGTCCGTAATGACAATATTGCAGGAAAGCTGGCTAGGACACGAAGTCTTTTGTCGGAAATTGGTTTATTCGTTAGCAAGGAGGTAATGTTAACACAAGTGAATGATTTTTGTCGATTCAGACGTATGGTCCGTAATGGCAATATTGTAAGAGAGTCGACTGGGACACGAAGTCCTGCGCCGAAAAGGGGTTTATTCGTTGGTAAGGACAAATACCAACGCAAGGGATGAGTTTTTGCGCCGATTCGGACGTAATGTTCGTAATGACAATATTGTATCCTTTTGAGAGCTCGGTCAAGGCGGAGTGCCACTAGACCAAGGTGGGTTTCGGGCATTCTGGGAATGCCGGTGGGACTGTGTGGTACAACTTCATATGTTTCCCATTAAGAGGGGAGAATTGAACTATTCCCTTGTGGTACAACTTCATATACCCGGCGGACAATATATGGTCCGACCTAGTTTTCGACCAACTTCCCTTTGGGGTTGGAGGCCATCACTTCTCTTCTTTTAACCATTACTAGGTCACCTTTCTTGAATTCTCGCCCTTTGACCAGCTTATCGAAAGCACGGGCCATGCGAGCTTGGTAGAGTTGGATATTTTGTTGCGCACGGAGACGCTTTCCTTCGAGCTTGGCGAGCTCTTCCAGTCTTCTTTCCATGTTAGTCCGCTCGCTGCTAACCAACCCATGCTGGATGGCGACTCGCAACGAGGGAACCTCCAATTCAATTGGCACCACAGCCTCTGACCCGTACACGAGGGAGTAAGGTGAGCAGCCAGTTGCGGTTTTGTAAACTGTACGATAGGCCCAGAGTGCTTCTGTGAGACACGGAAAAAATCTAAATCGACTTTTATCGTGGATAAAAGGTAGATTTTCGTTCTTTTTGAAAAGAAACATCCCCCCCCCATCTGAGTAGAGGGTGATTCCGTGTGTGCGCGTCGTATCAGACGATTTGGGTTCGGGTGCTGGACCTTTCCCCATTGACCGGAGTCAGTGTTGATTTACATCGGCCTAACGTCCGAACACCTTTGTTTAACTGTCAAAGAAATCTCAAAAGGCTTCTACGAGGGTTCTGATGTGGAGGGCAGGCTCACTCGAGAGACTCTCCATGACCACTAATTTACCACCAACAAGTTAATAGAATTAGGGCTAAGTCTGAGCCAAACCCTAAGATTTAGGAATAGAAACGCAAATATGCGGGAGCCATAGGCATTTTTGAAATAAAAGGGAGTTTTCTGGACTCCGAGGATATTTTGGTAATTTACCAACCCAGGGGTATTTTGGTAATTTTCCCAGGCCAGGGGTATTTATGAAATTTCTGGGCTGGAATGGAAGTAGGATCGGGTCCCTGACTCCCCAAGGCACTTAGGCTCTTTCTGGAGGGTTTCAAGGGCTCTGAGGCCATTTTTAGGTCACAGGGGTATTTTGGTAATTTTACCAGACCCTAGACCTAGGTTTGAGATGATACCGAGTGCTGGACTGAGCTGACAACACTTCCGGACCGAAGGAATGACAAGGGGCTTCACAGAAGGCACACATCCGTCAATTTGGCCGAAGGAGGGGTATATTTGCAATTTTGACAAGTCGGGGGTTTTCTTGTAATTTCCCCAGTCAATGCATAAAGAAGACATATGAAGTCATAGATTGCATTTATGGCCCAAATTGGTACAAGGATTGTCGGCGAATTGTCGACTGTACAAAGATCCGCACCCACGCGAGAAGTAGGGGCGTAGCCCGAATTACAAAAGATTGCAGGGTATAACTGCAAATTACAGGACTTTGGTCTCTTACGTTCCCGGGGAGGACATTTTTGTAATTCCGTCATTATAGGGACAGAACCACATAACTTATTCGTCCCGGGACGTAAAGACTTACAAAACACGGCCCGCTGGGGGGCATAATTGCCAACATGGCCCACTGAGGGGCGTAATTACAAAAATACCCCGTAGGGGCATAAGTACAAGGCCCGGGGACTTACCCCTCACAGGCCGAAACAAACAGAACAATTCCTTTGCGCGGTGCTCTTCTCGTAGAGGTTCCGTCCTCTTGATCCTTTGTATCTGTTCTCCACTTGGACCCTTAGGGTCTATTTATAGAAGGCGGGAGGGCCCAGAGGGGTCAAATGAACGAATTTGCCCCGATTCTGTCAAGGTGGGGTGGCAAAAAATCATTTTGACCCCTCCAAAAAGGGATAAATGACCCCTCTGGATGCCAAAAAAGGATGAATGACCCCTCTGAGGGGGTTAAAAATCCTCCCTTTCTTTTTTTTTTGGAACACCGGAGAGAAAGGGGGGGATCGCGCGACCCCGGTGGGATGCCAGAGGGGTCGCGCGACCCCGGAGGGATGCCAGCGGGGTCGCGCGACCCTGCCAGTCCACACTGGGGTCGCGCGACCCCCCAGGTGGCTAGCGGGGTCGTGCGACCACCGCCGACCCCGGCGGGGTGGCCGCGGCCCCCTCTCGCGTCCGGGAGGGGTCGTTTGACCCTCGGGCATGCGTTTTGGCCCCTCTTCGCGCCGTTTTGCTCCGTTTCTGTCAATCTGAGTTGAGAAGAAGCCGTGGTGACGCTACGTGGGGAAGAATCTTCGCGCCCGTCCGTGCCGTGTGATACACTTGCTCGGCCGCTTTGACAGGCATGCATGCATATCTTCCTCTTAACTTCCATTGTCGCGATGCCACTTGTAATAATATGATCGGGCCGATAGACCCTAAATCGCGGAGGTACTCTGCAGTCCGACGACATCGGCGCTACACCGTATCTTTTTCGTCGGTTGTTTCGGAATGAAATTCTCGAAGTATTTCGAGAAAATTACGGGTGCAACAAATGCCCCCCACGGAACGTTCGTCGAGGCCGGAGGTAGAGGCGGACGGTCCGTGCCCTTTGTAGTATTTGTGGGTATCTCCTGAGTCTTCATGACATGGGAAGATTGTTGTAGGACTGCACCTCACTGCTTCATTGCTTTGCAGAAAGCTGAGAGTTGATGCAGACTTGCCTCGGAGAGGCTTATTGTCTCGGAGTTGACGTAGGCCTGCTTCTGAGAGACTTGTTGGCCTAGAGTTGATGGGGGCTTACTTCTGAGAGAATTATTAGCCCGAAGTTGATGGGGGCCTGTTTCTGAGAGACTTGTTGGCCCGAGTGGATGTAGGCCTGCTTCTGAGAGACTTGTTGGCCTAGAGTTGATGGGGGCTTGCTTCTGAGAGACTTATTAGCCCGAAGTTGATGGGGGCCGACTTCTGAGAGATTTGTTAGCCCGAATTTGATGTTGGCCTATCTCGAAGATGCGCATCCATCTGAGTCGTCGTTGATTGACTGTTGAGCTGTGATAGCTAGAGACTGACACTGGCCGACCCTTGGGGGTGCGTTTGGCCAAAAGTCATTGTGCCGGCTGACCGCTGAGGTATGTCGCCGAAGATGTGTGGGCTAACATCTGAGGTGTAGTCGAACATGTTGATGTGTCGGCTGACCGCTGAGGTATCATTGAAGATGTGTCGGCTGACCACTGAGGTGTGTAGCCGAACATGTCGATGTGTCGGCTGACCGCTGAGGTATGTCGCCGAATGTTAAAGCTGGCTAACCGCTGACTTGTGATAGCCAAGGTTGATGTAGACCAACCCTTAGGGCATGTTGGTCTGGGTAGATGTCGGCCGTACACGGGCTGAGGCAACTCCTTTCTTTGTTTTAGCTTTAGCTAGTAAGGCTTCAAAGCTGCTTCAGAGTTTTCTGGCCCTTGGGATGGAGTGGCCGAATCGTCCTTAACTTGGTGTAGCATTGCCAGATGCATGCATTTGGTCTCCCTCAGGACGCCTGGATGACTGAGCTTGCGTCTTTAGGGGAGGAGTTCGCTCGCCTTCGCGTTATTCAGGAGCGAAGGTGGAGGACTCAGCTGATCATTCAGCAGGAGCAACGCTTTGCAAACTTCAGAGAGCCCAGGCTGAGGTGGGCGCCCAAGTCAAGGCCACTTATGAGCGCGAGCAGATGGCCTGTCGCAGAGTGAAGGGGCTTTTGTGAGAGGTCTGGGGGATCGAGAAGGAGCGCAGTCTTGCGCGTGCCGATGTAGACTCTTTGCCGTAGGCTTGAGGGGCTCCAGGAGGAAGCTCTTTAGAGTGAGACTCGCCTTGCTGAGCTGAGGAGGAGCGAGTCTGATACTTGATAAGTCTTTTCTCTCTTTTTTTTTTTCACTTTACCAGCCCTACCGCCCTTTCGGGTTTTCGCCAGGACTGGCCCCCTTTAGCTTTTTTCAGTGCGCCCTTTTGGGTTTTCACACTCAGGGGTACCCATTTTTGTCTAAGGCGCCCTTTCGGGTTTTCACCTTAGTCGGGTTAAAGCTTTTGTACCCTTGATTGCTCTTCTAACAGAAACAACCAAGTCCGCTGGGGTCTCAATATTTTTAACCCTGTTTTTTTTTCTTTTCTTTTGTTTTTGAGGGTCCTATAATGCCAGAAGGCAAGGAGCAAGTGGCACTCCCGTAGGGACGTATGTGCCACAGAGGTGGGACAAATGGGTAGATTTGATTGTCCGGGTGGGACGAATGAATCAAATCTGTGAGCCGGAAGGCGAAACGGGTTGGTAGCCTGAGAGGGCGTACTGAGACCGAACCCAAGAGGATAGAAACGAGCCGAAAGGCGTAATGGGTTGGCAGCCCGAGAGAGCATACTGAGACCGAACCCAGTGGGATAGAAAGGAGCCGAAAGGCATAGTGGGTTGGCAGCCCGAGAGAGCATACTGAGGCCGAACCCGGTGAGACCAAAAGGTGTAGTGGGTTGGCAGCCCGAGAGAGCATACTGAGGCCAAACCCGGTGTGACAAGATGGGTGGATTCGACTGTCCTAATGGGACGCAATTAGCTAAATCCAAAATCGAAGGTTGACTGAGTTAGCAACCCGAAAAGGGTGTGCATATGCCAAGCCCGGTTGGAACAACAAAGGAGTTGGTTTAACAATCCAAAAGGGACATGAGGGTCAAACCTGGAGGCCGATAGGCGGGATGGGTTGGCAGCCCGAGAGGGCATACATAGGCCAGACCCGAAGCGATGAAAGGAAGGGATTTGACAGCCCGGGTGGGACGTAGAAGTCAAATCCGTGAGCCGATAGGCAAATAGGGTTGGCAGCCCAACGAGGGCATCTAGAGGCCAAACCCGTTGGGACAAAGGAGTAAACTTGACGATCCCGGTGGGGTATATGAGTCAAGTCTAAAGCCAAGAGGCGAGATGGGTTGACAGCCCGAAAGGGGCATGCAGAGGCCAGACCCAGAAGAAGAAAAAGGGTGGATTTGACAGCCCTAGTGGGACGTGAAAGTCAAATCCGAGAGCCGATAGGCGAGATAGGTTGGCAGCCCGAGAGAGCACACTGAGGCCATTCCCGATGGGACAAAGATGGGTTCGATCACCCCAGTGGGACGTGAAAGTCAAACCCAAAAGCCGATAGGCAAGTAGGTGAGTCGGCAGCCCGAGAGGACTTGCTGAGGCCAGACCCGGTGGGACGTGTGCCAGAAGACACGATGGATTGGTAGCCCGAGAGAGCATACTAAGACCAGATCCCAAAAAAGTAAGATGAGCCGAAAGACATGATGGGTTGGCAGCCTGAAAAGGCATACTGAGACCAATCCCAAGAAGATAAGATGAGCCGAAAGGCACGATGGGTCGGCAGCCCGAGAGGGCGTACTGAGACCAATCCCAAGGAGGTTAGATGAGCCGAAAGGCATGAAGGGTTGGCAGCCCGAAAGAGCATACTGAGGCCATTCCCTAGAATGAAACAGGAGCCGAAAGGCATGAAGGGTTGGCAGCCCGAGAGAGCATACTGAGGCCGGTCCCTAGTGGGACAAGAGAGTAAGCGGGTTTAACTGCTCAGAAGAGACACGTGAGCTGAACCCGGAAGCCTATAGGCGGAATGGGCCGGCATCCCGGAAGAGGTATGCATAGGCCGAGCCCGATGGGACAAAGTATGACACCGTCAGAATGCCAGTGGGACTAGGTGTCATAGGATGACATGTAAGGTGTAACCCTGACATCAATATGATGTTTTGGTCGAGATGGGGTGGAGTCATTGACTTAGAGCCACCCTTAAAATAGACAGGGAGAGGATTTTTTTTTTTCACATTACCAACCTCACCGCCCTTTCGAGTTTTCGCCGAGGCTGGCCCCCTTTAGCTTTTTCCGGTGCGCCATTTCGGGTTTTCACACCGAGGGGTTGCCCATTTTTGCCCGAGACGCCCTTTCGGGTTTTCACCTCGATCGGGTCTGTGGCCTTTTTACCCTCAGCCAACCGTTGAAGGCTGACTGAGTCCGCCGGGGTATCAGTATTTTTTTAACCCCCCCTTTTTTTTTTGTTGAACCTTCACTGAGGAGAGGTACTGTCCTGTGAGGACTGCTGCAGAAACTCTTGCGGTGGCGCATGGTAGAGCTTCATATGTTTGCCGTTGAGAGGAGGGAAGGGATTATCTCCCTTGTGGTCAAGGACCGTATAGGCCCCTCCTTCATAGACTTTCTGGATGACGTAAGGCCCCCGCCAATTAGGCTGGAGTTTGCCGTTGGACCTTCTCGCGAGAACCTCCTTTTCTTTGACCATGACGAGGTCGCCTTTCTTGAATGCCCATTGCTTGACCAGCTTATCATAGGCACGTGTCATGCGGGCTTGATACACTTGTAAGTGTTTGTAGGCTTTGAGTCTTTGACCTTCAAGGTTGGACAATTCCTCAAGCCTTCTTTCAATTTCAGATTGGTCTTGGCCTGGCAATCCGGCGTGCACAGCAACGCGGTAAGATGCTAGCTCGATCTCCACAGGGACCACCGCTTCAGCTCCATAGACCAGGGAGAATGGGGAGCAACCTGTGGGGGTTTTGTGGATGGTACGATAGGCCCATAGGGCTTCGTGGACCTTCTCACCCCAATCTCGCTTACGGCCACCTACTATCTTGGACAGCAGCTTGCAGAGGGTTTTGTTGAAAGCTTCGGCCAATTCGTTGGCTTGGGGATTGTATATTGATGACGTCCTCCAGTCAATATGGAATTTGGCCGCCAAAACGTGAATAGTTCTGTTCTTGAACGGCGTGCCGTTATCGGATATAATCCGACTGGGGGTGCCGAATCTGTATATAATGTAGTGTCGCACAAAACGAGCAACTACCTCCCCTATAATTTCCCGTAGCGGAATGGCTTCCGCCCACCTGGAGAAGTAATCAGTGGCAGCAAGTATGAACTTGTGCCCCTTGGATGATGGTGGGAATGGTCCCACAATATCCATACCCCACTCTGCAAATGGCCAAGTAGGCGCTGTTGGATGGAGCGGGTTAGGTGGCCGCCGAGGGACCGGGCCAAATGCTTGGCATTGATGGCATGTACGAGCGTATTGATTGCAATCTTCGTACTTGGTGGGCCAGTAGAACCCTTTGAGCTTGATGCTATTCTTCATCTTAGCTCCTGCTTGGTGAGCTCCACACAATCCGGAGTGAACCTCATGCATGACCGTCTTGGCCTCCTTGGATGAAAGACAACGGAGGAGAACCGATCGGTCCTTTTCATGGACGAGCCTGAAGAGCATGCCGTCAATCAGCTGGTAGGATGTCGCCTTGCGTAGCAGTTGCACCCTCTGAGCCCGCTCAGGAGGGAGCCATCCGTTCTTTATCTTTATAATTGGCTCGCGCCAATCTTCTTCTTCGGGAGCATTGTCCTCTTGAATGTTGTCGACCTCATAGACAGTGAGGCCGGATTCTTCGTCGAGCACACTTGGCATGAGCCTTCGATGTCTGACAGTAATATTTAATTCTCCCTCAGGCGGGAGTTTTAGGGCTGCTGCCAACTTTGCAAGAGCGTCAGCCTGAGAGTTGCTGCCTCTTGGGACATGACCTATTTCAAATAGGTAAAATTTTTCTTTGAGTCTCATGACGGCTGCATGATAGGGGACGAGCTCCTTCTTTCGGACATCATAGACGCCCAGTACTTGTCGGATGACGAGTTGAGAGTCCCCGTACACTTTGATGCACTTGATGTCCATCTCCAGTGCCAGTTGAAGCCCAATAATAAGCGCTTCATACTCTGCCTCATTATTAGTCAAGGACTTCATGAGAGCGCAAGAGTTATGGAAGATGCCGCCTTGTGGGGACACAAAGACTACCCCCGCACCTGAGACATAGTATGTAAGGCCACCGGCCCTTTTGATTGTCCGAGAGGCACCATCAAAATATAACTCCCAATGTGGGAGATCAAGGGTGAGGACACCCGGCTCCATCTGTGGTGGGACTTTTTCAGAATGCTCCCCAGTGCTTGAGAAGGCACTAACACCTCTTCGTCGGGCAGCTCGAAGTTGAGTGGCGAATCTTCTGGCACAGGGTGCGCTGCTAAGAACTCCGCCATTCCTTGTCCCTTGATCGCCTTGCGTGGGACGAAGGTGATATCAAACTCCATGAGGATAAGTGCCCATTTACCAAGCCTACCAGAGAGGACAGGCTGGCTGAGCAGAAACTTGAGTGGGTCACATTTTGAGATGAGCTCCACCCGATGGGCTAGGAGATAGTGCCTTAGCTTCTTGACAGCAAACACCAGAGCTAGGCACATCTTTTCCATGGGAGCGTACCGATGCTCAGGCCCGATCAGTTTTCGGCTGAGGTAGTACAGTGGCTGCTCCTTGCCCTCTTCATTGATCTGGGCTAGGAGAGCTCCCAAAGAGGCATCCATGGCAGCAATATATAAGATAAGGGGTTTCCCTCTGACAGGTGCCCCTAAGACTGGAGGAGTCAGCAGATACTCCTTGATTTGCTCGAAGGCCTTCTGACAGTCTTCGTCCCATATGAAGGGTGCTCCTTTCTTCATCAATTTGCCGAAAGGTAGGCATCTCCAGAGAGATTGGAAATGAACCGCCTAATATAGGCGAGTCTTCCTTGAAGAGATCTAAGCTCTGTCAAGTTCTTGGCGGAGGCAGTCTCTTATGGCTTTGATTTTATCAGGATCGATTTCTATACCTCGATACCTGACGATGAAACCCAGGAACTTGCCACTGGAGACGCCGAAGGCACACTTCATCGGGTTCATCTTGAGTTGAAATTGTCGAAGCCTTTCAAAGACTCGACGCAGGTCAGCTAAGTGGTCCTCCCGCTTCTTTGTCTTGACGACCAGATCATCGACATAGCATTCCACAAGGTCATGTAGCATCTCGTCGAAGATCTTGGTCATTGCCCTTTGATAGGTTGCGCCGGCATTCTTCAGACCGAACGGCATCCTTTTGTAGTTGAAGATCCCCTTAGGAGACCGAAAGCCGTATGGTCTTTGTCTTTGACGGCCATGCGGATTTGATTATAGCCCGACGACCCGTCCATAAAAGACAAGGCTTCGTGACCAGTGGTCATATCAACCATTGTCTCAGTGATTGGGACAGGGAAGTCGTCCTTTGGGCATGCTTTATTCAAATCCCTGAAGTCGATGCAGACTCGGACTTGGCCGTTCTTCTTCTTGACAGGGACTATGTTGGCGAGCCACACAGGGTACATGCAAGGCTCTATGAAGTCCACGTTGAGCATTTTGTCAACCTCAGCGTTGACCTTCAACTCCAGCTCGTGGCGCATACGCCTTTGAGCTTGCTTGACTGGCTTGACTGTTGAAAGTATTGCTAGCTCGTGTTCAGCCACGAAGGGTCGAGCCCGGGCATTTCTTTGTAAGTCCAGGCGAAACAATCCCTGAACTCTTCTAAAAGCTGTCGATACGACTGCCTTTCTTCCTCGCTGAGGAGAGCACTTATGAAGGTGGGACGATAGTCACTTTTGCTTCCGAGATTGATTTCAATCAACTCGTCCACAGTTGCTTGACCACCGTCTTCAAGCTCCGGTGGAGCTGGTTGGAGGTCGACGAAGTCTCCCTCATCATCAGTGTTGGCTTCATAGACATCAAATTCTTCGAAGCACTCTTGCTCGTGGCTTGAAGCCGAAGGGCTTGCTTCATCTTGCTGATGGTTAGCAGGCTGAGCTGCTCCTTCCTCTGAGGGTGGTCATTGTCGACTCCTGATGAAGGTGATGGTGTCGTAGACACATCAGCGGACTCCCTTACAGAGTCATCAATGTTGGGCTCAACTTCTGCTTGCCTGTGATGGAGAGGTAGCAGTCCTATGGTATTGACTGCAAAGTGGACCTCAAAGTTCGTCTCCTGGACATAGCCAAGGCCCCTTGTATCTTTGCGGGAGAAGGGAGGTTGCCCACGAACCTGCGGAGGGTTCCACAATTGATGGAAATACGCCGCTCGTGCAAGGTCCAGAGTTTGCGGGATGTGCTGCTTTTTGCACATTTCCCTGATGTATTTCGGCATATCGTCCATCTCCTGGACTGGCTCTGTCACCACATCAGCGGGAGTATCCCAGCCGAAATTGTCTTCAGGAGGGTACGGTGGGACTAAATCACCTTTGTAAAAGATGATCGGCTTGCCCCTCTTGCCTTTGTTGCGTCTCCTTCTCCGTTGGTAGGAGACTGTAAAGGTCTTCAACTGCTCCACCTCATACTCTTCCCGTTGGGACGAGAGCTGGAGGCACTTGGGTGGCAAGGAGATGCTTCGGTCAATGACCTGGCTGATGAGGTTAGCTTCAAAATCAACATCCCTCCTTTCTGGTTGAGTCGGCTTGGAGGCGGCACTGAGGCTCAGCCTGTGCAGCTTTACCATGTCTTGGTTGACAGTGAAGAGCTGCCCTTCCTCGACTTCAAGGTCCACTTTTTGCTTCCCTTGTCTTTAAAGGCTCAGGGATTGTTAGAGTGGGCTTCCCAAAATATAGTGAAGCATCGGCCAGATGGCACTCATTGGGGTGGAACGGGGCTTGATCTGCGAAGACCGTATGTTGCTCCCCTTCCTTGGCATATTTAATGCACTGATGCAGAGTTGAAGGAACGACCCAATTGTCATGAAGCCAGGGTCTTCCAAGCAGCATCTTGTAAGATGTGTCGGAGTTGATGATATAAAATGTCGCTTGGGTGATAAAATCGCCCAAGGCAAGCTTGACCATAACCCGACCAAGTGCTTCCTCGGAACCCTGATTGAATCCCGAGATCTTGACATCGGTCACCTTTTGCAAATAAGGTGCCAAGTATAGAGACTTGAAAGTCTTCAGAGGCATGATGTTGACGGCTGCTCCAGCGTCAACCAGGATACGATTCACGTCATGCCCATTAATCGTCCCCTTCATATATAAGGGGCGATTATGACACGGAGAGGACAGCAACATGTCTTTGTCCGTGAAGGAGATGTTGGCTGTGAGTGCTTCATATGCCTGGGCCTTGCAACTCTGCAACATGGGCTTCATATGCCTCTGGGTCTTGGAGTATCTTGACCAGAGCCTCCCGAAGATCCTTGCTCCAAGCGATGGCCTCCCAGATGGTGACATTTGTTGGGAACCGCTTCATATGATGAATGATTTTGCGGTCCGCCCGAGCACGGGTCTTGTCAAATGGCGGGATGATCTCTGCCAGGGTCTTCGGCGCCTGGCGAGGCTTCTCCCGCTTAGAAGGGCGCTCCTCCGTGTTCAGTCCTTCCGCATCTTCTTGGAATAGCGGAGCCAAGGACTCCTCCGGAGGTGGCAAAGGTTCCTCAGGCTGGTCTTCATTAGAAGGACCTGCTGGGCTTGTAGTCTCGACCCTGTTGGAGGGGCCGGCTTGCTCTGACGCCTCTCGCGCACTGGCGACTTGGCTGGCTCCTCTTCTTCATCGGAGGAGGCGATTGTAAAAGGGACGCCACCCGGCTTAGCCGTTGAGATGGGGCCTGAACCCTCTGAGGGGCTGAGGATGAAAGGGATTCCCCGAACTTGAGTTTCTGGGATAGGACCCGGCTTTTCCCCTCTGAACAGTATGACCCGATCAAGAGTCGGGGGACCTTCACGTCCACGCCCTCGGTTACGACCTCGGCCACGTCCCCGGCCATTTCTTGCCGAGCGGCGCTGATATGTCGCCATAGGAGCCTGGCCTCCAGTGCTATCAGCCGTGGGACAGTAAATATTGTCGGGCGGCGGATCGCCACCATGTTGCAGGAGAGCTCTTGCAGCATTTCCTCGAGCATCTTCGACAGTGAGCTCCTCATCTTTATAGAATAAGGAGAGCTCCTCCGGGATTGGGAAGTCTTCACCTTCTTCAAGACGGTGAACCATTTCTCGGAGCCATTGCAGAAGACGGGCTTTGCGCCCAAGCTTGTCCCAGGGAATATATTCGTCTAGAGTGACGACCCTGGTGGGCGAGGGGGAGTGTACTCCTCCAGCTCATCTATGAGCTTTTGAAGTCTTTGTAGAGGAGTTGGCTCCTTAGGAGCCTCCATAGCAGCGGCTTGCTCGGCTTGCTTCTTCAACCTCCTCTTCAAATTCTTCCTGCGATTCTTCTCCTGCTTCTTTTGACGTGCTGCCTCTTGAGAAGAGAGAGGAGTTTGCTTCGGCAGTGGGACTCGCTTGCCCCCAGAATTTTGCTTCTTGCTCCGGGCTGGCTCCTTAGGAGCCTTAGTGCCACGGCTCTTTCTGGGGGCAATCTTGGTCCAATTGGCCTCCTCCGGCTGAGCTTGGAAGGTGGCATTGATTGCCTGAGCAATTATTTCAGGAGGCAACTCCTGGAACTCTGCCAGTCCGCAGTGGGGCCTCTGGGAGCTTTGTAGTTCCACCGACTTTGCTTGGACCGGTGGGTTGGCTTGCTTGAGCTGCTGAGGCCTTTCCACAATTGGCGGCTGCGCCAGCTTGACAGAAGCTTTCACTGGGCCTTCGCGGGCTCAAGAGGTTGAGTTCTTTCCATGACTAACGGCCTTGCTGACTGGGCAGGAGCTTTGGCTGAAGGTTCTGACACCTTGGCTTTGCCTTTATTGTCTGGCCGAGAGTTCTCTCTTAGGACGATGCCAGGCTGACTGGACCTGGGACGGACCTTGGAACTCTCGCCCGCGGCTTGGCTTCTGGGTTCGGGACCTTAGGCCCTTTATAGGTGGCCTTGCCTTTAGTGAGTAATGGGAATTCATCATTTTCCGCGGGCTCAAGAGGCCGGGCTAGTCGGGAAAAAGCTTCGGTTTCTCGCCGGGCCTGCTGGAGAGTCTCCCTAGCGGCCTCTGCAAGGCGTAACCTTGTCATGGAATTCCCCTGAGTATCGACAACCCCTCTCTGGATGAGGGCTTCAATGAAGTCTTGAACCTCTGAGCATTGCCGAGTGGGGTGAGACACCCTTGCATGATACTTGCAATAGCGGGGGTGTCTCTTGGCCGTCTCATTGTAATAAGACGGTGGGTCATGTGTCAGAACCCAGCCATCCTCCAGAAGCTTGTCAAAAATCTTCTCAGTGTTCTCCTTGGGGAAAGAACACTGGTGAGAGGGTCGCCACCCTGGATACCAGAGTGTGGACTTGGGCGATTGGGAACTGGCTTCCTGGGAACTAACTCCCTCCTCCTGCGGCTCGGGGAACTGGAAAGCTGCCGAGGCATGTATGACGTTGACGGAGAAGTGAAGGCTCTCCTTCGTGCATGCGGCTGCGGTGGGTCGACTAGAAATTCGCCCATATCCACCTTTCCTCGCCTGATCAAGTCTTCGGCGAGGTCCTTGAACGGCTCACAATTGTGGATAACATGGCCAACAATTTCATGATATGGGCAATAGCCCTGATGAAAAGCAGCACCTGATGTCTGCTCCAGAGGTGACGGGCTAATCAACCCTGCCCGCTGACATGCGAAGAAGATATTGGGAGTTTTCTCCAAAGGGAAGGAGTATAACTTTTCTGGGAGCTCGACTTGAAGTGGAGCCTCCACGTCTTCCGGTGAGTCCTCCTCGTCTTCAGATGAGTCCGATGACTCTTCAGAGAGCCAACCCCTGAGCGGGGCCCGACCGGCAGGTGATACACCTGCCTCCCGTATGTGGGCTGGAGCTAACCCCCTGGCAAATGGGCCAAAAGGGAAAGTGGACAACTGCTGATCAATGCTCTCTAGGAACTGCAGCAAGCGCCTTTGTTCCAGTCGCAGCTGCCGGACTTCCCCTCGGATCTTCCGATGGTCCTCCGCAGCGCTAACATTCTGGGAATGGAGGAGGAGTGGCTCTGGGACCACCATTGGGCTGTCGACTTGAGGGCCCGGCTTCGGAGGCATTGGAGCTTGAAGCCATCGCCACCATATGGACCACGTTAGCCTACCGGTTCGATCGGCTCCAGTGATGAGGCTGAGGTGGGTCAACTGCGTGGCCCAACATATTTACCAAGCCCTTTTGAATGAGCTCTTCGCTATGTTCTTGAAAATATAGCAGTCGCCAATGGTGTGACCCAACCTTCGGTGATACACACAATATGTAGGATCTTCTGTCTTATCCACCTCCGCGGGCTTCCGCGGGTCCGGCAGAGTGACGAGCTGCTCCTTCATACATAGATCAAAGAGCATCTTAGTATGCTCCTTTCTGAAGGAATAAGGCGTCTTCATGTTCTCCGCTAAGAAAGACGCATTTGTCTTATCACCAGACTTCTTGCCTTTTCCTTTGGACTTTCCTTCCCCTTTATCTCCATTCGTCGGGGAGAAGTCCACGGCATTCACCTCTTTACCGCTAGCCAGACGGTCTTTGGAGGGTTTGCCTTTTGTAGAGGCTTGTGCAGGGTGATCAGCGAAGAACATCTCAATCTCCGCCACGACCGTGTTGAGCTGGTCGAAGCCTCTGATATTGGAGCCCAGAAGCTTTTCGCTGACTTCTGTCGAGAGACCCCTACGGCAGATGGTGATCGCATCTTCAGGCGTCGGAGGATTATCACAGCGCATGCTGACGTCCCTTCATCGCTTGATGAAGTCCAATGCTGTTTCACCCTTCTTCTGTCGAAGGGAACAAAGCTCTGCTAGGGAGACTTTGCGTTCGACCATTTGGAAGCGGTCGACAAACTTCTTTTGCATATCAGCCCAATCAGATACTGAGTTGGGCTTTAGCCTTGAATACCATTGGAAGGCGGTGCCAGTCAAGGACGTGGCAAAATACCGCAGCAAGTATGCCTCTTCCAAGGCTAATTCACCCATGGCCGTCATGTAATAGGCCAGGTGTTCATGCGGAGAGCCCTGCCCGTTGAACTTCTGGAGTTTCGGGGCCTTCGGGCAATCTGGTGGAAGCTTCTTGAATTGATGATGGAGGGGATATGGCACGCTGTACAAATCAACGGTAGCCACACCCTCGCCATGTTGAGCGAACTTCGCTTCCACGATGCGCTCAATCATCTGCTTCTGCGCCATAAGGCTTTCTGCGGCAGGAGTAGCAGATGACCGCGCATTGGCTTCATGCGGCGGGACTTCGAAGTCCACCGCCAGCGGGAGTCTTGCAGCAGTGGCGGAAGCGTTGGCTGCTGCTGGAACGAGAGAAGGCTGTTGATCCGCTCCAGCATGTGCGGCCTGAGGCGGGGAAGGAACCTCCTTTTCGCGCAAAAGCGACTGTAGCAGGTTCTTGAGCTCTTGGTTCTCTCGTCGAAGCTCGTCCAGTGTGGGGGCCCGTGGCTCTTCCCCCAGCTCTTCTTCGTGCCGGGAGCGACTGTCCCCATCAACACTGTGGACGTCTTCTTGGCGCTCTTCTTGCCGTGCCGGCTCAGGCTGAGATGTACCGGCGGTCGGCGCCTGCTGCGTCTGTGCTAGAATTTCGAGAGACCGGCCTTGACCTCCTCAAATATTGGATGGGTTGGTCAAGCTCTCCCGAGGTGTTCTCGGGCTGTTTGTCGCCGGAGGTGGCGTAACAGGTGAACACTTTGACAGTGTCATCGGTCACCTGGACCACCCGCTTTTTCTTGGGCGGTTGTCGCTCCGGCTTGGGCGGCCTCCCAAGTCTGTCGAAGACAGACACTCGGGATGTGGCTGCTTGAGGTGAGCGATCCTCCTCCGTGTGTGTAGAACTAGCCCACGGGGAGGTCGGTCGCACTTTCTTGCCGGCTCCTCGGCGCTTTTGTCCCCGTAGGGGTTGAGATGTAAATCTCGCAGACGTCGAGGCCTCAGTGCTTGGCGGACTCCGCATCCGCTGAAGCTCTGACATGCGGAAGGGCTCCTCCGCCCTCGCGCGCCTTATGATTCGGGCCTCCTCCTTGGTGACCCAGATCTTCTTCAAATGGAGCTGGTGCTCCTCAATTGGGTTGCCCCCTGTCCTTGGACGGGGAGCTCGTGGCTTGGGCCGTTGCAGAGGGCCCTGGATTGCCGCCGATACGGCAGACTTCTTCTTCTTCGCTCCTTTCTCCCGGACTTGCCGGAGGGGCTCGAAGCGATTGGAGGTAGAAATAGTCGGGACATGACGATCCCGGGGCAGGATCGGCTCACCTCCATCAAGCCGGATGCGGATGTCTCCGACAATTAGAGTCTTGCCGGGGTGAGAGACAGCCATTTCAGGCTTTGCACCCTTGCGGCTATGGCGTTGCCCCCGTTGAGCAGGGGCGGCAGTGGTGGCGCCCGCCACAGGCATGGCGTCACCCTGACGGCGGCGGCGTTGCCCCCGTTGAGCAAGGGCAGCACCTCTGAGGGTGGCCTCATTGGAGTTGGCGCCGTTGCGGCGGCGGCGTTGCCCACGTTGAGTATGAGCGACGCCAGCAGTGATTTGAGTGACCGAGAAGACTCGGCCAACAGTTGGGGCAGAAGGCCCAACACCTCTGGCCGTTGACGGAGCAGCCAATGGAGCTCGGCTGGTTGTTGGGATGAAGGGCTTGACACCCTTAACAGTTGGGGAGTTGACCGGCTGGACCCGGCCAGATGCCGCAGCAGAGGGTCTGACACCCTTGAGGACGGTCCCCTTTATCGGGCGAGCTCGGCCGGTTGATGCAGTAGAGGGTCTGACACCCTCAGTGATTGATTCCTTGGCCGGGCGAACCCGACCAATCGACGAAGCCGAAGGCCTGACGCCCTCAGACACGACCTTGTCGACCGGACTAACCCGGCCAGTGGCTGGGGCCGAAGGCCTGACGCCTCCGACAGTTGTCTTCTTAGTCGAGCGGACTCGACCAACAATTGAGGTTGAGGGCCTGACACCCCCAGTGATGGTCTTGTTGACCGGACTGACCCGGCCAGTTGCTGGAGCCGAAGGCTTGACGCCCCCGACAGTTGTTGCAGGCATGGCTGAATTGGCTTCAGCCACCGGAACCACGCCCAAGAAGAAGGGCGAGCCGACGACCGTTGGGAAGTCGCCGAAAACAAGTGGTGTTGCCAGGTAGCCGATCCTGGCATGGTTGGCAACGATCTCGGGGCCGTAGGTGACGGCTGCCATCGCTGCTGCTGGTGTTGGTGGTGGTGGTGGTGCGTAGCACGAAAGGAGTGGCGTGCAGATGCACAAAGAACTCTCAATTGAACAGAGAGATGTGCCCTCCTCTTCCCGTCCTGTAAGAGGAAGAGGGGCAATCAGATTTAGAGACTTTCTTTGACAGAAAGAAGAAAGGCGGGAAAAGTCCCACCGGGCGTGCCAGTCTGTGAGACACGGAAAAAATCTAGATCGACTTTTATCGTGGATAAAAGGTAGATTTTCGTTCTTTTTGAAAAGAAACATCCCCCCCATCTGAGTAGAGGGTGATTCCGTGTGTGCGCGTCGTATCAGACGATTTGGGTTCGGGTGCTGGACCTTTCCCCACTGACCGGAGTCAGTGTTGATTTACATCGGCCTAACGTTCGAACACCTTTGTTTAACTGTCAAAGAAATCTCAAAAGTCTTCTATGGGGGTTCTGATGTGGAGGGCAGGCTCACTCGAGAGACTCTCCATGACCACTCATTTACCACCAACAAGTTAATAGAATTAGGGCTAGGCTTGAACAAAACCCTAAGATTTGGAATAGAAACGCAAATGTGCGGAAGTCATAGGCTTTTTTGAAGAAAAAGAGAGTTTTCTGGACCCCGAGGGTGTTTCGGTAATTTTACCAACACAGGGGTATTTTGGTAATTTTCCCAGGCCAGGGGCATTGCTGAAATTTCTGGACTGGAATGGGAGTGGGACTGGATTCCGGACTTTCCAAGGCATTGAGGCCATTTCTGGAGGGTCTTAGGAGGCTACTAGGCCATTTTTTTAGGCTGTAGGGGTATTTTGGTAATTTTACCATACCCTAGACCTAGGTTTAAAGTAATACTCGAGTGTCGGACTGAGCTGACAACACTCCCGGATCGAAGGAGGGACAAGGGGCTCCATAGAAGGCACACATCTGTCAATTTGGTCGAAGGAGGGGCATATATGCAATTTCCAGAAGTCGGGGGTTTTCTTATAATTTTCCCACCCGAGGACATGCATAAAACATGCTGAGTGCTTTTTATAGTTCCAGTGAGTACATGGATTGTCGGCGAGTTGTCGACCGTACAAAAGTCCGCACCCACGCGAGAAGTAGGGGCGTAGCCCGAATTACAAAAGATTGCAGGGTATAACTGCAAATTACAGGACTTTGGTCTCTTACGGTCCCGGGGAGGACATTTTTGTAATTCCGTCATTATAGGGACAGAACCACATAACTTAGTCGTCCCGGGACGTAAAGACTTACAAAACACGGCCCGCTGGGGGGCATAATTGCCAACATGGCCCACTGAGGGGCGTAATTACAAAAATACTCCGTAGGGGCATAAGTATAAGGCCCGGGGACTTACCCCTCACAGGCCGAAACAAACAGAACAATTCCTTGCGTGGTGCTCTTCTCGTAGAGGTTCCGTCCTCTTGATCCTTTGTATCTGTTCTCCACTTGGACCCTTAGGGTCTATTTATAGAAGGCGGGAGGGCTCAGAGGGGTCAAATGAACGAATTTGCCCCGATTCTGTCAAGGTGGGGTGGCAAAAAACCATTTTGACCCCTCTGGATGTCAAAAAGGGATGAATGACCCCTCTGGATGCCAAAAAGGGATGAATGACCCCTCTGGATGTCAAAAAGGGCTGAATGACCCTCTGGATGTCAAAAAGGGCTGAATGACCCCTCTGGATGCCAAAAGGGATGAATGACCCCTCTGGATGCCAAAAAATGATGAATGACCCCTCTGAGGGGGTTAAAAATCCTCCCTTTTTTTTTTTTGGAACACCGGAGAGAAAGGGGGGAATCGCGCGACCCCGGTGGGATGCCAGAGGGGTCGCGCGACCCCGGAGGGATGCCAGCGGGGTCGCGCGACCCCGCCAGTCCACAGTGGGGTCGCGCGACCCCGCCATGTGGCTGGCGGGGTCGTGCGACCACCGCCGACCCCGGCGGGGTGGCCGCGGCCCCCTCTCGCGTCCGGGAGGGGTCGTTTGACCCTCGGGCATGCGTTTTGGCCCCTCTTCGCGCCGTTTTGCTCCGTTTCTGTCAATCTGAGTTGAGAAGAAGCCGTGGTGACGCTGCGTGGGGAAGAATCTTCGCGCCCGTCCGTGCCGTGTGATACACTTCCTCGGCCGCTTTGACAGGCATGCATGCATATCTTCCTCTTAACTTCCATTGTCGCGATGCCACTTGTAATAATATGATCGGGCCGATAGACCCTAAATCGCGGAGGTACTCCGCAGTCCGACGACATCGGCGCTACACCGTATCTTTTTCGTCGGTTGTTTCGGAATGAAATTTTCGAATTATTTCGAGAAAATTACGGGTGCAACAGCTTCGTTCATCCTTTCTTCCCAATCTCTTTTATTAGCCTTAACAGTCTTCGCAAGCAAGGTGCATAGCGTTTTATTGAAGGCTTCTACAAGTCCGTTGGCTTGAGGGTAGTAGGGAGATGACGTTCTCCAATCAATCTTGTATTTGTCGGCCAGTCGGTACACCTTCTGGTTCCTGAAGTGACTGCCATTGTCAGAGATAATTCGGCTGGGGACTCCAAATCGGAATATTATATTCTGCCGGAAGAATCTGGCGACCAATTCTCCCGTCACTTCTCTTAGTGCTATTGCTTCTGCCCATCTGGAGAAGTAATCTGTTGCTGCTAAGATATATTTGCATCTTGATGAAGATGCTGTCAGCGGCCCTACCACGTCTGTACCCAATTGAGCAAACGGCCAACTTGATATGGTAGGATGCAGCGGCGCCGGTGGTCTTCTTGACACAGTGGCATGTTCCTGACACCTCTGGCAGGCTTTAGCGAACTTGCAACAGTCGTCAAACATAGATGGCCAGTAGTAGCCCAATTTCTTTGTTTCAATTTTCATTTTCGGACCGGCCTGATGTGTCCCGGCTGACCCGGCATGGACTTCTTGCATTACTTGCCAGGCTTCTACTTGAGACAAGCAGCGGAGTAAGATCTTCTTTTGGGCATCCGCCATTATTCGGAACAAAGTTCCATTCCTCATTTCATAAGAGTCTTTGACCCTCAGGAGCTTCATTATTTGTTCTTTTTCTTTCGGGAGCTGTTGGTGTTGAAACCAACGTAGGAGATGTTCCCGCCAATCGGGCTGTTGGATTTCTTCGACAGCTGCCACTTCATTTTCTTGTTCATCAGCCAGGACCTCTGTCACGCTGGGGACCTGCCGCCGATTAATTACTGTTATATTCAGGCTCGTGTCTGGCGGGATTGCCAAAGAGCTGGCCAACTTTGCGAGGGCATCCGCCTGAGCATTCTGTCCTCGGTTGATGTGCTTGATGATGAAATAAAATCTTGTCGTCAGGCGGAGTGCCAGTTGGTAATAAGGACGGAGTTCTTGCTTCCGCACATCGAACTCTCCTTCCAACTGTTTTATAACTAGCACGGAATCTCCGAATGCTTCCAGCATCTGAATTCCCATGGACAGAGCAATCTGCAGCCCGATTATTAGGGCTTCATATTGTGCTTCATTATTTGTACAGGGCTTGTTTATTGAACATGATGTATATATGACTTCTCCTTCTGGAGATTTCAGGACTATGCCTGCCCCTGCCCTGACTCTGGCTGACCCAGTTGTCGGGGTATCAATTCTGGATGCGCCGTCAAAGTATAACTCTCACAATGAGGGCTGTACTTGGCTGATTTCCAGGGTCTCATCTTCAAAAAGCTCTGGCTCCAACGGACAATCTTCTGGTACTGGGTGCTCAGCGAAGAAGTCTGCGATGGCTTGGACTTCAACGGCTCTTTGCGGCACGTAGGAGATATCATACTCCATGAGGATCACCGCCCATTTGCCTAGGCGGCCTCTGAGTGCCGGTTGGGACATGATATATTTAAGCGGATCCTTTTTAGAAATCAGCTTAATTTCATTGGACAGCATATAGTGTCGAAGCTTCTTGACTGCGAAGACCAGCGCCAGGCAGATCTTCTCGATATAGGTGTGTTTCTCCTCAGTTTTGACCAATCTTTGACTGAGGTAGTAGAGGGCTTGTTCATTCCCTTCTTCATTGTTCTGGGCTAGCATTGCCCCCAGGGAGTTGTACGTGGCTGCTATGTAGAGGATTAGCGGCCGTCCTTTCACCGGTGCACCCAGCACTGGAGGAGTCTTCAGATAATCCTTCAGCTTGTCAAAGGCCGTCTGGCAGTCTTCGTCACAATAAAAAGGAACATCTTTCATCATTAGCTTGTGAAAGGGGTGGCATCGCCCTGACAAGTTAGATATGAACCGCCGGATGTATGCCAGGCGGCCTTGTAGAGATCTCAGCTCAGAGAGGTTCCTTGGCGGGGGTAACTCCTGGATTGCCTTGATCTTTGCGGGGTCTATCTCAATTCCCCGATATCTGACAATGAATCCCAATAATTTTCTGCTCGATACTCCGAACGCACACTTCATGGGGTTCATTTTTTATTCATACTGCCTGAGCCTCTGAAACACAACTCGGCGGTCCTGCAGATGGTCTTCTTTCTTTCTGGTCTTGACTACTAGGTCATCTATATAGCACTCGACCTTGTGGTAAAGCAGTTCATCAAATATTCTGGTCATCGCCCGCTGGTAAGTTGCGCCGACGTTCTTCAGTCCGAACGGCATCCTCTTGTAGTGATAAATACCCTTGGGAGTCCTGAAGATGGTGTGGACCCGGTCATGTCCCGCGATCCATATCTGGTTGTAGCCGGACGACCCGTCCATAAATGACAAAGCTTCATGGCCAGTCGTGGCATCAATCATGACCTCCGTTATCGGTACTGGGAAGTCATCCTTGGGGCAGGCCTTGTTTAGATCTCGGAAATCAACGCATATCCGGATTTGCCCATTTTTCTTCTTCACGGGCACGATATTAGCCAGCCACGTGGTGTATTGATTTTCTTCGACGAAACCTACATCAATAAGCTTGTCAACTTCTTCGCATATTTGAGTGATGAGTTCTGGCCTCATGCGCCGCGGTGGCTGCTTTACCGGCTCAGCTTCGGGGCTTATGGCTAGCTCATGCTGTGAGACTGCGGGGCTCAATTCAGGCATTTCCTTATATGTCCAGGCGAAGCAATCCCGGTATTCTTGTAGCAGCTGGATGTACAGCCTCTGTTCTTCAGCAGATAACTGGGCACTGAGGAAGGTCGGCCTAGGGTCGTCCTCGTCTCTCAAGTTGACTTCTATCAGTTCATCGACTATGGCTTGGCCTCCGTCTTCTATCTCCGGGGGCGCCGACTGGAGGTTGATAAAATCTAGGATATCATCTTCAAGCTCGAGTACCTCGGCCTCTTCATTCTGTTCTACCTCGGCTCTTGGAGATATGTTTGCAGCCCTGAAGGGCTGGTGGCTATTTGTTGTCGTGCTAGAGCAACATTGCGGCTTTGCAGCAGAAGACGAGCCCCCCGCCTCCCTGGATTGCCATATCTTCAGTGGAGGTAGCCTTTTCTTTTCTAGCAGCATTTATCTCTTGATCAGGCTTGGAAGAAGCTTCCCTGATCGGTTCGAGAGGTGCTGACATCATCATCAGAGGAGGGTCACTGGAGGGAGGCAACCCTTGCTTCTTCAATATCTTTAGCTTCGCTACTGTTAGCCGTGTCGAATTTGGCCTGAAGAGCCGCTTTTTGAGGATAGACCTGCTCCCAGCACCGGCAGGGGAATATAGTTTCTGATTGCAAGTCTCTTGGTCGAGCTGGTTCAGTATGCTCTGTCTCTGTTGGGTGTTCATCGAAAGTTGCCCCCAGTGAGTTATCCTCAGTCGGGTAGAAAGCGGAGATGGTGTCCACTTCATAGCACCCGCTATAATAGTATTCCTCGAGGGTGAAACCCAACCCTGGGTGTTGAGAGACACGTCTCAGCTCTTTGTCCAGGCTTACGGGATACCACAGCTTCTGGAATGTTTCTTTCTTCTTGCGAGGCTGGCCAGAGGGGATGTGCTGTTTCTGGAACATCTTGGCCATCCGATTTGTTATAAATGCCAACCCCTGAACGGGAACTGACGGGTCTTCTATATCTTCAGGTAGATGACAATCAGTATCCTCCCGTGTAGGGTGTTCCTCAGCTGTGTAAAACAAGCTGCCAGGGCCATCTATCTGCGCCACCTCCCAAGCTTTGAAAGGTTCGGCGGTGATATTATCGAGGCCGAGAATTGGCTTGGTAAGGCCTTCCGGGATCCCGATGTGGTCGTGCCGCTGGTCGACCCTGGCTTCATTAGCTTTGGGGTAGATGGCGGGAGGTGCTACTCTACCCACGTCCCCACGACGGTGATGTCTGAGACCGTCTTGGGATTAACATACCCGCGCGGTGGCGGAGGGAACCAGTCAGTGTCAGAGGTGCTTTTTGATGCGCCGGCAGAGGTCTTGGCTTCAGAGATCTTTTGCGACTGTTCTGCATATAGAGGGGCGTTCGCCAGGTCGCACTCGAACACTTCGAACGAGTGGAGGTCAGCAAATACTCTTTCCTCCTTCCCTTCCAGGTTGTATTTGATGCACTGGTGGAGCGTGGAGGGCACCACCATGTTCTCATGTAGCCAAGGACGGCCAAGCAGCGCCTTGTAGGAGGTGCGGGAATCGATAACATGAAACTGCACCCTCGTAGTAAAGTCCGCCAGAGTGAGTGTGAATTCTGCTACTCCTAGCGATATTTCACACTTCTGGTTGAAGCCGGCAATACGCATATCTCCAACTTTTTTGAGGTGCACGTTAAAGTGGTGCCTCTGGCAGGATATTGGCAGTTGCCCCGAGATCCACCAGGATTCTGTACAGCTCTCGGCCATTCAGATGTCCTTTCATATACAGCGGCCTGTTGTGGCTGATAGTGGGGAGTAGCATGTCCTCCTGAGTGAAAGTCACATTGGCTTCCGGAAGTGCTTCAGCCAGACATGCTTCATATTGGGCAGGTGTCTGCAAAGCAGTAATGATCGCTTGTCGGGTCTCTTCACTCAGAGAGAGGATTTTCCAAACAGTGAATCTCGCTGGGAGCTTCTTCAACAACTTGACTACCCGGCTTCCTGCTCGGACCTTGGATAGCTTCATTTCTTCTGCCCACCTGGGTCTGAGAGTCTTGAGCTGCGGCCGCTGATGGACCTGCTTCATCGGGCTCTGAGGCCGCACCCTTCTGCTTGGTGTCGTCTTCCTGCTGTTTCTCATTGGCTGCCGTTTGGCTAGCTTCATCTTCATCTGGAACTCCAGAAGGCTGTTGGAGCTGCGGGGGAGTATTCCCGACGGCGGGGTCGGCATCCTGACAAGGTTGCTTTCCCTTTGACATTCTCAGGAATTCCAGAAAGGAAGGGGCGGTAATGCTGCCCCCACTTTGGTTGTATAGGCCTGACGGAGGAGGGATTTGGACTCCCCTGACCTCCGGAGGGGGTGTCTTATAGGATTGCTCTCCCCTGAAGATGATATTGTGGTTGGCGGGCGGCTGACGCCCCCATCCTCGGCCCGACCGGGTTGCATGCGCAGCGGTCATTGCTTCAGCCTGACTTGCCCCGGCGGCGGGTGTAAAGCATATTTCCTCCTCATCCTCCTCACCGCGTAGATTGAAGAGGGCAGATAGGGTATTGCATGAAAGGACCGTACCCTTTGTGGCCTTGCTGTCTTTTCTTTTCTTTCTTCGTCTCTTTTTCTTTTCTTCGGCTGGCGCCTGCCCCCAGAACAGGTTGCCGTCCGTGTCTGGCGCTTTGTTAGCCTCCTGCTCCTGCTTTAATGAGAGCTGTTCTAATTCCTACCACGGGACATGATCCCGTACCAGTAAAGGCTCCAGTTCGGGCTGTGCATATTCATCTAACCCGTTTATATAGTCTTGCAGCCGCCGGGCTTCTGGACTAATTTCCTTGACCATTGGCAATGGAGTCTGTCTTCTCCGGTTATGTGTAGGTGTTCTGATGACTGCAAGTGGATTGGCCCACACAGGTGTTACCACTGGCAGAGTGGGTCGTGGTGTGACGCCAGGGATATGTGCCCCCACTTTCGGGTGAGGTGTGCCTCTCCTCTTGCTTTTTACAGGGACTTGCTGCCATCCCTTTTGTTCTTTTATTGGTGTCAAGAAGCAGGCCTCATAAGCATGCTGAGTGCTGACTTCTGCCATCTCTTCAGGCAATGTCTGATATAGAGAGACCATGTTGACCGCGGCTCTTCTCAGAGGCGCTTCATGCGGTTGTGGAGGGTCAACTTTGTATTCCCCCAGGTCTATCTCTTCCTTCTTCACCATGCCCTTGATAATATCCTCGAAAACATAACAGTCTTCAATTGGATGCCCCAACATCTGGTGGTAAGGGCAGAATCTTGGACTATCTCTTCTTTTCAGGTCTTACGGCCTCTTCGGCTCAGGAAGAGTGACCTTATCATATTAGGTAACCCAGTCAAACAAGATCTTGGTCTTCTCCTTCGGGAAAGAGTAGCCCTTCTTCATCTTATCCCTGAGTGAGGGACCCTCTTTGCCATCTTCGGTTTTAGCAGGCTAAGGGGCAGCTGCCTTCTTGCCTTTGTCTTTTTGCTGTTCAAACGCCTTGATATCAAGGGCGTTCGCTTCTTTAGGCGCTTGGCGCCGTTCTGCTGCTTTGCCTTTCTGTGCAGTGGCCGCAGTTGATGTCGGGGCAGGTCTTGCTAGGAAGGCTTCCACCTCGGCCACCACATTGTTCAAGCGGTCGAATGACCGGATTTCCATGCCAATCATCTTTTCCAGCACCTCCCTCCTGAGGTTCTGTTTGCAGATTTGTACAGCGTCCTCCTGGTGCGGGGGCCGCTTGCATCTCATTCCGAGGTTTCTCCACCTCTTGATATATTCAAGGGCCGCCTCATCCGCCCTCTGCCTTGTCGAGTAGAGCTCAGCCACCGTGACCTCCTGCTCGGTGACGTGAAATCTCTCTCTGAATTTCTTCTGCATATCCGGCCAGTCGCTGATCGACCCGGCCGGAAGGCTGGAGTACCATTCAAATGCGAGCCCCATTAGCGAGGACCCGAAAAATTTCAGCAGGTACGACTCGTCGATGGCCAGATCGTCCATGACGGTCATATAGTAAGCGACATGCTCCTTCGGGGATCCCTTCCCGTTGAACTTATCGAATTTTGGCGGCTTACCGATCCCAGGAGGGAGCCGCTTGGCAGCATGATGTGGCGGGTATGGCACCCTATAGGCATCGAACGCGACGTAGTCGCCTTCACTTCGTTCAGCGAGCTTCAGCTCGATCATCCTCTCCACCATCATCTTATTCATGACGGTTGGATCAACCGGTTCTGGATAGAAATGCGCTGGCTGCAGATAAGGAGTGACCAAGGTGGTCGCCTGCGGGAGAGGGCGCGGCAGCGGAGGTGTCTGGTGCACCTGTGGCAACATAGGCGGCATCAGCGGCTGTGATGGGCGTTGCTGAGTTACCGCCAAGTTTGGTTCTGCCGGATGGGGCGGGGTATAAAGTGGTGGGAGGTCATTCTTGTTGACAGCTCCCCGTGATGATTCGGCCTGCATCTCAGGCTGCTTGGAAGCTGAGGTTTGCTCCGTCTTCTCCACAAGTTGCTTCTTCAGGGACTCTATCTCCTGTCGATATTTCTAGAGTAACGTCAATACCGATGGATCCATAGTTGCAGTGCTGGGAATGGCTTCTGTGGTTTCCTCTGACGCACCTTCAGGGAGGATGTCGAGCTAGACGTCTTCTTCTTCCGCCGTCACCACATTGGCTATTAGGATAATAGCCTTGTCATGTTGTAGGTGGTGGGCCAGGGTTTGCTTTCCCTTGGCCGCTGTCAGCTTTTCTCTTGCGGCTTCTGCCCTCCTAGTATTCGGCCCTGGCCTTCCGGCCAACCGAGCCAGCTCCTGAGGCTCCTCAGGTAATCTTCCATAGTGGCCAGATACCCCAGCCATGTTGCAGGTGAAAATCTACATCCTTCTTCTTTGTCTGCAAACCCTCCTTTTTGCATTCTCTCAGAAGGTGATCCTTTCAAACACAGAAACTCTCTTTCTTTTCTCCTGGTGGAGAGTAGCTTCATCGACTTCACTATCCAAGCCGTCTTCATATCCATTGTCGTCGACCGACGACGTCATCCTTCTTTCTTCTTCTTCTTCCACTGCCATTGGTGGGCAGTGATCTTCTTCAGTCACGGCTGCTTGCAATAGCCGTTGTTGGCCCAATGAGCTGTTGCCTAGTCCCCTAATATAACTTCTGACCATATTGGTCATCTCTTCTTGCCCCCGTCCCTGATGTAGGATTCGGGGATAGTTGTCGACCTCCCATCGGAGGGATGTAAGCAAGCCGGGTTCTTCCGACAGGTTGTTGAAATCTTCTTCCCACAGTGGGGATGTTGGCCTGTAGGGCGTAGGCCCTGAAACTTTCACGGCGTGGAGGATCCATGACCGTTTCCTCTTTTCTTGGGGCAAGGCCCCTTTTCTTGTTCCTCTCTGCTCCAGTAAATCCGGAGCGGTGGCGGACTGGTGCGTCCTGGTAGGTAGGCTGGATCTTCTTAGGGACCCAAACTTGCTTAGATATTCTTGGCTTGGGAGCCAACTTTCTTCGGCCATAACAGTCAGCTTCTTCTCTCTCGGCTCTCCTTCCGAAGAGGGCTTGGTAGGAGTTGTAGATAGGTACTGCGGGGATCACTCGATCCGGGCTTACTTGAGCCTCGCGTCTATCCAGGAAGACGCGAACTCCCCCGATCAGCATGGATTTGCCGGACACGGAGAGACGTCCGGTAACAGTAGCAGCAGCCTTCTTCCGGAAGCTCCTATGCTGGCGCCTTCCGGAGTTCTTGGCATGGACAGGGCGGGCCTCGTGAGTGATATGATGCACCATGCAGTTGCTGACTTGAATTGGGCCCGTGAGTGGGCCAGCACAGCGTCGGTCCTTCGGGGCTTCGACCTCTTTCACAGTCTTCTCCTCGGCGGGCTCCGAGGACTCTACTTGCAACAGATCGGCAAAGGCTAACCCCAAGAAGTTAGGGAAGCCTACAGCTGGTGGGAAAGATCCGAAGACAGTGGGCACCGCCAGGTACCCGTGTTCAACATGACCGGCGACTATCGCGGGGCCGAAGGCGAGAGCGGTGAGTCCCGATGACGTCATCGTTCACCTGAGATAAACAAACAAACAGTCAGTATTCTTGGGGGGAGCCGCCGAAGGCATCCCCTCTTGGCAAAGAGATGAAGGGAGATTCGGGTCCCACCGGGCGTGCCAGCTTGTGGGAACGTTTTATCTCGTCTTGGGGTTTTATTTATTTGATTTATTTGTTTATTTGTGTAGGCGTGCCCGTTACTGGGTGACAAGTTTATTATGTCCTCGATCTAACTTGGTCAGTCGATTGTGAAGTTCGTGTCGGGACCTAGAGTCCGTCATACTATGAAGGCTATGACGTTAATTACGTCCTCTAAGAAAGAGGACAACCCTTGATTAATTGCCAAGATGGGGATGTCTCGAGGGATGATACGAAGGCATAAAGAATACAGACTAAATGCACCAATTGATGCTATGGAATGAGGTCATTTGGTTGACCATTCATGCAAAATGCAACGAATTTATTAATTGATTGGTTCATGTAATTAAAGGTTCAGTCATGCTCATTTAGACAGCAATGCATGCTAATGCAAATGTGTGCCCATGATTTCAAGATGGATGCTCAGCATAATTGAAGACGTTGAACCCTTTTTTTATTCATTTATTTGACCAGATTTATTGGATCAGTTAGGGCTGTAACATTAACCCCCCCGTTATTAAAGCAATTATTTATTTATTTAATACATTCCTCAGTCTTGTTGGGGTTGATGTATGAAGAAGGGTCGGTGCATGATTTGAAGGGGTCTGTGCATGCACGAGGTAGGGGCATGTTTGAGGTCAGTGCATAAATGGAAGGGGTTTATTCACGAAGAAAGGGGATGAGGTCGGTGCATAAATAGATGGGGTTGGCTTAAAACGGCGCAGGGTTGCATTGAGGCTAAAACGGCGCGCCCAAGCCGCGCCGGGTGGAGGCCAAGGGAGTTGAGTGAGATTATGAGTGTAGGGCTAAAACGGGGGGGGGGGGGGGGGCGCCGGAAATGGGCGCGTCGGTTTAGGGCAAGTTTGGCTAGTTTGGGCTTTAATGAAATGCCAGACAAATTTCTTGGAACTTTGATGGTAATTAGGAAGATTAAATGGTTTATTCAGGTCCCAAATGTCATGCAAACATAGCCAGTCCATACTTATGTGAGGTTCCTACTCGAGCATAGTCTAAAGTAGACTTATAGTTAAAAATTCGTCCAGTGCAGACTAAGTATTCAGTCAAAATTTGGGCAGTACCTCCCCATGCCTAGAGGGTTGCGGGGGCGAAGTGGAGACAATCCCACAATATCTGGGGTACGCTCCTTAAAGCCGGGAGTGCCAAACGGTGACCGACAGACTTCAATGGAGGGAAAACCCCGAGGACTAGCATACGAGAGGCATCAACACTCCACGAGTCGAAAACATTATTAAGGGACGGTCGAGATGTGAGGGTACCTCGAGGGCTAGCCTACGAGAGTTACCTTTCCCACAGCCACCACCATTCCCGAAGGAATGTGGATTTGATGTCGGGCTAAGAGTCCCTTTCAATATTACCCTTGGCGATCTGCAGAGATACATGTCATTGCATGACATGTCTCCTTAGACCCCGTGGTGATGTGGAAACTCCGATGGGGAATGTTCCCCCTCCCCGGGCAATGAGCCCCTCGAGAAAACAGGTAATCAAATGCGATACATATGCAGAACACACCCAATCGATAAGTTGACGACAACTAATTATGTGTATATGTATGCATCATAGCCAACTGGTTAGCAGAGAGGTTTACAAGTTAGACCGAGGGTTAGCAGATTAGCCAAAAGACTAAGACACTGAAGGGAGCAAATGATCGAACTGTTCAGTGGCTTTTGCAACATGAACGATTATGATATTCACGGATTTTTGGAGATGCCCCCTTCCCCTAGCCCATAGCCACGACTAGGGAAGCACCGAGGAGCCGTTTCCGGGGCTGAAGGGGAGTGCATTTATATACACGCCTCCGGCTGGGAGAAAACATGTGGGCATACCGAATACTCGATGCAGTCTACGCAATAAAAGGACTCCGGGGAGGGGATCATTGTTGTAGCCCCTTTGGGATAACCCAGGGCATATTCAACACCGCGAAGAAAACATCCGCACGAAGACACCTAGAATACTAGGAGTCGAATACAACCACGGGAAGAAATGGGGGAAGAAGGGCACAGGAGACATTATTATGCTCAACATCACAACATTGTTATCAAAATAGATCATCACCACACAGATTCGGGACGGCATGGCGTTGTCGCTCAAGACCGGCCGGCGATTACATGGACATGGATGAACCCCTTGTTGCGGAGAAATGGGAAGACAGAAGGAACCCCAAATAAGAAAATAAAAAAAGGGGGGGGGAGGCTCATATCATCCCCCCCCCCCAACCTCATACATTCATGGAGGTTTACAGGGGAAGCAACAGTGGGAATGACCGGGAGAGGACTGTCGGAACCCACCTGCAGGAACAGAGTATCGTAGACCGACGCTTCTTCCCCGGCACCGGGCTACTTCAGGTGGGCGGACAGGAGAGGTGGCGCTCTGGTTCGCCTTCAGGAATACCCCCCTTTCTTCTCCCCCAAGCCTATTTCCTTTTCTCTCTAATTCTATTCGATCCCTTCGTCTCTCTTCTTCCTTCTTCTATTCTTCTCCCTTTCTTGGCCGACGATTGGCCCATATATAGCACGCTCGACGCGTGATTACTCCCCGGCGCGGGGTGAGCGTAGAATCACCAGATCATGTTTGCGCGCCGAGAGGGGGGCGCGCCGGAAAGGGGGGCGCGCCGGATTAAGCCGATTCATCGTGTTTGTTCGACACGAGGCAGACAGTGGGCCCCAGACAGGTTTCGGGAGTCACTGTGATCCTTCATCTCATCGTGGTCTTGTCAAACCACGGTGGCAGGCATCGACAAGGCTTTTAGGCCGCTGAACGATCGCCTACGGAATCTCGTATATCTTCGGCTCGGACATGCGGGTTTTCCGCTGATACAGGCCTCGACACTGTGGCTTGTGCTGCCAGCTCGGCTTAACTTGCCTTCGTAGCTTTCTCGGGGAGTGGGATACTACCCGGAGTGCTTCCGCCTCGACTGGGCGGTCATTCGATCATTAACAGGCCTAGTTTGCTGAGAAGCCGTACCCGTACCGGCCGTCCGGGACTTCTGCCGACGGAGCCTCTGATTCCCTTGTTCTGAAAGGGCCAATGATGCTTCATCACCTCGGGGGAATTTTCTTTCAGGTGGCGAGCCACCAAGTATACCCTTGTCCTTGGTCGGACAACGGATGTTGCTCGTGCGGCACGATCGAGTCGATGCCGGTTCATTGGGCAGGCTTGTCGGCACTGCCAGTTTGTTGTGGATTCTTCTCGATTCTCCCGAGGCGAAGTCCCTGGTGTTCATACCGGGTGACCTGAAGCTCTGACAGCTTGAGAAGGCTTCGGTGCATTGGTGTCATTCGGCTTCTTCGTTTCAGCGGGCCGCATCATTTCTGTCATTTTAGGCTTGGTCGCCATCGAGCATATTTTGAGTGCCAACAGGGTGCTTATTGTAGTAAAGAAGAGATGGCTAATCAACATGGTAAGAGATGTTGGGGGAGAGAAATTGCAGACGAGCGGGGCAAGGTTGAGTGAGGGAGGAGAGGAGAGGAGAGGAGTGAACCAGAGGAGGGAGGCAAGTGCATCTTCTTGTCCACATGAGGATTGTCTCATGAAATATGAGGGGGATCTGTGGGGGTGAGAAGAGGAGGGCGGTGAATTAGCTAGTTAGAAGATGCAAGATTAAGATCCTATGTCTGTAAGAGTCCAAATGTGAGGGGATGGGGAAGCTATCATGAGAGAGATTGGGGGAGTCTGACTATCCAAGGGTGTGGCCTCTCTAGGGGAGGGGAGGGCTGTGGGCATCATGATCCTCTGGAATCAATTTGAGGTAGAAAAGGTGGAGGAAGACAGATAGGTCAGTTGAGGGGCCTTCTCCCTCCACTTCTAGAATGTTAGGGACGACTTCTTTTAGGATTTTTCGGGAGCTTATGGCCCTTAAAGTAGAAGAGAAGAGATCTCTCAGGGAAGAGTTGCTCCAGTATCATCACAACTTAGGTCGGCCTTGGTGTGTGGGGGGTGATTTTAATGCGGTTGCTGCGCCATGTGAGAAAAATGCTCATAACCTCTTTAAAGGGAAATAGACGACTTCATCGGCCTCATAGATGTGGTTGCACTGATCGATATCAGAATGTCAAATGTCTAGTTTACTTGGTCAAATATGAGGATAGACCCTACATGCTCCAAACTACATAAGTTTTTAGTCTTTATTAATTGGGAGGACCACTATCCCCATATGCAATATATTGTATCACAAACCCATCCTGTTGAAGACTTAACCACAGACAGGAGGGGAGGCAGAATTTTAGACTTGAAAGATACTGGTTTAGAGTGGTAGACTTTATGGATATTATCAGGTGGTCCTGGAATGTACAGAGGTATGAACAATCCTCCATGGCTAGACTTATGGGTAAATTGAAATGTGTAGCACAAGCTCATAAGGTTTGGGGTGCGGGCAAAACTCTACTTGGCAAAGTTGCTATGGACAGGATTCTACAACATATTGAAAGATTGGATTGCTTGGAGGAGACATGACTACTCGATGAATTAGACAGGTTGCTTAAGGACAAACTTAGGTTAGAATTTGAAGAAATCCTCGCAAAGGAAAAGATCTACTAGAAGCAGAGAGCAAGAGAAAAGTGGCTCAAGGAAGGAGATAGGAACATTGCTTATTTTTAGCGAATTGCCTTTGGGAGAAGGAGAATCAACTCCACTACTTCCATCAAAATAGGCGAGCAACGCTTTACTAGGGATGAGGATATCAAAGTGCAGGTCAGGGATTTCTATTCTAAACTCTTCACTGAAGACGATATGGTTAGATTGGTCTTTGTTGAAGATCTCCTCCCTCATTTCTCTCTTGAGGAAAGTGAAGCCCTCGCCCGCCCTTTCTCGATGGAGGAGGAGGGTCCAAAAGGCAATTCTCTCTCTTGTACGAGGCAAAGTCTCGAGTCCAAATGGCTTCCCAATGGCCTTCTTCCATAAATGTTGGGGCATCATCAAGAATGATCTTTTGCTTGCACTATGGGAGTTTTAGGAGGGTAGAGCACATTTGAGGGACATTAACAAAACTCTCTTAGTCATCCCCAAGAAGCAAGGTGCACAATACTTCTTGGACTTTAGACCCATCAACCTACTGAATGGAATATACAAAATTATCACCAAGTTGCTAGCCATGAGAATAGACAAGAGACACCAAGGGGTTTCATCAAGAGATGACACATTTAGGAAAATTTTTTGGTAGCACATGAATGTTTATATGCTACGAAGACTTAAAGGAAGATAGGGGTTATCTTGAAGCTAGATTTTGAAAAAGCATATGATCGTGTCAATTGGCAATCCCTTTTTGATGTGTTTGCAAAAATGGATTTTGATGACAGATGTGTTGGATGGATCCGTATGTGCGTTTCTTCGGCCACCTTTGTAGCCTTAGTCAATGGACAACCCACCTCTTCATTCCATAGTGGTAGAGGGCTTCGTCAAGGAGACCCCATGCCCCCTTTTCTCTGTCTTGATAACACATTGAGTAGGATGTGGTTGAGAGTTGAATCCTTAGGAATGATCAGAGTTCTAGGCTGGGATAGATAGTGTTTGCATCACCCATCTACAATATGCGGATGATACCATCTTGTTTCTAGCAAAAGATGAGAGCCAACTTTATGTTGCCAGGTTGATGTTAGAGTTGTTGGAGGAAGTCAGTGGGCTCAAGGTGAACTTCAGTAAGAGTCATATAGTGGGAGTGAACATGGAAGACATGGCTCTCAAGATAGTAGTTTTCATCTTAGGTTGCCGCCTAGGAGATTTTCCTTTCTCTTACATGGGCCTTCTGCTGTCCCTAGGGCCCTTACATTGCGGTGAATGGAAAAATGTGGTGCAAATATATGAGTCCAGATTAGCAGGATGGAAGGCAAGTCTCCTCTTTTATCGGAGGAGGATGGTGCTTCTCATCTATTTTCACTTCATCTTTTGTATCTCGAAGACGATTGCCAAAAAGGTAGAGTTCATTTAAGTAAGATTCTTTTGGCATGGTAGTGGAAACAGAGATAGGGGTTGGCATGATATCTCCCGGGATAGAGTTTGTAAGAGCAATGACATGGGAGGAGTGGGCATCAAGAATACCAGTTATTTTAACTTTGCTCTCTTGAGCAAATGGTTGTGGAAGCTTGGGGCTGGTGATAGTGGATCATGGCTACAAGCCATTAGGTAGAGGTATGATGGCAGAGCCAGGGACTGGGACTTGATCCTAGCTTTTCAGCATAACATTTCACCCATCTGGAGAGGCATCATCCAGTGCAAGGACATCATGATCTTTTGTGTCCAGGTTTGACTGGGAAGTGGACAGAAGTGCCAGTGTTAGAGAGAGAGATGTTGCGAAGATTTCATAGTGGGGGCTACCTTTTCAAAGCTCTTTGCATTCTCAGTTGCTCCGTTGGCCTCGGGGTCCCTAACTTTTTGACACTATTATTAGGGGGAACATGGACACCAACTTTTAGGAGAAATCTCAAGGCAGAGGAGATGGACCAACTAGAGGAACTCCTCTTCTTTCTCCTAGGTTATGCTCCAGAGTTAGGCAAAGTAGATCAATGGTGGTGGAGATGGGAAAAAGAGAGATTTTTCGGTTAGGTCAGCTTATATATTAATCTCTGATGGAGGGTTACGTCACCACTTTGTCTCACAGATTTCGACTCCCAAGAGCCCCCTAAAAGTGAACCCTCCATAGAATTTTCAAAAGAGAAGCTAGAGACTTGGATAGGATTGCTTTATTCATTTGTTATTGGTTGAGGGACTGGGTTGAACATCTATGTAAGTGGACTCACAATTACTCTGTTTTTGTTTTGTTGGGTGGCTAGTGTGTGCCACACAGCCTTGGTGTGGAGCGTTTATTATATAAGGATATTTTGGGAACACATTGACTATACTTGTGTCTCCCGCTTTCTTTTATATTTAATACAATTGTGGTACTATGCACTTTCAAAAAAGAACTTTCAATACATCTTGTGGCCAATCCACATTAATCAATTTAAAATTGTCAGATGGACTGTTGGTTGTCTTGTTTTCTTGGGAATATTGTATACATATTCTTGTAAAGTTCTAGGTTGTTAAATATGTCCCTCATTTAGACCTATTACCAAGAATACTCTCAATATAACTAGAAATGTCGCGGTTATGCCCCTGCGGTTTACTGCTGTCTACGCTGGGCGAATATTCTTGGGAATCCATAGAAATCGTTTAGCCATGCGATATACCGAAAATGCCTTCCGTAGTCACATGTGTACAACCGAAATGCCTTTCATAGTCACGTGTGTACAACTTGGTTTGGGGCAGGGGCACTCGTCTTCCTCGTCCCTTACCGTTCCAACCATAAGCCCAGACCTTTACTTATCGATGAGCAACACTTGGCGATCTTCTTCCTTCCCATTCCTCGCATCGAACCCTTCTTCCTTCTCCCCCACTTTCAAACCTTACACCCAGGCTCTCTTTCTCTGGTTCAATCGCTGACACCAAGTTCAGGAACATGTGGCAACAGATGGCGATAACCGGAGGCCGGTGATTTGTGAGAGAGAATCGAAGGATAGACAGATTGGAGGGCGGAGCGGACCGTACGTTTAGGCCTGGCGAGCAACAACCCACGACCACCCAGGAGGATTCAGAGGAAGAAGAAGATGAGTGATGTGACCATCGAGAATTTTAGTGTGGGACATTCACTAAATACACTGGAGTGTTATGATGCTCTGGAATGTTATTGCAGGAGGAGGTGCAGGGTTTACATTTTGACTTAGGAAACAAGCGGAGGACGAAGGTTCTATCGGTGTGTAAGTTTTTTTTTTTGAAAATGGATAGTACCACTAATATATTAAAAGAAAAGGAAGAATGTACATGTATAGGCTGGCTAAAACAAAAAAAAAAACAACCCCCCAAAACACCTATACAACAAAACACACACCAAGAGAGTGTGAAACAACTAGCCCCTCAAGCCCTCAAAAAGAGGGGAAATAAGGGAATTCACATTTGAAAGAGTGACCGCCCATTCCTTAACTCTAGCCTAAACAAAAGAAACGAGAGCATCTTCTTCACGAGACTCCCTCCTGAAGAAACGGTGGTTCCTGCCCCCCCACGGTGCCCATAACTTGGCGTGAAGGATAAGCCATCACACCGTCTTGTTTGGTTTGATGGGCCAAGGCTTGTCTTAATCCCAAAGCAAGCGACGAACATCACTACTCAGGTTGATGACGCAACTGGCCCTCTGAGCAATCTCCATCCACACCTCTTAAGAGTAGGAGCAACCGAGAAAAAGGTGGTCGAGGGACTCGTCGATGACGCCACAGAGACAGCATGTGGGAACCAAATCTGGAAGGAAATGTGACAGCTTGTCCCGGGTCGGGAGCCTCCCATGAGAGATTCTCCAAACCAAAAGTTTGACTTTAAGAGGGCTCTTCAGTCTCCACATCTGATCATGAAAGCCGTGGCGCACACCTCCATCAGAGATGACATCATATGCTGACTTGACTATGAAGGAGTTTTTCTTCTCCCACCTCCAGACCCACTCATCTTCTCCTACCTGAAGATGGAAGGAGAGGAGAGAAAGAAGGCCCTGGAACTGCTCCAACTCCTCCTGATTGAAATCTCGCCTGAAGATCGGCGCCCAGGAGCCACCGAGAATGTGCTGATCGAAAGCCTGAGACACAGTGCCTAGCTGCGTTGTAGCAATCGCAAAGAGGCTAGGAAACAAAGACTCTAAGGGGGAGTCCCCACCCCATCTGTTCTTCCAGAATAGGCACTTATGGCCATCTCCCATGGGATGGCCACTAGCCATGTCCCAAATGGACTTTTTCGTCGCCAGCGTCCAGGTCCAACTGGGAGATGGCCATAAGTGCCTCTTCAGGAAGGACAGATGGGGTGGGAATTACCTTTTAGAGTCTTTGTTTCCTAGCCTCTTCGCGATTGCTGCGACGTAGCTAGGCACTGTGTCTCAGGCTTTCGATCAGCACATTCTGGGTGGCTCTTGGGCGTCGATCTTCAGGCGAGATTTCAATCAGGAGGAGTTGGAGCAGTTCTAGGGCCTTCTTTCTCTCCTCTCCTTCCATCTTCAGGCAGGAGAAGATGAGTGGGTCTGGAGGTGGGAGAAGAAAAGCTCCTTCATAGTCAAGTTAGCATATGATGTCATCTCTGATGGAGGTGTGCGCCACGGCTTTCATGATCAGGTGTGGAGACTGAAGAGCCCTCTTAAAGTCAAACTTTTGGTTTGGAGAATCTCCCATGGGAGGCTCCCGACCCGGGACATGCTGTCACATTTCCTTCCAGATTTGGTTTCCACATACTATCTCTGTGGCGTCATCGACGAGTCCCTCGACCTCCTTTTTGTCGGCTGCTCCTACTCTTAGGAGGTGTGGATGGAGATTGCTCGGAGGGCCAGTTGCGTCATCAACCTGAGTAGTGATGTTCATCGCTTGCTTTGGGATTAAGACAGGCCTTCGCCCCTCAAACCGAACAAGACGGTGTGGTGGCTTATCCTTTACGCCAAGTTATGGCCACTGTGGGGGGAGCGGAACTACCGTTTCTTCAGGAGGGAGTCTCGTGAAGAAGATGCTCTTGTTTCTTATGTTTAGGCTAGAGTTAAGGAATGGGCGGTCACTCTTTCAAATGTGAATTCCCTTGTTTCCCCTCTTTTTGGCTGCTTGGGGGGCTAGTTGTTTCACACTCTCTTGGTGTGTTTTGTTGTATAGGTGTTTTGGGGGGTTGTTTTTTTTTGTTTTATCCCGCCTATACATATACATTCTTCCTTTTCTTTTAATATATTAGTGGTACTACCCACTTAAAAAAAAAACTTACACACCGATAGAACCTTCGTCCTCCGCTTGTTTCCCTAGTCAAAATGTAAACCCTGCATCTCCTCCTGCAATAACATTCCAGAGCATCATAACATTCTAGTGTATTTAGTGAATGTCCCACACTAAAATTCTCGGTGGTCACATCACTCATCTTCTTCTTCCTCTAAATCCTCCTGGGTGGTCGTGGGTTGTTGCTCGCCTGGCCTCAACGTACGGTCCGCTCCGCCCTCCAATCTATCTGTCCTCCGATTCTCTCTCACAAATCACCGGCCTCCGATTATCGCCATCTGTTGCCGCATGTTCCTGAACTTGGTGTCAGCGATTGAACCAGAGAAGAGAGTCTGGGTGTAAGGTTTGAAAGTGGAGGGGAAGGAAGAAGGGTTCCGTGCGAGGAATGGGAAGGAAGAAGATCGCCAAGAGTTGCTCATCGATAAGTAAAGGTCTGGGCTTAGGGTTGGAACGGCAAGGGAGGAGGAAGACGAGTGCCCCTGCCCCAAACCAAGTTGTACACACGTGACTATGGAAGGCATTTCGGTTGTACACATGGCTAAACGATTTCTGCAGAATATTCGCCCAACGTAGATGGCAGTAAACTGCAGGGGCATAACCACAACATTTCTAGTTATATTGAGGGTATTCTTGGTAATAGGTCTAAATGAGGGGTATATTTGGCAACCTGAAACTTTAAGGGGGTATATATGCAATTTTCTCTTTTTCTTTTCATCGATTTTATTGATAAATAGAGGTAGTACAATGGAAGAGGTGAGGACAGGTTCCTCACACTCAAAAAAAAAAAGAGAAGATGGCTCAGAAACAGACTACACTACAGGGACTGTTGGTTAACTTTTGAACTTGGTATAACTCGCCTATAATTTTTGCATAGTTGTCCATTGTTGTTGTTCTCATACAGATTATCTTGGTCTGGTCCACTAAATTGACCATTTGATATTTCGCAGGGACGTGTCATAGAGATATATGGTCCGGAAGCCTCAGGAAAAACAACTCTTGCTCTTCATGTCATTGCTGAAGCACAAAAGAGTGGAGGTGATTCTTGGAGTACTTCTATCTCATTACAGCCTAGTTGTTAGGAAGGGATTATACATGAGGGGATCGACCAGCAATATTGGAGCATAATTGATTTGGTTTTTAGTCATTTTTGTGAGCATGATTTTATGAAAGTGGAATGCCTTGATTCTTGAATGGTGAAGAGGACAAATAAAAATGATTATTCAAGTAGAGTTGTAAAAAAGTTACCATGGAAATATCACTCTTACAGAGGGCTAGTTGGAGTTTATTTTTCTGTCACTCGGTAACAGTTTCTAACTCTTGATAATCCTTGCATGGTTGCCACTAATTTTCTGGCCAAAGTTTGATAGATATGTATTGAGTCAGTTTGGCTGCTGCCCATGCCCTTGCAAAAGACTAGGATGCTGAGTATGAAAGAATGTTGGTTTTTTGCACAAATACACCCTTATTAGAATTAAAATGACAGATTTATCCACTTGAATTTCACCCCTTGAATTAAATGTTGTTGCTCTCCATTTGAATATTCTCAGAATATCCCTGTGAACTTTGAAGAACTGATTGGAACTCCTTCAGTTTCTGTGGTCTTTAATGTAATGATGCCAAAGAGCCACTATAATATGTATTTTTTTATGTAGGGTATTGTGCTTTTATAGATGCTGAGCATGCCCTTGATCCTGTGTTGGCTGAAGCCATTGGTGTCAAGACAGAGAACTTGCTCCTTTCACAGCCAGATTGTGGAGAGCAAGCACTTAGTCTTGTAGACACACTGATTCGAAGTGGTTCAGTTGATGTTGTAGTTGTGGACAGTGTAAGTCTAGTAGTTGATTTTTATTGTGAACTTTCGCCAATATTTCTCCTGCATATTCTTTTGAAGATTGGTTTTCAGTTCAAGTTGTATGCTCTTCATAATTTGGTAGAGTGGTTTGTTTGCATTGGTAACTGGTAGGCATGGACTAAGTCGTTTTAACTCTGTTTAAGAGAGAATAATATTCTTCAAGGATCTATTTGGTTTTCTAATAGGTATGTAGAAGGACAGAGTGATATGCGTGTGGTGACATTCTTAACTCGTTTGGTAATTTTGATAATTGGAATGGTACACAAATAAATAATTACTTAGTTGTTTGGTATTCTGGACTAGGATGGACATTACCTTCTGAAGACTGTGATGCGCCCCATCACCAGACATTCAGGACCTAAATGCCTCATTTTGTTTAAAACAGAAAACTTATGAACAATTTGCTCTAATGGGTTTGGAAACTGAAAAAGAGATCCAACAGTGGTTGTTATTCTTTTTCAGTTTGAAGTTAGCCTTTTCATTGTAGCCAAGGAATACAATGATTTATTTGGTTTAGTGAGGGTGGGCATGCTGCACTTATCAATTTGCGTGGTGAAGTACTTGGGACTTCCATAGATCAAGTAGAAATTGTTTAGGGTGATATAAGAAAACTTCTTACAGCCTGCTGTTAAACATTGTTGGTTAAACTAAATTTTTTTTAGCTGCTGTTTAATGTGCGCGGTTAATGTCGGGGATTACATCCATTTCGTTGGATGACTATAAATATATAGCATGCATATGGTAATTTTCACGCGCCTAATTTATTAGACAATTTAGGGTTTGTGTACTGGACTTCCCCCCCCCCCGACCGACCGGAGTCGATGTTAATTTACATCGGACCGAGTCCGAATACCTTTGATTGATTGTCAAAGATTTTCTCTACCCCTACGATATCGGTTATGATATTGGGTGTTTGCCCCGGGGGAGACTTCCACGCCCTAGGGCGGGGTATATTTACAGTTTTCCTTTTGACAGGAGTTTATTTGTAATTTTCCTTTTATAGGGGGGTTTATTTGTAATTTTCCCCTGATCCAGTGTTTATATGCAATTTCCCTTTGAACTAGGGTTTCCATGCAATTTTTCCCTTGAATTAGGGTTTCTATGATAAGAACAAGCCCTTTCATTAAATTCCCGGAGCTTTGCATGATTTTCTCGGATGTTTACATAATTTTTTGAACTTTGACGGTATAATTGCAAATTCTTGAATCTTGGCGGACACCAATTTTGAACACATTTGAAGAAACCCATGTCATTTTCAAGGGATGCTTGCCTTTCATGATTTGCTCATAATTCTTTAAGGACATTTGTGTAATTTCGCAAAATCTGGGGGGGTGGGGTAAAAACATAATCATGCGCATATTGGGGCCTTCCATATGACCTTGAGCATAAAATTTTTACATCTTTGATACTTGCATGACCAGCATAACCCTTTTTTATAACTTGGATCCATTTGGATTCATAGTCAGGGTTTGCCGGCCCGGTCGACTCGGTCGACCCGGTCTCGGCTTGCGTCGGGTCGGGTCGCTCCCGTCTCGGTCCGACCCGGTCCGTCCCGTTCTAAAACACCACTATATATATATATTATAAAATAATAAAATAAAATAGAAAAACACACATTATATATAAAATATAATATAATATAATAATAAAATAATAGACCGACCCGTCTACGACCCACGGCCCGACCGACCCGGTCCCGGCCTGGGTCGGGTCGGGTCGTGCGAGTCGGTGCGAGACGCACCGGGTCGGCAAACCATGTTCATAGTACACATCATTTGCTCACACAAGGGTATTTTGGTAAAGTGCCCTTTTAAGTGAGTGTTTTGTACAAAATAGCATTTAAACTCAAAGAAACTCCACAAGGAGGAGCCGCCACCTGCTGTCTTGAGCGCTGGAGTCCAGTCCTCTTCAAGCTCCAAGTCTTCTTCCAAGCCTTGCAACGCCAGCCTCTTCTTCCTCTTGGCTTCCTTTTATAGGGGATGGAGGAGCAAACCCGGGAGTAGAAACTCCAGGTAATCCCTGCCTCTTGGTCTCCCTTTTCCCTTTTTTTTGCTGTTAGCTTGTGAGAGAGGGACAAGAGGGCGGAGGAGGCTCCACCGGGTCTGTAGACCCAGGGGGCCTCCCTCCTGGTCTTCTTCTCCTTTTTCTATTTGTTTTTTCTGTCTGGTCTGCCACCCAGGGAAAAAGAGGGAGAGGCCGGTGGGCCCTCTCCCATGTCCCCATGCAGACCGGAGGAGGCACCTCTGGGTCTGCAAGACCCAAGGTGTCTCCTCCGGGTGTGCAGAACTTGGAGGGACCACCCCTGGGTCTGCAAGACCCGGAGGAGCCATCTCCGTTGCAGACCCGGAGATGTCTCCTCTGGGTGTGCAGAACTCGGAGGAACCACCCCTGGGTCTGCAACACCCGGAGGTGGCACCTCCGGGTTTTGCAAAACCCGGAGGAACCCCCTCCGGTCCTGCTGTTCACCAAGAGAGGAAAAAAGGAGAGGGGGTGGTCCCCCCTGGTCTCACAATTAAAAAACTATAAAAGCCTGCCTTTGGCTGTTCTTTTCCACCGCTTTTTGAAGACTTCTGCTCCTTTCAGCAGAATAGGACATTGAGACGCTTTTTCTCTTGGTTTTGTTGACTCCCTTGGACACCGTACTGCTGTCCTTGGTGTCGGAGTGGAGGGGTAACCCTGTGGCACTTTGAGGAAGCTCCTCGGACGTCGGGAATCTCGGATATTTAACTTTTTTTGTGTGGGTAAAGGATCTGAACACCGCCCACTAGGTGTTTGATAAAATAACTCTGTTAAAACACACAAGTTCTTGTGTAAAACTTCGCCCGACAGAATGCCAAGTGTTATATTTGATTCACATGTGACGGCCACGGTCCAGACTTCTTCAAGCCATCGTGTAGATTCAATTTATTTAATTCTTGGTTTTGAAATTAATCAGAAAAATATATGTTGAACATTGTGGGGTTCAACAGCCGCCCCCTCAAAACTTATCTAATCAATAGTACATCCACAAACCACTTGAGAATACATCAAGGCTGGTTTTGTTAGGTTTTTTGCCGTATGATGTTGCAGTGGTGTATCGTTGTTAGCCATCTTTCAGGGAATAATGCTTAAGCATACTCTTTAATCTCATAAATTTAAATTGATCATTTATTAGATTATGGCCATCTAAATTGAACCTCTATTAAGTTTCTTTCCTTATTTACGATGTAGGTTGCAGCTCTTGTTCCTAAGACTGAGCTTGATGGTGAAATGGGGGATGCACATGTGGCACTCCAGGCAAGATTGATGAGCCAGGCACTTCGTAAGTTGAGTCATTCGCTCTCACTGTCACAAAGCACATTGGTGTTCATCAATCAGGTAAATCCTCTCCTTGTCCTCCGATTAAAAAGAGAAAAAGGAAAGGACCTTTACAGCAATTCTAAGCTTATTTTCTCATGAAACTGAGAAGATTCCTTTATTCAGAAAATTTTGGAAGCTATTCTTAGTCATAATTTGGAAAGATGCAACACTGTTGACTGATATTGTAATGTGGTGTAAATTAGCACTTTGGAGAATGTTAGAATGCTTTCATATATGGCTGATATATATTGGATTTGAGTACGTATCAGGGTTTGCCGGATCGGTCGTCCCGGCCGTCCCGATTTTCTGCCGGGATGGGACGGGACGGTACCGTCCCGCTCCATCTCGTAAGATATATATATATATATATATAAAATATAAAATAATTGAATAAAATTTGTAGCGTAGTTGGTTAAGTCGTTTGCGAGCGCTTCTTCAACAGGTCTCCGGTTTGAGTCTTGCCAGCGCCTTCACATTTGAGTTTTTTTTATTAAATTTTTAAAAAAAACTCAAAAAATGCATGTAACCGGCAGGATTCGAACTCAAACCGCCCTTGAGCAAGTGAAATCAATTAACCAACGTACGTATTAAACATTTTGTATTTAAAATAATATATATAATATATAAAGTGACCCGGTAGCGACCCACGGCCCGGCCGTCCCGCCCAGCGCCTAGGTCGGTCCGGGTCGTGCGGGTCGGGCCGACCCGGACCGGGTTGTCAAACCCTGGTATGTATATACTTTAAATCTAAAAACCATTGCAAGAAATGAATTTACATCACCGTTATCATCTGACTTATCCTATCTACCTGGTCTTTGGCCTTCTACAAGGCATTGCCAAGATAACTTTATACAAGAGAGAGTCTGCCATAAGTCCAATGAGGCTAGTTGGCAACTAGAAAACACCTCCTTGGTTACGCAATATAAGCTTCTGCAACTAGAGAGGGTTCACATGTGTATGCAATCCCTATTTCTTGGTAGTATAAATGGGTATTTCACTTAACTACAGTGCCACTGTCCTTGATTACAATATTGCTTAAAATAGAGTAATGCTTGCTGCACCGCCCTGGTAACTACACTCCAGGGCGGTGCAGCAACTTTTAATTTTTTTTTTGAAATTTTAGTGACGTAAGCTCCACGTCACTTTAACTTGCCGTGCAAGTCACACCCCCATCCAATGGCCCAAGAAGCCCCCGCTCTCCCCTCCCCTCAAAAAAAGGGACTATGGATAGTGGCTTTTTACTATTCATAGAGTTTCATTCTTTTTTTCTTTTTGAGTTTAACTTGCTGTGCAAGCCAAGATTGCTTGCACGGCAAGTTAGGGTGACGTGGGGCCCACATCACAAAAATTTCAAAAAAAAATTAAAAGTTGCTGTGCTGCCCTGTGGTGTAGTTACCATGGCGGTGCAGCAAGCATTACTCAATTAAATATTCTCTTTTACTAATGCTCAGCCCTTTGTTGACCAAAAAACCCTCCAAACTGTAGCAGACTAAACTATCGAAAAACTTTTATAAGGGCCATTTTCTTCATATCCAACTGTTTTGAAGGATTGATTGAAGCAGGTTAGGGGTGGCATATTTGCACACATTGCTAATGCAAATGCATCTCTTACAACCGCTAATGCTTCATAGATGGCAGTGTCGGTTTCGGAGTCGGTTTCGGCCGGGTCCGAAATCAAAACCGTTTCGGTTTCGATCCGAAACCAATTAAATTATTATTTTTTTCCAAAGTGCAGTTACCTGACAGCCCCTCATGTTACCTTTTTGCACCATAACAATGTAAAACATGCTACTAGTGTCTTGGGGTTCATATCCTCAGACAGCCAATTGGGGGTTGCATTCAGTGACAGATGCTGAATATTTCCTTATGTTGATTACTCAGCGTCAGTTACCTACTTACCTTTCCTTTGTTATTTTTAATTTTTCTAGGTCCTATGATGTCTTGGAAAATTCAAAATCTTTCCTCTCTTGGTGGCATTTAGAAACTCATTGAAGTTGCATGGTACAATATATAAATTGCTGCTAGGCTGTGGTTTTAGAATGCTTGTGGACTGCTGAATTCTGGGGGAATCTGTCAACAACACTTTTACTAAAGTCATTTAGGTTATGCAAAATACATGGTTGCTTGAATCTGATTCCCCCCTACTCACCTTCCCTATTGTGATCTATGATACTCCAGAACATAGCATTTTGGTCTCTGAATATTGCGCTTATGAATGTTTTTCTTTGCCACGAACTTAAGTGGACGAGGTTCTTGTTTAAGTGCATTATTGTAGCCTATGCTATCTTCATGTCTGTATCAGCAATATGTTGATCAGATGCATTGATCTTTTCATTTTAGGTAAGATCGAAAGTGAGCACATTTGGAGGATTCGGGGGACCAACTGAAGTCACTTCGGGAGGTAATGCCTTGAAATTCTATGCATCTGTCCGCTTGAATATCAGAAGGATTGGCCTCGTCAAAAAAGGTGAAGAGGTAAGAGCTCAACAAATTTTGCTGTTTTCCATTCTTTATTACAAATGTTCAAATTTTTGAATTTGTGCTGTGAATATCTCCCAAGTGTAGGCGAGGGCCTTGTCAAAAAAATGGCTGCTCTGCGGCTCTGCCTTATATCAAACTTTCATAAGGTAGCATAGAGTACTTTCCAGGACAACTTTTTATAGGAGAGGGGATTTTGAATGTCTCCTCAAGGTTGCAATTTAAGCTCATACATCAAAGGACCAACTCTCGTACATCTGCTAACTACGCCGCCTTCCCCTCAGAGGGGAGGAGCGGCCGCCTCCATTCTGCCCCTCTTAAGTGTAAACCCTGAAACAGGAAAAGTATCGAGAAGAGAGTGGGGGAGGGGGGAATTTGTATCCAAGCCCTTCCTCATTAATATAAATATGTTTTAACTTTTCTGTTTGAAGCAGGCAATTGTTGGACCGGACGGGGATCTGGCTGGGATTGTCCGATCCGGCCGACCCAGATCAGATTTCGGCTGGGTGATCTGAGCTTGATCCCCAAGTCTTCACACCTTACCTGAGATAGGAAAGTATCGAGAAGAAGGGGGGGATATGTATCCAAGCCCTTCCTCATTGATAGAAATACATTTTAACCCTTTTCTTTCTAAAACAGGGCAATTATTGGATTGAACGGTGATCATGCTAATCCAGATCGGATTTGGGCTGGGCGATCTGAGCCTGATCCCCGAGTCTTCACACCTTACTTTAGGCTTTTATAGTGAACTGCTTCTCTCATATCGTCCATGTTTCAAAATGCTCTCTACCATAGAGTGCACATTGTGAGAATTACAAGTATCAATCTGTTCCCATTCATCCTTCAACCAATTCCTTTCCAACATGGTCCACCTGTCCATGGATTTGTTTTATACCTGTATTATATTCCATGATGCAGCCAGGCAATTGATACCGTTATCAATTTCAATAGGATTTGGTGCTTAGGGTAATTTACCTGCTCTTAGTGCAGTTGCTGATTCATATGATTTGAATTGTGGCAGACGGTAGGAAGCCAAGTTTTGGTGAAGATTGTAAAAAACAAGCATGCTCCTCCATTCAAGACTGCTCAGTTTGAGCTCGAGTTTGGCAAGGGAATCTGCCGGGACTCAGAGATCATAGAACTTGGATGCAAGCACAAGTTCATTGCAAAAGCTGGTGGAGCATACTATAGCATGAATGGCCAGAGTTTTCGTGGGAAGGATGCCATCAAGCGCTACTTTGCCGAGAACGAAGGTGCTCGGGAAGGGCTGACGGTGAAACTCAGGGAGAAGTTGATGCAGTCTGGGAGGAGAAGGGATGAGGAAACCGAAAATGTAGATCTCGGATCGTTGCAGCAAACTGTTACGTCAGATTCAACTGATGAAGACATAGTTGTTGCTGTTGAAGCATGAGCTCTGGTTTCATGGGGTAACCATGCGTGTTATCTCTGCAAAATGAACGTGGCTCTTCTGCATCGTGATGATGGTTGGGTAAGGCTTTGCCTGCGCATTGTGGTTCCAGGGTTTGTTACCACAAAAGCAAAGAGCTTGGGCCGTGCTTCACTCCAACCGGCAGGGTTACATGTTCGTTGTACGGCTGTGGTTCTTGGTCGCATTTCCGTATGATCCTGTACCGGTCCATGCATTATAATGCATCAGCCTTAACATATATTTGTCTGATAACGAATATAATTTACATTCGAAATCAAGCATGGCGGGGCTTCTTTTAGGGATATGCTGTACGAGTAAAATCTGCAACAACGTGCAGCAACCCAGGCGATGCGGCGAGTTTTACTCGTCGGTAAACAGGATGGATAACATGGTGGGATCGAGGGGTGTCATGGGAGATGTGTATTATTGCTTGTGCCCATTTCGTGTGGAGTGTTAATTTTTGGTATAGAAGTGTGAAGGGCGACAATGAGAGGGAAAGAATTAGAAGGAGAAAAAAAAACATGGGCTCAGATTTGAATCGTATCATCTTTTAATTAGGTTTGGAACACAAGCAGGAATTTAAGTAGGGTCTTGATCGCACGTATGCTCGACACGTTTTAGACGGGACCAGCTTAGCTGGCCGTCCAGGAGGGGACTTCTTGAAGGGCCTCCACCTCTGATTGGCCCAGCTTCACTCCTTCGAAACCGCGCAAGCGCGTTTTCAAAATGAGTTTGATTTGTAGCACACCCAAAGGTGTTGCACACTCTATGAGTGTGCAGTGTCTTTAACATCTTTATTTTTTAAATTTTTTTTGAAGTGAATCTAGAGATATTTTAACTTGAGATATAGGTCACAATATCATTGAATTATTTAAAAAAATAGATTAAATAAATAATATTTAGTTTATTTTTTAAATTAAATTATTTTATTTCAGATGATGACATGATTTATATCTTAAGTTAAAATATTTTAAGGGTTATTTTATTTTTTTAAAATAAAAAATTTAAAGACGTGGCACGCGAAACCCTCCCAAAATTGCATGCAGAGCTGGGCCATTCGGGAAGAGGGAGTCCTTTTAAGTGGCCCTCCTTAAAAGCTCTGCTTGTCCGACGCCACCTTTCTTTGTGGCCATTTCCATCCCGTTTCAGTCGCTTCCATGGCTCCTTTGCCCTTTCTTCCAACTTTGAACTTTGGATTATGATGCACAACATTGTCACGTCCTTTTTTGGATCGTGTTTTCTTTTTTAATGTCCTTGAGGTGTATTTCCTTCGTCTATCTATAATACTGAAGAGGAGTGGGGGGTGACTGCTTGAGAAAGGAGGGAAGAAAAATTGAGTGCTCTCTCTTCTTCTATTTTGTTCTTATTTTTATTGGCGAGGGGGTGAGAAAGAATGGGGCTTGATTTGACCCACATCTTATCCTTGATTTCTGGGGATTGTCGCTACTATTATACAATGTGAACGGTGGTTATTATTATTATTATTATTATTGCCACAGAACATCAATTGTTAATTAAAAATAGTCGATATGATGGAAATATCTTGGGGGAGCTTCATAAAAGAATACGCATTTTACATCTTCAAATGCTTTGTTCAGCAAGCTGATCAATGCCATCGAGTTCCCTTTGCATTTGCCTTGTTATCTCAAAGGGGCGGGTAAGAATAGGTTGGGGTTGGAAACGAAGAGAGGTGTTTTTCCTTCTATTTTATACATAAAATTTTATAAATCTATATTATATATTATAAAAGAATTATCCGATTTTTTTTCTAATTTAGGTATATATCTTTTCTTGTTTAGTCTGATTTTTTTCCTCCGGTTCAAATTTCAGTGACTCTCGTTTTTTTTTCTTTTCCCCACACCCTCTAACTTCTCTGATTTCATCTTTTTTTTTTCCCTGCTTTGAGGAACATGAGATGGATGCGGCAGGGTGAGGATGGGGATGTCGGCCAAGCTTTCAGGTGTTAGACGCTAATGAAAGTTGCATGGTTCCGGGCATTTATCTTTTGACGATGGAAGTCGGCTAGGAATTGGGGTGTCTATCATGTCTAGGATGACAATGATTGTATTATTTTTAGAGGACCATGATTGTCAGTTATGCCTGTGTTTAGTTGTTAGTTTGAGATGAATATCTTATTTTAAAATCATTGTGCATGCCACTGTGTTATGTCATCCACTCAATCGATTTGTATTTGTCACAATAGATATTGATTTTTTATCCTCCGTTGTATCCATTTTATCTTTTTCTACGATCGAATATATAATCGACGTCGTATCTTTGTTTGGAGATTATAATGAAGATAAAAATATAGATTTATAATTTTATTTTAATTCTTAATATAATCTCTAGAAACAATCTATACTATATACTATAAACGAATTGTTCGATTTTTTTTCCGGTTCAATTATAGGTATCTTCCGGTTCACACCCTCCAACCGATTCATTTGCCCTCTCTTGCTGGGCCTACCCCAAACTCATTGTCACATTTCCCCTTCTCCACCACCGTAAGAACCCTAACTCGGTGTTTCTCCGTGTTTTCTCATCCCCTCCGTAGGAACCCCTAATCGGACTTCTAATTTTTGTTCATTTCCCTGGTGAAGAATCCAATTCTCAGGCCGTTGGAGTTGTTTTTTATGTGTTTTTCTATGTTTTTTGACATTTTTCTTTTTTCTAACAGATCTGGAGGTGATATGTAGCTCCTGGGGATGAAGGGTGAGACGAAGAAAGCCCATAGCATGTGAGGTTTATCTATTAGATTTGTGTTTTCTTTAACACTTTCAATTTCGTTTTGCTTAGATCTTGTTTTTGATTTCCTAGCGGCTTGTTGTTATTTCTAGTGGATTTAGTACATTTTGTGATGTTTTGTACATTCTTAGGCATGTTGTAAAGAGGAAGGGATACGAAAGGGTTAGCAAGAGACTGACGAAGAACGCCGAGAATAAGCAAAAGAGGCTTTTCCCGTCTCCATCCTAAACCCCAGATCTGACGTGAGATTTACCTCTTTGATTTGTGTTTGATTTCTTGTTGTTCTCAGTGGATTTAGTGTTTCTTGTGATATTGACGAAGTTCGATCACATGTATTTTTATGGCATAATATAATTTTTTAATTTATATTATTTAAATAAAATATAATATTAGAATATTTTTTAAAAAGAAACCCACGCGCGTAGCACCTTATTGACTAGTAAAAGTGGAAATGGAAAATGTATGTTTCTATTGAGAATCCATTTTCGATCCAGGGGGTCCTTTAGCTTGATATAAAACACTGTAAAATGCTATGTTTCGCGCGTTATATATACAAATATGATATTTCATGGCAATAATATCATCTCTCATCTGTAGTCCTACTATCCCGACACCCTAAATATGATTGGATTTATAAAAAAAAACGCTTTACATAACTCACCGGAGATGTGCAGGAAGAGACTGGGTTTCAATCTCCAAACACACGTACAGGTTCCTACACCAAAAGCCATGACATGCAATGCAACCGTGAATAGCAGATCAAGCTTAGGCTGCTTTATGCGAAACTTGCAATCAGACATATTTTCCGTTTGATGATGATTTTCCGAGGTTTAATATCTGAAATGATATTCAGATATCCTTTTTTTTTTCTGATACTGTTTGGTGAAAATCTGAATCTAAGACTCGAGCTTTCCTTTTTCCATCTTTTCTTTGGGATAATCATGTGAATACCCCCAAACCTGCTGTATCGTACTATACATTCTCATATTCCGCGTATTGCTAGATATATATGCCCCTAAAATAAATTATATTTTGCCGTTTATAGTCCTACCATCATTTGCCGTCTGCTCGAGTCCAGGTGAGTTACAGGAAAAACAAAAAAGGACTAACTCGCCCTTGTCCGGCCCCCTTTCACATAACGAAAATAGGCCATACAGATCCCTAAAATCTTTTGTATTATCTCAATGACCCTCAACAGCCTTTAAAGTCTTAACACCTCGGTTATGTGTTTAATAGAATGTTCGTTCAGTTCTGTCATGTCCGAAACCAGTGTGATAAAGATGGAGGCGATATTAATCAACATTCACGGACTCCCACATAGGTGAGAGGTTGCATGGTTTCGACTCAGGACACAGGGTGGGTGAAAAATTACTTGAGCGTGTGTAGTTTCTCGGTTCTTAACCATACGCCTTCGATTTGATAGCACGCTACAGGGTCTCGGGTGCTCAGATCGAGTCCCAGACCACCTATGCTAGATGATTTTGAGTTACCAAAAAATATATATATATGTATATTAATTAACACATGCAAGTATATGTAACAATGTACAAAGAGGAGGAGGTAATATAGTAGAATGCTATAAATTCTACTCTAAGTATGTACATAACTTTCCCCCCTTTTAAAAGCATCTAAACATCAATTCAAATATCCAGAAGATCCTGTCAAATGGAAAACCTGTCCTAAGATTATGCGGCGCTTGGTGGTTTGTGGCGAACTCTAATGCCGGTTGCCAGTCTAAGTAGTGTTCCGGATGATGTCTAGAAGAAATTCCAGGATCACATATCTTTCTATTTGTTCCAGCCCCGCTTGAAATATTACTATATTCTCTCGGACATCGAGTCTCATCTGCATGTTGCTAAGTCTCTGCATCCACTCGTGTTAGACCCATCTGGGAGTCGTATCTTATGCAAGCTTGCTCGTGGACTAACCCACCTTGTCATGATGCGGATGGATTGAGTTTAACTCCCATTACATGGTGATGTCCGAGGGTACGTACACCATGATTAGATGGGCATGATGCCTTCTTGCTCGGGTGATTAGTGGGAAGAAGGCCACGGCAAAGCAAGGGGGTTAAGGAGTTGGCTCCTCATCTGGGGGCCTCTCCGTTGGCGTTCTCTTCTTGTCCCCTCACAACTCTTTTGTCACATTGCTCCTCCTTTTCTGATCACAGCTTCACTCCATCACTTCTGTCCTCGGAACCTTTCAGTCTCGATGTAAGCAGCTGGCATGGGGAGTGCCTCGCCTAGAATTAATTTGATTACCCATTAATCACCTGATTAATGATCCATTTGGTCGGAGTATTAATTTTTGATGATGTAGTATTTAAACGACAGTCTTAGTTTAAATGAGAGGTCCGATGAATGGACGGGGTTGCAATGCAACTGAGGGTCCACTCTGGGGTTTCCTGTGAATGCTTTACATCATCTTTCCACAATTTTCTCAAAAACCATGTCCGGCCCAGTAGGTCCCCTTCCTGCAAAAAGCGCCAAACTGCAAACTGCTAACTAGAATCCGGTGTGATCTTATTTTTAATTGTCAAAGCATTATTGGTGATGTGGTGAACCATGTGTCTGTGTGACCACAACCATTTTTATTGTCAGTGGGGACTGCATCCCTTGTGATGCAGTTTGAGATGGAGTTTCCCCATCTCCCTGTCTGCTAGCTACCTCGTTCAGCTGGCCTCGGGTATATCATCGGCAAGTAGAACCCTCATACCAACATGAGGGAACCAAGACAAACACCCCCAGACATGTCCAGCATATCCCAAGAGGAGGAATCCCAAGGGGGCATACATCAACAACCCCTCCATGGAACCTATGCCTATGCACACGCCATGGCTATAGGGGATCCGGCTGCCTCCGCGGCGACGAAGAGGCGGCGCAGCCTCCCCGGCAATCCAGGCAAGAAAACTAGCATAATCTCTTCGCTTTTCGTTCTTCCCTTAGTCCACATATGCCGTTCTTTCCTCCCCATTCATCTTCCTTTGAACGGCATGCTGATCTCATGGATGACATCGAGAGAGTAGACTTGATGCCCAAATGCTGAATAGCTGTCTCTGACGAGAACATGGAAATCACATAGCTAGATGTCTAGGACTCGTGCTTCTTACTGAATTGGATTGCATGGCAGACAAAATCTGATTTGATCTAAATGAACCCTTGGGACTCCATGTTGGGGAGGTCTGTTGCAATCTAGGATCAATCATATTCAACATCTTTACGCGCATTGATGTGAGGAAAGGGAATATATGCAAGAACTCTATGTCTGCAGTTAAAAGGCTGCCAGCTTCTGCGGTGTCTCACAGAAGATGGTGACACATGGAGGTCTAGCACACGTGTCTCCGGCAGCTCGTACATCACAGAAACTACTTCTGTAACTTATCAAACTAAGAAATAAGTCGGATGCCCCCTGAATTTTTCAGAGCCAGATGCAGTGTTCAAAACTCTGCGGTTAAATCATCCAACCATCATAAACTGGCCGGTACTTAAAGAATCATCGTAATGAACACTTCCTGTGATGTGGAAAGCTGGTAACTTGCTCAGATTATCAAGCTAGAGAAACTTAAAAAGTTCATGCCGTCTGAATGTTTCAGACCCAGATGCGGAGGTCATCGCCCTGTCGCCAAGGAGCCTGCTGGCCACCAACAGGTACGTGTGCGAGGTGTGCCACAAAGGCTTCCAGAGGGACCAGAACCTGCAGCTGCACCGGAGGGGCCACAACCTGCCATGGAAGCTGAAGCAGAGGGCGAGCACGGAGGTGAGGAAGAGAGTGTACGTGTGCCCCGAGGAGAGCTGCGTGCACCACCACCCCAGCCGCGCCCTGGGCGACCTCACCGGCATCAAGAAGCACTTCTCCCGCAAGCACGGCGAGAAGAAGTGGAAGTGCGACAAGTGCGCCAAGAGGTATGCCGTCCAGTCGGACTGGAAGGCCCATTCCAAGATATGTGGCACCAAGGAGTACCGCTGCGACTGTGGCACCGTCTTCTCCAGGTTACCGAGTTCTTCCTCGCCGCTCGTCATGCTTCTCTTTCTCTCTCGCTCTCTGTGTGTGTGTGTGTGTGTGTGTGATGTCTTCCACATCCTCGTCACGTGTTCCCCACAACAGGAAGGACAGCTTTGTCACCCACAGAGCCTTCTGCGACGCGCTGGTGGAGCAGAGCTACAGAGAGGACCATGGGCTCGCCGCCGTAGCGGACGCACCCGTCTCCCACGTAAACATCGACGCCATGGCGAGCTCATCGTTTTCTAATCTGGGTTCGGACGAGCCACTGGGGTCTCTTTCGCTGAGCTCGTTCGCCGCGAGCAGTTCTGGTTCAGGCCTTATTACGTCGAACATCTTGAGAGCATCCTCCGTCGGGTCCGGCGGGCTCGCCATGGCGTGCTTTGGCTCTGGGAATCATCACGTCACAGTGGGATCCGCCTGCATGTCGGCGACGGCTCTGCTGCAGAAGGCAGCGGAGATGGGCGCCAAGGTCAGTGACGACTCCATCTCCCACATACTGTTCCGAGGCTTCACTGGCCACCATCTCAGTGGGGCATCCCCATTGGCGGAGGCTTCACCCAGTTCGGCCCCTTTAGCAGCCACCGTGAACCCAGAGTCTGCCTTCCAGCACGGTGGGATGGTTAACCCCCCTCTGGCACAGCACCCGGAAGAGAACAGCTGTGCAAATTTTCCACCTTCACAGCAAGGGATGCAGGGGAATGTGCTGGAGGAGGCATGTGCTGTTAAGGGGAGAACAACCCAGGATTTTCTGGGGTTGGGTCCTGTGGGGAGGGTGAGCGCGGATGGGCAGAGTTGCCATGGAGGTGCAGATGGGTTAGGGTTTCCAGACGGGCAGCAGAAGGAAGACGGCATGCATTCCTATCATCACCTGGCCCTGGAGGAGTGCCAGCTGACTGCATTGGACAGACGTGTGTGGAACTACTAGCTACAGAGGATCAATTTAGAGAGATTTCCATGTGATTGCATCTCCTTTGAGTGCTTGCAATCCACTGGGGTTCAAAGTCTGCCGCAGCACAAATCGACAGAAATTTTGTTCGGTAAAAGAAACATTTTTATGGTAGTAAAATTTCACTTATATAAAAAAATCTCTTAAAGCCATAATATTAGATTTATATTCAAAATAATATCATGACTGCCTGGTGTTACTGTTTGTTACTGGATTTGGGTTAAGGTTAGCCAAATTTAGTTAACAAGCAAGGCTTTTATTTTTTGTCAAGTAGCTTAATCATAATTATATCATCAGACATGAGGGTCTTCCTTCATAGTAAGATACTAAGAAGAAGAGTCGTCTACCTTATGGGCTAGACTCTCGCAAGCAAATTTAATCGCTCCCTCCTCCGGCTACCTATATTCGAACCATCTAATTTTGGATTAGACGATTACAAAAAAAATAAAAAATAAGAACGGACACTAATTTTCCAGCAAAAATAGCCCGACTAAAAGTCACTTGTTAAGGCTATCCGATCTTTTTTTTTATATAGAATTTTCGTAACTATTCAACTTAAGATCAAACGATATGGATAGATAACTTAGATCCGACGGTCCACGACTTCGCACGAGATCTCGTCTCTTCAGAGTTCATTCAAAATGAAATTTAAAAAAAAAAAATCGTTTGCCCGAGTGCAATGCAAAGTGATGCAGTGCAGCAGGTATTATTCTTCTAAGAAACCTTTTGGCAACCCATATTTGCACAAGGTTCATAGCCCACACAAGAAGATCCTCGGAGTGTGGAACCCTTAAGTCTCCAAAGACTTACATTGAATCATGAGTAATCATCACAAAGCAAACAATGTTGAAGATACAGCACACATTATATTCAGAGATTTTTACATTTTGGCCTTTATAATGTGAGGTAATTACATTCTAGTCTCTATAATCTATCTATTTGTTAGAAAGTCCCCCAATTTTTTTAACTCTTTCTTCAAAGCCCATGTGATTAACATATAATAGAAAAATAGAACATGCGATTAAAATGGAAGCAATATTCTGTCTAGATAGAAAAATTCTCAAAGTAACCCCTCTCTCTCTCTCTCTCTCTCTCTCTCTCTCTCAACCTCTCTACTAGGGGGACAACCGACATCGAAGGGGAAAATTAACCCTTTCGGGACCCTCCCTCTATCTCTCTGTTCGCTCTCCACTCTCTAGCTCTCTATTTACTCTTTCTTCCCCCTACTCTCTCTCTCTCTTCCCACTCGAGGGATTGCCAACACTGGAGGGGGAACCCTCTCCTCCCTCTACCTCTACTCTCTCACTCTCACCCCAGGGGGGAACCCCCCTCGGCGCACACACACACTCTCTCTCTCTCTCGCTATTGCTCTCGCACACCCCCGTTGGGGGACCGCTAACACAAGCACCCTTCCTCTACCTCTCTCTCCAACTCTTTCTCTGTGCTCTCTCTCATGTTACTAAGAGGCTGCCATCTTTGTGGCCGTGAACAACTTCAACGCTCTCTGCTTGGCTGCCGCCTCCTTATCTGCATCGTACGACCTTGTAGAACATCTACTTTAGGCACTCCATCCCTGACAACTAGGAGGTAGATGCCCTCCACGGCGCTCTTGTCCTTGAACAGTTGCCACAGTGCCTCCACCATGAGGGGGAGGCCCTTATCTTATCCAACCTCGTCCAGACCCGGCTCAGGCAAGGATAGCAATGGAGGTGCCCTCCCTTTCTCTCTCTAGTCTCTCCCTCCACTCTCTCTCTTCCAACCACCTCTCTCTCTCTCTCTCATGCGACTAGAGGTTGTTTTTATCTTTTTTTACACATGGGTGAAGTTAACTATATATGGGTTAACATTTTTCTAAATCTTACCTTAAGGAGAGAATGGTAAGGGGTTTTTAACTAAACGTGACAGATTTGAGAGACTTTTTGACAAATAGGTAGACTTTTTGACACGGAGTAAAACATAATTACGTGAGATTGTATGGGCCAAAAATTAAAAATCCCTACAATTTTATGGTACTTATCAATAGATTCAATAGATTCTAATTTCAATATAATTGCAAAATACAGATCACCTCTTAAAACTTTTAGAGTTATTACGTTTGTGTTGCAATGATTTCTCCAACAATGAAGACTATGGATGCCCTCTTGTTAAATCATCTGTTATTATACTAAGGACTAAAGAGAAAAGAAGAGGAACATGTATGGTCACCAATTCTTATGCAGATCAAAGGAAATAGAAAACAAGGAGGACTTGCATTTAGGATGGTGAAAACAAATAAAAATGAAGTAGGCCCTCCAACCACTTTTCTTGAGTACCTTCTCAGTCACAGATTATGCCAACGACCTTGTCCTGATAACATCACGGGCTGCAGGAGCCTGGGAAGAGAAGCATGAGAAGTCATCTGCCTGGCATCGGGGGTGCTCGGAAGGTTGAATTTAGTGGGCTCGAGGGCGTAAGATTGCATGGATATGGTCACCGTCCATGATGCATTACCCTATCTAACATAACTTATGTAGCACTCCTTTAAAGTGGGTAGACATGGTAAATGTGGAGAGAGACTAATAAGAGCTGAAAGGTTTTTGAGCATAATTCCGGCTTGTTTATAATTATAATTAGGAGACGTGAATGCATGGAAATCACATTATGTGCCACTAAGAAAACACAATTTGAGCGATGCCCAACACGGTCATCAATTTTGTGCATTCTAGGTGGGAAGGGAAGATTTGTGGTCCACCATGTACATGGCCCAAATAATCTATCGGGCCTTGGCTCTGTCGCCCGATCGACAGGACCTCCCTAATGCTCGAGAAAAGTCCACAGGTGATCGGCCGAGCGATCATAAGGTGAAGGAATGCTCCCTTAGGGGTGCCCAAAACCTCGGCCCCCCGACGTGGGCAAGGGATATCCCTTATCTTCTATAGATCAGCCCGTCATCAAGACTCTACGGTAAACTGGGACAAAGTCCTGGCGATTGAACGCTTATCCAAGCAGATGTTACGCTGTTAGCTAAGACTGAGAGTGAGAAGCTCAAGAGGATAAGGGGAGGGCGAGAGTCCTTGAATGATAAAAGTCTCTCTTGTGGACGCAACGTCTCTTAGGCCCTCACGCTTCCTCTACCTAGAGAAGGGAGCCAGCAGCTATGTAAACTCAAGGAACTCCTTCAAAAGGTAAGCTAATTCTTAGTCACTTCAAATGGTGAAGAGACGTCTCGTGCCCTTCGTCTCTCCTACCCCCCTTTTGCACCTCGCTCATACCACTCGCTGACTTAAGCATCAGAAGATTTTCTCTGGGTTTACAACCTCGGACCCCCTTGATCGCTCTCTTCCCTTTCTGTAAAATCCTATTCTGAAGTGGCTGCATCCCGCGAACACCCTAAATCTGACGGTTCATGACTTCGCACAAGATCTTACCTCTTCACTAGGATATAGTAATGGACGGTCATCAACTTCGAGCATTCCATGATATAGTAGTGCCGGTACTTTGCAATGGATTTTTGTGTACTAAACAGAAGTTATCTTCAGATGATAATTAATATGAACAACGAACATTACTTTGGCTCACAATGTTTGAAGAGAAATAATGCGGGAACCTTGTGTCTGTTCTACATTATCAAGGCTGCTTGCCTATGATTTTGTCAACACATGTCTGCGATTCGTTGATGTACATGGTTTTGCTTCTTCAAAATTCCAACTAAAGTGAAGTTTCATGATGTGTGTTATCAAAAAATTTTGAGTTAGATGCGCTGACATCGGTGATTTGTTAGTAGCAAAATAGCTCACGAGGGTGATTGGAAAGTGGCGAATAAAAGTTAAAGAATTTAAATGCTGTAGGAAAATAAGTTATACGGCGAAGGGAGATGAGAAGATAATTAAGGAAACAAACTACTGACTCAAACAACATTTTTATACTAATTCGATCGGTCGTCACTAGTGACCCATGTCCAGTTCTCAAGTCTGTCTTAAGATTTCGTTACTTCCCCGCGACAATAACACTCGTTACTTTTTTTGCTTAATTATGACATTCAACTCACCAGCCCCACTACCCACAGGCATAAATAATGTTAGGTCACAATAATGCACCAAGGCTTCACCGTCAGTTGGACTTGGACCTTAACACCGAAGATTCTCAGTTCATTAATTGCTCTATGGTAGTACAACACAAAGAACAAATGAATTTTTCACAACGCTAGGCATGCAGTGTGGGGACACTACATTGATTGGAGTTGTTCTTAGAATTTAGGGAGTGTTTTTCCCTATTTTATTATGAATATCTGATTCTCTTTGCGTCTTCGTTTAGATTTTTGGATCAATTTGCAAATTTTGTTCATTGTAGGGTTTATCTGATTCCCTTTGCGTCTTCGTTTCTATTTGCAAATATATATATATATATATATATAAAACATAATGAAATTTACGATCTTACGTGACAAAGAATAAATCATGACGAGATCATGATAGTGAGATTAATCTTCTATGAATGTATGATCTAAACATTTTTTGTCGTATGTCATTTAAGGACGTCAAATTTGTCGGATGGATCAATACACATGTTACGTATTCTTTTGACAAGAGTAACTGATCTCGGGGTCACTTGTATAGGAATATTAAGATAGCTGTTTATGCGGTATCAGAGAATCAATTCATTAAACTAATCCACTGTAGAGTTCCTAAATGATTATGATATCTAAGTATCAATCAAGATCTGTTAAGTCATAGTGATGAAATTGATTCTTACACCTAAGACATCCAAGATGTCTTGTACGAGGATCACAATGCTTTGATGCATGACTTACAGATCGCCAACATGGTTATAATACAACCGTACACCCGGATTTGGTGGGATGCATATGAAGGCGATTGATATGAAATCATTCACTTTCAATATCTAGGGAGAGAATGCCCCCCCGTTAAGGTCATCTTTGGCCGGGGTCTTATTAATAATTAATTAGAAATAAACTTCCCGTTGAGCGATTAAGAGTATCAATCACATCTACAAGTTTAACCGCACGACCATACTTCAAGTGTAATTAGGGGCGACGTGTGAACAAAGGATTTTAGATATATGGTATAATTGTTGACTCAAATGTTTCGATGGATTAAGTTATCTCTTGTAGTGTTTAGAGGTCACAGTGCATTTTACGTAGTGCGATTCATGATACGTAAACATGAGTAAATTAATTGTGAGATAATTAATTTAAATTAAATTAACAGTTAATTTAAATTAGAAAGAATTTAAAAATTTTAAAAGAAATTTTAATCTAAATGAGCTCACTGTCGTCCCGATATTAGGTCTAGATTGTCTCACGTATAAGGACAGATGAACAGATAGAGACGTGTTTAAAATAAATATGAGATATTCATGGCCGACGTAGAATTCTTGATTGAGAATAAAATTTTGGAAACGATGATTTCTAATAGGATTAAAAAAGAAATTTAATTTTAAATTGGGTTAAGCAAAAAAATTACTTAAAATCAATTTTATGTAGATTTTCATTTATTACGTAGAAATCAAAGGGTTTAATTTCATGACATAATTCGGACCGAGGCATCGAATAATACAAATAGAGGAGGATGGGCTGCCCGAGGCCAAACTCTTCTTGGATGGACCTCCTCTCTCTCCTCCCCTCCCTAGGACACCCCCCTCTCTCCCTCTCCCTCTCTGAGTCATCGTCCTCTGTCCATGGCAGGGAGCGAGTAGGGGTTGTGGAGGAGGATGTCTTATTCTATGTCCACGTTGATATCGCCGATGATTGAGCACCTACGCGACTAAGGAGAGTTAAAAGGAATGGATGGAATCCATACCCTGCTCTTCTTCCCTTGCATTCTACCAAATCACAACGATCACAAAGGAAACATATTTTAAAACATTTTAATTTCAGCTGCATTACAAACCCCTATTATGACTTATGAGAGGAAGAGAGAGGGACCCACAACCCACCGTCCCCACCTCTGCTTACTCTCTTCCTTCCCCAGCCATCTTCCTCCCTCTCTCTCCCTGCCTTCCCCACCGTTCAGCAACAGCAACAGCTACCGTGGTCCCCACTCCCTCCTCCTCCTCCTCCTCCTCTCTCTCTCTCTCTCTCTCTCCTACGAACTCCTCTCCCACTCTATTTTTCACTTTTTACTCCCCATCGTATGGCAGCGGTAGCAATAGTCGGGCTGGACCCGATTCCCACGGGCCTCCGCCTCTCCTCTCTCTCTCTCTCCTAAATACCTCTTCCCCATTATGGCTCTCTCTGTATGGCGTGCTTCTAATGCACGAAACTCTAGGCACATCGTACAGTAGTAAACCCTATGACCCCATCCCCTCCTCTCGTCATCCTCCTTTCCCGGTGATTCCTGTTCTCTCTCTGTACCTCACAATGGGGAGTAGCCGAGCAAGACCGCCTGCCCCACACACCAACCACGCAGGCGCACACAAGTAAGGTTTCATAAATCAATATGATACGACTTATATCGCACTTATCGAGTTGTACCAGTCGGTGATCAGTACAAGTCTCGGTGCATGTTACGTAACTAATATATTACTCATATTTTTATAAATATTATTTATTTTATTTTATATTAAATATGTTTTCGTGGATAATTTGGTCGGTCGGGAGTGTTTCAAAGAGACGTAAGGTTTGTAAAATTTTCTTCTTTTTTTTATTATTCTTCATAAATTGAAGTAAAAAATCACGATAAAAATGAGATTTGAACCTTTGACGGATCAGATCAAAAGCGCACTAATCAACTATATTATATATAATTTTTTAATCATATTTTATCATATTAAATAATTATAAAATAACACACACTTCTCAACACACACCGGTATGATTCGATATGATGTCGTATCATATCATATTTACGGAATAATGATACGATCGATACTATCGGACCGACGGACCCCCGCACGCACGTAAGTACCCGCACTCACACTAGTGCCCTTGCCCTCTCACACCGGTACGTGGCAGCCCCCCCCCCCCGGCCCCCCGTTGGAACCACCCACACTCTCAACACTCTCATTCGGGAAGTCTCCCTTGCTCTCCACCTTGCCACCGTCACCCCCAACCTGCTCCATGCCGGAGCCCGGCAGGCAGCCTTGCACCCATCGAGAAGGGCCCGTCCCAGCCCCCACACCACCCCTGCTACACTCCTGTTAATTAACTCTTTGACATATGATGAAACTGAACTCAGCTCTATTCCTTTGTTTGAGATTCACGTGTTTGTTAATCTGGCATATCTGCTTTCGAAGTGTGAGTGCAACCCTTAACGCGATTCTACTCTATTTTAATATCCGTGGCTGTTGGATGTGAGTTGAGTGTGAGATTCTGTAATTTATTCCTATTTGCAATTTGGGTATGCTATATTGAGAGTCACCGCATCCTATATAGTCCTGTGGTAGTTTCCTAACCACGTACAGCCAATCCGCATGTCTCGTATCTTGTGAGGTGATTCTGTAGGTTGCGAATTAATCCCCTCACATTGAGATCAGCTACTCTTCAAACTAACTTGTCGTGTGGCCAATTATCACTTGCTAAGCATGTATTCAGACTGTTGCATTTGTTGAGCTAGTGCAGTCAGATTAATCGATGCTCAGATGTCATTGATGGATCTAATAATTAAAAGGGCTAGTGAGAGACCCAGAGCTATATAGATGGGTCTGCGAGTGTAGACGACCACCCTAGAGTCCCAGTAGGACCTAAAGCCCATGAGGATTGGCCTAAGGACGTACGTGGTCAAGACTATTATGTTGTGATTGATAAAGACCCTCGTGACCCCATAGATCGGAATGAATTGAGCGACGAAGAATGTCTGATTGATTTAAGGCTCTGAGTTTTGACGGTGTAGCCGGTCAGTGTTTTGAGTAAATCACTTATTATAGTTCAGCGGGTACCTTTTGAGATTTGGTGTTACCAACGATTATCTTCGTGACATTATCAAGATTTAAAGCCAGATTACATCAGGATATATATATATATATATATATATATCCAACGAGAGCTCTTCCTTCGGCAAGTGACCATCCTTAAGCACGCTTATCAGATTGCCCTCGAGCATATCACATAGAAATTCCGACGGCCTTAGCCTATGAGGTCATCGTTCACTAGTCAACTCGACTCTCACGGCATCCTAGTGGGCCACCACCCACCCCACACTAGAGAGGATGAGTGCGCCCTTCCAACTCCCTTGGCATGGCCCCTAGCTATCACCCCCAATGGTGAGGCGAGATGACAAGGGAAAGGGGACAACCATCAACGAGCCTTCCAAGGGCAACAATACATGGTTGAAGTGTTCTTGATGTCATGAGAGTATGGTCATTACGCGAAGCAGTGCTCTAATGGAGCACTTCATGTGAAAGAGTTGGTAGTTGAGGTTCCTCTCGTTGTCGAGAAGGGAAGAGGTTTGTGAGGTAGATCCCATGTTAGCGGAGGATGTCTTAGATTCTGATGGGGGTAATGGCTAGGGTGCATTCACAAATAGATCAGGTTGTTGACCCCTCAGAGGACTCTAGACTTGGAGTGGGGATGTGTACGTAGTTTGAACCAGTCGGTGGAGGGTGATGACCAGTACTAGATGTGGATCTTTCATGCAATTTTAAAATTGAGTAGGAAAGTGTGCAAGGTTATTAGAGACGGTGGGAGAAACATTAATGTCATATTTTTTAATACGGTCTCGTATTTGGGGTTGACTCCATTTGACCATTCCACTCCCTCTGGGGTACTTGCTTGGGAGGACTCGACTACCTGTTGGGAAATACTTTTCTCACAGATTAATTATTTTAGATTATGATAAAATAAATATATTTTAAATATCTTACAAAAATATGACTAAGTATATTTACATGTTTAACTTATCTCACACTTAGCCTAAAAATTAATGTTTGGTTTAAATCTAAAATAACGCAGTAAGATCAGGAAAAATATCATCCAAAATGGCCAAATAGACTTATTGTCATATGACACATCATCTGCTCCGGTGAGATAGGCGATGCAGTATCTAAAGGCTAAAAGAGCTTCATCTAAGTCTCCAAGATAGAAGAAAGATTAGATAATATATCGTCTAAGTTAAAACAAATAGATAATGTAGCGGCAGGAAAATGGTTCATAGGCCACGTATCATCTTCTCTATTTATTTGTTGGGGAAGTCGTCTCGCGCCCGTGGAGCCCTGCACAGTGCACACACCAAGAAACCAGAAGGGCGTCAGAAGGAGTCCTGGGTGTTACCCCAGGGGACAACCCTCCGATGCTTAAGTAAGCAAGGGAACAATGAGCAATAGAGAAGAGTTAAGTAAGAGAGAAGTAGAGGCCGTAATAGATGATCCGAGAGACGTGTAGGTCCTCCGCACGCGTGTTCGCCGCTCCCAGTGGGCTCTCGGAGAGTGCTCGCTAGGTGGTAAGGCCGTGCAGGAGGAGGAAGCTTTCTGGTTGTAGCGGATGACCTCTCTGTCGTAGTTGCAGGCTGGGTTGCTCTCTTCTCAGCATGAAGCTCTAGTGGCCGGAGTGCTCATTGTGGCTCCTCTTGCGCAGTAGTATGGGGGTTTAGTAGAAGAATCTACAGTGCTCTTCTCTTCTGTCGATGTCCCTTTTATATGGGTTGTCCTGGAGCGAGGGGCTTTATCCCTTGATAGGGAAGGGTCCGTTTAGTAAAGTAACGTTCACCCGCTATGTTGGCAGGAATTTTCCATTGGAGGGCGATAGCCCTGACGCTAGCCGGTCCCTGGGCGAGTCTTACGGCACTCATGGTGCGTGCTCGCCTGTTACGGGGTCAAGGCCGACGTCGTGGGGGCAACGGTCGGTGATCGGAGTGTCCTCCAACGAGAACTGCGCTTGGACCGGCCTTATCGTCGTCGTGGAATCCGATGCTCTGTTGGGCCGGTCATCCTCTTATTGGGTTGAGTGATGTGGGACGGACACGCGACCTGGGACTCTAGCTCTCAATCGTCCCTAAGCGAGGGAAGACGTGGGACCGGGCGCGGTTGAGAAATCGGCCGTGAGTCTCGGGTATCGGCTTTTCCGTGTTAACTCGGATTGAGTCACAGGATGGTCACTCACTCACTCTCGTAGCGGTGATACAAATGATATAACGGGCTAATAACCTATCACATGCAACGGCATTCAAAAATATACGAGATAAGCAAAATACAATAAAGAGTGGGAGCGAGTTTACCTCCACGCTCCGGGCGTGGGGAAGATGATCCCGACCAAGACAGTAACTCCCGGTTAAACAATTATCATAATAATTACAGAAATAATTTCTACTGCCTACTCCACATAGGGAGGTAACGGGCTACAAATGGGGTCCGGGAGGGCCGAACTTGGGTTGACGGGCAGCTTTCGATATAGCTTTAGCGGCACGCGTATTTACGAACGTGGGGCCCATGTGCTCATCGACGGGTCCGAGTGGGCCCGGAGTGGTACCGCTGTGACGTTGGCTCCTGGAGAGGCGCTCCCTGGGATGGCGGTACGCTCGTTCGCCTTGTGGGAGGCGAGTCGACTCTGGTCTCACTTGTTGACCGTGCTGCCCACGGATCTGAAGTTACTATTTTAGAGCGCGCGACCCGACGAGATCTTCTGCTGCGATCACTCCCAACGTCGGATCGACGCACAAGAGGTATCGTTGGAAATCTATTTCAAAATGCTTCGATCTAGGGCCAGAGAAATAATTTCAAATTTCTCAGATCTGGCCTTGACCGATTTTACAAGCTGCTGTTGGACAGGACCCGAAATCTTAGGACAGAAGTGATTTTTCCTGAGAACTAACGTTGACCATGCCTCAAACCTCAGATATGGAACTTGGACTCTTCACAAAAGTTGTAGAGGATGGAACAAGGAAGATGTAGATAATTTTTATGAAAGATTTGGTGGAGGTTTAGATTTTTTGGGGATTTTATACTGACTGGGGGTCGGATCTGAACTGCACAAGACAGAACAGATTTGGGAGAAGACAACAATTTTTAAAAATAAAAAAAGGACTTTAGAAATGACAAGAAACTTCGTGGATGATGGGGGTGGTGGATAGAACTCCTAATAAATTTGGGGATTCAAACAAATAAGAAGAAGTGGGTTGAAGAGGAGAAACTCAGGGTTGCTATGACAGGATCTGAACAGAAGACAAAACTAGAAGGTTGAAATACACGAAAATGAAAAAATAGCAAACAAAAGGTAAATGACTGGATTTTTTTTGTGGAGGCTGGGGTGGACGTGGATGACTCACCCTCCAAGTTTGGACTCGATCTGAGCTCCTTATGGAGAGCTAAAAGTCGAGCTTTGATGCCTTGTCCTGATGTAGATAGAACTCCGGCGATGATGACGGCGGCGCGATGGCGGCGCGATGGCGGCGGCGGCAGAAACAGAATTCAGAGGGGCTGAGGAGAAGGTAGAAGGGCATCACACCCAAGATTTATCAGAAATCCATCTGCAAGAGGGGGAGGGAGAGAGGAGGAGGGCACACCCTTCTTTGGCTCCAACCAAATTTAACAAAATTTTCTCTTCATTAATTCTTACAAAACACTATACATGGGCTTATATAGAAGGGGAGGAAGGGGGTTGGGATTTTGTGAGAGAGAGGGGAGGGGTAGCATTTTCTTCCCCCATGTGGTCAATTGGCCTAAAAAAATAAAATACAAAATATCATTTTAATGGGGGGCACCCCCTTGACTATGAAGGAGCCATTTTAGACTTTTTAGTCCATTTGTCCCCCATGTGTCTAATTGAATGTCAAACCATCTAGAAGCCACCTAGGATGGTTGACCAGCCCCACATGGCTTAGGTGGACCAATGGGGAAGGAGTGAGGGCCCCCTTGCTGGACCTACTGACATTTTGCACAAAAACCTAAACAATCCTAGGGAATGACACATTGACTTATAAAGCCTTACAATTGTAAACATACTTTCCCAAGGATATAAAAATAAACGAAAGGACACAAATGTAAATGAAAAATGTCAGTGCTCTTGCTCTGATGTCTCCATCAATTGTCTCCGGGTGGGAAGAACCTGACCCCGTCGAGTAAGGGGTGCGGCTGCTCGAGTAACTTCGACGGATGCGTCACCGAACTTGGAAGCGCGGAGTACGCTCCACTCCAAGTAATCGACACCTGCTCATCCCGTATAGATTCGATATGCACACGCTGCTGGGAGGAGGCTAGAGGTGAACACTCCGGGGTGGGGTCACTCTCAAATGAAGGAAGCGGCTCAAAGGCTCACTAGGAATCACCGCTTGTCCCTTATGTGACTAGATCCGATATGAAGTAGAACTGATCCCAAAGTCCGACAAGTCGCACTCGAAAGGGACTAACAACGCGAGCGTACAAAACCGACTCGACTTGATGTATGCACAGACACACAACAGACAAATGAAACAAAGACTCACAAAGACCCTAAACAAACTTAATGTTAGTCCGACCCGTACATGGGTGACGGCGGACCAGGACACCCGAATATGTGCCATGCATGCATGTTATGCAACCAGTGGTTGGTGGCATGGGGAACACCTAGACGTCCAAGTATGACCCAGTCATGCATGGACGGCCCTTTGGATTTGGGAGACTTGAGAGGGCTAGGAGAACCAGGCATGGGTGTATCGAGAACGGGCTTGGTGGGTATGGATGACCCGACCCGTGGGGTAGGGGTGTGGTAGTGGACTCCCTCGAAGAAGTGAAGTATATATGGTGGATCTAGGGGTCCACTAGGGAATGGGTCAAAGGGATCAAATAAGGTATGACCCCTTGTGGTGGGTTCTCACAAGTCACGGTCCCATGTGTAGAAGTCTTGAAGATGTTGATGGTCACCTTCATGCATTGTGGCGGGTGGGACGGTGATCGTAGGTAGGAAGTATGATTCCTCCCTCGGACAAAAGGGTATGAAGTCGGGCTCGGTCGACATGGGGAGGAATAGAAGAATCTCCATGGTGACACAACCCACGGTGTACACGGAGGTAATAGACCCTAAGGTCGGATGGGTGAAGCTAAGACTAGTGGGTTGGTCGAAGCTTCGGGCCAATGAGTGCGTCAACTGCCATTGCGAGTCTAATCCCATAACAAGGTCATCCAAGGTATCAACATGGTGACTAGACCGGAATGTAGTGTGGAAGGAGTTGACGGGCACCAATGGTAGGGTGGGGTCCATGGATGGGTAAGGAGGTGGGACCAAGCCATCCTTGAGCCAACTAAGTAGTGGCTCGGCGATGAAAAGCGTACCCGTTAGAAACACGGGTGGCTCGGGTTTGGTGGCTCCAAATAAGATAGTTCCGAATAAAGTTCGAAAGTAGAGGGTAGCAATGGAGCATTCACGGGTGGTGAAGAAGCACGTGTCCTTTCCAACCAATCCGAAAACATTTTCTCGATTTCATCAAAGGTGCGGGTTGGAGTAGGGACCTCGGGGTGGACTCGCTCCTCATCTCTCGGACCGGATGCGAACCTAGACTCAACTATAAGTGGGGCTTCCACTTGGGTTGAGGCGACTGGGTGGACCACTTGATTAGGATTGCTTTGGTGGGCTTGGAAAAGGTAGGGTTGGTTGGAGGTGTGGCCCACTTGATTGCGAGTGAGTTGGTGGGGCCGACTAGTGGTATAACCCCCGTGGGTGGAGGTAGGTGGGTGGAGCCGGCTGGAGGTGATTGGGTGGGACGGTTTTGAGGGGACCGGGTGGGGTAGGTAAACCTTCCTAAGCTCCTTTTTCATGTCCCACCATGATTCGACGGGCCCTTGTCTCCTAATCTGCCTCAAGCATTCAATGTATCCCCACTTCTCGACAGCCTCGTGAAGTAGCCTATCCTTGGCAAAAGAGAATTCATGGGCCTTGGACATGATGTAATAAGCGAAGTATTTGTCCATGGCGGCTTCCCAACGTAGGTAGTCACTCGGGACTTTGGATCCATAAAAGTCCGGGGCTTCGGGCCCAAGCCCATGAGGGTGCCAACGGTAATATCGCCAGGGCGACCGAGATTCCATAGGGAATGGGGAACTATAAGGCGGGCATGCCGACACACGGAGACAAGACACTAGACACGACCCTAACTAATGCAAAGCTGGAATGCACTAACTAATGCACACTGAGGACCCTAGACTTAAACCAAGACTCGGTACGTGGTGGAGTTAATCGATCCGAAGATCACTCGCGCAAGTGTGCGGCCTTCCCGATAGGCGTAGCCTAACATTCAGACAACACCTTTTGATATACCGATTAATGGTATGCAAATGTGACACTTAGACCGACTTAAACGACTCTTTTTTTTGTTTTGTTTCCACCAGACTACCCTAGACTCAACTGTGCTCTGATACCAAATTGATGCGGGACAGACACACGACCTGGGACTCTAGCTCGCGATCGTCCCTAAGCGAGGGAAGACGTGGGACCGGGCGCGGTTAAGAAACCGGCCGTGAGTCTCGGGTATCGACTTTTCCGCGTTAACTCGGATTGAGTCACAGGATGGTCACTCACTCACTCTCGCAGCGGTGATACAAATGATATAACGGGCTAATAACCTATCACATGCAGCGGCATTCAAAAATATACGAGATAAGTAAAATACGATAAAGAGTGGGAGCGAGTTTACCTCCACGCTCCGGGCGTGGGGAAGACGATCCCGGCCAAGACAGTAACTCTCGGTTAAATAATTATCACAATAATTATAGAAATAATTTCTACTACCCACTCCATGCAGGGAGGTAACTGGCTACAAATGGGGTCCGGGAGGACCGAACTTGGGTTGACGGGCAGCTTTTGATGTAGCTTTAGCGGCACGCGTATTCACGAATGTGGGGCCCATGTGCTCATCGGCAGATCCGAGTGGGCCCGGAGTGGTACCGCTGTGACGTTGGCTCCTGGAGAGGCGCTCCCTGGGACGGCGGTACGCTGGTTCGCCTCGTGGGAGGCGAGTCGGCTCCGGTCTCACTTGTTGACCGTGCTGCCCACGGATCTGAAGTTGCTGCGACCCGACGAGATCTTCTGCTGCGATCACTCCCGACGTCGGATTGACAGACAAGAGGTATCGTTGGAAAGCTATTTCAAAATTCTTCGATCTAGGGCAAGAGAAATAATTTTGAATTTCTTAGATCTGGCCTTGACCAATTTTAGAAGCTGTTGTTGGACAAGACCCGAAATCTCAAGACAGAAGTGATTTTTCCAAAGAACTGACGTTGACCATGCCCCAAAACTCCGATCTGGAACTTGGACTCTTCACTAAAGTTGTAGAGGATGAAACAAGGAAGACATGGATAATTTGTATGAAGGATTTGGTGGAGGTTTCAATTTTTTGGGGATTTTATACTGACTGGGGGTCAGATCTGAACTGCACAGGATAGAACATATTTGAGAGAAAATAACAATTTTTAAAAATACAAAGATGACTTTAGAAATTACAAGAAAATTCTTCGATGATGGGGGTGGTGGATAGCACTCCTAATAAATTTTGGGATTCAAACAAATAAGAAGAAGTGGGTCGAAGAGGGGAAACTCAGGGTTGCTGTGACAGGATCTGAACAGAAGACAGAACTATAAGGTAGAAATACACGAAAATGGAAAAATAGCAAACAAAAGGTAAATGACTGGATTTATTTTGTGGAGGCTGGGGTGGATGTGAATGACTCACCCTCCATGTTTGGACTCGATCTGAGCTCCTTATGGAGAGCTAAAAGTCGAGCTTTGATGCCTTGTCCTGATGTAGATAGAACTCCAGTGATGATGACGGCGGCGCGATGGCAGTACGATGGCGGCGGCGGCAGAAACAGAATTCAGAGGGGCTGAGGAGAAGGTAGAAGGGCATCACATCCAAGATTTAGCAGAAATTCATCTGCAAGAGGGGGAGGGAGAGAGGAGGAGGGCACACCCTTCTTTGGCTCCAACCAAATTTCATAAAATTTTCTCTTCATTAATTCTTACAAAACACTATACATGGGCTTATATAGAAGGGGAGGAAGGGGGAGGGGGTTGGGATTTCGTAGGAGAGAGGGGAGGGGTAGCATTTTCTTTCCCCATGTGGTCAATTGGCCAAAAAAATAAAATACAAAATATCATTTTAATGGGGGGACACCCCCTTGACTATGAAGGAGCCATTTTAGACTTTTTAGTCCATTTGTCCCCCATGTGTCTAATTGAATGTCAAACCATCTAGAAGCCACCTAGGATGGTTGACCAGCCCCACATGGCTTAGGTGGACCAATGGAGAAGGAGTGAGGGCCCCCTTACTGGACCTACTGATATTTTGCACAAAAACCTAAACAATCCTAGGGAATGACACATTGACTTATAAAGCCTTACAATTGTAAACATACTTTCCCAATGATATAAAAATAAACTAAAGGACACAAATGCAAATGAAAAATGTCAGTGCTCTTGCTCTGATGTCCCCATCATTGAGCGTGTATGTTCACCCCTTGTCTGGGCCTAGCTTGCCCAAGCCTTAATGGGCCTCTCGAGTTTGGGCCGTTTCTGGGTCGAACCATTTTTACCCTCCTCACTTCCCCCCTACTCTTAGTTGCTGAGTACTCGCAGGAGATTGAGAGTCGCCCAAGAGAGGGTTCTTTTGAATGGTATGATCCGAGGATGATTTCCTCGTACGATAGGAGGTGGTGGCTTCGAGAGCCTGCTTGGCGCGCAAGGCGCCTCTAGCGGTGGCAGAGGCCACGCTGGCTATGATGACTTCGGGTCTTGTCCTATTCTGGGGATGTGGGCTCAGAACGGTCGCCTGGCCTCGGTATCCGTACCACCGTAGCGGCTGGCATCCCTTCGCCTGACCCTCAGGGGGCAACCGTCGAATTGTAGTGGGTGGTTTATAAGAAGCGCCGTGGGGCCTTTCGCAAACCATACCCACGTCTTGCTGGTCGTCGCACTCCATCGTAGGCGTCTTCCTCCCTTTGCCTAGTGAGGATCCTTCTTTCTCTGTTCTTCTTCTCTTCGGTAGCGATGCCTCTACGTAGGGGAGCCCTTAGCGTCGAGTCTTCCTCTTCGGAGGAGATGCCTCAAGGTCGGGGTGGTATGCCGAGCACCTCGGGTGCGGGCACTAGTTGGCCGGATTCCCAGCCCTTAGTGGTCTATATGGTATTCCATGGTTTGCTGGAGGCCTTCTAGATTCCCCCTGAGTACGGCATCGTCTTCCCCGCTGTGGGAGAGGACATAATGAGTCATCCTTCCGGCAGGATCATGATTCCGGTGGCCTCATTTCAGGCGGGTCTTCGTATCCTGGTCCATCCCTTTATTGCAGCCGTCCTCCGCCATTACGGGCAGAACCCTGGGGGCATATCCCCCAATTCTTACAGCATCCTCTGCAGGTTTGTCTACGTGTGCCGTAGAGCGTCGGTGGAGCCGAGTGTTGATCTGTTCCGATAATTCTTCCTCCTCTAGAGTTGCCCATCCGACACCTTTTTCGCCTATTTCAAGGCTCGTGCCCGCGACCATTTTATCACAGTCTCCCGTACCGCGTCCAACCGTAAGGGATGGGCGGAGCGATACGTATACCTGATCAAGTTGAAGGATTTAGATAGGGCCTCTGATGGCTGGATGCGGAGTAGCTTTCCTCGCCCTTGGCGCGACTCGAGGCCTCCCCTCAATGTCGAGGGTCACCGGGATTAGAAGGCTTTCGCCTGGTATCCCCTTGCATACGCGGACCATGTTCTGACCCCGGCGCTGCTCCGAGAGCTGGGGTTGTGTCCACCGTTGCCGCAGGGTACTGGTTTTAACTTCCCGTAGGGTCGCGGTGGTCGTGACTGGTGCTCGACTAACATTGTCTCTATTTTCAGGGGAGGTTGAAGCACAGGGGTGGACCCTCAAGGTCGTTTGACTGCTGCGGCTTGCTCCTCGCCCCGTGGTTCGCGTTTCTCCGGGAGCCAGGCAGGTGTCGGTCGTCGCCCCCCCAGCCCATGTTGCGTTTGCCCCGGGGAGGCTATAGTACCCGGCCCCTGTTGACATTCCTCTGGTGCGTTCGCCCGAGGCGTCGATGGCTAGCGGAGGGCCCCGTCTTCGGCGGATCTCCCCCGAAGCCTCTCCTAGCACTCCTGGTGAAGAGTCCGCCATGGCTGGCGGTGGACGAGCTTATCTGACCGAGGATGAGCTGGCTGAGATGGATAGTCACCGTCGATCGAAGAAGAGGGAGGGGATTCGACCCCAGTTAGGAGCTGGGTCCCACCCTCGTCTGGGCGCCTCCCACCAGTGTCTGCCCGCCGTTGTCGCCGACAGTGCCGGCAGCTGCTACTCCGGCGTCCGCTTCCGGTGGATGGGGGCGCGAAAGGGGCAAGGCCCCCGCTGCTTTCGAAGCCGATCCTCCCCCTCCGCAGAGGGTCCCTCCGCGTGGTCAGTCCTCGTAGCCCGAGGACTCACCGGCGGGGATGCCGGGTGTCCCGGGCATTGTCGACCTCATGGTGCGGAGTGCTCACTGGCATGAGCACGTTGGGGAGCTCAGTCCCGAGACCGTACACGAGCTGACGGCCGTCGCCGCGAGGAGCGTGTGCCTGGTCGTCAGCACCATTGGGCTGTGGAGGTACCACTTCCTTGATGCTGTCCGTGAACTGGCGGCCAGTCGGGCCCTTCAGGCAGAGGCCGAAGGGCGTTTGAAGGAGTCCGAAGCTGCGAACGCTGGACTTCAGGAACAGTTGTCCCAGCTGGAGTTGGCCCTGGCTGGAATGGAGCGTGACCGGGACTCCTTCCGGGCGTAGGCTGATGCGACTGGAGAGCGGGCGGCCAAGCTGGAGGCGGAGGCCCGAGCCAGGGAGTCCCGCGGCTAGGAGATCGAGGCGGAGTTCGTCAGGCTGTGCATGTCTTTCTCTTCAGCTAGTGAGGAGGCTGTGGAGGCCTTCCGCTCCTCCTCGGCTTATCGGGCCGAGCTGACGGAGGTGGCCCTGGAGTACTACGGGCCAGCACTTGACCCCGGCTTCCGGGAGGGATGGAGCGCTGCCGTGAAGGCCATAGCAGGGCACTTTGACCTCGTGCCCCTGGTCCTCCCTCCTCCTTCATATCCCTACAGCTCGGAGGCCGATGACGAAGAGGAGGGGCCCGACCCATTAGAGGTGGGCGCCGAGCGATCGGTGTTGAGCACGGGTGAGCGAGCACCCGCGGATGTTGCTGTGGTGGACTTGATCAACGAGTCACCTTCTCCCAGTATTGTTGCTGCATGTGCGCCTGCTGAGGCCAGGGCACGTGATGATGTAACCGGGGCAGGTCCTTGAGGGGATGTCCCTAGCTGTCTTTCCCTTTCTTTGCGCTTTCCGAGGCAGTAGCCTCTTTTTTGTAATTTCTTTTTCTGGAAATGAAAACCTTCCTTTTGTCTGCAAATTTTGAGATTTCTTTTGTGTACTTCCCTCCTCCTGAACCGTCGCGAGATCCTCTGGGGATATGAAGCGGCGTCCTTGGTGAGGGCTTCGAGGGAGCGCGGCTTTCCAGATATGTCGCTTCGATTTCCACGGATTTGATTGAGGCGGTAAGAGTCCTCATACTCCTGGGGACTTCACCTTCTCTATAAGTGGTGGCTTTTGCTATGTTCCAGCGACCAGCTCTGCGCTAGAGAACCCTTGTAGGTCACTTTCTTAGAGAATGATATCAAGAGAGTCTGGTACTTCGTCGGATGATAAATTTCTGCAAGCTCATCGTCAACCCTTGGTCCTCCGGAGAAACCCAGCGCCGGTACCATGGCGACCGTGGCCTGCGCCTGGAGAGGGTGTCCCTGCTCCTGAGCAGTACAGGCTCGGGTACCTGGACGGCTGGCGAGACGCCTTGGAGAAGGTCGAACGTTTGTATGCCGGCAGGGGAGTCTTGCTTCTGGAGCCGGATAAGTTCCATCCTTGAAGGGACGAGAAGTGTCAGGGTATTGCTAGTTTTCATTCCTTAGCTAGTTCCCTTCGCTTGTCTTCACGGTATATAACCGTTGTTTGCTCCTTGCAGGTGCTTGGTGAGATGCTCCTCGCTGCTGGAACATCTTCCTATCTTCTGGTAGGAATGATCGTAAGGAAGGATGGGATCTGTTTTCCGTTCTTCCACTTGGTAGGCACGGCCGTGTGGCTTGGACGACGGCGGTGGGCTCCTCAGTTTGCAGGCATGGCTAGTACGTCCCTCCTCGCCGCTGACGGGGACTCGTCGCACGCTGTCTGCGGCAAGACACAAGACAACCTCTCCATTCAAGGGAGGCGCTAGTGGCAGCCGGGGTAGCGGAGCCTTGTTCGCCAGTTTGGAGGCATGGCCGGTACGCTGGGGTGGCCTTCCTAATATGTTGGCCTTGTAGTACCGCATCCCCCCGTTGGCTTGAGTTAGCCTGCTGGTTCCCTGTAACGGTTGGACCTTGCTGGCCTTCTTCCAAGCAGGGGCGGCCGGAGCCTCTGGCCTAGTTTTCATTGTGCAGACCTTCTACTAGTGAAGCCTTTTGTTGGCCTGGGGGATTTTGTCCCTCTTCTCTGGCATAGGAGGCTTCTCCGTAGGTACCCTCCCACAAAACAAAAATGGGTACCTGGCACCTACTCGGAGATTCAGTATGATCGTTGGCAAAGGACGACGCCGAAGAAGCAAGTCGCTGGAGTCATATGTCGCCACCGTCGAGCACGTCTTGTCTCTCCTTGTACTTGTATTTGGCCCATGCGAGGGTATTTTGCCAATTTCTGGCAGCTTATATTTTGACTAAAGAAATATCAATTATTTATTCTGAGCCAATACTGTTGTGTACCTTTCGTTGGAGTGCTTCTGCATGCTTTCTGGGCGATCCTCTGTGCTTGCATTCCACAACTTTCGCGTCCTTCACAGGAACCCTTAGGTTTCCACTTTGTTTTCAAGGGGAGCGGTGCTCGCCTTTAGGGAACCCTTAGGTTACCTCCTTATTTTCAAGGGGAGCAGTGGTCGCGCCTCTAGGGAACTCTTAGGTTACCTTTTTATTTTCAAGGGGAGCAGTGGTCGCGCCTCTAGGGAACCCTTAGGTTATCTTCTCATTTTCAAGGGGAGCAGTGCTCGCGCCTCTAGGGAACCCTTAGGTTACCTTCTCATTTTCAAGGGGAGCAGTGCTCGCACCTTTAGGGAACCCTTAGGTTACCTTTCATGGGCAACTTACCTTAGCGGGGTACGGTTGGTGACGTTTCACTGGAAGTATTTCCTAAGGTTGACGGAGTTCCACGTCCTGGGCACCTCTCTCCTCCCCAGCGTCACTAGCCTGTATGCTCCTTTGCCGAGTGCTTAGGTTACCCGGTACGGGCCCTCCCAGTTCGGTGCGAGTTTTTCTGCGGCCCCCCGTGGGTCAGCCACGCTTGCTCGCCGTAGAACCAGATCTTCGGGTAAGAAGTGTCGCTCCTTAACCCGGACATTATAATTTTGAGCCAGTTTCTGCTGATATGCCGCAAGTTTTACCTGGGCGTTGGTTCTTCCTTCCTCGAGCAAGTCCAGGTTCTCTCGCATTGCCTGGTTGTTCTTGGCCTCATCAAAATGTCCCACTTGTAATGAGGGGTTGTATATTTCCACCGGAACCACTGCCTCAGCTCCGTAGGTGAGGTGGAAAGGCGTCTCCCCGATGGCGGCCCTAGCGGTGGTCCGGTGAGCCCATAGAATACTGGGGATTGAATCGATCCATGCATCACCTGCTTGGTCCAGGCGGGTCTTGATGCCATGAAGTAGAGTACGGTTGGCGTTTTCCACCAACCCATTGGCTTGGGGATGCCCCACCATGGTGTAGTGGTTCTAGATCCCCAACTCCGAGCACTTCTCCTGAAAGGCAGTGCTCGCGAACTGTCTGCCGTTGTCGGTAGTGAGAACCCTGGGGATCCCAAACCGACAAATGATGGTACGCAACACGAATTTCCTGGCTGCTTCGCTTGTTATCTTCCCCAATGGTTCGGCTTCAATCCACTTGGTGAAGTAGTCGATGGCGACTATGAGGAACTTCTTCCTTCCTTGTGCTTCAAGGAAGGGACCCAGTATGTCGATCCCCCACCGAGCGAATGGGCTGGGCTCCATCAAGGCGTGGAGCTGCGTCGCTGGTTGGTGGTGCAGGTGGAAATACTTATGGCATTGGGGGCACCTTCGGACATAGTTGAGGTAATCTTGTTGCAAGGTGGGCCACCAGTACCCTTGTCGGATCAGCGTCCTTGCAAGTGCTCGCCCTCCCACATGGCTCCCGCAGAGTCTTTCATGGACTTCTTGGATGGCCTAGTCGGCCTCCGTGGGGAAGAGGAACTTGAGTAGAGGAGCTGAGAGGGATCGACAGTATATCCGACTGTCCACCATGGTGAAGTGGGCCACTCTTGCCAGCATGCGTCGCGCCAAGGCGTGGTCGCTCGGGATCTATTGCCGAAGGAGGAAATCGAGCAGAGGATCCATCCAGGAAGGTTCGTAGTCGATGGCATTTACCTGGAGCACTGGATCATCTATGCTTGGTGCTGATAGTTCTTCTATCAGGACCGATCTAAGTATACTCGGACGTCTACTCGGACGTTCCCCTAAGGGTTGTGGACCACTTAGTGGCTGATGCTAGGCAGGAGAGGGCGTCTACTCGGACGTTCCCCTCGCGCGGGATGTGGACCACACTTCAAAGTGGGCGAATTCATTCGCCGCGGCCTTGGCCTTCTCTAAGTATTTCATCATGGAGGGATCGCGGGCTTCGAACTCCCCCTTGACCTGGTTGGCGATTAGCATGGAGTCACTATATGCTCGCACACTTGCCGCCCCCAGGTGTTTCGCCATGCGTAACCCGGAGAGGAGCGCCTCGTACTCGGCCACATTGTTTGTGGTCGAGAAGTTGAAATGCAGGGCGTACTGTAGCTCCACTCCTTCTGGCGAGAGTAAGACCAATCCCGCGCCACTACCCGCAGCGCAGGATGATCCGTCGACATAGTTCCCAGGTGGGACCCGAGGACTTATCGGGTGGGTCTTCGGCGGGTAGGGTGCACTCAACGACGAAGTCCGCGAGCGCCTGGGCCTTGATCGCTATCCTCAGTCAGAATTTGATGTCGAATTCTCCCAACTCGATGGCCCACTTGACTAGTCTGTTGGACGCATCAGGGTTCTGAAGAATTTGCCGGAGGGGCTGATCGGTGAGGACGATGATCGGATGGGCCAGGAAGTATGGCTGTAGCTTGCAAGCAGTTGTAATTAGTGCGAGGGCGAATTTCTCGATCCGTTAATACCAGAATTCCGATCCTTGCAATGCTCGGCTGACATAGTAGACCGGCTTCATGACTCCCGTCTCCTCCCGTGTGAGCACAGCAGTCATGGTACTGGGCGTTACGGATAGGTACAAGTGTATATGTTCCCCCCCTTGGGGTTTGGCGAGGACATGAGGTTTCGTCAGGTAGCACTTCAATTTTCTGAACGCCTGCTTGCACTCCTGGTCCCAGTCGATCCATCCCTTCTTCTCCGGCGCCATATTGGCTTGCTTGATCAGCCAGAAGAAGGGTAGACATCGTTCGGCGGCTCAGGATAAGAACCGGGCCAGAGCGGCAACGCGCCCGGTGAGGCACTGTACGTCCCTCACCCGTTTAGGTCGCTCCATCTCCAACACTGCTCTGATCTGATCGGGGTTGGCTTCGATTCCGCGGTGGGTGATGAGGAAACCTAGGAACTTGTCTGACCGCACCCCGAATGCACATTTAGCGGGGTTGAGTTTCATGTTGTACCTTCTGAGTGTGGCGAAGGTCTCCGCCAAGTCGTGCAAGTGTTCGGCTACTCGGAGGCTTTTCACGAGCATGTCGTCAATGTAGACCTCCATGTTGCTGCCGATCTGCGAGTCAAACATATGGTTGACTAGGCGTTGATACGTGGCTCCCGCGTTTTTCAGCCCAAACGGCATGCGGGTATAGCAGTACAAGCCGTGGTCGGTGATGAACGCGGTCTTGTCTTGGTCGGGTCGGTGCATGCTGATTTGATGGTACCCAGAGTAGGCGTCGAGGAAGCTAAGCATTTCATGCCCGGCCGTAGTGTCGACCAGCTGGTCGATCCATGGCATGGGGAAGCTGTCCTTGGGCATGACTTTGTTGAGGTCGGTGTAGTCCACGCACATCCGCCACTTCCCGTTACTTTTGGGCACCAAGACTATGTTGGCTACCCAATCTGGATACTGGGTAGGCCGGAGCAGCCCTGATCGCAATTTTTCTCCCACCTGTTCCCTGATGATGGCTTGTCACTCGGGGTTGCACCGCCTTCGGCGCTGCTGTACCGGGCGGCAGGTGGGGTCCAACCTTAGTTGGTGCGTGATGACCTCCGGGGGAATTCCGGGAAGCTCGTCCTCGAACTAAGCCAACAGGTCCTGATTGGCCGCGAGGAAGCTTGCGTACGCTTGCTTATCGTGCTCGGCCAAGGTAGCACCAATCTTCAGTGATCTGCTTGGGTCGTCCCCAACATGGATGAGGTATAAATCCTCGGTTGGCGCGCTCATGCTCGGACCCAGATCTTCGGTCCTCGCCTTCTTTTCTGGAGGCACCTCTTCAGGACGTCGATCACGGGTGGAGATAAGGTAGCATCTTCTGGATTCCCGTTGATCACCTCAAACTTCCCCTACTCGGCGAAGGGTGGGGAACTTAAGCTTCTGGTGGTAGGAGGAAGGGATGTCTCGGAGCGTGCCGAGGATTCCTCGGTCGATGATGGCATTGTACCCTGTCATTGCACGAAGCACAGTAAAGTCGGTGAGGAAGGTTACCTCTTTCGGTGCCGTCCCGAACGTGATCGGGAGGGAGATACGCCCTTCCGGGCGGACAGTCGTGCTGGAGAATCCATACAGCGGCGTGTGCAATGGCGCTAGTCGTGACACATCCACACCCATGAGCACAAGATAGTCGTACGCAATAACATCGGGTCCACTTCCATTATCCACCAAGATGCGTCGCACAGTACATTGGTTAATGGTGGCGGAAACCACCAAAGCATCAGAACGGGGCGTCGTGATGCCTTCCAGGTCATCCTCGAAGAAGACTATGGGGTCTCCCGGGTGACCTGAGGGGGAGAATTCCCTTGGGGTACCGTCACCTTGGTCCGCCGTGTTGATGGCTATCGCGTACCGACACCTCCTGCTCGCGCTATCCCCCCCAGAGATCATCATGATATCTTTGCCATTGGGCCGATTGTCTATCGGAGGAGGCGTCTTCTGTCTTCTTTCGGTGGCCTTGGTGAGGAACTTGTCGAGGAGTCCCCTGCAGACTTGATCCTTGATAGCATCCTTCAAGTTGATGCAGTTGGCAGTGTCATGGCCATGGTCTCGGTGGAAGTGACAATACTTCTTCTTATTCCGCGAGTTAGAATCTGACTTCATCCGCGATGGCCATTTGAGGAATGGCTCCTCGTGGATCTCCATCAGGATCTGGTCAGGCGGGGCCGTAAGGGGCGTATAGTGGCGGTAGCCACCCCTTTCCCTCTTGGAGCGGTCAAGGTGGTCCCCATCGCATTGCTCCCGCTTGCCCCGACCCTCTCGTGGTTGGTCGGCGGCCCTTTTTCGGTCAGGCTGGTCGGTCCCGGCCGCGCGGCGTAGGGCCGCGGTGTTCTCCTTGCAATGCGCGTGCTTCTGGGCCAACGCGAGGAGGTCCGGAAGGGTCATCGGGGCTTCGACTCCGAGTGCGCGCCGGAGGATGTGGTCCCGCATCCCCTGGGTGAGTGCCGTGGTGGCGATGCCGACGTCGAGGTGGGGGATGCGAAGCGCCTCCGTGCGGAAGCGGGAAACGAAGTCCCATAGCATTTCTTCTTTCCCCTGCCTGAGGGCAAGCAGGGTTACAGCAGATCTGGCTACCTTTCGGCAACCAACAAAGTTCTCCTTGAACAGCTTTTTGAGCTGCTGGAAGGAGGAGACCGTCTCGGCTGGTAGGGACTCGAACCATGCTCAGACGTTCTCCCAGAGGGTCGTAACAAACGCCAAGCATTTCACGGTGTCGGAGGCCCGGTGGAACACCAGGTGAGACTCGAAACCATGTAGGTGGTCGGCCGGATCGGAGGTGCCGTCGTAGGAGGCGAATGACGGCAACTGGAGCTTTGGCAGGATGGGGGCTTCCATAATCTCCCTGGAGAAGGGAGCGTGGAAGTCCAGGTCGTCATCGAGGAGGATACGATTCTTCGGGGCCAGGAGGACGTCGTCTAGGTACCAGAACTTATCCTCCATTTCATCGAACCGTTGGAGCCGACGGTCCATCTCCGGGTTGGAATGTAGTGGGCTGCGTACCTTTGGCACAGGCACGCTGCGTGACCATCGGGTCCTCGTGACGGAGGCGTGGGATGCCTCCCGCACCTGCCGAAAGTTCTCTCTGGCCCGGCCTCCTTTGCCCTCCCGTCGTTCGGGTGGGGCATACTGGAGCCTCTGGTCCCGGAGTTCTCGGCAGAATTCCGCCAGGGCTCGGACCTCCTCGTGGAGCTCATCTAGGTCACCTGGGGTGACCTTCTATCGGGGGTGAGCGGAAGAAGCTTCTTGCGATCCCCGGAGAGAGTTGGGTCCCTGATGGGAACCCCGCCCCCGGTTGCTAGTGTTGCGGAGGCTTCCACGGGGTGCCATAGCTTTTCGCTCGTCTTCCCACAGACGGCGCCAAGAAGTGTAGCGGCAGGAAAATGGTTCTTAGGCCACGTACCACCTTCTCTATTTATTTATTGGGGAAGTCATCTCGCGCCCGTGGAGCCCTGCACACACCAAGAAACTAGAAGGGCGTCAGAAGGAGTCCCGTGTGTTACCCCAGGGGACAACCCTCCAATGCTTAAGTCAGCAAGGGAACAATGAGCAATAGAGAAGAGCTAAGTAAGAGAGAAGTAGAGGCCGTAGTAGATGATCTGAGTGGCGTGTAGGTCCTCCGTACGCGTGCTCGCCGCTCCCAGTGGACTCTCGGAGAGTGCTCACTGGGTGGTAAGGCCGTGCAGGAGGAGGACGCTTTCTGGTTGTAGCGGATGGCCTCTCTGTCGTAGTTGCAGGCTGGGTTTCTCTCTTCTCAGCAGGAAGCTCTAGTGGCCGGAGTGCTCACTGTGTCTCCTCTTGCGTAGTAGTATGGGGGTTTAGTAGAAGAATCTACCGTGCTCTTCTCTTCTGTCGATGTCCCTTTTATATGGGTTGTCCTGGAGCGAGGGGCCTTATCCCTTGATAGGGAAGGGTCCGTTTAGTAGAGTAACGTTCCCCCGCTATGTTGGCGAGAATTTTTCGTTGGAGGACGATAGCCCCGGCGTTGGCCGGTCCCTAGGCGAGTCTTACAGCACTCATGGCGCGTGCTCGCCTATTACGGGCGAGTCTTACAGCACTCATGGCTGGTCCGGCTGGTGCATGGGCTGAGTGGGCCATGCTAGAAAGGGCCATTTGGTCTAGTGGCAGTGCTGGGAGGACCCATCTGGTCCGATGAGGGAGCCGATTGAGTGGAGGGGGGCTAGAAGAGGCTACCTAGCCTGGTGGGAGAGCTGGCCGGAGGGACCCTGTCCGGTGGAGGAGGGCACAGTGTTGGCGGGCTCCACCTAGTCTGGTGAACGTGGTATCCTGATACGCCGTGTCTTTACTTGATAGCGATCGATCGGGAGACCGCGACCGGACTGCACGCTGCTAGTGACTCTGGAGCCTGAGTTTGATTTGATTGTTGGAACCGTTGGCCTCGGGCCATTTGTAGAAGGCGTTTTGGGAGTCATCCCCTGCCTTTTTTTATTATGTGGTGTGTGACGCGGCGGGCGGTCTTGAGTCCCAAGCCAGGATGTGGCAAGATTGCCGACGCGGTGCTACTTGCCATATATTCAGAGTGGTCCCCCCTTCTTTGTAGGGCGCCGTGGGACACAGCGAGTTGTCTCGAGTCCCAGGTCGGGCTCGATTGCTGGGGAGAGATCGACATGGCGATGTTTGTTTGGGAGCAATTACTGCTTGTTGTGTTATGACATTTGTTATGTCGAGGTGTCCTGATTTTCAAACTCGGCTTGGCCGGCAGAGAGTCCTCGACGTCATACTGTGTTGCAGTGTTTAGGGAGTTATTCCCTTTCCTTAAGCCACAATTAGCTCTAGAGTATAAGCGGGTGCAACAACAACAAAAACAAAGGTGCTCGAATTTTGTCCAATGTAAATAAACACTAATCGCTTGCAGTCAGTGGGAATAACGTCCTGCACTCGATCCCCACATCGCCTGATACACCTACACTCATGGAACCCCTCCTTTATGCCGGCTACCGAACAGCTACCACACATCCACATACCCAATCCACATGTCGCATGTCATTCCGTGCCCACATGCCATGTCCTGGAGACACATCCCCTGTTGAAACTTGGTTCTATGGGTGATTGTCAAATTTTGACTGTCACACAGTTTGCGACCTTTTCTTCTTTCGCGGGTCGATCGACCAGCTGACGAACTGGTAGTCAAATGATCAATTAACGACGCGGGCGTGCCAGTCACATGAGTGACGAATTTGTGATGCGCTCATTCTGACCCATGTCGGGCGAATGTGAGGTTCGATCGGGACCAGCAGTCCGCCATACCATAAAGGCTATGGCGTTAATTACATCCCCTACGAGGAGGGAACACCTTTGATTAATTACCGAGATAACGGGCTGTCGAAGCCAAATTAAACAGAGCTACATGATGATCATGACGTAGGCATGCAGGATGCATATATTTATAGTGCAGAAGATGCATAATTCATAGAATTAGAGATCCTTGATAGGCGGCGGAGGACGTAGGTTCGAAGACCACCATCGCGCATAGCAAAGACTTCCGATCGGACGTAATCTGACTTTCCGTCGACGCCATTTAATATACCCGAGGATCTATGCATGCATGCACACATGACGTTCATGACTATATTAAGCATGATAATAGAATCATGGAAGCAAATGATGATCAGCCACATTTATTACCCCTCATCGAGAAGAGGGAAGGCAGCACAAATATGATAGCGCGAGCAAAATGCTAACGGACAAGGTAACGAAGATATGATAACAGTATAGCTTGGACTCGCTCGGCCCTTCCTTTATTTAATTTATTACCAATTGTAGTTTATTAACACAGACCGTGAGAGACGAGAATCGCTCCGGGGGCAAGTGAATGATTAAAACAACAAGAGGGGTTTAAAAACGACGCGGACACGCGAGGGATAGCTTATACGGCGCGATAAAGCCTAGGTATAAATGGTTAATACGGCGCGGCCATAAAGCTGGTTAAGACGGCGCGCAAAGGATTGGGGCGCGCCGGTTCACGGTGCGCCAGAATGGCGCAAGAAAGTTTCTAATTTTTTTGAGTGTAGGGTTAATCCGGCGCGGGGGGGTACCGCGCCGTATTAGGGCGCACCGGGTTAAGGCCGCGTCGTTTTAGCTTATTTTCGATGAATTTCGAATCATTTGAGTTTGTTAAGTTTATGTTGAGGGTTTTGAAGCCATTTGAGGCGAATTGTTTGTTAAATTGAAGTCCAGAACCCTCCAAGAATGACGTGATAAGCCAGTGCGAGGTTCCTACTCGAGCACCGGGATAATTGGGTCCAGAATGAGTATTTCGTTATGGTTTATTCATTATTAATCTGTCCAAAATTGGACAGCATCTCCCCTGAACCTGAAGAGTTGTAGGGGAGAAGCGGGGTCATGCTCACCTATGGAACAAGCCCCTAAACCGCCGGTCTACACGAAGGCAGCCAGCAAACCCCATTGGATAGGATACCCCGAGGACTAGCTTGCTAGGGGCACCAAGGTTCCATGAGGGAAAGGACAGAGAGATGAAGCCATTGATGATGGGAGCATCACCCCGAGGACTAGCCTGCGAGGGGTGGATGACCCACAGTGTATGACTTATCCCTTATAGGGACTGACCATTAGGAAGATGAAACTCCGAGGGCTAGCCTGCGAGGAGCACATATCCCCGGCCTTCATTGGGTCCTGAATTATTGGGGGCGAGCTCGTTGAGCCAAGACCCCTCTGTTGCTATCTGCTGTGGGCTCAGGGAGAAACGCCTGCCATCGAGGGGTAGGGTTCTTAGTTGCCCAGCAGTTCCGTGAAGCCACGGGGGGAATGTTCCCCTCCCCGGGTGATCGAGACGATGAGAAAACCTCGAAACCAGTTTGGATGATCATGATGCACAGATGCAGTAAATGCATAAACGAGACAGGCTCGTTGCAGGGGCATATGCTCGAACAATTGGAAAGCAACGTTCAGAGGATGGACCCTATGCATGGCGGAAAGAGGCACGCGCAGAAGCACGGCTCCAACCAAGAACAGAAAGGGATGCGAAAACCCTTGAATCAAACATGAGAATGATCGAAAGAAAAGTCCCCGGGGAGGGGGTGTCTCTGTAGCCGACGATGATTCGGGGCATGATAGAGACTTCAGAGAAACCGGAATCAGAGAACTACGCGGAGAAGAACTCAGACACACGCATTGGCATAGATAGAAAAGGGGGGCTGAAGATCATTCATTCGACCCATTCATTTGAGCATTTACACGCGCACATATATTACCATCCTAGAAACGGGAATGGTTTAGCATTTACATGGTGAGAGCACAACACCGGCACCATTGCTCGGTCGCCGTTCTACAATATCATAGGCAGAGGACGCTCGGAGCGCGACTGCAGGGGAAGAACAAAGAAAAGAAATCACGTAGAGGGGGGAGGAGAATCGACTCATATCATCGTCTCTCCTCCCCCCCTCACTTACATTCGATGGGTGGAAGTCTCAGAAGAGAGATCTGCAGAAAATAGGAAAAGAATCAGCACCCGCGCCCACCTATTCTAGAAACAGGGTATCGTAGAGGAAGAAGACGACCGGCCGAAGCTCCTCCGAAGGAACCCCAAGACTCTCTACTTCCGGAGAAAACCCTCTCGAGAAGCCCTCTCCCTCCTTTTTCTTTTCTTCCTCTCTATATCTTCTGATCTTTCTTCTTGATTTTGCCTCTCTCCTCTTTTTCTTCAATCGAACCTCACCCATATATATAACAGGTTGGAGGCTCTTCATCCGGCGTGGGCTTTGGCGCGCCGGGAGGAAGCTTCATCAACTTATCACGCCGGTTTAAGGCGCCATCAGATAGGGTAGCTTGCGCGCCGGGATGAGGGCGGAAGGTAGGGGGGCGCGCCGGGATAAAGGCGCGCCGGGCTAGTGTTATTTACGAGCTTCGAGCCAGCTGGTGAGTCCGGAGATAATTTCGGGAGTCGCCGTGAACATGTGTGTAATATCCCAGACCTTTCGGATCCTTCTTCGTGGGTCCCGGATCTGGTTTTCGGAGTGTCCGGCTCCGTTGTGTCTGAAATTTCGTTTCGGACATCTTTCGTGTTCGGATCGGCGCGATCCGGAGTCGTTTCGGAGGCCCGGAGGCGTTCCGCGGCTTTTCCGCGCGTGTTTTCCGATTCCCTGTGTGTGTTTTCGGCTTTTCCTTCGGAAGCTCGCTGCGGGCGAACCGGGCAGTTCACCCGGGCACGAGTGGTACCGTTGCGATCGGTGCGTTCCGAGGATTCCAGAAATGTATTTTTCTTTCTTTCGGTATTTTTCCAAAAATTCGGATTTTCTATAAAGCCTAATCCTTTTTCTTTTCTTTTTCCCTTTTCTCTTTCTTCTTCCTCTTCCTCTCTCTCTCGCGACCGTGAGCCCCCCCTCTCTCTCCCTCTCTCCCATTCGGACGCGGCGGACCCCTCTCCGGCTACGGACGGCGGCGGGGCGACGGCGCGGACGCGTGGGCAACGGTGAGGCGATCTCGTGGGCGTGCGGCGAGCGTGGGAAGCGTGGGGAGTTCGTGAAGCTTCGAGCATTCTTCGTGATTCGTGATCGATCCGGCGGAGCATTCACTCCATTGAGGTAGGGTGACGTTCCTTAGCCTCATGCCGATCTTTTCCGCGATTTATAGGCCGCGGGGAGGCCGAGAGGGGATCATTTGAGCGTTTTTGGGTTTTTCCATGATTTGGGGAGAGCTCGCCCGATCTATGGATTCAATGCATGGATTCATGTTTTGAGGGCCTAGAATCATGCTAGGGGTCCCCAGGGGTCTTCCCCTTTGTTTTTCCCCTCTCCTATGGAGGTATGGGGGCGTGGTTAGAATTTTTGGGCGTTCTTACCGTTTTCGGCCGCGGACTGAGAACGCGCTATACTCCAGTAGCGCGTTCTTGAGTGTCGCGCTGCCCCGACCGAGCGTGTTCATCGGAGAAGATGAACAGTTTGGCGGTTCGTGTCGCGCTATGGGGTCCTAGCGCGATCATCCTTGTCGCACTAGGAAGACCTAGCGCGATGGTCCCTGTCGCGCTAGGGTTCCCTAGCGCGATAGTTCGTGTCGCGCTATGGGGTCATAGCGCGACATCCCTTGTTGCGCTAGGGGACCCTAGCGCGACATGTCCTGTCACGCTAGGTATCCCTAGCGCGATTTGGTTTGTTGTTGGGTGTTCCCCTTGGGCCGTGTGTGCGTCCCGGGCACCCCGTGGAGTTCCGTGACCGTGTCTTTGGTGTCCGGAAGTCCGGTTTGCCTCGGTCAGGCGTTTGACCGTGGGCAGTGCGTCTGTTTCTTTTCCGACTGTGGTCACCGTGTGACGGGGCTGGTGCGTGGGGTGATTCCCACCTGTTGTCGGGTTCGGACGTCATTTTTCGTTGACTTGAGAGTCTACTCCTTCAGTGACCCTCCACTAGTCGTAGCCCACCAGTACGAGGTGCTGGTCTCACCTGGGAGTGGTGTACGGGCACCCACCTTTCGAGACGGTTTGTGGACCGGTTACCGTAGGCCCCTCGTCGGTAGCCAGAGTCCGGCTACGGGGGAAAACCGGTCAGAGGACCAGACCTAGTGACGCAAGGTCTGTGTGTGCACACGTGGTTGGGGGCGGTTGGACCCACGTCGACGGGCGTGACCCCAGCTAGTTACTTGTTTATGGTTACTTGTACGGTGTCTGCGCCTCGGGTAGGACCTACCACGTCAGGCGGTTCACCTGTGGTGCGGTGTAAGACGTCAGGGGACGCTACCGATTGTGCTTCTAGTGGGTGGTACTCCTGTCGAGTACGGAGTGTCAGACTGTCAGTCGTGTGTTTCCGACCTTCGGGTTTGACGGTTCGACCGTTGAGTTTCGGTCTTCTCGTACCGTGGCACGTGTGTCGATTTGCGTGCCGTAGGGTCTAGTTCTGTAGAGTACAAGGCTTTCCTTTCCGAGGTACTTTCCTACCGCTAGTGTAGTGGTTTCTCGTTTTGCGAGGTAGGGTTCGAGTGATCCCTACTGAGTCTTATTCTGAGACTCATTCCCTGCGTATTTTCACCGGGTTTCAGGTGAGGCGCCACCTTCGGGGAGCGCGTCAGGAGCGCAGCGTGGTGCGGGTGCCCAGAGGTAGTGCCAGAGGTCAGAGCCGGGGGATGCCCCGTGTAGCTGTACTTTCCTTTCTTGTCACTGTACTAGTCGTGGACTGCTGTTATTGTTGTTCTTTATTGTGGACCATGTAATATGTTATTTTATTTCCTGCTTAATATTATAACTGTTTAATTCCTGCAATTATTTGTGATACTTGTGTAGTTTCCACACCATCCTTTTAACCCTTCCGAGTCTTTGGGCTCGTGGGTGGCGGTGCGAGTCTCGGGTTATCGGGCCTTCCCGGTAATCGGATTCTCGGGTCGTTACAGCTGGTATCAGAGCGCGGTTGTGGAATTACATGAGAATCATAGGTAATTGTAGTGGTCCACTAGTCCACAACGATGATGTACAGGTGACACTGGCATTGGACACCGTGTGTTTGTTTTTGACCTTGCCATTTTCGTGTTTTCTGTCTTTTGCTTCAGGGGCGAGTATGGCGCCGAGGAGGAGTTCTCGCTCTCAGCAGGGGCAGTCGGCTGGAGGTCAGGAGATTCAGCAGGGGGTCCAGAGGACCAGGAGGAGCATAGCAGAGTTCCGGGAGCTACCGAGGCCGCGGATGCTGCGAGAGCTCCGGGGGCCGAGGATTTCTTCCGTGGCATGTACCATCTCATGTCTCAGCAGTTTGGCGGAGAGGCCGGTGAGGGCTCATTAGTCAGGGGTGGGCCGGGCCGAGCAGTGAGGGACTTCATGCAGTTCCATCCACCTTACTTTAGCGGCCAGGCAGACCCTGATGCGGCTCGTGATTGGCTCGATGAGATGGAGCGGGTGTTCAGTTCTGCGAAGAGTGCTGCCGAGGATAGAGTGGTGTTGGCCTACAACCAGTTGCAGGGTACGGCTCGGAGGTGGTGGTCTTCCGAGTGGAAGACGTCCTTTCAGCTTCGTCCACTTGAGCAGATCGAGTGGGATGACTTTGTCGGTGCTTTCGAGCGTACGTACTGTCCAGACGTCGTTGCTACGCAGCGGATGCGGGAGTTTCTGGAGCTGGTGCAGGGTGACATGTCCGTGTTGCAGTACAGGGCCCGATTTGTCGAGCTGGGTCGGTACGCACCTCATATCATGGAGCATGAGAGGGTGAGGACCACGCAGTTTGTGCAGGGCTTGAGGCTGGAGCTGAGGCACCATTTGATCACGAACGGGGCCACTGATCTAGAGACAGCGTCTCGTGTTACGATTTCCCTGGAGATGGATATGCAGAGGACTCGAGGACCGATCAGCCAGGGGCAGTCCGTGTCAGGTCGCAGCCAGCAGTCGGCTACCCAGCAGCAGGGTTCCTTCCAGCATGCGTCGGGTGGTTCAAGAGTACCGGCACCGGCAGCGTCAGTGGCAGGATCTGCGTCCTTCGGCTCGAAGATCAAGAAGTTCTTGAAGAAGAGTCTCCGGAAGAAGCACAAGGATCAGGGGCAGGCTTCATCGGGCAGTGTACAGCAGCCGTCTCCTTTGCAGCGTCAGGGATCGGTGGGTGGATCGCGAGGACCTTATCCACGGTGTGGTGGGACCCACCCAGGCAGGCAGTGCACGGCGCCGATCATCTGTTTTCGGTGTGACCAGCCAGGGCATATGGCGCGTGACTGTCCTCAGAGGCCGCCGCAGCAGCAGGTTCCCCAGCAGCAGCAGCAGCAACAGAGACAGTATCTGCCGCTACCCAGGTCAGCTAGTGTGGGAGGCAGGCAGAGAGCTCGTGGCCAGATCACGCACTTGACCAGGGCAGAGGCAGTGGCGTCGCAGCTCGTGGAAGGTACCGTTCAGATTTTGGGTTGTGCGGCTCGGGTTTTATTTGATTCTGGCGCGTCTCATTCGTTTATTTCGGAGGATTTCGCGTCGAGCGTCGAGGAGCCGGTGACCCAGTTGTCCTGTGATTTGGCAGTGGAGTTGCCTTCGGGTGATTTTATGGTCACTCCGTATTGCTTCGACCAGGTTCCGGTGTGGATCGATGGGCGGAGTATGCCAGGCAGGTTGTATGCGTTGCAGCTTCGGGATTACGACGTGATTCTAGGCATGGATTGGCTCGAGACTCATGGAGCGGTGGTGGATTATGGAATGAAGAGGGTCTACTTCCAGCATCCGAGCAAGAGGACCTTCTATTTCCAAGGTATCCGTTCCGCCTCTTCTCGATTTCTTATCTCTGCTATTCAAGCCCGTCGATTGCTTGATTCCGGTTGTCAGGGTTTTCTCGCGTCCGTGGTTGTGTCGGACCGCATGGAGCCGGATGTCGAGGACATTGCGGTGGTGTGCGAGTTTTCTGATGTTTTTCCTGAGGAGTTGCCTGGATTACCTCCCCAGCGGGAGATCGATTTCGTGATCGAGGTTGTGCCTGGTACGGGACCGTTAGCGAAGGCTCCCTACCGTATGGCCCCCGCTGAGTTGAGGGAGTTGAGGGCGCAGTTGCAGAAACTGTTGGCCAAGGGGTATATTCGTCCGAGCTTTTCCCCTTGGGGTGCGCCCGTGTTGTTCGTGAAGAAGAAGGATGGTAGTCTGCGGCTATGCATTGACTATCGGCAGCTGAATGAAGTGACCATTAAGAACAAGTATCGTTGCCGCGGATTGATGATTTGTTCGACCAGCTGCAGTCTGCGCGAGTATTCTCGCGAATTGATTTGCGGTCCGATTACTATCAGCTGAGAATTCGCGAGTCCGATGTGGAGAAGACTGCATTCAGTACGAGGTACGGGCATTATGAGTTTTTGGTGATGCCGTTCGGGCTCACCAATGCCCCAGCAGCCTTCATGGACTTGATGCAGAGGGTGTTCTATCCGTATTTGGACCAGTTTGTGGTCATCTTTGTGGATGACATCCTTGTTTATTCGCGGTCTACTGAGGAGCATGCGTACCATTTGGGTGTGGTGCTGCAGACGTTGCGAGATCACCAGTTGTATGCGAAGCTCAGCAAGTGCGAGTTTTGGCTCAGCGAGGTACACTTTCTAGGGCATGTGATTTCTGGTGATGGCATTTCCGTGGATCCCGCCAAGGTCGAGGCTGTGATGCAATGGCCGAGGCCGAGGTCGGTGACGGAGATCCGGAGTTTCTTGGGGCTTGCGAGTTATTATCGCCGGTTTATCCAGGATTTTTCTCGCATTGCGACCCCGATGACTAGGCTCACGCGGAAGGATGTGCCTTTCGTTTGGTCCGAGGAGTGTGAGCAGAGCTTCAGGGAACTGAAGAGATTGCTCACCTCAGCTCCGGTGTTGGTTTTGCCTTCTGGATCGGGAGGTTTCGTGGTGTGTACAGATGCTTCCGGCGTTGGATTGGGTGCTGTTCTGATGCAGCATTGTAGAGTGGTGGCTTATGCATCTCGGCAGCTAAAGCCCCATGAGGAGAACTACCCTACCCATGACCTTGAATTGGCGGTGGTGATCTTCGCGCTGAAGATCTGGAGGCATTATCTGTACGGCGAGAAGTTCGAGGTATTCACTGACCATCAGAGTTTGAGGTATGTGTTCTCGCAAAGAGATATGAACCTCAGACAGAGGCGTTGGATGGAGTTCATGAAGGACTATGACTTCACCCTGTCTTATCAGCCGGGCAGGATGAATGTCGTCGCCGATGCCTTGAGTCGGAAGGTTGCGGTCAGTGCCTTGATGTTGAGGAAGTGGAGGCTCTGGGAACAGGTGCCCGAAGTATCTTTCAGGCTCAAGATTCCCCAGGAGCCAGGGATGGCGGTGCTTGCGAGTCTGACTGTCACTCCTGCTATCCGTCGTCAGGTGACAGAGGCTCAGCATGCGGACCCTGAGTTGCCCCGGATTCTTGCGATGGCTGACGTAGAGCTCGGCGAGGACGGTGCTGCGAGGTTTCGTGGCAGGTTGTACGTCCCAGCGGAGGAGCAGGTTCGTCGTGCGGTGTTACGCGAGGCTCATGGGAGCAGGTACATTGTACACCCGGGTGCGACGAAGATGTATCGGAACTTGCGGAGGCAGTTCTGGTGGCCTGGCATGAAGAGAGATGTCGCCGAATTTGTGGCCAGGTGCCTGATCTGTCAGCAGGTGAAGGCGGAGTATCAGCGACCAGGAGGTACTCTCTAGCCCTTGGATGTTCCTGCTTGGAAGTGGGACCATGTGACCACGGATTTTGTGGTGGGGTTGCCAAGAACCCCGAGTGGGCAGGACAGTATTTGGTTGCTGGTGGATCGGCTGACGAAGGTGACTCGGTTGCTACCGGTCAAGGTCAGCTGGAGCGTGTCCAAGTTGGCTCGTCTTTATGTGGAGCGGATCGTGCCGTTGCATGGGGTTCCCATTTCGATCGTGTCGGATCAGGGATCCGCGCTTCACTTCTGGGTTTTGGAGGAGTTTCCAGCGAGCTCTTGGCACGAAGTTGGCATTTAGCTCGGTGTATCATCCTCAGTCAGATGGTCAGTATGAGAGGACCATTCAGACTTTGGAGGACATGCTGAGATCCTGCTGCCTGGAGTGGCAGGGGAGTTGGATTCATCACCTACCATTGGTGGAGTTTGCCTATAACAACAGCTATCATTCGAGCATTGGCATGGCTCCCTATGAGGCTCTGTATGGGCGTCCTTGTCGGACTCCGCTTGATTGGTTTGAGGTGGGTGAGCGTGTTTTGACGGGACCGGAATTGGTGCAGCAATGTGTGGATGTTGTGCACCTGGTTCGTCAGAACATGTTGGCGGCCCAGAGTCGGCAGAAGAGCTATGCTGACCGTAGGAAGCAGCCCCTTGAGTTCGCTGTGGGCGATCATGTGTTCTTGAGAGTTTCTCCGATGAAGGGGGTGATGCGTTTTGGATGGCGTGGGAAGCTGAGTCCCCGCTATATAGGTCCTTTCGCGATTGTGGAACGCATCGGTGAGGTTGCTTACCGGTTGCAGTTACCCTCTGAGTTGACGTCGGTGCATGACGTGTTCCACGTCTCGATGTTGCGGAAGTATATGCTCGATGACTCTCATGTGCTCGAGTTTTCTGTTTGGCCTGAGGTGACTCCAGACCTTTCTCTCCCAGAGTTTCCGATCCGCGTGGAGGATAGGCGAGAGCAGCGCCTGCGGAGCAAGGTTATTCCCTTCGTAAAGGTCGTGTGGCAACAACACTCTGGTGGTGAGGCTTTGTGGGAACATGAGGACGAGATGCGTCAGCAGTTCCCGTATCTGTTTGAGTGAGTCTTCCTCTTCTTTCCCCTTGGGTTGTTCTCAATTTCGAGGATGAAATTCCTTAAGGGGGGAGGGCTGTAATATCCCAGACCTTTCGGATCCTTCTTCGTGGGTCCCGGATCTGGTTTTCGGAGTGTCCGGCTCCGTTGTGTCTGAAATTTCGTTTCGGACATCTTTCGTGTTCGGATCGGCGCGATCCGGAGTCGTTTCGGAGGCCCGGAGGCGTTCCGCGGCTTTTCCGCGCGTGTTTTCCGATTCCCTGTGTGTGTTTTCGGCTTTTCCTTCGGAAGCTCGCTGCGGGCGAACCGGGCAGTTCACCCGGGCACGAGTGGTACCGTTGCGATCGGTGCGTTCCGAGGATTCCAGAAATGTATTTTTTCTATTTTTCGATATTTTTTTGAAAATTCGGATTTTCTATAAAGCCTAATCCTTTTTCTTTTCTTTTTCCCCTTTCTCTTTCTTTTTCCTCTTCCTCTCTCTCTCGCGACCGTGAGCCCCCCCTCTCTCTCCCCCTCTCTCCCATTCGGACGCGGCGGACCCCTCTCCGGCTACGGACGGCGGCGGGGCGACGGCGCGGACGCGTGGGCAACGGTGAGGCGATCTCGTGGGCGTGCGGCGAGCGTGGGAAGCGTGGGGAGTTCGTGAAGCTTCGAGCATTCTTCGTGATTCGTGATCGATCCGGCGGAGCATTCACTCCATTGAGGTAGGGTGACGTTCCTTAGCCTCATGCCGATCTTTTCCGCGATTTATAGGCCGCGGGGAGGCCGAGAGGGGATCATTTGAGCGTTTTTGGGTTTTTCCATGATTTGGGGAGAGCTCGCCCGATCTATGGATTCAATGCATGGATTCATGTTTTGAGGGCCTAGAATCATGCTAGGGGTCCCCAGGGGTCTTCCCCTTTGTTTTTCCCCTCTCCTATGGAGGTATGGGGGCGTGGTTAGAATTTTTGGGCGTTCTTACCGTTTTCGGCCGCGGACTGAGAATGCGCTATACTCCAGTAGCGCGTTCTTGAGTGTCGCGCTGCCCCGACCGAGCGTGTTCATCGGAGAAGATGAACAGTTTGGCGGTTCGTGTCGCGCTATGGGGTCCTAGCGCGATCATCCTTGTCGCACTAGGAAGACCTAGCGCGATGGTCCCTGTCGCGCTAGGGTTCCCTAGCGCGATAGTTCGTGTCGCGCTATGGGGTCATAGCGCGACATCCCTTGTTGCGCTAGGGGACCCTAGCGCGACATGTCCTGTCACGCTAGGTATCCCTAGCGCGATTTAGTTTGTTGTTGGGTGTTCCCCTTGGGCCGTGTGTGCGTCCCGGGCACCTCGTGGAGTTCCGTGACCGTGTCTTTGGTGTCGGGAAGTCCCGTTTGCCTCGGTCAGGCGTTTGACCGTGGGCAGTGCGTCTGTTTCTTTTCCGACCGTGGTCACCGTGTGACGGGGCTGGTGCGTGGGGTGATTCCCACCTGTTGTCGGGTTCAGACGTCGTTTTCCGTTGTCTTGAGAGTCTACTCCTTCAGTGACCCTCCACTAGTCGTAGCCCACCAGTACGAGGTGCTGGTCTCACCTGGGAGTGGTGTACGGGCACCCACCTTTCGAGACGGTTTGTGGACCGGTTACCGTAGGCCCCTCGTCGGTAGCCAGAGTCCGGCTACGGGGGAAAACCGGTCAGAGGACCAGACCTAGTGACGCAAGGTCTGTGTATGCACACGTGGTTGGGGGCGGTTGGACCCACGTAGACGGGCGTGACCCCAGCTAGTTACTTGTTTGTGGTTACTTGTACGGTGTCTGCGCCTCGGGTAGGACCTACCACGTCAGGCGGTTCACCTGCGGTGCGGTGTAAGACGTCAGGGGACGTTACCGACTGTGCTTCTAGTGGGTGGTACTCCTGTCGAGTACGGAGTGTCAGACTGTCAGTCGTGTGTTTCCGACCTTCGGGTTTGACGGTTCGACCGTTGAGTTTCGGTCTTCTCGTACCGTGGCACGTGTGTCGGTTTGCGTGCCATAGGGTCTAGTTCTGTAGAGTACAGGGCTTTCCTTTCCGAGGTACTTTCCTACCGCTAGTGTAGTGGTTTCTCATTTTGTGAGGTAGGGTTCGAGTGATCCCTACTGAGTCTTGTTCAGAGACTCATTCCCTGCGTGTTTTCACCGGGTTTCAGGTGAGGCGCCACCTTCAGGGAGCGCGTCAGGAGCGCAGCGTGGTGCGGGTACCCAGAGGTAGTGCCAGAGGTCAGAGCCGGGGGATGCCCCGTGTAGCTGTACTTTCCTTTCTTGTCACTGTACTAGTCGTGGACTACTGTTATTGTTGTTCTTTATTGTGGACCATGTAATATGTTATTTTATTTCCTGCTTAATATTATAACTGTTTAATTCCTGCAATTATTTGTGATACTTGTGTAGTTTCCACACCATCCTTTTAACCCTTCCGAGTCTTTGGGCTCGTGGGTGGCGGTGCGAGTCTTGGGTTATCGGGCCTTCCCGGTAATCGGATTCTCGGGTCGTTACAATGTGTCCTGTCGATGCTCACTGAAACCTCAACGAGATGTCTTGTCGAGGCTCCCGGGTTGGCGTACGGCCATTCTCGAGGTTCTGGATAGCTTTGGGTTGCTCACGCGAGTTTTCCGCTGACACGGCCTTCGGCTCTATGATCCATGCCGTTGGCTTGGCCTGGCTTGTGCCCGAAGCTCCTCGGAAGGCGAGATAACACCAGGGATAGTTCCGCCTGAGTTGGGCGGTCATTCGGCCACTAATGGGCCCATCTTGGCAGGAAGCCGTACCCGTGCCGGGTGATCGGGATCTTCTGCCGATAGAGCTTTTGGTCCTCCGTCTCGGAGAGCCGGGGGAACTCCTTTATCTTTAGAAGAGCCTTTCATGAGGTGGCTAGCCACCGGGTAGATCGCTATCCTTGATCGGACAACGGGTGTAGTGTATGTGGCATGACAGAGTCGATGCTGGTTCATTGGGCAGGCTTGGTCGCACTGTCGGTTGGTTGTGAGTTTGTCTCGGCTCCCCTGAGGTGAAGTCCCCGTGTCCATATGGAGTGACTCGAGGCTCTGGCAACCTGAGAAATCTTTGATATGTTTATCTTTATCGGCTTCCATGCTTCGGTGGGCCGGGTCATTCATCCTTATGGCTTGGTCGCCGATGATCATATTTTGGGTGCCAACAAATGCCCCCCATACGTGGGTGTTGCGCACGAGGCACGAGTGTAGCAGGGCCGACGGATGTACTCCACCAGGCCTGACCTCCTCTTCGGTTGACAGAAGCTTTGAATGGCCCTTAATTTGGCACGAATGTTAGTCCGGTGCCATTTTCATTTTACTCGGTGCGCACATGACCCTTGGGCTTTCTAATCCGGCGCGGTCCCGGGCATTTCGGCCACGTCGAAAGAAGGCTGCAGAGAAGGAATCGGCAACCGTCCTTCCTTCGGTTGTATCTTTTGAAGAGTTTGAAGCTTCCCGCACACAAGGGCTAGAGGCTGAAGGTAGGCTCTTTTTCTCTTCAAAGTGCATTTGTCACGCCCCGAGCGCGGAAGATACTCGGATATGCGCGACGAGTTTATATCAATCATGTCAATCGGAGTAGTAGTGTATTCGACACCAAAACAGAGATGCGCAAAATAGAAAGATAACCCAATCCTTTATTTCATAATGGATAGACTATTACAAATCCAATACTCTATTCAATTAAAAAGGAAAAGTACATAGTTGACTCAAGAAAATAGGAAAAAGACTAGATGACACTTGGAGAAGTTCTATCACTTTCACTCTTGACCATTCCCATCCGATTGACTTCCCTCGTCGTCGGAATTACCTGAAAAGTAGGGAACACACGGAGTGAGCGAACGCTCAGTAGGAAATTATATCTCAAGCGCTAGCAAGGGGTTTAAATAATTACATCTTTCATGTATGTACTGTAGCGATGCATGCTCGTATAAAACGACAAGATAGAGAGAGAATTTATCAATAAGACAGCAAGATGAACTAGTCATGAGCTTTCAAGAAAAGATAACAAGATATTCAAGCAAGTACTTTTTAGCAAGTCATGTCAAGAACTTTGGCTATCATGTATCAAGCAAGCAAGTAATTACCCTTTTCTCGGGTCACGCAATTCATGTCAAGTCAAGTACGAGTCAAGTACAAGATTTGTGTGGAATGTCCAATCAAGCTAGTCATGCACTCGGTATAATGCCAGATACCTTATCATTCAACTCCCATGGGCACAAGTACTTTCGGGTGCTCCTCCCAGGACCAGATCGGGCCCTATATGCGCAGGCATTTATCATGTATATTTGACATCCACTCTTTTATATTTATATAGCCAATATGGAATTTCAACAATTTAAGCTTGTAGACACGTAGGATAACTTTGAGAGAATGGAGTCCAAAAAATACGACATTGGACATAGATAGGCGATAACAACGGTACAATCACGATGAACGATGAAACTAGGTGGAATTAGATTCCCTTAACTCGGGTACCATGACAAGTATGGACATTCTTTATATAGAATTGAGGTCCACATGAATAGTATATCAAAGGTAAGATACCCTCATTCTTATTATAGAATTGAGGTCCACAAGAACATCAACAAATGGCATGATATCATCATCCCATTAAGAATTCTCATGATATACTCTTTGCATATCATAAGGGCCGGTATACCATGTTTCTTTAGAGTGACATGGCATTCAATAGTGTAATGGATTTTTAGGGTACAACCAGCTCAGTCGGCCTTGAGGAATCCAAGTCTCGAGGAGTCTTATGGAGGTCTCTATGACTAACTCGCCAGTCCAAAGGAACGGAATGTCTAATGGAGAGCTTGTATGTCAATGAGAATTAAGGGTGATCGATAAAACATCATGAAACGTGGGACTATACTCACGGAGTGGAGATATAGTGCCGATATGCATATATAGAGATATACCGAAACCATCGGTTATCAGAAATAGGGTAAAAACATTTTTACAGGAAAATAACGACTTAAGTAAAGTCACTACTCAAGTAATTAATGCCTTCAGTAAGGGCGTTTATCTATTTTACAAAATTTCAATATTTCAGTATTTTACCAAAAACGCGCCCTGTTAAGGGGCGTTTATTTACAAGTTGACGACGTATACAATGGTCGTTCATTCTTTACTTCTATTTTTGCAGAATATATATTTTCAGTAATTTATAAAAAAACACGCCCTGGACAGGGGCGTTACTTTCCAATTCACGCCCTGAACAGGGGCGTTAGTCAAGTGAGAGACGACCTATACAGGGTCGTGTATTTCAAGAATTTATAATTTTTCAAGTATTGAAATTTCCAGAAAACGAGATATGGTCATGACAGGATAATATCAGGATTTAATGATCATGCACTGATTTAGAATCATGTTTAAGTGAATATTGGACTAATTAACATGGGTAATTATCAGGTAATTAAATTGACGTCTGTGTACAGGGCGTCAAATCTTTTGAATTGACGACCTTGTCAGGGTCGTTTATTTAAATAGCGCCCTAGTCTGGGTCGCGTATAAAATTAGCGCCCTTGGAAAGGGCGTTTCTTTCCAACAATAGAATCTTTTAAAACTCGTGAAAACTATATGCATGAACTAATATATATGGTTTAATATAGTTATTATGGTGATTTGGGCTACAGTGCTTGAGAAAACCTACCTTGACAAAGATTTGAACGGATGCAGGTTCTGTGAAGAAAGAATCGATACTCTGTTTTATAAACAGAGTCTTTTGAATCTTACGAACAGTAGCAGCAGCAAGGGTAGTAATACGTTGCAGATGAAGAACCCTCAATTCTTCAGTAGGTTATGATGACGTCCCTACAAAGAAATAAGATGAAGAAACATTAGTTTTTCTTCATAATACTTACTGAAGGTAGAGGAAAGAAGAACTTACCCTTTTGTTCTTCACAACGGTAATCTTCTTAACCTGTAAGAAGAGAAGAAGACGAAGAACCTGTTAATGTTCTTCATACTATCGTAAACAAAAAAGAAGAAGAAGAAAGAACCTTGGTTCTTCACATACCGTAGAATAGTCCGAACGCCAAATAGCGTTCTCGGTTCAAGCTGTAGGTTATTTATAGGATTAAGGTGAACCTAATAGAGTTAGTGTTCGATTGGAAGTAACACTTCCATGATAGAGTTATTACTACATTCGAACTCTTTCTCATAGTTATCAACTTACCCTGGATAGACTCCCGGGTCGAACGAAACTCGAACTGAATTAACGACCTAGGTCAGGGCGTCGAATTTAAATTGACGCCTTGTCAAGCGTCGTTACTTGTTGAAACGCGTCCACTCAAAGGACGTTACGCTAACTTGCCTTTTTTTATTTATTTTGGTCGTTTGAAATTTGACGCCTTCACGTGTGTGCGTCCTTTCTTAAAAACACGCCTTAGGTAAGGGCGTTTTATTGTAAAGTAGCGCCTATATCTAAGGCGTTATTTTCATCAGGGTTTAATTATTTTTATTCCAAGCTCTTTCGTTTATTTACTAAATCTTTTAATCTATTTTGATTTATTTATTCCTTTTAAATTTATCAGGGTTGCTACAACATTAGCTTGTTTCGACTGCCTTGGCTAGCCCATGCTGACGGTTGCTGACACAGTTGCCGCGGTCGTCGGGCTGGAGGCGACGGTAGATGTAGCGGCTAGGGACGGGGAAGAGGAAGTCCCTACTGCTCCCGTAGAAAGGGATCTTCCCTCTCCAACACCCAGGCAGGAGATGGAAGGTAATCCATGGTCTAGTCGCGATAGCACCGCGAATCTTCATGTCTTCAGCTAGCTTGACCTCTTCTTGCCGTAAATTACAGTTGATATACAACCGTCACTGCTCCCGGGGTCAGAGAGTACAGAGGAAGTGACTATCCAGGGGCAGGGTGAGCCTGTCCTCGAGATGCCGCCAGCCGCTGCTTCTGGTGTGGAGAGCACGGGGGAAGTTTCTGCTGCGGGTGAGGCCCCCGTTGGCGAGGTTCCGGCTCCGATGGTGGAGCGTTCCGAAAGAGCAGAAGGATCCTCCCCCTCCGAGCAAGTTGATTATGGTGGCGGCTCCATTGACGAGGAGCTTTTACTAATTAATCTTGAGACCGATGATGCCGGGGCGTCTTTGGCCTATGAAAGTGATTATCTGACTTTCAGCCCGGCCCGGTTGTCGTGGGGCGGTCTTGAGCCGTCAGTATTGCTTGAGAGTGAAGAGGCCGGTGCCGGGGGAGCTGCTCCTAAAGATTTGAGCCTAGTACCCGCTGAGGTAAGGACCTACCCAGGGTCGGTGTTTTTCGTTCTTCTTTATCTTACCTCTAGCCTGGTTTTTAATGTATATATATTTCTGATGCAGGCTGAGGTGGCGCTGCCAACCATGACGGTGCAGATACCACTCCCGGCTCTAGGAACGGGCCATGCAATTCTCCCGTCCATCCTGTGGCCTATCGCATTGCGATACCCAATGGACCTTGCAGCAGCCATGGTTCCAGTCGGATCCGGAGCACTCGTGGAAGTTGATAGTTCGGCGGCAGCCGGAGATTCTCCGCCAATGGAGGCTGCACAGCAGTCAATTCTGGAAAAGGGTGGTCCTGCTGAGATAGAAGCCGGAGAGATTATTGAAGAACAGACGTCTTCGGCTCTCGACATTCCTGTTGGACCCCCATCCCAGGGGGCAGGCCAAGAAATTTTTGTTGTTGAGGCTCCAGCCACCGTATCTGCCAGTGCGGTTATTCCCCACCGCAGTGGACTGCAGCTCATGCCATCGTCATCTTCTGGGTCGGCCGATGATATCTGGGCTGCTGTGGATAGCAAAGTGGAATTTGAACTGCCCGAGACATCGCCACTAGGTCTTCAATCTTCAAATGACCTTGTGTGGCAGTTTTTGGGGACTCTTCAACAGACCATAACAGCTAGCAGGGATTTAACTTATGTTCAGCTGAGGGGCTTGATAGAGCATCTTTCCCGATCGCTGTTGGCCTTTGGTTGCCCTATGGACGATTGGACTCCGCGGGTAGTCATGCTCCTGAAGTATGTAAACAGGAGGGAATTTCTAGGCCGGGAAGCAGCTGACCAGCTGGCGGCCATATCATTGAAGCGGGCTGAAAGCCGAACGACCCTCATTTCTTTGCAAGAGACTACAGCTAGGATGAGGGATGAAGCCAAGGCCTCTTTACAACATCGAAGCTTCCTGACGGCCCGGATGGCGGCATTACAGGCCAAACTTTCAAGGGTAGAGGTCGAACTTGAAGAAGTAGATCGCCTGGGAGTCCAGAAGGCGGAGGATGCAGAGATGGCCGAGGGACAAGCTGCTTCCCTCGAGGAGAAGCTATCTGAGCTGGAGGCCACCGAGTTCCGATTGCAAGAACTGACCCGCCATCCTTCCCTGGGTATTCCAGCGCTGGAGGACATCTTCCGACGCCCTCTGCCGTAGTCTTTTTTCTCTTTATTTGCTCCCTTTTTGACACACTTCATGTACTCCGGGGGATGGCCCGTGTAACATGTACCTTTTACTTCATAGTAATGAAAAATCTCCATCCTGCTTTTTGAATGAAGACTCCATCTTGTCATTATTCTTTTCTCTTCCATTCGCCCGTTGTTTCTAATCCGAGTGTATGAGTCACTAGGGCAGGAGAGCGCTCACGCCTTCAGCAAAGGGGTGAGGTGTTCGCTCCACCGCGCCGTGACTTTTCTCGAGACTAACAACGGCCTATGCCAGCCGAGAGTCCGGGGGACTCAAGAGGGTATATCAAAACTGGCGGGTAAGCGGTCCTGCCGAGGATGGCAAGACCCGAGAATGGGTAGCGACCGGTCCTGTCGATGATGACGAAGGTCGAAAAAGGGTAGACGGTCTTGACAATGATGACAAGAACCGGACTAGGGTAGCGACCGATCTTGCCGATAGTGACAAGGGTCGAAAAGGGTAGACGGTCTTGCCGATGGTGACAAAAATCGGGTAGAGTAGCGACCGATCTTGCCGATGGTGACAAGGGTCGAAGAGGGTAGACGGTCTTGCCGATGGTGACAAAAACCAGGTAGGGTAGCGACCGATCTTGCCGATGGTGACAAGGGTCGAAAAGGGTAGACGGTCTTGCCGATGGTGACAAAAACTGGATAGGGTAGCGACCGATCTTACCGATGGTGACAAGGGTTGAAAAGGGTAGACGGTCTTGCCGTTGGTGACAAAAACCGGATAGGGTAGCGACCGATCTTGCCGATGGTGACAAGGGTCGAAGAGGGTAGACGGTCTTGCCGATGGTGACAAAAACCGGATAGGGTAGCGACCGATCTTGCCGATGGTGACAAGGGTCGAAAAGGGTAGACGGTCTTGCCGATGGTGACAAAAATCGGATAGGGTAGCGACCGATCTTGCCGATGGTGACAAGGGTCGAAAAGGGTAGACGGTCTTGCCGATGGTGACAAAAATCGGATAGGGTAGCGACCGATCTTGCCGATGGTGACAAGGGTCGAAAAGGGTAGACGGTCTTGCCGATGGTGACAAAACCGGATAGGGTAGCGACCGATCTTGCCGATGGTGACAAGGGTCGAAAAGGGTAGACGGTCTTGCCGATGGTGACAAAAATCGGATAGGGTAGCGACCGATCTTGCCGATGGTGACAAGGGTCGAAAAGGGTAGACGGTCTTGCCGATGGTGACAAAACCGGATAGGGTAGCGACCGATCTTGCCGATGGTGACAAGGGTCGACAAGGGTAGACAATAGATGTATATAGGCGGGATATCGGATGAAAATTCCCCGTCGACCTCGTAAGGGGTCTTTCGGACAGAGAATGAATCATCACTATTCATCATTCAATTTTTTATTCACATTACTGACCTAAGCGCCCTTTCGGGTTTTCGCCGAGGCCAGCCCCCTCTTGCTTTTGTCCGCGCGCCCTTTTGGGTTTTCACGCGGCGGGGCACCCGATTTTGCCTGCGACGCCCTTTCGGGTTTTCGCCACAGCTGGGTTATAGCCATTTTTACACTTGTCCTGATATAGGAACAAGTCTGGCGGGGTATCTCTATTTTTAACCCCATTTTCTTTTCTTTCTTTCTTTTTTCTTGAATTCGGGATGCAGAAGAACTGGACCGCGAAAATATTGACTGGCCTTGTCGATGATGACAAGCATTGGACCCTGCTTCGGTCTGTCGACACTGGTTAGATATTGAAGCAAAGGATACAGTCTATTAACAAAGATGTAAGATCCGAGTTAAGGGTAAAGATCGACCGGTCTCGCCGATGATGATGAGGGTCGAACGTGGGTTTATTCATCGGCATGGGCCACATGCCGAGGTAAAGGTAGGGTTATTAACGGGGATGGAAAGTCCAAGTTAAGGGTAGAGATAGACCGATCTCGCCGATGATGACGAGGGTCGACCATGGGCTTATTCATCAACATGGGTCACATGCCGAAGCAAAGATGAGATTATCAACAGGGACGTAAGGTCCAAGTTAAGGGTAGAGATCGACCGATCTCGTCGATGATGACGAGGGTCGAATGTGGGTTTGTTAAAGGATTTCTGGTGGGACTTTGATGGTTGTCACTTTCGGAGTTTCATTGGGTGGAGAATAGGAGAGGAATTTGGAAATTACCACTTTACTGACTCAAGCGCCCTTTCGGGTTTTCGCCGGAGCCAGCCCCCTCTTGCTTTTGCCCGCGTGCCCTTTCGGGTTTTCACGCGGCGGGGTACCCAAGTTTGCCTGCAGCGCCCCTTCGGGTTTTCACCACAGCTGGGTTATAGCCATTTTTGCACTTGTCCTAATATAGGAGCAAGTCTGGCGGGGTATCTCTATTTTTAACCCCATTTTTTTATTTGTATAGGGTGGCAGGTCGAAGTGTAATGTTCGACGCCTGGTCGACAGTGGATGGCCCGTTGTGGCAACAATGTGAGAATGCCAGCTAGAACACAAAGCCTTTAGCCGACTCGGGTTTATTCGTTAGCGGGAAGATAATGCTAACGCAAGGAAGAGCTTTCGTGCCAATCCGAACGTAAGGCTCGTAATGGCGGTGTGGCGTATTCTTTTGGAAGCTTGATCAGGGCGGAATGCCACTAGACCAAGGAGAGGGTAGCTTGATCAGGGTGGAATGCCACTGGACCAAAGGGAAGGGTAGCTCCGTTAGGGCGGAATGCCACTGGACCAAGGAAAGGCAGCTCGACTAGGGTGGAGTGCCACTAAACCAAGGAGAAGGGTAGCTCGGTTAGGGCGGAGTGCCACTAAACCAAGCAGAAGAGTAGCTTGTTTAGGGCGGAGTGCCACTAAACCACGGAAGGTAGCTTGGTTAGGGCGAAGTGCCACTAAACCAAGGAGAGGGTAGCTCGGTTAGGGCGGAGTGCCACTAAGCCAAGGAGAAGAGTAGCTCGGTTAGGGCGGAGTGCCACTAAACCCAGGAAATGGTAGCTTGGTTAGGGCAAAGTGCCACTAAACCAAGGAAAAGGTAGCTCGGTTATGGCGGAGTGCCACTAAACCAAGGAGAAGAGTAGCTCGGTTAGGGCGGAGTGCCACTAAACCAAGGAGGAGGGTAGCTCGGTTAGGGCGGATTGCCACTAAACCAAGGAAAAGGTAGCTCGGTTAGGGCGGAGTGCCACTAAACTAAGGAAAAAGTAGCTCGGTTAGGGCGGAGTGCCACTAAACCAAAGAGAAAAAGTAGTTCGGTTAGGGCGGAGTGCCACTAAACCCAGGAAAGGGTAGCTCGGTTAGGGCGGAGTGCCACTAAATCAAGGAGAAGAGTAGTTCGGTTAGGGCGGAGTGCCACTACACTAAGGGGAAAAGTAGTTCGGTTAGGGCGGAGTGCCACTAAACCAAGGAAAAGGTAGCTCGGTTAGGGCGGAGTGCCACTAAACCAAGGAGAAGAGTAGCTCGGTTAGGGCGGAGTGCCACTAAACCAAAGAGGAGGGTAGCTCGGTTAGGGCAAAGTGCCACTAAACCAAGGAAAAGGCAGCTCAGTTAGGGCGGAGTGCCACTAAACCAAGGAGAAGAGTAGCTCGGTTAGGGCGGAGTGCCACTAAACCAAGGAGGGTAGCTTGGTTAGGGTGAAGTGCCACTAAACCAAGGAAAAGGTAGCTCGGTTAGGGCGGAGTGCCACTAAACCAAGGAGAAGAGTAGCTCGGTTAGGGCGGAGTGCCACTAAACCAAGGAAAAGGTATCTCGGTTAGGGTGGAGTGCCACTAAACCAAGGAAAATGTAGCTCGGTTAGGGCGTAGTGCCACTAAACCAAGGGGAAAAGTAGTTTGGTTAGGGCGGAGTGTCACTAAACCCAGGAAAGGGTAGCTCGGTTAGGGCAGAGTGCCACTAAACCAAGGAGAAGAGTAGCTCGGTTAGGGCGGAGTGCCACTAAACCAAGGAGAAGAGTAGCTTATTTAGGGCGGAGTGCCACTAAACCAAGGAGAAGAGTAACTCGATCAGGGCAGAATGCCACTAGACCAAGGAAGGTAGCTTGATCAGGGCGAGATGCCACTAAACCAAGAAAAGGGTAGCTTGATCAGGGCGAGATGCCACTAAACCAAGAAAAAGGTAGCTCGATTAGGGCGGAGTGCCACTAAACCAAGGAGGAGGGTAGCTTGTTTAGGGCGGAGTGCCACTAAACCAAGGTAAGGGTAGCTCGGTTAGGGCGGAGTGCCACTAAACCAAGGAGAGGTAGCTCGGTTAGGGCGGAGTGCCACTAGACCAAGGGAAGGTAGCTTGGTTAGGGCGGAGTGCCACTAAACCAAGGGAAGGTAGCTTGCTCAGGGCGAGATGCCACTAAACCAAGAAAAAGTAGCTCGATCAGGGCGGAGTGCCACTAACCAAGGAAAGGGTAGCTCGGTTAGGGCGGACTGCCACTAAACCAAGGAGGAGAGTAGCTCGGTTAGGACGGAGTGGCACTAAACCAAGGAGAAGAGTAGCTTGTTTAGGGCGGAGTACCACTAAACCAAGGAAAAGGTAGCTCGGTTAGGGCGGAGTGCCACTAAACCAAGGAGAAGAGTAGCTCGGTTAGGGCGGAGTGCCACTAAACTAAGGAGGAGGGTAGCTCGGTTAGGGCGAAGTGCCACTAAACCAATGAAGAGGCAGCTCGGTTAGGGCGGAGTGCCACTAAACCAAGGAGAAGAGTAGCTCGGTTAGGGCGGAGTGCCACTAAACCAAGGAGGGTAGCTTGGTTAGGGCGAAGTGCCACTAAACCAAGGAAAAGGTAGCTCGGTTAGGGCGGAGTGCCACTAAACCAAGGAGAAGAGTAGCTCGGTTAGGGCGGAGTGCCACTAAACCAAGGAGGAGGGTAGCTCGGTTAGGGCGGAGTGCCACTAAACTAAGGAAAAGGTAGCTCGATTTGGGCGGAGTGCCACTAAACCAAGGAAAAGGCAGCTCGGTTAGGGCGGAGTGCCACTAAACCAAGGGGAAAAGTAGTTCGGTTAGGGCGGAGTGCCACTAAACCCAGTAAAGGGTAGCTCGATTAGGGCGGAGTGCCACTAAACCAAGGAGAAGAGTAGCTCGGTTAGGGCGGAGTGCTACTAAACCAAGGAGAAGAGTAGCTTATTTAGGGCGGAGTGCCACTAAACCAAGGAGAAGAGTAGCTCGATCAGGGCAGAATGCCACTAGACCAAGGGAAGGTAGCTTGATCAGGGCGAGATGCCACTAAACCAAGAAAATTGTAGCTTGATCAGGGCGAGATGCCACTAAACCAAGAAAAAGGTAGCTCGGTTAGGGCGGAGTGCCACTAAACCAAGGAGGAGGGTAGCTCGGTTAGGGCGGAGTGCCACTAAACCAAGGTAAGGGTAGCTCGGTTAGGGCGGAGTGCCACTAAACCAAGGAGAGGTAGCTCGGTTAGGGTGGAGTGCCACTAAACCAAGGAGAAGAGTAGCTCGGTTAGGGCGGAGTGCCATTAAACCAAGGTAATGGTAGCTCGGTTAGGGCGGAGTGCCACTAAACCAAGGAGAAGAGTAGCTCGGTTAGGGCGGAGTGCCACTAAACCAAGGAGAGGTAGCTCGGTTAGGGCGGAGTGCCACTAACCAAGGAAAGGATAGCTCGGTTAGGGAGGAGTGCCACTAACCCAAGGAGAAGAGTAGCTCGATCAGGGCAGAATGCCAGTAGACCAAGGGAAGGTAGCTTGATCAGGGTGAGATGCCACTAAACCAAGAAAAGGGTAGCTCCGACCGATCACTCGGGACATGTCGGCTGCGCTGCATGATACAGCTTAATGTGTTTTCCGTTGAGGGGAGAGAACTGAATGACTCCTTTATGGTCTACAAGGACGTAGGCACCCCCTTCATATACTCGGCGGATGATATACGGCCCGACCCAATTTTCGACCAGCTTCCCTTTGGGGTTGGAGGCCATCACTTCTTTTCTTTTGACCATTACCAGGTCTCGACCCTTGACTAGCTTGTCAAAAGCACGGGCCATGCGAGCTTGGTAGAGTTGGATGTTTTTCTGTGCCCGGAGGTGTTTTCCTTCGAGCTCAACGAGCTCCTCCAATCTTCTTTCTGCATTGGTCTGCTCACCATTGACTAGTCCGTGCTGGATAGCAACTCGCAATGAAGGAACTTCAAGTTCAAAGGGCACTACAGCTTCCGACCCATAGACGAGGGAGAAAGGTGAACAGCCGGTTGGGGTCTTGTAGACAGTACGATAGGCCCAAAGTGCTTCGTACATCCTTTCTTCCCAATCTTTTTTATTAGACTTGACAGTCTTTGCCAGCAATGTACATAATGTCTTATTAAAGGCTTCTGCGAGTCCATTGGCCTGAGGGTTGTAGGGGGACGATGTCCTCCAGTCGATTTTGTATTTGTCGGCCAGTCGATAAACCTTCTGGTTCCTAAAATGACTGCCATTATCAGAGATGATTCGGCTAGGTATCCCGAACCGAAATATTACATTCTGGCGGAAGAACCTTGCAACTAATTCTCCCGTCACATCTCTTAGTGATATTGCCTCCGCCCATCTGGAGAAGTAGTCTGTAGCTGCTAAAATATATCTGCACCCTGATGAAGATGCTGGTAGCGGCCCTACTACGTCCGTGCCCCACTGAGCAAACGGCCAGCTTGGTAGGGTGGGATGCAATGGCACTGGAGGTCTCCTTGCCACATTAGCGTGTTCTTGACACTTCTGACAAGCTTTGGAAAACCTACAGCAATCATCAAATATAGTGGGCCAATAGTAACCCAGTTTCTTTATCTCAATTTTCATCTTCGGGCCAGCCTGGTGTGCTCCAGCTGATCCTGCATGGACCTCCTACATCACCTGTCCCGCTTCTGCTAAAGATAAGCAACGGAGTAGGACTTTCCTTTGGGCATCTGCCATAATTCGGAACAAGGTCCCGCTTCACATCTCGTAAGAATCCTTGATCCTCAGGAGCTTCATCCTCTGTTCCTTTTCTTTTGGAAGTTGCTGGTGTTAAAACCAGTGTAGGAGATGCTCTCGCCAATCGGGTCGCTGAACCCCTTCGATGACTGCTACTTCCATTTCTTATTCGTCGGCCAGGACCCCTGTTACGCTGGGGACCTGTCGGCGGTTGATCACTGTTATATTCAGGCTTGTGTCTGGCGGGACTGCCAATGAACTGGCCAGCTTAGCGAGGGCGTCTGCCTGAGCATTCCGGCCTCGATTGATGTGCTTGATGCTGATGAAGTAAAATCTTAACATCAGGCGAGTTGCCAACTAGTGATAGGGGAGGAGCTCTTGCTTTCGCACATCGAACTCTCCTTCCAGCTATTTTATAACTAGCATGGAGTCTCCGAATGCTTCCAGCATCTTAATTCCCATGGACAGAACAATTTGCAACCCGATTATCAGGGCTTCATATTCCGCTTCATTGTTGGTGCATTGTTTGTTTATGGAGCAGGATGTATGTACCACTTCTCCTTCTGGGGATTTCAAGACTATGCCTGCTCCTGCTCTCACCCTGGATGATCCGATGGCAGAGGTGTCAATTCTGAAAGCGCCATCAAAGTATAGCTGCCATAGAGAGGGCTGTACTTGCACGGCTTCTAGGGTTTCATCTTCAGGAAGCTCCGGCTCCAACGGGCAATCCCCGGGCACTGGGTGCTCAGCGAAGAAGTCTGCAATAGCTTGGCCCTTGACGGCCTTGAACGGCACGTAGGAGATATCAAACTCCATAAGGATTACCGCCCATTTGCCCAGGCGGCCTTTGAGTGCCGGTTGAGACATGATGTACTTCAGGGGATCCTCTTTGGATACCAAGCTGATTTCATGCGACAACATATAGTGTCGGAGCTTCTTAACTGTGAAGACCAGTGCCAGACAGATCTTCTCAATATAGGTATATTTCTCTTCAGTTCTGACCAGTCTCCGACTGAGGTAATAGAGGGCTTGCTCTTTCCCTTCTTCATTATTCTGGGCCAGCATTGCCCCCAGAGAATTATGTGTAGCTGCTATATACAGTATCAATGGTTGTCCTTTCACCGGTGCGCCCAGCACTGGAGGAGCTTTCAGATAGTCTTTTAGCTTGTTAAAGGTTGTCTGGCAATCTTCATCCTAATAAAAGGGAACCTCTTTCATCATCAACTTGTGAAAAGGCTGGCATCGCCCTGACAAATTGGAAATGAACCGCCGGATATAAGCCAAGAGGCCCTGTAGTGATCTCAGCTCGGAGATGTTCCTTGGCGGAGGTAACTCCTGAATTGCTTTGATCTTTGCGGGGTCTATCTCGATTCCCCGATATCGGACGATGAAACCCAGGAATTTTCCGCTCGACACTTCGAACGCACATTTCATGGGGTTCATCTTTAGCTCATGCTGCCTCAGCCTCTGAAAGACAATCCGGAGGTCTTGCAGATGATCTTCTTTTCTTTTGGTCTTGACCACCAGGTCATTTATGTAGCATTCGACCTTGTGGTAGAGCAACTCGTCAAAGATTTTGGTCATTGCACGCTGATAGGTTGCGCCAGCATTTTTCAGTCTGAACGGCATTCTCTTGTAATGATAAATACCTTTAGGAGTTCGGAAAGCAGTATGGACTCGGTCAGGCTCCGCGATCCAAATCTGATTGTAACCGGAAGACCCATCCATGAATGACAGGGCTTCATGGCCGGTTGTAGCATCAATCATGACCTCGGTTATTGGCACCGGGAAGTCATCTTTGGGGCAGGCTTTATTTAGATCTCGGAAGTCGACACATATCCGGATCTGTCCATTCTTCTTCTTCACGGGGATGATATTCGCCAGCCATGTAGTGTACTGGTTTTCTTCAACAAATCCCACGTCAATGAGCTTGTCGACTTCAGCACAAATTTGGGTGATGAGCTCTGGCCTCATGCGCCGCGGTGGTTGCTTCACTGGCTCGGCCTCAGGGCTGATTGTTAGCTCATGTTGTGAGATAACGGGGCTTAGACCTGGCATCTCTTTGTAAGTCCAGGCGAAGCAATCCCGGTACTCTAGCATCAGTTGGATGTACAACTCCCGTTCTTCTGGGGACAGTTGGGTGCTGAGGAAGGTGGGCCTAGGGTCCTCCTCATTTCCCAAGTTGACTTCTATTAGTTCATCGACTGTGGCCTGGCCTCCGTCTTCTATCTTCGGAGGTGCCGGTTGGAGGTCAACGAAGTCTGGAATACCATCTTGAGGGTCGAGTACTTCGACTTCCTCGTCAGACACCACCAGAGCTTCTTGAGTTTTCTTGATTTCTTGTGCTAGCGGTTGGGTGGATTGTTCTATTAGCAAATCCATTGCCGTCGCAGCTTCCAAGGATGAGAGAGCAGCCTTGGTGTTTGTGGATGAGGTTGCAGCCATAACGGACTGGTAGCTGTTTACAGCCGGACTCGGACAACATACTGGTTTTATAGCAGAAGCTGAGGAAGTCTCGCCTTCTGGGATAGTTGTATCTTCTGCAGAAGTGGCTTTTTCTTTCTTGGTAGCTGGCTCCCCTTGATTGGAGTTGACCAAGGCTTCCCTGATTGGCAGAAAGGGTGTTGAAGTTGTCATTAGTAGGACCCCTGTGGAAGGAGAGACTCCTACTTCTTGAATGTCTTCGGCTTCGCTGCTGCTAGTCGTATCAAATTCGGCTTGAAAGGCCGCTTCTTCAGGATGAACTTTCTCCCAGCATCGGCAAGGGGCCGAGGTTTCTACTTCTTGATTCCCGGACCGAGCCAGTTCAAGATATTCGGCTTCCACCGGATACTCATCAAAGGTTTCCCCCAGAGGGCTATCTTCAGTAGGATAGAAGGCGGAGATCGTATCCACCTCGTACCGCCCACTGTAATAATATTCCTCCAGGGTGAAGCCCAACCCTGGATGCTGAGAGACACGTCTCATTTCCTTATCTAGATTTGCAGGATACCACATCTTCTGGAAAGCTTCTTTGCGCTTTTGAGACTGATCGGGAGGAAGGTGTTGCTTCTGAAACATTCTGGCCATCCGATCGGTCGTGAACGCCAGACCTTGGACAGGAACCCGCGGGTTGGCTAGATCTTCAGGGAGGCTGCAGTCTGTGTCTTCCCGAGTGGGATGCTCCTCAACTGTATAGAACAAGCTGTTGGGCCCATCTTCCTGTGTCACCTCCCAAGCTTTGAAAGGTTCGACAGTGGGGTCGTTGAGGCCGAGGACTGGCTTGGTGAGGCCGGCCGGGACTCCGATGCGGTCGTGCTGTCGATTGACATGCACTTCCTTAGCTTTGGGGTATAATGCTGGGGGTGTTACCCTGCCGACGTCTCCAGAAGCGGTGATGTGGGAGACCACTTCGGCTTGACATATCCGCGTGGCGGTGGTGGATACCAACCGTCACCCGATCTATTCTTCGAGGTCCCTATGGGGGACCTAGCTTCAAAAACCTTCCGGGGAGGCCCCGTATATAAGTTGGCGTCTGCCAAGTGACATTCAAACACCTCGAATGGGTGGAGATCAGCAAATATCCTCTCCTCCTTCCCTTGGAGGCTGTATTTGATGCATTGGTGGAGCGTGGAGGGCACCACCATATTTTCATGCAGCCATGGGCGGCCGAGCAGCGCTTTGTAGGAGGTGCGAGAGTCAATGACATGAAACTGCACCGTTGTAGTGAAATCTGCCAGGGTCAGCGTGAACTCTGCCACTCCCATAGACACCTCACATTTTTGGTTGAAGCCAGCGATACGTATATCCCCAACTTTCTCGAGATGCACATTAAAGTGGTGCCTCTCGTATATTCTGTAAGGTAGAATGTTGACTGCTGCACCGGGATCAACCAGTATTCTATTCAGCTCCCTCCCATATACAGTGGCCTGTTGTGGCTGGCAGTAGGTAGTAGCATGTCTTCTGGAGAGAAGGTCATACTGACTTCTGGTATAGCCTCGGCTATGTAGGCTTCAAAATGAGCAGGCGTCTGCAGAGCAGTGATGATCGCCTGTTGAGTTTCTTCACTCAAAGAGAGAATTTCCCAGATCGTAAATCAAGCAGGGAGCTTTTTGAGTAACTTCATTATTCGGCTCCCAGCCCGGACATTGGAGAGCTTCATCTCTTCCGCCCATCTAGGCTTGGGGAGGTTTTGATTTGTGGATCCATACGGACCTACTTCATCTTCCTTGGACTCGGCATCCTCTTGGCAGGCACCGGCTGTCAGGTCTTCTTTATTAGTTGCTGTAGGGCAAGCTCCATCTGCATTTGCATCCTCAGTAGATTGCGCTGGCTGCGGGTGAATGGCCCCGGGTGTAGGGTTAGCCTCTTGACAGGGCTGTTTCCCCTTTGACATTTTCATAAATTCAAGGAATGAAGGGACTACCTTGCCCCCACTTTTGTTGTATAGGCCTGACGGAGGGGGGATCTGAACTCCCTTAACCTCCGGCGGAGGTGTCTTGTAGGGTTGCTCCCCTCTGAACATGATGTTGTGGTTGGGTGGTGGCTGGCGCCCCCATCTTCGGCCCGACCGAGTGGCATGTGCAGCAGTTGGGGCCTCGGCTTTGCCTCCCCCAGCATGGGGTGTGAAGCAAATTTCTTCTTCTTCCTCTTCTCCGGGTAGGTTGAAGAGTGCTGATAGGGTATTGCAGGAGACAACCTGTGCTTTATTGGCCCCATCGGCCTTTCTTTTCTTCTTCTTTTGCTTTCTCTTCTTTTTGGTTTCTGCGGGTGCCTGCCCCCAGAACAGGCTGCCCTCTTCAGGGGGTGCTGCTTCAGCTTCCTCCACCTGTTTGAGTGAGAGTTGTTCCAGCTCTTGCCATGGGACGTGGTCCCGTACCAGTAGAGATTTCAATTCGGGCTGCACATATTCATCTAGCCCTTCAATCAGGTGCTGTAGTCGAAGGACCCCAGGATTGGTTTCCTTGATTACTGGTAGCGGAGTCTGTCTCCTCCTGTTAGGTGTATGTATTCTGATGGCTGTAGGTGGAGTGACCCATACGGGTGCTACCACTAGCGGAGCAGGCCGGAGTGTAATGCCATGGATATGTTCCCCCTCTTTCGGGTGAGGTGCCCTCTTCTTCTTGTGCTTTACAGGGATCTGCTGCCACCCCTGCTGTTCTTTCACGGGCTCCAAGAAATGGATTTCGTAGGTGCTCCGTGTGCTTGCTTTAGAGATCTCCTCAGGTAATGCCTGGTAGAGGGAGACCATGTTGACTGCTGCTCTCCTGGGAGGAGCTTCATGTGGCTGAGGAGGGTCTACTTTGTACTCTCCCAGCTCTATTTCATTCTTCTTTACCATTCCTTTGATGATGTCTTTGAAAACATAACAGTCTTCGATTGGATGTCCCAACATCTGGTGGTAGGGGCAGAATCTTGGACTGTCTTTTCTTTTCAGGTCCTCTGGTCTTCTTGGCTCAGGCAGGGTGACCATGCCGTATTCTGTTACCCAGTCGAACAGGACTCGGGTCTTGTCCTTTGGAAAGGAGTAGGCTTTCTTCATCTTGTCCCTCAGCGAAGGACCTTCTTTGTCATCCGGAGCTTTTGCAGGCTACGGGGGAGCCGTCTTCTTGCCTTTCTCCTTCTGCTATTCGAACGCCTTGATATCAAGCGCATTCGCTTCTTTAGGTGTGGGGCGCCGTTCCGCAGCCTTGCCTTTCTGGGCTGTGCTGGAAGCTGACGCCGGGACAGGCTTGGCTAGGAAAGCCTCCACTTCGGCCACCACATTATTCAGCCGGTCGAACGACCGTATTTCCATTCCAATCATCTTCTCCAGGACCTCGCTCCTGAGGTTTTGTTTGCATATTTGTACCGCGTCCTCCTGATGCGGGGGCCGCTTGCATCTCATTCCGAGGTTCCCCCACCTCTTGATGTAATCAAGGGCTGTCTCATCTGCCCTTTATTTTGTTGAGTAGAGTTCGGCCACTGTGACCTCCCTCTCTGTAACATGGAATCTTTCTCTGAACTTTCTCTGCATATCCGACCAATCACTGATTGACCTGGCCGAGAGGCTAGAGTACCATTCAAATGCGAGCCCTGTCAGCGAGGACCCGAAAAACTTTAGCAAATATGACTCGTCGGTGGCCAGATCACCCATAACGGTCATGTAATATGCAATATGCTCTTTAGGGGACGCTTTCCCGTTGAATTTGTCAAACTTAGGCGGCTTGTTGACCCCCGGGGGAAGTCGTTTAGCCGCATGGTGTTGCGGGTAGGGCACACGATAGGCGTCAAATGCGACATAGTCACCTTCACTTTTCTCTGCGAGCTTCAGCTTGATCATCCTCTCCACCATCATCCGGTTCACGACCGTGGGGTCAACCGGTTTTGGATAGAAGTGTGTCCGCTGCAAGTATGGGGTGACCAGGGTGGTCGCCTGTGGAGGACGCAGCTGCGGGGGTGTCGGGTGCACCTGAGGGAGCACCGGAGGTAGCAGCGGCTGAGGCTGTGGCTGCCGCTGTTGTGCTGTCACCATGCTTGGCTCTGACGGCTGGGGCAGTGTATAGAGCAGTGGAGGGTCGTCGCGACGAGCCGCTCCCCGGGATGACTCACCCTGGACTTCGGGTGGTTTAGAGGCCGATGAGTGTTCAGTTTTTTTCATCAGCTGCTTCTTCAGAGAGTCTATCTTTCGTTGATATTTTTGTAGTAGCATCAGAACTGATGGGTCTATGGTGGTGGGGATACCCTCTGTTGTCTCCCCGGACGTACCCTCAGGTAGGATGTCGAGGAGGACGTCATCTTCTTCTTCCGCCGTCACCACATTAGCGGTCAAGACGGGGGCCTTGTCATCCCAGTGGGGATAGACCTGGGACTGTTTCCCTTTAACCATCATCAGAAGCCCTCTTGCTGCTTCTGTTCTGCGGGTAGTCGGCCCCGGCCGTGCGACCAATTGAGCCAATTCTTGGGGGTCTTCAGGAAGCTCCCCATATTAGTTAGATATACCAGCTATGTTGCAGGTGAAAACCTGCATCCTTCTCTTTTGTTGATAGACCCTCCTTCTAGCATGCTGCGAGAAGGTCAGTCTTTCAAACACAGAGATCCTTCTCCTTTCTTCCCGCTCGGGGAAAACTTCATCGGCTTCGATCTCGAAGCCGTCATTATATCCGTTGTTGTCGACTGACGACACCATCATTCTATCTCCCATATCTCCTTCATCTGCCGTCGACGGGCAGTAATCTTCCTCAGTGGCGACTGTCTGCATCAGTCGCTGCTGTCCGAGTGAGGGGTTGCCTAAGCCTCAGAAATAATTTCTGACCAAGCAGGTCATCTCTTCTCGACCCCGCTCTTGATGTAGGACGGGGGGCGATTGTCGACCTCCAGCAGGAGGGATATAGGCCAACCGAGCTCTGTCGGCCGGCTGTTGGAATCTTCGTCCCGCAGCAGGGACGTTGGCTTGACGGGCCGCAGCCCAGAAACTTCTGTGGCGCAGAGGATCCGCAACCACCTCTTCTTCCTTCTTCGGGGGCAAGCCCCTTTCTCTTCTCACTTCCGCCTCATTGTTCACAAGACGACGGCAGATGGGTGTTAGCTGGTGGGCAGGTCGGGTTCGCTTGGGAACCCACACCTGTTTAAACTTCCTCGGCCTGGGTGCCGGGCTTCCTTGGCCACAGTGGCCGGCTTCTTCTATTTCTGCCCTCCTTCCGGCGAGGGCCTGATAGGCATTGTGGATAGGAATGTTGGGGATGACTCGGTCCGGGGTCACCCGTGCAGTTCGTCCATCGAGGAAGACGCGCATACTCCCGACTAGCATAGATTTCCCGGACTGAGACAGAGTTCCGGTGATTACAGCGGCATTCTTGCGGGCCTGGCAAAGCTGGCGTCCTCCAGGGTGTTTTTTGATGACATTGGGGCGGGTCCCACGTATGACTTGGTGCACCAGACAGCTAGCGGCCGGGGCCGGACTTTCGGACAAGTCTTTGCAGCAGGGAACCTCCAGAGGCTCCATTTTTTCCACAGCTTCCTTGACAGGTTCTGGGGCTTCGACCTCCAGCATATCTACAAAGGCTAACCCCAAAAAGTTGGGGAAGCCCACAGCGGCAGGGAAGCTGCCGAATTCCATGGGTACCGCCAGGTACCCTTGCGCGTGTCCAGCGACAATCGAAAGATCGAAGTCAACGCCAGCTATCCCGTTGATCGTCATTGATCTACCTGCAAAGACAAACGAAGCAATAATCAGTAGCCTTGAGAGGGCTTCGAAGCCCGAATATCTCGGCAAAGAGATGAAAGGTGACACTGGTCCCACCGGGCGTGCCAGACTTGTTTGCGACCTTTTCTTTCTTTCGCAGGTCGATCGACCAGCTGACTAACTGGTAGTCAAATGATCAATTAACGACGCGGGCGTGCCAGTCACATGAGTGACGAATTTATGATGCGCTCATTCTGACCCATGTCGGGCGAATGTGAGGTTCGGTCGGGACCAGCAGTCCGCCATACCATAAAGGCTATGGCGTTAATTACATCCCCTACGAGGAGGGAACACCTTTGATTAATTGTCGAGATAACGGGCTGTCGAAGCCGAATTAAAGAGAGCTACATGATGATCATGACGTAGGCATGCAGGATGCATATATTTATCGTGCAGAAGATGCATAATTCATAGAATTAGAGATCCTTGATAGGCGGCGGAGGACGTAGGTTCGAAGACCACCATCGCGCATAGCGAAGACTTCCGATCGGACGTAATCCGGCTTTCCGTCGACGCCATTTAATATACCCGAGGATCTATGCATGCATGCACACATGACGTTCATGACTATATTAAGCATGATAATAGAATCATGGAAGCAAATGATGATCATCCACATTTATTACCCCTCATCGAGAAGAGGGAAGGCAACACAAATATGATAGCGCGAGCAAAATGCTAACGGACAAGGTAACGAAGATATGATAACAGTATAGCTTGGACTCGCTCGGCCCTTCCTTTATTCAATTTATTACCGATTGTAGTTTATTAACACTGACCGTGAGAGACGAGAATCGCTCCGGGGGCGAGTGAATGATTAAAACAACAAGAGGGGTTTAAAACCGGCGCGGACACGCGAGGGATAGCTTATACGGTGCGATAAAGCGTAGGTATAAATGGTTAATATGGCGCGGCCATAAAGCTGGTTAAGACGGCGCGCAAAGGATTGGGGCGCGCCGGTTCACGGCGCGCCGGAAAGGCGCAAGGAAGTTTTTAATTTTTTTGAGTGTAGGGTTAATCCGGCGCGGGGGGGTACCGCGCCGTATTAGGGCGCGCCGGGTTAAGGCCGCGCCGTTTTAGCTTATTTTCGATGAATTTCGAATCATTTGAGTTTGTTAAGTTTATGTTGAGGGTTTTGAAGCCATTTGAGGCCAATTGTTTGTTAAATTGAAGTCCAGAACCCTCCAAGAATGACGTGATAAGCCAGTGCGAGGTTCCTACTCGAGCACCGGGATAATTGGGTCCAGAATGAGTATTTCGTTATGATTTATTCATTATTAATCTGTCCAAAATTAGACAGCATCTCCCCTGAACCTGAAGAGTTGCAGGGGAGAAGCGGGGTCATGCTCACCTATGGAACAAGCCCCTAAACCGCCGGTCTACACGAAGAAAGCCAGCAAACCCCATTGGATAGGATACCCCGAGGACTAGCCTGCTAGGGGCACCAAGGTTCCATAAGGGAAAGGACAGAGAGATGAAGCCATTGATGATTGGAGCATCACCCCGAGGACTAGCCTGCGAGGGGTGGATGACCCACAGTGTATGACTTATCCCTTATAGGGACTGACAATTAGGAAGATGAAACTCCGAGGGCTAGCCTGCGAGGAGCACATATCCCCGACCTTCATTGGGTCCTGAATTGTTGGGGGCGAGCTCGTTGAGCCAAGACCCCTCTGTTGCTATCTGCTGTGGGCTCAGGGAGAAACGCCTGCCATCGAGGGGTAGGGTACTTAGTTGCCCAGCAGTTCCGTGAAGCCACGGGGGGAATGTTCCCCTCCCCGGGTGATCGAGACGATGAGAAAACCTCGAAACCAGTTTGGATGATCGTGATGCACAGATGCAGTAAATGCATAAACGAGACGGGCTCGTTGTAGGGGCATATGCTCGAACAATTGGAAAGCAACGTTCAGGGGATGGACCCTATGCATGGCGGAAAGAGGCACGCGCAGAAGCACGGCTCCATCCGAGAAGAGAAAGGGATGCGAAAACCCTTGAATCAAACATGAGAATGATCGAAAGAAAAGTCCCCGGGGAGGGGGTGTCTCTGTAGCCCACGATGATTCGGGGCATGATAGAGACTTCAGAGAAACCGGAATCAGAGAACTACGCGGAGAAGAACTCAGACACACGCATTGGCATAGATAGAAAAGGGGGGCTGAAGATCATTCATTCGACCCATTCATTTGAGCATTTACACGCGCACATATATTACCATCCCAGAAACGGGAATGGTTTAGCATTTACATGGTGAGAGCACAGCACCGGCACCATTGCTCGGTCGCCGTTCTACAATATCATAGGCAGAGGACGCTCGGAGCGCGACAACAGGGGAAGAACAAAGAAAAGAAATCACGTAGAGGGGGGAGGAGAATCGACTCATATCATCGTCGCTCCTCCCCCCCTCGCTTACATTCGATGGTTGGAAGTCTCAGAAGAGAGATCTGCGGAAAACAGGAAAAGAATCAGCACCCGCGCCCACCTGTTCCTGAAACAGGGTATCGTAGAGGAAGAAGATGACCGGCCGAAGCTCCTCCGAAGGAACCCCAAGACTCTCTACTTCATGAGAAAACCCTCTCGAGAAGCCCTCTCCCTCCTTTTTTTTTCTTCCTCTCTATATCTTCTGATCTTTCTTCTTGATTTTGCCTCTCTCCTCTTTTTCTTCAATCGAACCTCACCCATATATATAACAGGTTGGAGGCTCTTCATCCGGAGTGGGCTTTGGCATGCCGGGAGGAAGCTTCATCAACTTATCGCGCCGGTTTAAGGCACCATCAGATAGGGTAGCTTGCGCGCCGGGATGAGGGCGGAAGGTAGGGTGGCGCGCCGGGATAAGGGCGCGCCGTTCTAGTGTTCTTTACGAGCTTCGAGCCAGCTGGTGAGTCCGGAGATGATTCCGGGAGTCGCCGTGAACATGTGTCCTGCCGATGCTCACTGAAACCTCAACGAGATGTCTTGTCGAGGCTCCCGGGTTGGCGTACGGCCATTCTCGAGGTTCTGGATAGCTTTGGGTTGCTCACGCGGGTTTTCCGCTGACACGGCCTTCAGCTCTATGATCCATGCCGTTGGCTCGGCCTGGCTTGTGCCCGAAGCTCCTCGGAAGGCGAGATAACACCAGGGATAGTTCCGCCTGAGTTGGGCGGTCATTCGGCCACTAATGGGCCCATCTTGATAGGAAGCCGTACCCGTGCCGGGTGATCGGGATCTTCTGCCGACAGAGCTTTTGGTTCTCCGTCTCGGAGAGCCGGGGGAACTCCTTTATCTTCAGGAGAGCCTTTCATGAGGTGGCTAGCCACCGGGTAGATCGCTATCCTTGATCGGACAACGGGTGTAGTGTATGCGGCATGACAGAGTCGATGCCGGTTCATTGGGCAGGCTTGGTCGCACTGCCGGTTGGTTGTGAGTTTGTCTCGGCTCCCCTGAGGTGAAGTCCCCGTGTCCATATGGAGTGACTCGAGGCTCTGACAACCTGAGAAATCTTTGATATGTTTATCTTTATCGGCTTCCATGCTTCGGTGGGCTGTGTCATTCGTCCTTATGGCTTGGTCGCCGATGATCATATTTTGGGTGCCAACACACGCCCACGCTACACCCAGTTATCCCAGAACCAGTAACTCTCACATACATCACTATCACCTCGTCGATCCGTCCCGCGTATGTCGTGTGTGTCCAGAACCATCGTTTATACATATTTTGTTTATGCGTATTTTATTCTTTTTACATTTTCCCCCGTTGATTCTCCCGTGCATGTGCCACCGTCTCCACAAACGTGCAAGCAAGTACGGAGGTGGAGATTGGAATGATTAAAACACTTGAGTTGACTGCTCTAGGTCACTCTAGTTTCGTAGTTCTTCCTCTATGGAAGGCTCTTCTATTTATAGAGCTCTCTTGTGAAGCTTTCCATTAGACAAATCTACATGATAGTGCACTCGTCTCTCTATTGTTCATCCTGTCGAGAGATAATTCTATTTGTTGTGTCTGAATTCCAGCTCTTTCTTCTCTAATGACTCATTCTTTCTTTGGCATTTTTGAGCTTGATGGATGACTCATTGCTTCACATGTATACTTGTCCAATGTCATAGAACCACATCTGTTCTTAGCTGGTATAGGGGAGTAGTAAATGTTACCTTTTGTAGCCCTAGAAGAATCATTGAATGAGCAGGTTGCATGCTCTAGGATGTTTGTTCTTTTCTTCATAAGTGGCCGTCAATAGATCTCATGCAAGTATGGAAACATGTACTTACATACTATATCTACTGTAGATCTTAGAAAAGAAAATCTTACGTCTGTCTAGTGGGCTAAACACAAGCGATTCATAAAAGGTTTACATATTCTTACGGATACACCTCGGAATAATTCAACGATTCATTTAATGCATTTGAAATTTAAATGAATAGATCAATTTGATAAAATCCATAAAATATTCTCAAAATTATCGGCGCAAAAAAGATATATAATTGAAATTTAAATATCATTTGAATAATGTAATGCATGAGAAAATGAGACAAAATGCAACAGCCGATAGATCAATGATTGACAAAAGACATAACATCAGTTGGCAAGGAAATATGATCGGTGAAAGATGTATCACTTGCAAGGATTATGAGTTGATTCTAACGAATGATAGTAACTTCTATTGAAAGAATAAACTCATAGGTGAAGGGCTAGCGACTGATGTTAATTAAGGCTTGGTTTAAAATGATTGAGCTAATAAAATTGAAGGTTTCACCTGAGCTGACGCCCACTAAATTTGAAGAAGATTTGTCTGAGTGTTAAGCATATTCTAACAATATGCAATTCATTTCTACCTCAATTTTGAGATCATGCAAAACACAAGATTTTTGATAATCAAGGGTCTAATAGTGATCATTATATATTCCCTTGAAAGGAAGAAAAAGAATAGAAATTAGACCATGTCTTTACTAAGAACTATGATATCATGATCAACTTCAAATCTTCTCATTCTTTTAAAAAGCAATAAGAGCGTATTCTAAGAATGAAGTGGAACACAGATAATCACTATAACCATGTATAGATACTGAAGAGGCGTGATCTCGTGCGGAAGTCTGAGCCGTACGATCTTTGGTGAACTCTGATCGTCACCACCAGCAAGGATTCTACAAGGTAGGAAACGGATCAGAGGAGCCCAGGGTTATGACCCCGGGGAAAACCCTCCGATGTCTAAGTCAGCAAATCGATAGAGCGCAGGTGGGAGAAGTGTAGGAGGAGGAAAGAGATGGGCACGAGATTACTCTCCGCCACCAAATATGGCTTAGAGTGCTCAGACTTGCTTACCTTTGTGGAGGGTTTCCTTTGAGTTTATATAGCCGCTTGCTTCCCTTTCTGGAGTTAAGGAAGCTTGAGAGATGAAGGGAGCGTTACGTCCTTGCTGAGGGCTCTTCACCGCTTTAGGACTCTTGCCATCCCTTATCCCATTGAGCTTCCTACTCCTAGGCGGCAACATAACGTTCGTTTGGATAAGGGGCCAGATGTGATCAACTCCCTCCAACGTAAGAGTACCCCGCTCGACGAGCTGCCCCGAGGATATCCCTAATTGTCATTGGAGATCCGAGCTTGGGGTGTTATTGGTCGATTGCCGCTTAGGCTTCCGAGCGACCGTTTAGAGAGCATTCAGGGGATGCTGGCCCCCTTCTCCAATCAGCTCTGCTCGGGCGCCATTTGGGCTTTTCCTGGGCAACCGTTACTCGGACTTCCGGGCCTGGAGGCCGCCTAGGAAGTATTTGGACCGAGCGATTTAGGCTTTAGAATAAGTGGGCCCTTTAAATGGGACTATCACTTGGGGAGTCCGGCCTGTTTGGGTCGGGATGGACCTTATTGGGCCGCTCTGGGCCACATATTTTTGGGCCGTCGATTTTACCCCTCTCCACTTGCCCCCTTACTCCCGAGCCAAAGATTGGGCTCGAAGAGTAGAGTATAATCGGGCTGTATGTGTGGCTCAGTCGGGGATTGGCCGTTGTGAGCTGTCCCAATTTTAAAATTTAGGGGTCATTTAATGTGGCTGTCCTAATGTAAGGGGGCTCGGGCATAATGATGATGTGCCCGCATCGGTTCGGGGGCGCCATCCTCAGAGCTCAAAACGTCGCGGCGATTCTTCTCAGGGCCGTTCGAGCCTATAAGTATCGCACATGCTTACGCTTTATGTTTCCTCCATTTAGGGCTTTTCCCTTTGTCGCACCCACAGATTTGCATTGGAGGTTTATGCGCCGGGAGAGCAGCCAGAGGGAGAGGGAGATCCCAGAAGCCTTCGTAGAGTTAGCGGACATAACGGCGGTGGCCATTCGTCGGCTTCCCCCTCCGACAGCTCGTCTGATTCCAGCACCTCTTCTTCTTCTTCTCCTCGTTCTTCCATGACAGAACATGAGGTTGAGCTTGAGATTCAGGAGTTTGAGCAAGGGACGGGAGGCTCAGGGCCTGCGCCTAGCTCTCATCTCTGCAGCGACCTATCTGAGTCTGAGGTGAAGAAGCTCGAGGTCCACTTCAAGTTGCCATGGCGGTACTTCTTCTCTCTGGCCAAACCTCATGAGTCAAGTCTAGATACTCGTTCGGGCTTTTTTTGTACTTTCCTTTTGGCTTGGAAGTGCGGCTTCCGTCTCCCTTTCCACCCCTTCATTGTCGAGTTGCTGAGATTTTATCAGCTGGCTCCCGTTCAGTTGGTTTCCAATTCCTATACCTTCATTTTTTTCTTCATCACTCTCTGTAGCTCATGCGGTGTGGCCACATCTCTAGACCTCTTTCATGCCTTCTTCGAGTTGAAGGAGCACACCCATGCCGGGGAAGGTTTCTTTTATCTTCAGGCGAGGAGGGGGAGGAGTTGCGTGACCCTTTCTTCTTGGGATTCTTCGCATACAGGGTGGAAAACTCAATTCTTCTGGGTAGGACTCACCAAGGATGGAAGTTACTAGAATTTCCCTGACAAGCCGAACTTCCAGCCTATTTTCCCTGCGAAGCATCCCGTGATCTCCTCAGAACTGGAGGAGGCGATCAAGATTATTTAGGATAATCGCCGGTCGACCGTAGAGCTGATGACTCCGGCCAACATTAAGAACTTTCCATGCCGTGCACTGCCTCCCAGCGGTATGGATCTTCGGGCTCCGCTTTGCCCCCCTTTTACAATTGGTTGAGCCTCTACTGACAGTTTGCTTTTCGGCGGGCAGAGACGAGGCGTGGTGACGATGGGGGACGATCGCCGGAGCAGGAGGTTGCCGAGCGAGTAGAAACGACCACCCCGGACGTGCCTCGAATCCTCGAGGGTCCTTCCTCTACCCAAGATAAGGGCAAGCGGGTTACTCGGGAAGATGACCCAGAGTGACGGGGGTCCAAGCGTAAGGACCCCGGGGAGCGGTTGCTGTTGGCCTCGATGAAGGCCCTGACTGTTGAGAAGAGTAGGCGGAAGAAAATAAAGGTCCTTCCCTTGACCGAGGAAACTCCAGCCGAGGGTGCCCTTCGCCGGGGCTCTTCAGTAGCTGAGCCGGAGTTGACTGCTTCGGTCGAGGGAGCCTCTGCCGAGCCTACGGGAGCGCGCGAGGAGGAGGTCGATTCAGAAATCCCGATCGAGCCTGCTAGGGCGCGCGTGGAGGAGGAGGCCGGTTCTCAGGTCCTGATGGAGGTAAGTGTTGTAGCCCGGATCTGGGGCCGTCCGAGGGAGATATCCCGGCCTCGACTCTTCAAAGGGGGGATTCGGCCAGGTAGCGGGGGTGATCCGGCACCCGGGCTTCCCTGTATGATCATTGTCGAGCTCTGGCTCCTTCGTCCTTCCGGGATGAATTCCGGAATTGTTCCCCTCTGATGCTCCTAGAGAGGCTCATGGAGGGGGGATTGTTCATGGCTCACCTTGGGGCTGAATTAGCAGATTACTTGACGCGGTTGGAGAGCAAGGAGGGGGCCCAGGCTCGAGCTCACGCTGAGTCTGACAGGAGGGTTGGACAGTTAACCTTCCAGCTCCGGGTTTTCCAATGGGAAGTGGCCTCACTCCGCTCACGCACTCGGGCGAGCCAAGAGGAATCTCGATCACTGTCCAAGCAACTGTCCCAAGCTCGATATATGGCCGAGCTTAAGGGCTCCTAGAGGAGGAGCATCAGGCCCATGCGGCGAGTTTGGGATGGTGGACGGTCGAGCGAGATGTTGGGTTCAGTGCGCCCCCTCGTTGTCTTTGACAATGGTTTTGATGACTCCAATATATTATGTGTTTTATGTCTAATGGCATCTTCATGATAAACAAGCTAACATGATGATATCTTATTTTGCAGGTTAAATTTCAATGGTCCTTCATGAATACAACTCTGATGTTGCCTCATGCATGTTGGTCATGAGACTTTTAAATAACTTATGAAAGCATTGTGTTTTGGTAGCTCTGGATTATTGGTGCTTCCTTGCATATCCTATATGGGTTTTTAATGAACTGACATAAATGCTTGACATTGTGAGTTTTATGTTGAGAAGGTTCAGTTTCCTCTGGACTGAACTTGTAATCCATGTGGATCTTAATGATATGATTTTTCATGCTATTTTGAATGGACTTAAACTCCTGAATCTATAATGCTCTCAGATCATTGGATAAATAGACTGAACTTGAATTACCTGCATTGACTGCTAAGGTAGTTTTTATGGTCTCCCTGGGATGGGTCAACCCCATGGGTCGACCCCCAATTTTTTGAGCATTGCTTTCTGTTTTGGACTGATCCTGAATGTCCTGAACTGTATTGTTTTTATCTGCCTTGGACTGAAATTTAATATTGCTAAATTGGATTTCATTGCGGTGAACTTTCAATGTTAGGACTGAACTTGAAATTGTGAGACTGAACGATGAATTCAAGAGTCGCTTGCACTTAGTGTGTAACATGGCTAAATTCAGTTTTGACTTCAGGTTTTAGATTAAATCAATGATTTGAATTGAAAATGGCTATTCATGTATGTTGACTGTGTAGATTCTACTCATATTGAGTTGGACTGAATTTGCAAATTCATGTGTGAATTGATAGGATATCAAAGTGGTTAAGGTTGAAGGAGTTATGCATCTGTCATATGGGAAGGTAATCATTCATGTCGATTGCATTGACCAAAAACAAAATCTGTGTTTTATACAAAGTGCAGGTTCATATGTTTTCAACTAATTGGGTGGATGGTATGTTTCTACACTTGCATTTTATCCATTTTGTTTCAATGGATCTTGATGAGCTTTTGTGTGTTGAAATCCATGATCAAATAAGTGTCAATGAATCTCACATGAATGAAGGTAAACTATTCAGGAATGCTCATACAAACATGAAATGGTCGTGTACTCATGCTTTGTGTTCAGGCTATATTTTCTGAGTGATAGGGAGTTGATATTGGAGCTTTTCATGCATATAATTCACGGAGTGGTTTGAAATTTAACATGCTTATGTCAGTAAAAGTGTCGACTCATGGAGTCGACACTTATTTCACGGTATGCTGTTTGCATTGATTTCTGATATGCTGACAAAAAGTGTCGACTCTGTGGGTCGACACTTTTGTCCTGGTTTGCTTTGTTTTGTTGAAAACAGAACACGTTGGAAAAAGTGTCGACCCAGTGAGTCGTCACTTTTGCCTCGTGTCTTGATTTCTTCATCGGGACAGAATCTGCTGAGAAAAGTGTCGACCCCAAGGGTCGACACTTTCTCTGGTTCGTCCGAAACGGGTTTTCGGATTGGTTTTGAAATGCCCATTATATGATCCGATGGCCATGGTATTTTACCCTAATGCCCTTAGGGTTATACCCTACCATTAGGAGTGCATTTGAGAGGGTATAAGTGTAACGACCCGAGAATCCGATTACCGGGAAGACCCGATAACCCGAGACTCGCACCGCCGCCCACGAGCCAGGAGGGCTCGGAAGGGCTAAAAGGTGTGTGGAGGCACAAAGAAATAGGAAATAAAGCAGGACAACCAACAACAACAAGCTGAAAGAAAGAACAACTACAGCTACAACAGAGTCCAGTCCAACAGAAAGTACAGTCTAAAGCAGTAAAGCGTACCACATGCCAAGTGAACACTCGGCCCGGCAAGCTGGCAACTAAGAACCTCCGCTCCGCACCCTCGAACCTCGAGGAAGAACCGCCTCACCTGAAAAGCAGGGAATGAGTCTCCAAAACAGAGACTCAGTAGGGATCACGCGGAACCCCAACCGAAAACAACGGCGGTAGCGGAAAGGAAGGCTACGAGAGCAACCGCAACAGCAGGAACAGCAAACCCGGTGGCCGGTCGAAACACGACACTACAACTACTCCTACTGTACCAGAAACACACCCTGACCTCGCGGTCGAGGCTATCGAACTACACTAGTACCGCTTACCGAAGTAAAAACACACGGGAACCATGCCGTAGAGGCCTGTCTCCCCAGACACGGCCGACCTGGACACACAGTCCAAAGTGCAACCCCGGCCATCCGATCACGGGTATCGCACAACAAGACGCAACCTCGGTAAAGCCACTAGCACTAGTCTCATGGCGCGAAAACCAACACACGAGCCACGGTGAAACAACCGAACTCAATGGTCAACACGACCGAAACCCGAAGGTCAAAGTCACGAAAATTGACAGTCTGTCACTCCGTACTCGACAGGAGTACCTCCCACTAGAAGCACACTCGGTAGCGTCCCCTGACGACTTACACCGCACCGCAGGTGAACTGCCTGTCGTGGTAGCGCCTACCAAAGGCACGAACACAGTACAAGTAACCACAAACAAGTGACTAGCTGGGGTTACGCCCGTCGACGTGGGTCCAACCGCCCCCAACCACGTGTGCACACACAGACAGTGCGTCCCTGGTCTGATCCTCTGACTGGTTTTCCCCTCAACCGGACTCTGGCTGCAAGACGTGGGGCCCGACGGAAACCAGTCTAAAAACCGTCTCAAAGGGTAAGCCCATACACCACTCCCTGGTGCAACCGGTACCGCGTACTGGTAGGCTATGACTAGTGGAGGGTCAATGAAGGAGTAGACTCTCAAGTCAATGGAAAATAACATCCGAATCTGACGACGTACGGGGATCACCCCACGTACCGGCCCCGTCGCACGGTGACCACAGTCAGGGAAGAAACATGACTCGCAGTCCACGGCCACACACGCACCCTGCGCGAGAGTCGAGAAAACTCAAGTGGCGCTAAGCCACTGGACTCTGGACAGTCCTCTAGATGCACTACACCCAACGGTCCTTGAGTCACAAGACTCGGGATCAAGACCGTTGTACGCAACAGCACAAGGCCGTCAATCTAGTCCAATATGTAGGTCTAAAACCACGGTAGCACGAATACCGAGATAACTCACGAGCCGCCAAGACCACTCCCTCGGGAAGGGAACGCAAGGGATTAAAGCCACACGGGCCACACGAAAAACACAGAAGCACGATTCCCAGGGCAGCACACAAGCCGCCACGTCGATTTCCCTTCTCAGGGCAAGCGGGAAACCTCCAACCCCAGGTCGGATAACTGGACTCGCAGTCCAAGGCCAAACACGTGGCCCACACGAGAATCGCCTTCCAAAGAAACCCACGACATGTGGGGGAGACCCCACCGCACACACACCGATACACGGTGACTCGATCGAGCGTAACACAAAAGTCGCGGAACCCTTCCGGACCTCCGAAACAACTCCGGATCGTGCCGATCTGAACATGAAAAATGTCCGAAATAAAATTTCGGACATAACAGAGTCAGACACTCCGTGAAATCAGATCCAGGACCCACAAACAAGGATCCGAAAAACCCGGGGCATTATAGCCCTCCCCCCTTAAAGGAATTTCATCCTCGAAATTCAGGACCAAGCACAAAGTCACAGGGGAAGAACACTGAACCTCCTGACAACGCTGTCAGAGCCCCATCACAGAAAATCTTGATTCTCACAAAAACACCGATCCTGAGGGAAACAGCCAGACTTACAATCAGAAACAACACCTCGCTCCTCGCGCCGAGCACACTGGCCAACAGAGCAGGCATATACCAAAGGACATAGTCCGGCATCACCTCAGACAATGTAAGAATCAACAATGGCACCGCTGCCACAATCTCGTTCACCGAGGAGACACACCCTGGACACGAGAAACAGCTACCGATTCACCCAATGGTCGACAACAAAAACACATATCGGCTTCACAGCCAGCTGACAGGTCGCGCACCCTCCTCAAGGGAGCAACCAAAATAGAGCCTCCATCGGCTCACGTAGCCATCTCGACCGACCGCAGCCAGAACATCGGCTCAGCACCAAGAAACATCTCACACATGGCAAGCCGAAAGCCGGACACAACACTGTGCCAACTCTTGTCAGAATACAAACTTCGACAAAGTCCAGATCCCGTTTGGAAGGCACATCCCAGAAACGACCACCAAAGGTCTCGCTGGTACACGGCTCTTGCCACGCTCGAGTTCCGACAACCAGCACCTTCTGCCTGAGAAAAGACCATGCGCCGACGATCACCAATCGCTCGCCTAGGTTCTTCCTTCTTTCCTGGTCCTTCACCGAGTCCGAAGGAAACATTCCAAACCTCGGCAAGCCATCCGTCGACTCTCACATAGACCGAAGCCGCATCTCGAGCCGCACTCCTCTCAGACTCCGCATCCGAGCTCGAACATCGCACCAACTCGACCCTCTCGGGGAGCACGATGAAACCAAATGACAAGATCATGGTGTCTTCAGTCATCACCTTACTGGACTCAGACTCACAGGGGAACCATCCCATGCTGGTCACCGACCAGGGATAACCATTGCGACACCAACGTCCTATCAAGGACCACCAAACCGACGCCAATCTCACAAAAAGGCCTCCGCCCAAAGGCGTCACTCTTCCATCTGGTCTCATCAAATCCTTCGATCAATCCAAGTGGACCTTCCAATCCCGATTTCGCCCTTACCATAGAGCCACGGGACACCACCTGAACAGTGCTCACGGGTCCCCAAAGCAACAAACATCTCACCGCGGTTGGCTACGAGACAAGCCTTACCAGTCACTCGCAGCTACCAATAGGAACCCACAGCCTGCCAGAGATCACTTCTCCAAGAACGATCTCATTCGAGGACATGACTGGGAACATAAGACGGACACCAGGCCACCGACTCTGACCAACACGTCCTCGACCTCCGTCAGGCGACATCCTCAACAACCCCATCCAGGTCCAACACCGACGCCTGACACGACTTCCCTCACAGGAACGGAGTACTCATGCGGCGCACTAGCCAGCACATTCCCCAACACTCCATCCTGCCAGTGCCAAGAATCATGATATCTCGGGCAATGGCACGGCAACAACACGTTTCACACAGAGGAACCAATCCTCCAATGCTCAACGCAAACTCAGGAATCCACCCGTAGCAACCAACGCTACGATCCTGAACCAGTGGGTCACAAGCCCACCACGCTTCCGCTGCGCACTCCGATCCGCGCGCATAGCCGAGAAAGCGAACACCGCCCAACCAGCACTCGTCCTTCCGGAATAGCGCCAGCACCCTCACACGATAAGGGAATGGGCACGACTTCTCACAGGCAACCACCTTGCCAAGACAAGGAGCACGTCTCGCACAGACTTCATGGCACACAAGGCCAACCAATCCGAACACACAATGCAAGACGACGAACCTTAGCCCAACGCAATCTCTTCAACCAAAGGAGAGACCAGCGCACTTCTGACCAACGGAAGAACTCCACGCTCGACCTGACCTCAAACCTCGCGCACACTGGAAACAGCACCATCCAGCACCGAGAAAACCATCACTTCCATCAGGTCAGTGCCTCCGACACACTCGATGAGTGTCACATCGGACCACGATCACAGCATCTCTCGATGCACCACCGCTGCAATTCCTCGAACTGCAACACACCACGCCAAGAGCCGTAACACGAGCCATCATGACAACCACCGACGCTCATCCTCGAGTCTCGAACTCGCCGTGGAGCCTTCACATCTCAAGCCAACTCCAGGGCGAACACAACCCATTCGCACATAAGAGCGCAGGAGCAAGACTTACTGGGACACCACAGCCCAATCCTGCCTTGAAATCCGTAAGAATAATCGGGACCGACACGTCATTTCTGACGCCATAGAGCACGACAAGGACATCAGGCTCGACGAAACAGCAGCTCACCGAAAAGATATTCCGCTCTCCCGAGCACACTTCTCGATCAGAACACCTCAAGGGCTAGACAAACCTCAAGCTGGAATGGCCAAAACCGACGACAGCTCCTTCAGAGCACGCTCACGGACACTTAACCACGAAAAATCCTCTCTAGCCACCTGACCACGCTGCAGATGCCTCGAACGCAGCACCGCGAGATCACGCCTGCCAGCAACCTCTGCCCAACGCAGCACAACCAGGGCCACCACCGATGAGGGAGAAGGCTCTCAACCTCGATCCTTAGACCCCATGCTGGCACGAAAGCCGCGGATAGCAACCACCTTCACATCGCCGCACAACGCACTCAAGCTCTCAAGCGAGAAACTAGGCGGAAAACAAGCACGAAACCCTATGCCAGCTGTCGACTGTACTAGACCTTACGGACTCTGATCACTGCAATAATTTCGAATTCCTATGTACGTCCACAACCACTGCTCTGATACCAGCTGTAACGACCCGAGAACCTGATTACCGGGAAGGCCCGATAACCCGAGACTCGCACCACCGCCCACGAGCCAGGAGGGCTCGGAAGGGCTAAAAGGAGTGTGGAGGCACAAAGAAATAGGAAATAAAGCAGGACAACCAACAACAACAAGCTGAAAGAAAGAACAACTACAGCTACAACAGAGTCCAGTCCAATAGAAAGTACAGTCTAAAGCAGTAAAGCGTACCACATACCAAGTGAACACTCGGCCCGTCAAGCTGGCAACTGAGAACCTCCGCTCCGCACCCTCGAACCTCGAGGAAGAACCGCCTCACCTGAAAAGCAGGGAATGAGTCTCCAAAACAGAGACTCAACAGGGATCCCGCGGAACCCCAATCGGAAACAACGGCGGTTGCGGAAAGGAAGGCTACGAGAGCAACCGCAACAGCAGGAACAGTAAACCCGGTGGCCAGTCGAAACACGGCACTACAACTACTCCTACTGTACCAGAAACACACCTTGACCTCGCGGTCGAGGCTATCGAACTACACTAGTACCGCTTACCGAAGTAAAAACACATGGAAACCACGCCGTAGAGGCCTGTCTCCCCGGACACGGCCGACCTGGACACACAGTCCAAAGTGCAACCCCGACCATCTGATCACGGGTACCGCACAACAAGACACAACCTCGGTAAAGCCACTAGCACTAGTCTCATGGCGCGAAAATCAACACACGCGCCATGGCGAAACAACCGAACTCAACGGTCAACACGACCGAAACCCGAAGGTCAAAGTCACGGAAACTGACAGTCTGTCACTCCTTACTCGACATGAGTACATCCCACTAGAAGCACAGTCGGTAGCGTCCCCTGAGGACTTACACCGCACCGCAGGTGAACTGCCTGACGTGGTAGCGCCTACCAAAGGCATGAACACCGTACAAGTAACCACAAACAAGTGACTAGCTGGGGTCACGCCCGTCGACGTGGGTCCAACCGCCACCAACCACGTGTGCACACACAGACCGTGCATCCCTGGTCTGATCCTCTAACTGATTTTCCCCTCAGTCGGACTCTGGCTGCAAGACGTGGGGCCCGACGGAAACCAGTCTAAAAACCGTCTCAAAGGGTAAGCCCGTACACCACTCCCTGGTGCGACCGGGACCGCGTACTGGTAGGCTACGACTAGTGGAGGGTCACTAAAGGAGTAGACTCTCAAGTCAAGGGAAAATAACATCCAAATCCGACGACGTACAGGGATCACCCCACATATCGGCCCTGTCGCACGGTGACCACAGTCGGAGAAGAAACAGGACTCGCAGTCCACGGCCACACACTCACCCTGCGCGAGAGTCGAGAAAACTCAAGTGGTGCTAAGCCACTGGACTCTGGACAGTCCTCTAGATGCACTACACCCAACGGTCCTTGAGTCACAAGACTCGGGGTCAAGACCGTTGTACGCAACAGCACAAGGATGTCAATCTAGTCCAATCTCTAGGTCTAAAACCACGGTAGCACGAATACCGAGACAACTCATGAGCCGCCAAGACCACTCCCTCGGGAAGGGAACGCAAGGGAATAAAGCCACCCACACGGGCCACACGGAAAACACAGAAGCACGATTCTCAGGGCAGCACACAAGCCGCCACGTCGATTTCCCCTCTTAGGGCAAGCGGGAAACCTCCAACCCCAGGCCGGATAACTGGACTGGCTGTCCAAGGCCAAACACGTGGCCCACATGGGAATCGCCTTCCAAGAAACCCACGACATGCAGGGGAGACCCCACCGCACACACACCGATACACGGTGACTCGATCGAGCGTAACACTAAAGCCCGGAACACGTGAGGTCACCCGGACCCACCACACCTATGGGCACGCTAATCGAGGTAACACGACGCCTCCCGACACCCCAGAAACACGGACACAGAACCGATGGGATGCCCGGGACACTCACGAGACCTAAAGTCAACCACTGGGTCACAACCGGGTCGACCGGGGGTCAAAACCACGCAGACGGAAACTGCCACGTAGTCGCGATCACCTGGGGACCGCGACCACACAGTAGTGGTCGACCGAGGACCGCGACCAAGCAGTCACGGTCGGGTCATGACCGCGACTAGCCAGACGCAGCCCGGTGGTAGCGGTCGCCCTAAGACCGCGACCTTACAGTCACGGTCGCCTCACGACTGGGACTAGACCAAAGCGGTCTATCGCACGTCCGCGACGCTTGCCGACCTTGCGACCAAAACACAAGGGTGAAGGCAATTCTCCTAAGACCGCGACCAGTGAAAGCGGTTACTGGTGGACCGTGATCATTTCGAAAAATCGAGAACGGCGGGAAAACACCCAAAATCCACGCCACGCCCCCAAACATCCACGGATGAGGGGGAAAATAAAGGGGAAGCTCCCCATTAGCTCCTAGCATGCATCTGTGGCCTCGGATCGGCCCAAAACGCAAGGAAACGCCAGATCGGGCGATCACTCCCCAAAACATGGTTTTCCCCAAAAACGCCCCAAACGACCCGCTCGGCTCACCATGGTCTACGCAACTCACGGGAAATGAAGCGCACGAGCTGGGGGTCCATCCCCCTACCACCACCGAAGATTTCCCGCACCGTGGACGTCGATCCACGAAGAAAATGCCGTTGAAGCCTCGCCGTTCCATGAACCCACGGCCGAGCTTCACCGCGCCTCCACTGCCTAGATCCTCACCCATCCTCGCCCGTACCTCGCCCGCGCCGTCCCCACCTCGCCCGCGCTCCACGCCGTCGGCCACCGGAGAGAGAGGGAGAGAGGAGAGAGCGTGAGAAGAGAGAGGGAGAGAAGAGATAATTGAGAGGGGAGAGAGAGAAAAGGGTTATATATAGGAAAATCCAGAAATTTGGAAAAATCCCAAAAAATAGAAAATCACACCCTCGCGATCCTCGGAACGCACTGATCGCAATGGTACCACACTCGCCTAGGTGAACTGCCCGGTTCACCCGCAACGAGGTTCCGAAGGAATTACTGAAACATACACCGGGAATCGGAAAACACACGCGGAAAAGCCGCGGAACGCTTCCGAGCCTCCGAAACAACTTCGGATCGCGCCGATCCGAACACGAAAGATGTCTGAAATGAAATTTCGGACACAACGGAGTCAAACACTCCGTGAAATCAGATCCGGGACCCACGAACAAGGATCCAAAAAACCCGGGGCATTACAATAAGCATGGGCCTTATGGTCCTTTCTTGTAGTTTTCTCTTGGGTATATCTATGCTACGAATTCCATCGAAAGAAGACCTAAGTGCTAACATTCTTCATCTGTTGCAGGAAAAGAAGAAAGAGGGAGAGGAAAAACGTGAAGGAGGGCTACGCATCATCAAGGAGGAGGGAGAAGAAGCCACGGAGATCATCTTCCACGAGCCTGTCCCTTGATCTGGAAGCCGCGGCTGTTGCTCTGCACGGTCTATGGGTTTGGGCACTTCAATCTCAAGCTCGGCTGCTTCCACCCTGGTTTATCATTCCCAGTGCACCCTACCTATTGATTGAAGGGTCCAATGGGACATTCAAGGGGAAATACTATAAATCTGATATTCATCTATTTGTGATGTCCCTTTTATTAAATACAAGGTTGTGAGCATATTGTTTCATTTGCTCCTTGTGATTACAGAGACGTTCGGAGCTTGGGCTTGAAGGAACTTCATTGAAACTACAAGAAAGAAGATTGTCTGCTCCGGGTTCCTGCGGACTCAACTTTCTCCAACCTAGGCTTCAAGAAAGATATTCTTACGGCTATTGGAGAATCAAGGAGATATTTCTACATCCTATTTATGTTTATTTCCTTGTGTGCTTCATATTTATCATCATTCACATACTACTGTGGGAGTTTATTGTACATCTTTTTGTTGTCCTAAACTCAGAATATTACTGTGTGTGTACGGAGCTGCATCTCCGTGTGGTCTAAGTGTCCGGGGCGTGTTCCATGACGTTGTGTGTGTGTGTGTGCTGCGGTGGTAGCGTGTTGGGGCTTGTCCCCGTGTGGATATTGCTGCGGAAGCAGCGTGTGTGGTTGGGGTTCGCCCCCGTGTTGCTACGTTTCGTAGCGTGGAGTAAAGCCTCACCCGGTTGGGTGAGGGATGGACGTAGGGAGCCCGTCGTGGTCCCGAATCACCTAAAAATCCCTGTGTCTTGTGTGATTGCCTGTGTGATTATCATTTCTTCTATCTCCGTTCACAGGTACATTATATAGGATTTTAATTCACTGCATGATCACACACTGCTACCTCCGTAATCTGTGTTGAGCAAAATTTCCCTATTAGTCGCATTGTTATTACGAGTGAGATCGAAAAGTTTGAGAGAACGTTTTAAATCTCACTTAAGTTTTGGCTATTTACATTGTTAATCCTAATTCCACTATGTTTAGTTAGGAAAGTTCTTAAAATCCGCCATCTCGGCAAGGGGACAATTCAACCCCCCTTCTTATCCGCCATCTCTCTGGGCCAACAATTGGTATCAGAGCCACGTCTCTGATTTTTTAGTCGACCTTGCGATCGTAGAGTAAAGATCGTCTGATGATGGCTTGTCTAAATGTGCTTCCTATCTTTGATGGTTTTGATTACGCTGCATGGCTTGGAAAATTTTGTGTTTGGATTACTAATACTAATCCGAAGCTTATGAGTCTGATTACTCATGGTCCACATGTTTTGCCCAAAAATGAACTAAAGTGGACCGATGAACATAAAAGAATGAACTCTAAAAATGTTTATGTTTTGAATGTTCTTAAAGCTGCAATATGTATTGACAAATTTTCGTTTGTTTCTAATTGCAGATCTGCCAAGGAGAAATGGGATGAGCTAAAGGAAGCCCAAAATAAAAGTTGCAATGACGGTGACTGCTTGGTTGCAAACAATGAAATTGAGCGTCAAAGCGAGGAGAGTTCGAAGGTAAATTCTAACTCTGATTCCGAGGAAGAAGATGAATTGAGTTATGCTGAATTGCTAAATGCTTACGATAAACTAGTTGATATATACAAAGCACAAAAATCTGAAAACAGAAAAATGAAAAGGAAACCTGATAATGTTTCACATGTTAACTCTTCATGTGTAAAGTGCTTTGAAATTGAAAATGCTTGTGACATTAACTCACCATGTACTGAATGTTCTGAGCTTAGGAAGTTGACTGAAAGCCTGTTGTTTGAAGCCGATATGCATAAAGAAACCACTTCATGTTTAAAAACTGAAAATAAAACTCTATTGGCTAAAATTTCAGAACTCCAACAATTAAGAGAAGATAATGAGAATCTAAAAATGTTGAACACAGCAATGTCTGAAAAATTACTTACCCTTGAAAAAGAAAAATCCATGTCTGTTGACAAGTCTGAAAAGCTGAAGGAACTTGGAAAGGAAATAGAGATGTTTAGGAACATTAATGACAAATTTGAATCCAATGATACCATGAATGCAATGACTAATGGAAAAGTGAGCTTTCAAAAGAATGAATCTGAACATGCCTCCATGACTGAAAATTCATTTGAAAAACTACAGAATGAAAAGCTTGCTGAAGAGATTAAGAAATTGAAAGATCAAAACAGTCTATTGGTTGATAAAATCTACATGTTTGAAAAAGGAAATTATGTAGTTGTTGATGATCTTGAAAACTCTCATGTTCTAGAAGAAGAGGTTGCAAGTTATAAAACTGTCAATTCCTTTTTGAACAATAAACTTGTATTGTGTGAGGAATAAATTGCTAAGTCTGAATTGCATATTTCATCTTTGGAAAATAAAATCAAAATGTTGAATGAATCTTTGTGTAAGTGTGATGAAGGAAATGAAAAATATAAAATTGATGATGATCGCTCTTGTGTGCATGCAAAACCACTTGTCGTCAAACATAATCATGCACCAAGTAGAAGAAGAAATGTTTCATGTTATTACTGCGGAATATTTGGTCATGATATGTATGATTACTTTTTAATGAAGTTTGATGATGATGTGGCCTTGAAAACAAGAATGAAAAGTGATACTAGTTCCAAAGATCATGAGAAACTCACAACGAAAAACCTCATCACACATTGTTACTATTGTGGGTTACATGGTCATGTTTTTAAAAACTACTTCGTTAAGAAAAATGATGATGAATGGTTTCTCAAAAAGAATTTTTCATGTTATTATTGTGGTGAACTTGGACATATCATGGATAACTGTTCTTTAATGAAAAATGATGAAAATTGGACCATGAAAAGAAAAACTTCTTACTACTTTTACTGTGGTCTGAATGGACACTCAATGGATGATTGCTCTATGATGAGGGCCGATGATGAATGGTATGAGAGGAGAAATAAAAAGAAAATTTTTGTTCATGTAAGAACTAACCCCTCCGGACCCAAGATGGCTTGGGTATCCAAATCTTCGAAATGAGAATTTATTTTGCAGGGACGCCTTGAGATCAAGAAACATCAACAAATAAAGGACTCTCAAGATGAGAAATAAAATGGTTTAATTTGAAGTTTGTTTCACCTAGGTTTTCCTTGACAAATCTGAAAAGGTAAAAATTCTCTTTGAAGGAAAGTGTTTGCATTTGAATGATTACATTTCCGTTTCACTGACTCTTGTCAACTTTTGGAAACGTTGAGATCTTTCAATTTTGATGAATAGTTGACTTGAATGCTTCTTGTTGAGCATCTTGTGAATAATCATAACTCTCGAATGCTTAATCTTGCACATATATAGTTCTTCATACACACCTTTTCTTTCACTTTGCAAATAAAAATACAGGTTTGGATGCTTTAGATTGCACATAAAGCTTTTACATTTTTAATCACCTTTTGCAAATAACACTTCACATGTGCATACATAGTTCACTTATGCATACATAGGTTGCATACTTACTTTCATGCACATATCATACACATACTTGCATACTTGTAAATAAGGACAATCTTCAATTATGTTCCCCATTTACATGCATATGTTTGCATAAACTCTCCATGTTGAGTGCTTGAATGCCATGATTATCCGGTATATCAAATGATGATTGTGAAAGGTTGGATTATGTCCAACTGGAAACTTTCTTCATGCGTGATGGTGGTCTTCGGACCTATGTTCTCCGCCACGTACCGGTAATCAACTTGCTTGAAAACTTCAGTTCAGTGCTTGTTTGAATGTATATAATATACAACCACTTTTTGACTCATTCTATGACTCATCCCTTGCTAAATGAAATTGCATTGATTTAGACATGTTTGTTACATGGCATATATTAAGGGGGAGATTTTTTTTATAACCGTACATACATTTAGGGGGAGACATTACTATGTTGAGACTAATTCATCTTTTACATTCAATACAACCACCCACACAAAATGCACCTTTTTGAGATAATGATTCAATCTAATAAGGATTACGATTTTCTACTCTACACCTTAGAGAGCTATTGATTCTCTACATAGAAATCACATGTCTCGTGAGAGAAAAGCTGTTCACCCCATCAAAAGTTGTATGAGTGGAACGTGGATCCGAGTAGCTGGGAATCTCCCCTGAAATAAAGGAGGAAACTCGCGTCGAAAGGAGAAACTAATCCATATGAAAATAAGTGTGATTTACCACCGAGTAGCCGGGAAGTGCCCCTGAGACAAAGGGTACAACTCGCGTCAAAAAGTGTCTCATCCACATCATAAAAAGGGATGAAATTGAGTAACCGGGAATTGCCCTTGAAACAAAGGGCATGACTCGTGTCAAAAGGTTAGTCACATCCTTTTTAGTAATTAAAAATTGGGGTCATACGCAGCTACCAATATTCGAGCATCGTGTATGGAAGTGTATGGATGATAAGTTCTTTTCAGTGTTCTTTAGAAAATCTGATTTTCCATATTGACTTGAACTTCATTGCTCAATCTTCACATATGCACCTTGGGTTTGATTATTTGAATGTCCTTTACGAATCAGTCACCTTTCACGGTTAATATAGTACTTTATTTATATAAGCACGACCTTCTTAGTATTGTACATGCACATAATGTTCTACAATCGATTGCATTATCCTTACACCCGTCCCGAAAGGACTTGCATGAGTCTACACTTAACTATGCATGCTTGAGTGCCTGAATGCTTGATCTGTCTATTCATATCATGCTTCATTTCATTTACATGCATCTATAGGTTATACATGTAGATAATAGGTTAAATAACCTACTGTTAGGTGGTTTTTGTTCTTGACAATTGGGTAGAATAATGTGATTTTTAAGCATAATCCACTCTGTGCATAACTTAGTTTTCAGTTTTTGGTCTCCACACCTTCCCTTCGTGGGAGGTTAACTGCTGGGTTTGTGCGCTCTTGTCTCACTCATTTTTGTAAACTTCACAGTTACTCCTGAGTCCCCCATCTTTTTGATAATGTCAAAGGGGGAGAGAAATTTGAATAGCCACAATACATTAATACATTGTCATCATCAAAAAGGGGGAGATTGTTTGGTTCTGTGCGCCCCCTCGTTGTCTTTGACAATAGTTTTGATGACTCCAATATATTAAGTATTTTATGACTAATGGCATCTTCATGATAAACAAGCTAATATGATGATATCTTGTTTTGCAGGTTGAATTTCAATGGTCCTTCATGAATACAATTCTGATGTTGCCTCATGCATGTTGGGCATGAGACTTTGGAACTAACTTGTGAAAGCACTGTGTTTTTGTAGCTCTGCATTATTGGTGCTTCCTTGCATATCCTATATGGGTTTTTAATGAACTGACATAAATGCTTGACATTGTGAGTTTTATGTCGAGAAGGTTCAGTTTCCTCTAGACTGAACTTATAATCCATGTGGATCTTAATGATATGATTTTTCATGCTATTTTGAATGGACTTAAACTCCTGAATCTATAATGCTCTTAGATCATTGGATAAATAGACTGAACTTGAATTACCTGCATTGGATTGCTAAGGCAGTTTTTATGGTCTCCCTGGGATGGGTCGACCCCATGGGTCGACCCCCCATTTTTTGAGCATTGCTTTATGTTTTGGACTGATCCTGAATGTCCTGAACTGTATTGCTTTTATCTTCCTTGGACTGAAATTTAATATTACTAAATTGGATTTCATTGCGGTGAACTTTAAATGTTAAGACTGAACTTGAAATTGTGAGACTGAACGATGAATTCAAGAGTCGCTTACACTTAGTGTGTAACATGACTAAATTCAGTTTTGACTTCAGGTTTTAGATTAAATCAATGATTTGAATTACAAATGGCTGTTCATGTATGTTGACTGTGTAGATTCTACTCATATTGAGTTGGACTGAATTTACAAATTCATGTGTGAATTTATAGGATATCAAAGTGGTTAAGGTTGAAGGAGTTATGCATATCTCATATGGGAAGGTAATCATTCTTATCGATTGCATTGACCAAAAACTAAACTTGTGTTTTATACAAAGTGCAGGTTCATATGTTCTCAACTAATTGGGGGGATGGTATGTTTCTAAACTTGCATTTTATCCTTTTTGTTTCAATGGATCTTGATGAGCTTTTGTGTGTTGAAATCCATGATCAAATAACTGTCAATGAATCTCACATGAATGAAGGTAAACTACTCAGGAATGCTCATACAAACATGAAATGGTCGTGTACTCATGCTTTGTGTTCAGGCTATATTTTCTGAGTGCTAGGGTGTTGATATTGGAGCTTTTCATGCATATAATTCAAGGAGTGGTTTGAAATTTAACATGCTTGTCTCTTTCATTGGTTTTTGTTGAAATGTGGCTTAATTCATGCCTATACCATATTTCAATACATGGTTATTTGTTTTTAATGTTTCGGAGTAGTTTTGTAAGGTTTCATTTGAGTTTTATTGAGTTTTCACTTATGTCAGTAAAAGTGTTGACTCATGGAGTCGACACTTATTTCACGGTATGCTGTTTACATTGATTTCTGATATGCTGACAAAAAGTGTCGACTCTGTGGGTCGACACTTTTGTCCTGGTTTGCTTTGTTTTGTTGAAAATAGAACACGTTGGAAAAAGTGTCGACCCAGTGAGTCGACACTTTTGCCTCGTGTCCTGATTTCTTCATCGGGACAGAATCTGTTGAGAAAAGTGTTGACCCCAAGGGTCGACACTTTCTCTGGTTCGTCTGGAACGGGTTTTCTGGATTGGTTTTGAAATGCCCATTATATGATCTGATGGCCATGGTATTTTACCCTAATGCCCTTAGGGTTATACCCTACCATTAGGAGTGCATTTGAGAGGGTATAAGCATGGGCCTTGTGGTCCTTTCTTGTAGTTTTCTCTTGGGTATATCTATGCTACGAATTCCATCGACAGAAGACCTATGTGCTAACATTCTTCATCTGTTGCAGGAAAAGAAGAAAGAGGGAGAGGAAAAATGTTAAGGAGGGCTACGCATCATCAAGGAGGAGGAAGAAGAAGCCACAGAGATCATCTTCCACGAGCCTGTCCCTTGATCTGGAAGCCGCGGCTGCTGCTCTCCTTGGTCTACGAGTTTGGGCATTTCAATCTCAAGCTCGGCTGCTTCCACCCTGGTTTATCATTCCCAGCGCACCCTACCTATTGATTGAAGGGTCCAATGGGACATTCAAGGGGAAATACTATAAATCTGATATTCATCTATTTATGATGTCCCTTTTATTAAATACAAGGTTGTGAGCATATTGTTTCATTTGCTCCTTGTGATTGCAAAGACGTTCGGAGCTTGGGCTTGAAGGAACTTCATTGAAACTACAAGAAAGAAGATTGTTTGCTCCGGGTTCCTGTGGACTCAACTTTCTCCAACCTTGGCTTCAAGAAAGATATTCTTACGGCTATTGGAGAATCAAGGAGATATTTCTACATCCTATTTATGTTTATTTCCTTGTGTGCTTCATAGTGTATCATCATTCACATACTGCTGTGGGCATTTATTGTACATCTTTTTGTTGTCCTAAACTCAGAATATTACTGTGTATGTGTACAGAGCTGCATCTCCGTGTGGTCTAAGTGTCCGAGGCGTGTTCCCCGACGTTATGTGTGTGTGTGCTGCGGTGGCAGCATGTTGGGGCTTGTCCCCGTGCGGATATTGCTGTGGAAGCAGCGTGCGTGGTTGGGGTTCACCCCCGTGTTGCTACGTTTCGTAGCGTGGAGTGAAGCCTCACCCGATTGGGTGAGTGGTGGACGTAGGGAGCCCGTCATGGTCCCGAACCACCTAAAAATCCCTGTGTCTTGTGTGATTGCTTGTGTGATTGTCATTTCTTCTATCTCCATTCATAGGTACATTATATAAGTTTTTAATTCACTGCATGATCACACACTGCTACCTCCATAATCTGTGTTGAGCAAAACTTCCCTGTTAGTCGCATTGTTATTACGAGTGAGATCAGAAAGTTTGAGAGAACATTTTAAATCTCACTTAAGTTTTGGATATTTACATTGTTAATCTTAATTCCACTGTGTTTAGTTAGGAAAGTTCTTAAAATCCGCCATCTCGGCAAGGGGACAATTCAACCCCCCTTCTTGTCTGCCATCTCTCTGGGCCAACACGAGAGGAGCTCGAGATTCGCGCCCTAGTGACCGAGCGGGCTAAGGGGGAGGCCGAAGTGACACGGGCCGAAGTGAAGGCTAAGCTGACCGAGGCCAGGATGAAGATAACTAGGCTTGAAGAGAAGGCGACTATAGTTGAGGCGGAGGCGATCGAGCGATATCAAGGCTCGGAGGAATAGTGCGAAGCCTTAAAGACGAGCGCCTTCGCTTACTATGAGCCGGGCTATCGTCGCAGGTTGCAGAAAGGCTTTGTGCAGGGCTTCAGGAGGGCTGTCATTGAGGCCCAGAAGCAGGTCCTCGATGAGCTTGTCTTCATCCTCGGACAGCGATACGACTCAGGCCGAAGAAGGCTCGACTTCTCCTCCTTCTTCAGTGTCGAGCGCCGGGGAAGGTAGTGAAGACTCTTCTGCTCCTGTGGAAAAAGGTTCGCCAACTCCGACTGCCTCGGGAGAGCGCACGGTCAAGGCAGTTCCCACACAGGTGGGGTCAGTGCCTGAGCCAGCCGTCACCGAGGGAATCAGGGGCAAGCCGCCCTGAATTTGGGAACGGGGCCAAGCACCGTGGACGCTCTGATTGTTGAGCCTCGAGGAGGGCCACAGACTTCTCACTCTTCTCCGATCTTCATAGACTAGGCTTGGCTTACACTTGTTTTGCTGGCCCTTTCCTTTTTTATTTTTGAGGGGGGTCGTTTAGAAACTTTCCGTGTACTTCTCCTTTTTTCGATTATAATGGCAATAGTGGTCATATCATTTTTAAGTGCTCTTTACCATGTTTGACTGGGTCTGATTCCTTGTATCCGCGGGCGTCGGCGTATCGGATATTTTGTGCGATTTTCCTACCGAAAAATCAGGTCACGCGCCGATTGGTCGAATCGTTAGTGCTGATTTGACGCCTTTTTATCTTCCCCAACATTGAATGCCTTGCCTTTTTGCGTATTCTCGTAGAAGTGATTTGGTGACAGGGAGGCGTAACTACTCCTCGGTGAGGACGTCTGCCTTCTATCGGAAGTCCCTTCGCGTCATTTCGAGGAGAGGGTCAATTAAGGCAAAATCTCTCCCTTCGGCCTATAAAAGGTCTCGACGGGCACCTCCTCCTCTTCGCGCTGCATAAGGGACGTTCACCGCATTCCCTATCCTTTCTTCTCTCTATGGTGAAACTGCCATTTCTTCCTTTGGTGAAAACACCGCCTTCTTCTCTGTTGTCGTCCTCGGGTGAAGTATGGAGGCCGACGTTGAAGACGAAGGCTGTAGCGGTTGCTGGGGCGTCTGTGCTACTTCGGCATAGAAGAATAGAAAGCGACGGGGTGGACGGCGTGGAAGAATAGAAAGCGCATAAAGAGGCACTCTTCTATGACTTCCGGGCTGTCGCCTACACCTGGAGGGGGGACGGCTAGGAGGATGGTTTGAGAGAGGAAGGCATTCAACACCATGGCCGTACCTCTCTCCCTCTATTGCTTTCCTCTCCTCCCCTCCCACTCCCTATACCCCAAGGGAGTGTTCAAATCTTTCTCCCTCTTCTGTTCTTTTTCTTTCTTTCTCCTGTTTCTTCTTGCCTGCCCCTCCTTTCTAGTCGGCGCCACCTCCTCCTGAGGGGGCCTTCTCTTGTTTGCCCCTCTTTTCTTACTTGCGGCCCCCATCAATTCTTGATGGAGCCTTTTCTTGTTTTTTACCAAGTTGGTGGCCGGGCATACAACTCTTTTCATTTCTATTTTCTGATACCATCTCTTCCAAGCTACCCGAGCAACTTAAGTCATCCGCTTACCTACTGATAGCCACAAACCCGTCGTTGAAAAAGTCGTGTCACAATTTTAAAATATTCGCACTCACTCACTTAAAAATATTAAATTCAAGCAAAGCGGTGAATACGGGTCGATCCCACGAGGAAGAAATGTTTTCAAAATAGCATGGAGGAGAATTATTATATTTGAGAAAATCTAAACTTTGAGTGAGATTAAACTAATGAAAAAGAAAATTACATGGAAATAAACTAACTAAAGAATATGAGAGGGTTAAGATTAGAAATTGGAAAGAGAGGGAGAAAAACACAATTGCATAAAATCTGAAATTTATTGCTATGAAAGGTGACAAGTACAATATATGTGAAAATAAAAATTATAACTTGACTGAAATTAAAAGAGTGAAAGAAGAAATTGGAGTCAATATGATGAAGAGTGCCGCCGTCTCCTCCGTGCCGAGCCTTGGAATTTTACCCCGCTGTGGAAGTAGACGCCGCCGAGAGGACCAAAGGAAGACGATCCACTAAAGGGATGTGTGAAGAAATATGGGAGATGGAGATAGATAGGTGGATGGAAGAAATAAAAGTGAAAACAAAGTGTGTATGTGGATAGTGTATTATGAAGAGAGAATAGAGAGGAAAGAGGGGTTACGGTGGGAGAAGTAAAAACGCAGGGAAAATAAAATAGAAAATAGAGAGTGATTGGGAAGAAAAAAACTTAATAACTAAAGAGATTTAGAAAAAGTGGAAGAGAAGAAAGTTGTAGAGGATGAAGAGAGGAAGAAGATTGATGAAGAACTCAGAGACAGAAAATGAGAGGAAGAAGGTGAAAATTATGAAAAACTCAGGATCTATCGGCACGGATGAACAATGAAATCTAGAAAAACTAAACTTTGAAAAAAAATTAGAACTTGAAAACGGTAGAGAATTGGAAGAAGAGGTAGAAAAAAAATTAGATCTAAAAAAGATAAAGAACTTTTGTGAAGAGATTAGGATGAAAAGAGGAGTGTAAGAGGACGAAAATTGACAAAGAACAGAGTGCAGAAGTGCAGGTGAACAGTAAAAAATGAAGAACAGAGCTTTGAAAAACTGAGAATAGTTTAAAAACGAGGAAGAATTAGAGGAAGAGGAAGAAGAAGAAGTTGTAGAAGATTTAAAAACAAAGAACTTTGAAGAAGAACTTAACTTAAAAAGATGAAAGAAAAAGTATGAAATTGAAGGCTAAAGCTAAGGCAGAACTTCCCAAGGCTGAACTCCCAACACCGTCGGCCATGGCACCCTTTTATAATGCACAGTCGAACCTTCACGATCGTGGCTTCCCAATCCAATCTAAATCTAAGTTTTTAGCAGCAAGACTTGATCAATATAGGACTCTTGCTCAGATTAGAGTCCTCCTTCCCGCAAAATAGGCGAAGATAAGCTCAAAACATGGCAATCGGGAGCTTCCGTTCCGTTTCTGGTTTTTCTGCAAATGGCGACTTAGGTGATGGCGCTTTTTCATGAATCAGCGTCTGCTCGCATGGGCGTAAAATCTTTATTTCCTCTTTTTGATATTCTTCTTTTTCCTATAAAAATAAAAAAATGGTGACTTTGCCGAAAGTCGCTTATTATTTTGACATGCATTAAATGGCGACCGAGTTTTAGTCGCTAATTCAAAATAGCAACCGAACGTTGGTCGCTAATTCCTTCAAATAGCGACCAACGTTGGTCACTAATTCCTCTGATTCCAAATAGTGCCCGAACGTTGGTCGTTAATTCCTCCAAATAGTGACTAAACCTTGATCGCTGATTCCTGAAAATTCATAAAATATAAAAATATTCAATATTCCTCGTCAAAAAATAAATTACAATAATTGTGTATTTTTCTAACTATTTCTCACATTGCCATTTTGACTCAAAATTGATGATAAAATCATGCAAACTTAGAAAAATGGTGAGAATGAGATTTTGGCCTTATTAATGCACAACTATGCTTATTAAATGCTAAAAATTATGAATGTGATGCAAATTATAACATGAAATATGATACTCATCACACCCCCCAACTTGCTCATTGCTAGTCCCTTAGTAATGCAAATAAATTAAAATTTAAGACTAACATGAGTTTGTAAAATTCATACTTTCATATCCAGCTCTTCCTTCACAGAATCAACCAAAGATTAGGAATCCGAAATCATTAATGCACACTAGCCTTATGTAGGAAATTAAAGTACGTGATCAAGAATTCAAATCAAAGCTCAATAGCACTTGTGCATGTGTAACTACCAAATCCACAGCTTAGACAATTGTGTCCCTCATTTGCTATTCCAAGCACATATCTTTCAACTCTGCACCTCTCAGATCAAAGCGTAGAATCATATTAGCTTTTTTGTCTGCCTTATTACTTTGTCCCTTTGGGATCTTTTTAATTTTTTACACGCATGATGCTGTACTATCCTTCACTGTTTAACATGAACCTCGACTCTTGCCTTAGGAGAAGCTGATCCAGTTTCGCAGATCAAGGTTCCCTTTGCCTTTTGATGCGAATCTCAACACGTCTTAGGTGAAGTAGGCCCGGTTACTAAGAATTGGAGCATTTTTCATGGTGTTTATTTTTCATCAATTTTTTCAATGTGCTATTTGCACTAGATAACTTGACAGAAAGCTTATAAAAATATCTCTTTCTTGAGAAGTGTCGAATATCATACATAATATCCAAAATAACAGAAGGCTTGTCTTGCTTGTTTCATTAGTGTGCAATGTGATTTTTCTTATTTTGAAGTGCACATGAACTTTAAAGAGATTCTTACATCAGTCTTTCATGGCTAGATTAAAATAAATTTTCGTTCATCATTCTCTCCAGCCTTTTCTAATCCAGAATTACTTTCAATTTAAAGCATGAATCAATAAAACTCAAATGAGGATTTCATCTTTTTCATTTTTATGTAGAACACCATGCAGAAACTTATGTCAGGTTGTACTATATGCATCATAAAATTTTTCTCTCCTTTTTCTCTCCCCCCTAACTTGAATGACATTGTCCTCAATGGCATATAGAGTAAAAAAATAAAAGAGCAATGTAACCGATAAATTTTGCTGAGATGGAAGGATACAACCTGGTGTGTGATAAAAACTCCATAAATGGATGGCAACAACTTCTTCTTCCTTGACCTTGACCTAACTTCTGAAACACACTTAAATAAAAAATATCAAATAACAAGAACCTTGTGTTACCTCCCAGAAGCGCTAAGTTTTCCGTCTTCAGCCAGACACATGAAAGTTCTTGAAAGATTTTATTCTTGATCATTCAAAACAATGGACTCTTTTAACAACTGCTCACTTTCCAAGTAAGGTTTTAATCTTTGACCGTTGACATTGAAAATGTGACCCTTTTTAGGATTCAAAATTTTAACAGCACCATGGTCAAAAACTTTAACTACAATAAATGGTCCATCCCATCTAGATTTGAGTTTACCGGGGAACAAGCACAACCTTGAATTGAAAAGCCAAATCTTTTGATTAATAGAAAAAGTTTTCCTGTGAATATGCTTATCATGAAAAACCTTGGTTTTAGCTTTATAAATCTTTGAATTTTCATAGGCTTCATTTCTTAATTCTTCCAGCTCAATAAGTTGTAGAGGTCTTTGGGCACCAGCTTGGGTAAGATCAAAGTTAACTTGTTTAATGGCCCAATATGCTCTATGTTCCAGTTCTACGGGCAAGTGATAGACTTTTTCAAAAATGAGATGGTAAGGGGACATGCCAATGGGAGTTTTAAATCCAGTTCTGTAGGCCCATAACACCTCATCTAGTCTCTCAGACTAGTCTTTTCTATCCGACCTAACTGTTTTGTGTAAAATATTTTTTATCTCCCTATTGGACACTTCAACCTGGCCACTGGTTTGGGGATGATAGGGGGTAGCGATCTTATGAGTGATACCATATTTACGAAGCAGAGCTCGGAATTGAGAATTCGTAAAGTGAGAACCCCCATCACTAATGATAGCTCTAGGACAACCAAATCTGGAAAAAATATTCTTCTTGACAAATTTCATCACCACCTTATGGTCATTAGTCCTAGTAGCTACGGCCTCAATCCACTTTGAAACATAGTCCACCACCACCAAAATATATTCATTGTCAAATGAATGTGAAAATGGTCCCATAAAATATATCCCCCAAATATCAAAAGTTTCAACTGTCAGAATGGGATTTAGCGGCATCATGTCTCTTTTAAAATCGTTACCCACTGCTTGACATCTCAAACATGTTTTCAAAAATTCATAAGCATCTTTAAACAGTGTGGGCAAATAGAATCCACTTTGTAATACTTTCGCCGTAGTCTTTTTTTCAGAAAAGTGTCCCCCACAAGCAAGATTATGACAGAAGTTCAAAACAGATTGTTGTTCTTCTTCTGGGACACATCTTCTTATTATCTGATCGGGACCCATGTGAAACAACTCTAGGTCTTGCCAAAAATAGTGTTTAACCTTTACAAAGAATTGATCCTTCTCCTGCTTAGTCCACCCTACCGGAGTTTATCCTACGGCCAGGTAATTGACTATGTGAGCGTACCAGGGGGTTGAAGAGATAGAAAGAATTTGTTCATCGGGAAAAGAATCGGACATTAGGGCACTTTCAGATATCACTATCCTGGATAGATGATCAGCTACCACATTTGCTAACCCCTTCTTGTCTCGTATCTCCAAATCAAATTCTTGCAGCAGCAATATCCAGCAGATGAGATGGGGTTTAGCATCCTTCTTGGAGAGCAAGTATCTTAAAGCAGTGTGATCAGAATAAATAACAACTGTAACCCCTAAAATATATGATCGAAATTTCTTTAGGGCAAAAATAACAGCTAAAAGTTCCTTCTCCGTGGTGGTGTAATTCAATTGAGCATCGGTGAGGGTGCGACTCACGTAGTAGATTACCACGGGTTTTTTATTCACTCTTTGTCCTAGGACAGCTCCTACAGCATAATCTGAGGCATCACACATAATCTCAAAAGGAAGCGACCAATCTGGAGATTGAAGTATCGGAGCTTGAGTAAGGGCCGCTTTCAAAGAATTAAACGCCTCTAGACAAGAATCATCGAAATGGAATGGAGTGTCCTTAGCAAGCAACTGTGTGAGAGGGTGAGTAATGGTGGAGAAGTTCTGAATGAATATGTGGTAGAAACCCGCATGGCCAAGAAAGGAACGGATTTGCTTGACAGATGTAGGGGGAGGAAGATTGGAAATCAAGTCCACTTTTGCTTTATCGACCTCTATTCCCCTTTCCAAAATTACATGGCCTAAAACTATACCTTCTCTCACCATAAAGTGGCTCTTTTCCCAACTTAACACCAAATTCGATTCAATGCATCTTTTTAAAACCTGAGTCAAAATTTTCAAGCACCCCTCAAATGAAGAACCAAAAACTGAAAAATCATCCATAAATACTTCCAAAGTCTCCCCCACCATGTCAGAAAATATAGACATCATGCAGCGCTGAAAAGTGGCGGGGGTATTACATAGCCCAAAAGGCATCTTTCTAAAAGCAAACGTGCCATAAGGGCACGTGAATGTAGTTTTTTCTTGATCCTCCAGATAGATAGCGACTTGATTGTATCCGGAATAGCCATCCAAAAAGAAAAAATATTATTGCCCAGCTAGTCTCTCCAGAATTTGATCAACAAATGAGAGTTGAATATGATCTTTCTTAGTTACTGAATTCAATTTCCTGTAGTCTATACAAACCCTCCACCCCGTCTGTAATTGCATGGGTACTTCTTCTCCCTGCTCATTTGTTACCACAGTTAGTCCCGACTTCTTAGGAACCACTTGTGTCGGGCTGACCCATTTGCTATCAGAAATGAGATATATGATCCCAGCATCTAACCACTTTACTACTTCCTTTTTAACCACCTCTTTCATATTAGGATTCAGCCGGCACTGCATTTCCCTGCTTGGCTTGGCATTATCCTCCAAATAGATATAGTGCATGCAAACATCAGGACTTATGCCCTTCAAATCTGCTACCGACCACCCTATTGCCTCCCTATGCTCCTTAAGAACTTCTAAGAGTTAAGATTCCTAAGCAGAGGTAAGATTAGAAGTAATGATTATGGGCAGAGTATGGTCCGGGCCTAGATAAGCATATTTCAAAGAGTCTGGCAGAGGTTTTAGTTCCAAAACGGGTGGCTGCTTTAGAGCTGGAAGAATGGGTTCAGCTTGAAGCGGTGGGAGTGGCTCTACTCTAGAATAGGGTGCTGGAGAGAATAGAGAATCATGCAGCATGCTACCCTCTTCTATCAAATTCTTACTAACATTCGGACATTCTTCAATCAATTCTTCAAACATATCAATGGCATTACATTCCTTCTCATGGTCCGGATATTGTGATGCTTTAAAAACATTTAAAGAGACCTTCTCACCTCCGAAAGAAATATCCATCATCCCAGTGGCACAATTTATGTTGGCTTTCACCTTAGCTAAGAACAGACGTCCCAAAATAATAGGTGTGTGTTTTAACTCTTGGGATGAGGCCATGTCCAAGATTAAGAAATCCACTAGGAAATAACACTTATGAACTTTTACTATCACATCCTCTAGCAAACCCCTTGACGTCTTCACAGATCGATCCGCCAGTTGAAGGATTATAGAAGTGGGCTTCAATTCTCCCATATCAAATTGCTCATAAATGCAAGTGGGTAATAAATTAACGCTAGCTCCAAGATCTAGCAAAGCTTTATCAAATGTAACCCCACCTATATCACATGAAATCAATGGAGCTCCGGGATCTTTCAACTTTTTAGGTAGATGATTCATCAAAACAGCACTAACATCTTCTGATAAGCGGATTTTTTATGTCACCGCCTTCGGTTCCCTTTTTGGTGTGTAAAGCTCTTTCAAAAACTTGGCATACGCCAGCACATGTTTGATTGCGTCCAAGAGTGGAATATTGATATTGACTTGCTTGAACAATTCCATTAACTCCTCTGGCTGAACCGGTATTTTCTTTTGAGCTTTTGGCTTCAACGCGTCCGGGAAAGGGACCTTAGGCACATATTCTTGACTACCTTCATCAACCTTTAATTTACCTTTGTCAATTTTCTTCTCCCCCCTTCCGGCTTCTCTTTCTCTTGAACAATCATAGGCTCCTCATCTTCACTATCACTCTCTTCATGGGCTTCTTGGCCCGAATTGCGACCAGCCCCCCTATCCTGATATGGATCATTGAGAATCTTCCCACTTCTAAGGGTAGAGATCGCCTTAGCATTCTCGAGTTGGGGTCCTACAGGAGGAGGTGGCCGAGGTTGAGTAGGTTGAGGGAGGACGGGAGCTCTTGGAAGGAAGCCCGAAGGTTGTTGATTACGAGGGTTGGCTATCGGTTGACTAGGCAGTTGACCGACATCTCTCCTCATATTGTTGGCAGCCAATTGACCTATTTGACCTTCTAACTTAGCAATTGATTATTGTTAAGAAATAAGGAGTTGCTGAAGTTGGTCAAATTTATCCTTGAAATTAGGCTGAGGGGGTTGAGGAGGAGGTTGATAAGGAGCTTGATAGCGGTGTGAAGGAAATTGATTATATTGGCCTTGAAATGATGGAGCTTGTTGATATGGGACATGAGCATGATGGAACGATGGTTGCTGAAATGGAAGTTGTTGTTGTTGATTATGTTGAAAAGGAGTTTGAAAATGTTGGTGAGACTGGTTCGAAACTTGAAAGGATTGTTTTGGAATTGAGGGATTGGCTTGGGTAGATGGGCCTTGTTGCGATTTCTAAGAAAAATTTGGGTGATTTCTCTAGCCTGGGTTGTATGTATTAGAATATGGATTACAAGCGGGCTTAGAGACACCATGAGCAGCAAAGACTTGCTCTTAGATGAACGGGGGAAGTTGGGCCGCCATGGGACAATCAATTACAGCATGATTTGGGCTAGAACATAGAGCACAAAGTTCTTGAAGGTTGGAATCTGAGAAAGGATGAGATTGCTGGGCAGAAGAGAAAGAAGGTTCCTGCCTATTCATGGACAATAATTGATCTAGCTTCTGTGCCACTAAATCCACCTTCTCCATCCTTTGCACCAACAAGTCCACTTTAGTCAACTTTTGAGCAAGCACATTAATATCCATCCTACTCTCAAACTCTCCTTGACCTTTGACTTCATAAAGCCCACCCTTCTTGGAAGGTCCAATCGTTCTTTCATAGGAAGAAAGTGAGGCATGGCTAATAGAGTTTTCGCTTAACATTTCAAACAAATCATAGGCTTCATCCTCACTTTTACTCATGAAAGTCCCCCCCACATGAGGCATCCACCATTTGTCTATAGTTTTCCATTAATCCCTCATAAAATACTTGCACAATTTGCCATCTAGATAGGCAATGATGAGGGCATTTTCTCAATAAATCTTTCAACCTATCCCAGACCTCATGAATTTGTTCCCCAGGGTTTTGTGTAAATCCAGTGATGGCCCTTCTCATGATATTAGTCCTACTAATGGGGTAGAATTTCTTTAAGAACTCTTTTTACATCTCTCCCCATGTGTCAATTATTTTACCCAAAGCTCACAACTAATATTTTTCTTTGTCCTTAAGGGAGAATGGGAAGAGAGTAAGCTTAAGGGCATCATCTGAGAAGTTTTGGATTTGACAGTTGAACATATCTGGAGGAACTCATCTAGATGCTTGTAAGGATCTTCATTAGGATTTCCATAGAATGATGGCAACATCTGGATGATGCTAGATTTAATCTCATATTGAACCGCCTACTTCTGAGGTGCTTGAACATAGAAGGATGGTTGATATTGGTTAGGTATGAAATAATCCTTCATCTGTTTAGGAGCTTGGTTTTGATTTTGGTCCTCCATGAGGTTAGTTTGCTGATGAGATCTAGAATACATTAACCTCTCAATTTCACTAATGGACCCTAATAAATGTAGGTGTAGGGATCTCCTACCTTGCATGCAATGCAAAGGACCCAAAGAAGGGTGATGATTTTTTTTAGAATAAATGCAAATGCAACTATATGAATTAAGTATGCGACAAAAAAATGATGGTTTTTTCAAAGATTTTTATGCAAATGAGTTTGAAAAATAATGTAATAAATCAACCACTATATGAATGCATAGTGATGATATTTTATTTATTTTTTTGAAAAAAAAATTGGTACTCACTACTAAATTGGTTAACTGGCCAGATAAGAGGTGGAGTTGTGGGAGACTCCCCCTACTTTCGTAGGGTCCTAATAATTAACCACAATCTCACTTGGGTGTTTGCCACAAAACCTCTAGCCTTAGACACAAGCTTTCCAAAATAGCAACAAATTCTAACACACTTTTTTTTTTTGTGAAACCTTCTAAGGGCAATCTACCTTCAAGGTGCTTCTTGGTACAACCTGCTCGGCGTCCGTGAGGGAATCCACGGGTGCGGAGACTTATGGAGGTCTTGGAAAAGGAAATTCTAATCCAAAGAGATGAAATGCTCAATGGAGGATCTTTTCAATTCCAAGAAGAGTGTAAGGAGTCCTAACTTGCCCTTGAGAAGGGGAAAGAGAAAAGAAAAGAAAGAGTTTTTTTCAAATAATGATGCAAGGAAGTAATAAATCAACTAAAATGTAAAATACATGACAAGAATGTTACTATGATGAAGATATGCTAGCATGATAAGATTTTTTTTTGTTTTTTTGTTTTCTGAATTTTTTTCGGAGAGTTATTTTTTTTTCAAATTTTCAAAAAGAGATATGAAGAAAAGATAACTATCAACTAAAAATAGTAAACAATATGAAAAATTACTGTAAAATAAAGCCTAATATCATGTTTTTGATAATTTCTAATTTTTTGGATTTTTAAAGAATTTTTCAGATTTTTTTAGAATTTTTCAAAAATTTTCAAAAACAAGACATTTTCCTACGTTACTGACCTTTTAGCGACGCTTAAATTTCCTGAAATTTCTGAATTTCTATTTTCTGCTGCAGTTTCAGGCTTCAGTGACGCTTTCTGTGACAGTTTTTTTTCTAAGAATTTTCAGGTCCAAATTTTTGTGGATTTTCTGATTTTTTTGATTTTTTCCTGCAAAATAAAAACAGAAAAATGAGAAAACTATATACAAGTCAAACACAAGAATTTCCAACATATAAATATTAATTTCCTCCCCGGTAATGATGTCAAAAATTGATAGTCACAAACCCGTCGTTGAAAAAATCGTGCCACAATTTCAAAATATTCGCACTCACTCACTTAAAAATATTGAAATTCAAGTAAAATGGTGAATATGGGTCGATCCCACGAGGAAGAAATATTTTCAAAATAGCATGGAGGAGAATTCTTATATTTGAGAAAATCCGAACTTTGAGTGAGATTAAACTAATGAAAAAGAAAGTTGCATGGAAATAAACTAACTAAAGAATATGAGAGAGTTAAGAATAGAAATTGGAAAGAGAGGGAGAAAAACACAATTGCATAAAATCTAAAATTTATTGCTATGAAAGGTGACAAGTATAATGTATGTGAAAATAAAAATTACAACTTGACTGAAATTAAAAGAGTGAAAGAAGAAATTGGAGCCAATAGGATGAAGAGTGCCGCCGTCTCCTCCCTGCCGAGCCTTGGAATTTTACCCCGCCGTGGAAGTAGACGCCGCCGAGAGGACCAAAGGAAGACGATCCACTAAAGGGATGTGTGAAGAAATATGGGAGATGGAGATAGATAGGTGGATGGAAGAAAGAAAAGTAAAAACAAAGTGTGTGCATGGGTAGTGTATTATGAAGAGAGAATAGAGAGGAAAGAGGGGTTACGGTGGGAGAAGTAAAAACACAGGGAAAATAAAATAGAAAATAGAGAGTGATTGGGAAGAAAATAACTTAAAAACTAAAGAGATTTAGAAAACGTGGAAGATGAGAAAGTTGTAGAGGACGAAGAGAGGAAGAAGATTGATGAAGAACTTAGAGATAGAAAATGAGAGGAAGAAGGTGAAAAGTATGAAAAAACCAAGATCTATCGGCGCGGAAGAACAGTGAAATCTAGAAAAATTGAACTTAAAAAAATAAATTAGAACTTGAAAATGGTAGAGAATTGGAAGAAGAGGTAGAAGAAAAAATTTTAGATCTAAGAAAGATAAAGAACTTTTGTGAAGAGACTAGGATGAAAAGAGGAGTGTAAGAGGACGAAAATTGACAAAGAAGAGAGTGCAGAAGTGCAGGTGAACAGTAAAAAAAATGAAGAACATAACTTTGAAAAACTGAGAATAGTTTAAAAATGAGGAAGAACTAGAGGAAGAGGAAGAAGAAGAAGTTGCAGAAGATTTAAAAACAAAGAACTTTGAAGAAGAACTTAACTTAAAAAGACGAAAGAAAAAGCATGAAATCCAAGGCTAAAGCTAAGGCAGAACTTCCCAAGGCTGAACTCCCAACACCGTCGGCCATGGCACCCTTTTATAATGCACAGTCGAACCTTCACGATTGTGGCTTCCCAATCCAATCTAAATCCAAGTTTTTAGCAGCAAGACTTGATTAATATAGGACTCTTGCTCAGATTAGAGTCCTCCTTTCTGCAAAATAGGCGAAGATAAGCTCAAAACATGGCAATCGGGAGCTTCCGTTCCGTTTCTGATTTTTCTGCAAATGGCGACTTTGGTGATGGCGCTTTTTCATGAATCAGCGTCTGCTCGCACGGGCGTAAAATCTTTATTTCCTCTTTTTGATATTTTTATTTTTACCATAAAAATCAGAAAATGGTGACTTTGTTAAAAGTCACAAATTATTTTGACATGCTTTAAATAGCGACCAAGTTTTGGTCGCTAATTCCTCCAAATAGCGACCGAACGCTGGTCGCTAATTCCTCTAATTCCAAATGGCGCCCGAACGTTGGTCGCTAATTCCTCCAAATAGCGACTGAACCTTGGTCGTTGATTCCTGAAAATTCACAAAATATAAAAATATTCAATATTCCTCGTCAAAAAATAAATTGCAATAATTGTGTATTTTTCTAACTATTTCTTACATTGCCATTTGACTCAAAATTGATAATAAAATCATGCAAACTTAGAAAAATGGTGAGAATGAGATTTTTGCCTTATTAATGCACAACTATGCTTATTAAATGCTCAAAAATGATGAATGTGATGCAAATTATAACATGAAATATGATACTCATCACCTACCCGAGCCAGTTTTCACACTGGGTGGAGTCAGTGGCTCGGTTCGAAGCTGCTAACTTTGTCCGCACCGAGCTATCAGCTTGTGCTGTATCAATTTTTTTTTATATGCGCACTGTACTGGCTACGGCCTATCTGATGTACAAGACTTTTGGTGCAATAAAAAATGAGAGTTGCTATTTAAGTTGCTATCTTACATGTGTGGAAGTAGCTCAGAAATAGAATTTTCACAATGTTGCAGCATTCCACGTCCGAGGGATGAGTGTTCCTTCCATGGTAGATAATCGGTACGCTCCTTTTCCAAGCATCTTGACCACTCGGTAGGGACCCTCCCAGTTAGGGGCCAGCTTCCCCACCGTCTTCAGTGGTTGAGGGGCTTTGGCTTTTCTCAGAACGAAATCTTCTGGTTGAAACTGTCTGTCGCAGGCCCGAGCATTGTAATAGCGAACCATGCGATGCTGGTACTCCGTTGCTCGGATCCGCGTAGTCTCACGTAGCTCGTCCACCTTGTCTAAATTTTCTAGTAACTTCTGCTCGTTTTGCTCGGGCGAGAAGTTGATAACTCAAAGGGACGGGCTACCAATCTCCAGTGGAATCACGGCTTCGGTACCATATACCAGTTGGAACGGAGTGTCGCCTGTGGCAGCTCTTGGGGTGGTTCGGTACGACCACAATACACTAGGTTGTTCCTCGAGCCAATTATCCTTAGCTTTCTCGAGCCTGGTTTTGATGCCTTTGAGGATAGTTTTATTGGCATTCTCGACCAGTCCGTTAGCCTGAGGGTGGGCTACCGAGGTAAATTGATTGTGAATGTGCACGTCGGCACACTTATTCTTAAAATAAGCGCAATAAAATTATCAACCATTATCGCTCACAATTACTCGGGGGATGCCAAAGCGACAAACGATCGACCTCCAAATAAAACTCCAGATTACTGTTTCAGTTATCTTGGCAGTGGCTTCAGCTTCGATCCACTTGGAGAAATAGTGAATGGCGACGATGATAAACTTCTTCTGAGTCTGAGCTACTGGGAACGGGCCGAGGATGTCGATTCCTCACCAAGCGAAGGGGTAAGGCTCGGTCAGGGTCACGAGCTCTGAGGCTGGCTGGTAGACTAAATGGTCGAACTGTTGACATCGATCGCATTATGGAACGTATGTCGAGCAGTCGCGCTGGAGTGTCGGCCGCAAGTAACCTCTTCACAACAGGATCCTTGCAATCGACCGCCCCCCTTGGCGCACTCCACAGATGCCTTCGTGCACTTCTTCAATTGCCTGGTGAGCTTCCGGAGCGTCGATGCACTTGAGGAGGGACCAGTAAAGGATCTTCTACAAAGGGTTTCATCTAAGAGGATGAAATGTCTAGCTTGGTACTTCAGTCTTCTGGCTTCCCGAGGGTCGGTGGGCTCTTGGGAGTCACGTAGCCATGACACATATGGAATCCTCCAGTCATCAGACGAAACTTGCACAACGGCCACATGCTCGATTTTCGTCGTTCTAATTCCTCGAGGAGGACCGAGCGAGTCCCTTCTGGGCTGATGGAGGAGGCCAAGCGAGAGTGGGCGTCCGCTCAGGAATTCTCTTCCCGAGCTATTCGGATCACCTGAAAACTCTCGAACGGTCGGGCTATCTCCTTTACCAACTGAAGGTACTTGATCATTTGTGGTTCTCGAGCCTCGTAGTCCCCGCTGATCTGACTGGCGACTAATTGAGAATCAGTGTGTATTCTGACTCGCTCGGCTCCCAAACGCCGCGCCATCCTGGCCCCGAGATTAGGGCCTCGTACTCAGAGATGTTGTTGGACGTCGGGAAGCTGAATTTTAGAGCGTACTATAGTTTCACTTCCTCTGGGGATCTGAGGAGAATATCGGTGCCGCAGCTGGTCGAATTTGAGGATCCATCCACGAACAAGTCCCAGGCGGGGCTGGATGTTGGCTGGGATGTTTCCTCAGGCGGGACAACACTCTCCGTGATGAAATCCGTGAGAGCCTGCCCCTTGATGGCCGTGCGGGGTCGGTAAGAGATTTCATAGGCCTCGAGCAGTATCGCCCATCTGACGAGAGGACCAGAAGCTTCGGGGTGAGCCAAAATCTTCTTCAGGGGTTCACCAGTCAGCACCACGATGGTGTGCCCTTGGAAGTAAGGCCAGAGGCATTTATCCGAGGTCACCAACACTAGCACGAGTTTCTCGGTTGTGGGATACCTTCTTTCGGCCCCAAGGAGTACCTTATTGACGTAGTAGACGGGCTTCTACACTCCTCGGTCATCTCGAACTAAGACCGAGGTTACTATAGACGGAGTTGCCGAGAGATAAAAGTATAGTGTCTCTCCGGGCACATGCTTCGATAACACTAGCGGCGAGGCCAGGAATTCTTTTAGCTTGAAAAATGCCTTCTGGCACTCACCGTCCCAGGCGAAGGTAGCTGATGCCAACTTGGGCCCTCTCAGAAATTTGAAGAAGGGCAAGCACCGTTCCTTCACTCGGGATAGGAAACAGTTGAGTGCAATAATTCTTCCCATCAGGCGTTGAACATCCTTGACACAGGCAGGCGGCCGCATGTCCAGGATGGCCTGGATCTTGTTGGGGTTGGCCTCGATCCCTTACTGGGTCACCAGAAACCCCAAAACCTTTTTGGATCGAACTTCAAAGGCGCACTTGGCTGGATTAAGCTTCATTCTGTACCTCTGGAGGGTGTTGAAGGTCTCGGCCAAGTCGGTGGAACGGTCCTCAGCCTTGGGTGTCTTGACGAGCTTGTCGTCAATATAGGCCTCGACGTTTCGCCCGATCTGGTCTTCGAAGATCTAGTTGACTGATAACGCGAAAGTTCATCGTTTAAAACACGCGTATCAATCTTAAAAATTCCAACTCGCACTAGATGAAAGAGAGACGTAATATGGTGGCGAGAAGGGTCGAATCCACAAGGAAGAAGAGATTTTTAAAGTTAAAAACCTTGTAACCTTTTAGAAAAACACTTATGATTTTTACTTTGCTTGAAGAAAATAGTGAAATGAAAAACAAACTAAACACTTAATTAAAAACACCTATGATTATGCACCTATGCTATAGAAATTAATTGCATGAAGTGAAAAGAAAAGATAGAAGAAGGGTGTAGAGATGGAAGAAGATCAAGAAGTAGATCAAAAGAACAACTCTCTTCATTAACTTAAAAGAAAAGGTACATGAAGTGCAAAGCAAGCTTACAACAAAGATGTGACAAGATTACAATGAAGTAACATAACATAAAAGCAATGACAAAAAGAGGGGCCTGAGATGTGAAGATAGTAGTAGTAATGGTGATGACACCATTGTCTCCTCCTTGCCGAGCCTTGGAGAGGATCGCTCCGCCTTGAAAGAGATCGCCGTGTACACCGGGAGGAAGTCGCCTTTGTCGTTGAAGCTGCCTTTGGAGGGTGAATAACTTTGAACCCAAGAGGAATTAGGGGATGCCCAAGAAGAAGAAGTTGAAGAGGGGGAAGAGAGGAAAAACTTTAATGAAGAACTCAGAGAGAAAAGAAGAGAATAAGGGCTTCAAAATGGAGACATAACCGAAGCTAGCACCTCGGATGAACAGTAAAAACACAGGACAGCAAGTTGAAAAATGAGAAATATCTTCAAAACAAGAAAGAATTAGAAGATGGTGTGAACTTAGAAGTTGTAGAACACGTAAAAACCAAGAACTTTCATGAAGACAGTAAGAGCAGAAAATGAATATAAGAGGGAGAAATAAGGGGAAGAACAGAGAAAAATATTGGGTCGCAGATGAACAGGACAGCACAATGAAAATCATAAAATATCTTGACAACCAGAAGGCATTAGAAGATGAGCAAGAAGAAGAACTTGTAGAGAACTTAAAAATGAAGAACTTTTATGAAGAACACAAAAGGAGAAAACGAACTTACATGGGAGAAACCGGAGGCCTAAGGTTGGGAGAGAAAGAGGGAGAGTGAAAGATTGCTCAAAGAAAAGACTCCCTTTCTCCTCCTTGTCATGGGCTATTTATAGGAAAAGTTAGGTAGATGGAGGGTGGAGATTGTATCAAAAGGAGATGGATGGCTGAGATTCAAGTGGAATATGATGCATGGGGAAGAGGAAAAGTAGGTGGGCACCCCCTTTCTTGGACTTTAGACACCCCATTTTCTAAGGCTCATCATGTCTCTCATTTATTTCAAACTTTGAATGTCCTTTTCCTCCTTTTCAAACTTAAACTTTGGATTCTTCCTTTTCAAACTTTGAATTTGAAATTTTGAACATTCCTTTCCCTCCAACTAAAATATTTTGAATTCTTTATTTGACTTGGTCAAAATGGTGATGACCCTTTTGTCCCCGGCTTCTTTTGTAATTACCTTCGGTGTCCTACACACACACAGTTACACTTTAGTCCATAAAAATTACCACAATGTGCACATCAATCTCAAATGCTCATAGTTATGCAATGGAGAATTAATGCTCATGGCCCTCAACTTCAAATTATTAGATAAAATTATCAAATTAATCAATTTACGTGAAAGCTCTAATTTAAATGCGGAGTTGAGGTTAATTATGAAATATGCATAATTACCTAATTATATGCACATAAAATGGTGTTTATGCGATGTATTATCATAAGAAATGGAGACTTATCACACCCCCTAACTTGAACATTGCTAGTCCCTTAGCAATGTAAACAATTATAAAATTAGGACTAGCAAACACTCATGTGTCACAGATCATGGCAAGAACATTATGCATAATGATTTAGACTTTGGAGTTTTACAAGTTCAAGTAGAATGCATTTGGTATAAATTTCATCAGTCCATGTGTTTAAATCTTTCCTCAGGATACACTCAAAATTAAATATCTCTTTGTGTATGAGTGATATAACTTGACTAGTGACTTCTAAACAATCTAGATGAATGAGTCTTCTACCTTTCACTTAAGGATGATTTTCAATTCTGCCCACCTCTTGAATTGAGCTTCTCGAATTACAGGTAGCTTCACTCTGCCAGTTTATACTTCTTTTTTTTCTTTTTTTTTTTGACACACGGTGCTGCACATCCCTTCGCCGTTTGACGCGAACCTCAACTCTTGCCTTAGGAGAAGCAGGCCCGATTACTAAGTTCAGGGGCATTTTCCATGTGTGTGTTTTTTTTTTTTTGGCAGGTAGCTTTTTCCTCACGATTATGTTCAACGAATGGGCATAATATTCATCACCACCTAAGTGTCAAGTAAAATTCCCATCATCCTAATGTTTGTCATCCACCGATCTTGTTATTGTGCAATTGTGTGCAAGTTCAATAGAATTTTCAGGTGTATTCTGAGGAAAAGGCTAAAGACATAACCAATTAATTCATCCCTTTAATTTGCAACTTTCACATGTAAGACTCTAAGTCCTATCATTCCAAGAAAAGTTTCTCATCATGAAATATGAACATGAAACACGTGTTATAGGTGTGATGAAAGGTTGCAATTATTTTGAGGAAATTCGAGCTCAAGCCACCCCCCAACTTAGGTGACATTGTCCCTAATGGCATGAGTAAGATATAAAAATGAAATAAAGCCATAAAAAGTAGAGGGAAGGATAGATACGACCTGAGAGAGAGATGTCGTCATCAAAGAAATATTGCTCCATGCTTCATGCTTCATGCTCCTTAGATAAAAGAAGAAAATCAATCAAAATTTTTTTTTTTGAAAAGAGACAGGATAATTGGGTTGCCTCCCAAGAAGCGCTAAGTTTAACATCTTCAGCCAGACATAATATAGCTCACAATGGGTCACTCAGCCTGAGAGAGTCCTCCTGCAACATTGGAAGATTTTCAATGTAAGGTTTCAAACGTTGACCATTGACAGTGAAAGTTTGACCAGTTTTAGGATCAAGAATTGTTACTGCACCATGGTCAAATATTTTAATTACCACATATGGTCCATCCCATTGAGATTTCAATTTACCAGGGAACAATCGCAGCCCAGAGTTAAAAAGCCAGACCTTTTGGTTGATTTGAAAAGTTTTACGTGAAATGTGTTTATCATGGAATGCTTTTGTCTGGGCTTTATAAATCCTAGAGTTCTCATAGGCTTCATTGCGAAGTTCCTCTAACTCATTCAGTTGAAGGGCTCTATGGGAACTAGCTTGTGCTAAATCAAGATTGAATTGTTTGATTGCCCAATAGGCCCTATGTTCCAATTCGACTGGCAAATGACATGGCTTTCCAAAAATAAGCCTATAAGGGGACATGCCAATGGGAGTTTTGTAGGCAGTCCGATAGGCCCATAAAGCATCATCTAATCTTTCTGACCAATCTTTCCTATCGGGTCGGACATACTTTTGCAAAATGTTCTTGATCTCCCTATTAGAAACCTCCACCTGGCCACTAGTCTGGGGATGATAGGGGGTAGTAATCTTATGTGTTATCCCATACTTCCGAAGCAAAGCCCGGAATTGAGAATGGATGAAATGTGAACCCCCATCACTAATGATAGCCCTGGGACACCCAAATCGAGAGAAAATGTTCTTGCGAACAAATTTCATGACAATTTTGTGATCATTAGTCCTTGTGGCTATAGCTTCTATCCACTTAGACACGTAATCCACCGCCACCAAAATGTACTCATGTCCAAAAGATGATGGAAACGGTCCCATGAAGTCAATTCCCCATACATCAAAAATTTTCACAACCAGGATAGGGTTTAAAGGCATCATGTCCCTACGTGACATGTTTCCCATAGCCTGACAGCGCTCACAAGATTTGCAAAATTCGAATGCATCTTTGAATACTGTGGACTAGTAGAACCCACTCTGCAAAACTTTGGCTGCCGTTTTCTTACTTGAAAAATGCCCCCCACAAGCTAAGGTGTGGCAAAATGTCAGAATGCTTTGTTGCTCACCTTCAGGGACACACCTCCGAATGATTTGGTCTGGTCCTAAATGGAATAGCTCAGGGTCTTCCCAAAAGAAGTATTTGAGCTTAGCAAAGAAGCGGTCTTTTTCTTGTTTGGACCAACCTTCAGGAATTTTTTTCACGGCTAAGTAATTGACAATGTGTGCATACCATGGGGGTGGAATGTGAGATACACTAAGGAGGTGTTCATCTGGAAATGTAAGGGTGTGGTGTCTGATGTGATAATTCGGGACAAGTGATCTGCAACAATATTTTCACTTCCTTTTTTATCCTGAATTTCCAAATCAAATTCTTGTAATAAAAGGATCCATCTAATCAACCTTGGTTTGGCATCTTTTTTAGACAGCAGGTGTCTGAGAGCTGAGTGGTCAGAGAACACAATGACTTTGGCCCCTAGTAGATAGGACCGAAACTTTTCAAGGGCAAAGATAACAGCAAGTAACTCCTTTTCTGTTGTGGTGTACCTAAGTTGGGCATCAGCGAGTGTGCGACTCGCATAGTAAATCACCACAGGCTTTTTGTCTACCCTTTGCCCCAAAACAACACCTAAAGCATAATCCGAGGTATCACACATAATTTCAAAAGGTAATGACCAATTAAGAGTTTGCAAGATTGGGGCATTGGTCAATGACATTTTCAATGATTCAAAAGCCTCAAGACATGATTGGTCAAGATGGAATGGGACTTCCTTAGCCAGCAGATTAGTGAGAGGTCTAGCAACTTTGGAGAAATCTTGAATAAACCGGCGATAGAAGCCGGCATGACCTAAAAAGGAACGGATTTGTTTCACTGAGATGGGTGGTGGTAGTTTGGCAATAAGCTCAACCTTGGATTTATCCACCTCAATCCCTCTTGCTGACACTATATGTCCCAGAATGATGCCCTCTTTAACCATGAAATGACTCTTTTCCCAACTGAGGACAAGATTAGTGTCTATGCATCTCTTCATGACTTTAGCTAAGTGGTCTAGACAAGAATCAAATGTGTCCCCAAAAATGGAGAAATCGTCCATGAAAATCTCTAAAAAGTTACCCACCATGTCAGAAAAAATAGCTAACATGCATCTTTGAAATGTGGCGGGAGCATTACATAGTCCAAAGGGCATTCTTCAAAAAGCAAAGGTTCCGTAGGGACATGTAAATGTGGTTTTTTCCTGATCCTCTGGGTAGATAGCCACCTGATTGTATCCAGAATACCCATCCAGAAAATAGAAGTATTTTTGCCCTGCTAATTTTTCCAAAATTTGGTCAATGAATGGGAGGGAAAATGGTCCTTCTTTGTCATGGAGTTGAGCTTCCTATAATCAATGCAGACCCTCCATCCCATGGTCAACCTAGTAGGTATCAACTCCTCTTGATCATTGGTGATCACAGTCAGTCCTGATTTCTTTGGGACTATTTGTGTTGGACTGACCCACTTACTATCAGAAATTGGGTAGATGATTCGGCATCTAACCACTTGACCACCTCATTTTTGACCACCTCCTTCATGTGTGGATTTAATCTCCTCTGCATGTCTCTACTCGGTTTTGCATTCTCCTCCATATAAATATGGTCCTGACAAATAGATGGACTAATCCCTTTAAGATCAGCGACAGACCAACCTATAGCCCCTTATATGAGATTTAAGGACCTCAACTAGTTTCTCCTCACGGTTAGGTTCAAGGTCGCTTGCTATGATGACTGGCAAGGTTTGGTCTGGACCTAGGAATGCATACTTAAGGGAAGCCGGCAATGGTTTTAATTCAACCTGAGGAGGGAATTGCAAAGATGGCAGAGCTGGTTCAGATTTAAGTTGAGGTAAGGGTTCAACTGGGGGCCACGTCCTAAGTTGAGTTGACAGGATGTCAACTTCTTCTCTCATTCTGATCCTATTGTCCCCTTCAATCTCCAATAACTCCTCAATGGTATCAACAGCATAGCAATCTCCTTTTTGATCATGAAATTTGGATGCCTTGAAAATATTGATGCTGACTTTCTGGTCCCCAAAAGATATGTCCATAACTCCTGAAGCATAATCTATATTAGCCCTAGCCGTGGCTAAAAATGGTCTACCCAAAATGATAGGATTATGCTTGATTTCTTGGGGAGAAACCATGTCCAAAATAAGAAAGTCGGCAGGGAAGTAGCACTCATTCACTTTAACAATGACATCCTCAATAAGGCCCTTTGGAGTCTTTATTGATCTATCGGCGAGCTGGAGAATAATGGGTGTAGGCTTGAGCTCACCGATGTCAAACTGCTCATAGATTGAGGTGGGAAGTAAATTCACACTGGCTCCTAAATCAAGGAGAGCCTTATCAAAGGTCACACCCCCAATATTACAAGAGATAAGGGGCGCTCCAGGGTCCTTTAACTTCCTTGGAAGTTGGTTGAGGACTACGGCACTAACGTTCTCAGGAAGTCGAACCTTTTCCGGGGTCACTCGTGGCTCCCGCCTAGGAGTGCACATTTCCTTCAAGAATCTAGCATAGGCTGGGACATGTTTAATGGCATCGAGGAGAGGGATTTTGATGTGTACTTGTTTGAAGAGCTCCATCATCTCCTCATTGTGGGCCGGTTGTTTCTTCTTGGGCTTTAAGGCATTGAGAAATGGCACTGTAGGTTGGTAAGTGCTAGGCCCTTCATCTAGTTTTCGCTTTCCCTTGACATCCTTTTCCTGGTTGGATTCCTCTTCACTATCAGAAGATATATCTGGGGCCTGGATCAATGAAGTAGAAGTAGACTCCTGGGGATCTTGGAGGACTTTACCACTTCTTAAGGCTGAAATTGCTTTTGCATTTTCGAGTTGTGGGCCTTTTTGTGGTACTTGGCCTGATGGGTGCTGAAGGAGTAGAGGAATTGACTGGTTCATGGGGAAGTTTGGTTGTGGGAAGCCTGGGGGATTATTTCGTGGGTTGGCAATGGGCTGACTTGGCAGTTGGCCCACTTCCCTTCTCATGGTGGCTTCAGCCAATTGGCCTAATTGAGTTTCCAACTTAGAGATAGTTTGCTGGTGGGCTTGAAGGGTCTGTTGGAAAGATTGACTTTGGGCTTGAATGGTTTGTTGGAAGGATTGATTTTAGGCCAGAATTAGTTGTTGTAACTGATGGAATCGATCATCAGTTTGGGAGTCCTGGTGGTGATGTAAAGGAGGTTGATAGGTTTGTTGAGAATTGGAAGACTGCCCGTAATTGAGCTGAGGAGGTTGGTATGGGGTCTGACCCTGGTTGCATCGGGGAAGTGGTTGTTGGTCTTGTGGTCCTCGACCATAAACATTTCCTTGAACTGGTGGTTGAGCTTGGAATTGGTGTAGGATTGGTGGTTTGTAAGCTTGAGATGCGGAGGAGATGGTGGGTTGATTAGGAGCTTGTTGATTTCTCCAATTGAAGTTGGGGTGATTTCTCCAGCCCGGATTATAGGTGTTATAAAATGGGTCATAGTTAGGCTTAGAGAACCCCTGGGCTGCTTGGACTTGCTCCTGTATAAAAGGTGGTAACTGGGCTGCTGTTGGGCAATCGGACACATGATGGTCCGGGTAGCACATAAAGCACACACCTCATGGTGTGTTGGGTCCGAGTATGAGTTGGACGTAGGTAAGATAGTGGTTTCTTGTTTGTTTTGAGCCAGGAGCTGGTCTAACTTGTGGGCTAGCATATCAACATGTTCTAGCTTTTGGGCCATGATGTCCACCTTGTCCAATTTTTGATGGATGAAATTTACATCCACCCTAGCTTCAGGTTCCACCCGATACATCCCAGCCCGTTTAGAGGGCCCAATGGTTCTCTCATATGAGGATAAGGAAGCATGGTTGATTGAATTCTCGCTCAACATTTCAAATAAGGCATAGGCCTCATCCTCACTCTTGCTCATAAAGGCCCCACCACATGATGCATCCACAATCTGCCTAACTTGATCATCTAGGCCCTCATAGAAAGCTTGCACTATTTGCCATTTGGAGAGCCCATGATGTGGGCATTTTCTGAGGAGTTTCTTTAATCTCTCCCATGATTCATGTATTTGTTCATTTGGGAGTTGCGTGAATCCTGTGATTGCACGTCTCATGGTGTTGGTTCTACCGATGGGGTAAAACTTCTTAAGGAACTCATGCTGCATATCTGCCCATGTGCCAATATGTTTCCCTAAGGTCCCTAGCCAGTATTTGGCTTTATCCTTAAGTGAGAAAGAGAATAAGGTCAAACGGAGAGCATCATCTGTGAAATTTTGAATTTTCACAGTGGAACAAATTTCTAGAAATTTATCCAGATGTTTATAGGGATCTTCATTGGTCTTCCCATAAAAGGATGGGAGCATCTGAATGGTGCTAGATTTGATCTCATAGTGTAAAGCAAGGACATTAGGCAGTTGGATACAAGTGGATGACTGATAATTCGAAGGAATGAAATATTCCTTCATCTGTTTGGGCACCCCTAATTGGTGTTGTTCAGCCATAGGTTGGGTTTGATTTTGAGCCGGATTAAAAATGAATCGCTCAATCTCACTAATGGGCTCAACTAAGTCACGGTGTTGAGATCTTCTCCCTTGCATAAACCAAGGTTAAAGATGAGAGATGGGAAAATTTTTTTATGATGACTTTTATTTTATTTTATTTATTTTGTTTTTTACTCAAACTAAGACGAAGAGAGAGAAGATGATATTTTTTATTTTTATTTTTATTTTTATTATTTTTTTATGCAAACACAAACAAGTTGTCACACAAATTACTTAATGCCCTAGATGTGACCTAGACTTACAAATTGGGTTTCACAAAATAGTTAACGTGTAATTTAAGTTCACCCTCAATATTTCCACCGGCCAGGTAAGGGGTGGGGTAGTGGGAGGTTCCCCCTACTTTCGTAGGGACCTAATTATGCCAAACCACTAGCCCGCTTAAGGCGTTTGCCGTCCGACCGTCTTGCCTTAGGCATCGATTTTCATAAGAGGGTAAGCTCAAATAACACAAGAACCATAGTGTGAATTAGGGCCAATATCTACTGAATTTTATTTGAGGTCTAGGTGATGCAAAGATGTAAGAGAATTATGATTTGTGGGCTAAGGAAGGGTGATGAAATCCCCACCTTATCTTGCTTATGGGTGTTGCCCTTAAGATATTTTGAAATGATATGCAACAAAGCAAGTTCAAACAAGGGGTTCTATGCAAGCATGAAAATGAATGAGCATGCTTTTGGAAAAGTTAGAGTACCCACCTTGCCTCCCGCAATCTTCAACAATGTAATTAACAACAATTAGACAATAAAGAAAAAGAGCTTCTATCCTAAATGATGCATGACTTAGAACATGAAAGTGTGATTTCTACTCTTGCAATGACGATTTTTATTGAAGTTCACGTGATATTTTTTTTAATGTTTTTATTTAGTGAACCTATCTAACCACAAGATATAAAATGTAGAGAAATGAAATTAAAATGAAGGAGGAAAAGTTTGGATACTTACTTGAAAAGCGTTCCCCCGTTCTTTTTTTTTTCAAAATGAATGACAAAAAGACTAAGGAAAAGGTGGAGACTTACCTCTGATTTTTTTTTGAATTTTCAAGTTGCTTCTTTTTTTTTCTTTTTTTCCTGTAAAAATAAGAAAAGAGAACTTTATTAGTACACTATATACATAAGGAAAACAAAGTTCTTAAGTCAAAAATCACCATTCCTCCCCGGCAACGGCGCCAAAAATTGATAACGCGAAAGTTCATCGTTTAAAACAAGCGTATCAATCTTAAAAATTCCAACTCGCACTAGATGAAAGAGAGACGTAATATGGTGGCGAGAAGGGTCGAATCCACAGGGAAGAAGAGATTTTTAAAGTTAAAAACCTTGTAACCTTTTAGAAAAACACTTGTGATTTTTGCTTTGCTTGAAGAAAATAGTGAAATGAAAAATAAACTAAACACTTAATTAAAAACACCTATGATTATGCACCTATGCTATAGAAATTAATTGCATGAAGTGAAAAGAAGAGATAGAAGAAGGGAGTAGAGATGGAAGAAGATCAAGAACTAGATCAAAAGAACAACTCTCTTCATTAACTTAAAAGAAAAGGTACATGAAGTGCAAAGCAAGCTTACAACAAAGAGGTGACAAGATTACAATGAAGTAACATAACATAAAAGCAATGACAAAAAGAGGGGCCTGAGATGTGAAGATAGTAGTAGTAATGGTGATGACACCATCGTCTCCTCTTTGCCGAGCCTTGGAGAGGATCACTCCGCCTTGAAAGAGATCGCCGTGTACACCGGGAGGAAGTCGCCTTTGTCGTTGAAGCTGCCTTTGGAGGGTGAATAACTTTGAACCCAAGAGGAATTAGGGGATGCCCAAGAAGAAGAAGTTGAAGAGGGGGAAGAGAGGAAAAACTTTAATGAAGAACTCAGAGAGAAAAGAAGAGAATAAGGGCTTCAAAATGGAGACATAACCGAAGCTAGCACCTCGGATGAACAGTAAAAACACAGGACAACAAGTTGAAAAATGAGAAATATCTTCAAAACAAGAAAGATTTAGAAGATGGTGTGAACTTAGAAGTTGTAGAACACATAAAAACCAAGAACTTTCATGAAGACAGTAAGAGCAGAAAATGAATATAAGAGGGAGAAATAAGGGGAAGAACAGAGAAAAATATTGGGTCGCAGATGAACAGGACAGCACAATGAAAAACATAAAATATCTTGACAACCAGAAGGCATTAGAAGATGAGCAAGAAGAAGAACTTGTAGAGAACTTAAAAATGAAGAACTTTTATGAAGAGCACAAAAGGAGAAAACAAACTTACATGGGAGAAACCGGAGGCCTAAGGTTGGGAGAGAAAGAGGGAGAGTGAAAGATTGCTCAAAGAAAAGACTCCCTTTCTCCTCCTTGTCATGGGCTATTTATAGGAAAAGTTAGGTAGATGGAGGGTGGAGATTGTATCAAAAGGAGATGGATGGCTGAGATTCAAGTGGAATATGATGCATGGGGAAGAGGAAAAGTATGTGGGCACCCCCTTTCTTGGACTTTAGGCACCCCATTTTTCAAGGCTCATCATGTCTCTCCTTTATTTCAAACTTTGAATGTCCTTTTCCTCCTTTTCAAACTTAAACTTTGGATTCTTCCTTTTCAAACTTTGAATTTGAAATTTTGAACATTCCTTTCCCTCCAACTAAAATATTTTGAATTCTTTATTTGACTTGGTCAAAATGGTGATGACCCTTTTGTCCCCGGCTTCTTTTGTAATTACCTTCGGTGTCCTACACACACACAATTACACTTTAGTCCATAAAAATTACCACAATGTGCACATCAATCTCAAATGCTCATAGTTATGCAATGGAGAATTAATACTCATGGCCCTCAACTTCAAATTATTAGATAAAATTATCAAATTAATCAATTTACGTGAAAGCTCTAATTTAAATGCGGAGTTGAGGTTAATTATGAAATATGCATAATTACCTAATTATATACACATAAAATGGTGTTTATGCGATGTATTATCATAATTATGAAATATGCATAATTACTTAATTTAGCATTGAGGGTCTAGAGAGCATTTGGGTTCCCAGGATGGGGCTGTCCCCCGGTGGCCGGTAGAGGTAGGGCATTAGCTTGATTGTTAGCGTTGGAGAGGGGGTCCGTAACAGAGTGAGAGGGGACAAGTTCCCCTCCCCTGGCCGCCAGTGCCTTCCCTTTGTCGCCGGCGTTTCTCCTACTGGAACTTCTTCACACCATATTGGCTCTTTGCTAGTTTCTCACAGAGGGCGCTAGATGAAGAGGCGTGATCTCGTGCAGAAATCTGAGCCGTACGATCTTTGGTGAACCCTGATCGCCACCACCAGCGAGGATTCTGCAAGGTAGGAAACGGATCAGAGGAGCCCAGGGTTATGGCCCCGGGGAAAACCCTCTGATGCCTAAGTCAGGAAATGGATAGAGCACAGGTGGGAGAAGTGTGGGAGGAGAAAAGAGATGGGCACGAGATCACTCTCCACCACCAAGCGTAGCTTAGAGTGCTCAGACTTGCTTACCTTTCTGGAGGGTTTCTGTAACGACCTGAGATCCGAATATCGGGAGAGGCCCGATAACCCGAGTCCTGAACCGCCACCCACGAGCCCGAAGACTCGGAAGGGTTAAATGGATGGTGCGGAAATATACAAGAATCTAAAATAATTCTAGAATTACACAGTTTATGAACAAGTAGAAAATAATAAATAACATTAAAAGATTTACATGGTCCACATCTAACAATAGTCTAAAATATAACAGTAGTCCACAACTAGTATAGTCCAGAAAAAAAATACAACTACACGGGGCATACCCCGGCTCTGGCAACTGACAACTAACCCTGGGCACTAGAACCACGTGGAGCCTCGGAAGCGTTCCCTTGAAGCCTCGCCTCACCTGAAACCACGGAGAAACGCAAGGAATGAGCCTCATAACAAAAGGCTCAGTAGGGATCACCTAGACCCCTACCTCGCAAAACGAGAAATTGCACGGAAAGTAGTCTAAGGCTAACACAATAAGTAAACGGGAAAGCTCAACTGTGTCAAGTACCGACCACACAGCATAAAAATCGAGACAACCCGATAGAACACCAAGAGTCACTACCTGACAAAGATAGGAGTACCACCCACTAGAAGCAAGGCCGGATGCGCCCCCTAGCGTCTTAGATCGGGCCTCAGGTGTCCCCCTCATCACACCCTGGCGGAACGGGGACCCGTACTAGTAACCACAGAACAAGGACTGGTCGGGGTCGCGCTCGTCAGCACGCGTCCACTGTCCCCGACCACGTGTGCACACACAGACCATGCGTCCTAGGTCAGGCCCTCTGACTGATTTTTCCCTCAGCCGGACTCTGGCTGCAAGACTTGGGGCCCTATGGTAACCAGTCTAAAAACCGTCTCTCAGGGTAGCCTCGCCATCACTCCCTGGTGGGACCACTCGCGTGTTGGAAGGCTACGACTAGTGGAGGGTCACTGAAAGAGTAGACTCTCTAGCCAACGAAAAATAATGCCTAAATCAGACAAAGTACAAGGACTGCTCCTTGTACCGACACCTACTCACAGTGACATCAGCCGAACCACGCCACTCCCTGGGGTTCCCACGGCACCCACGCACAGCCCCCACATGATGCCCATCATCAGTCGGACCGTAGGTTGGCATGGGAATCGAGGTCCACTCCCCCGGGATTGGAATCGACACGAAACGAACTCTGGTTGGGCAAAACGCAGGTGGCAGTCTACTCTAGACCGTCCCTGGCTGAAACGGTCATATGCCAGACCGCTCCAAGAAGAGACGGTCCTCCCTGGACCGCACGAAGAGAACAAATGGTCCTTCATAGGCCACTAGCCAACAAGAGGAAATGGTCTCCTGCAGACCGTTTAAGACCAAAGCGGTCCACTCTGGGCCACCTCAGGGTATGAAATGGTCCCCTTGGGACAGCCTAGCCCTGGGACTACAAAAAGGTGAAACAGTCGCCCTGTGACCGTTTAGACCTAAAATGGTCTCCTTGGGACCGCCAAGAGGGGTGAAACGGTCATCCCATGACCGCCATTCCCAAAATAGTTTCAACGGTCAGAATACAACGGTAAAAAATGTCTCGGGGGTCACGCTGGCCCCAAGAGGAAAACGGTCGCCCACCAGGCCGCCGCTGGGTCTGGGCGGTCTATCGCGGTACCGCTCAGCCCTGTCGACATATTGGGCTAGAAACGGCCCACCAATGGCCGCCTATTGACAGAAACAGTTCATGTTAGGACCGTTTCTATCCCAAAAAATTGAGAACGGCGAATCACGGTGAAAATTGCCATTCCACGCCCCATTCACCCCCCAGGTGAAGGGGAAACAAAGGGGGAACTCTTCCCCATGCCCCATGGCACCATTTGATGCCCACAAACCACCAAATAACACGGTGAATCTCTAGATCCGACGCTCGAACCCCAAAGCATGGTTTTCCCTTCCCTGGCTCAAATGAACCCCTTTCGACCTCCTCTCGGCCTAGAAATCGCAGGGAAGACGGTAAATGAGCTAAGGATCCATTACCCTACCTCGGAGAAGCTTGAAACGCGACGGATCGTCGCCGATCTTCAAAACCCCACTTGAAACCCACGAACTCCCATGATCTCTCCACGAGCCGCACACCGCCGTGATTGCCACACCGTCGCCGTCGTCGCAGCGCCGTCACCTTGCCGCCGTCTGCAGCCGGAGGGGAGGTCGCCGCGGTCGTCGCCGAAAGAGGGGGGGGGGAAGCCACGGTCGGTTCGAACGCGGGAGAGAGGAGGAAGAATAAAGAAAGAAGAAGAAGAAAAAGAAAAAGGGTATTTATAGAAAATTTGGATTTTTTGAAAAATACAAAAAAAATAAAAAAAATACATTTTCTCGATCCTCGAAACACGTCGGACGCACTGGTACCGTCCCGGAGTAGGAGAACGCAACGGTTTGCCCTATACAGGGTTCCGTAGGTTCGTCAAGGAAAAATACGTGTAAACCGCGAAACACGTTTCAGGACCCCCAAAACTGATCCAAAACCCACGGATCCAGATCCAAAAAGTGACCGAAAACTGAGGGCATTACAGTTTCCTTTGAGTTTATATAGCTGCTTGCTTCCCTTTCTAGAGTTAAGGAAGCTTGAGAGACGAAGGGAGCGTTACGTCCTTGCTGAGGGCTCTTCACCACTTGAGGACTCTTACCATCCCTTATCCCATTGAGCTTCCAACTCCTGGGCGGCAACATAACGTTTGTCTGGATAAGGGCCCAGATGTAATCAACTCCCTCCAACGTAAGAGTACCCCGCTCGACGAGCTGCTCCGAGGATATCCCTAGCCGTCGTTGGAGATCCGAGCTTGGGGCGTTATTGGTCGATTGTCGCTTAGGCTTCCGAGCGACCGTTTAGAGAGTATTCAGGGGATGCTGCCCCCTTCTCCAATCAACTCTGCTCGGGCGCCGTTTGGGCTTTTCCAGGGCAACCGTTACTAGGACTTTCGGGTCTGGAGGCCGCCTAGGAAGTATTTGGACCGATCGATTTGGGCTTCAGAAAAAGTGGGCCCGTTAAATAGGGCTATCACTTGGGGAGTCCGGCCTATTTGGGTCGGGATGGACCTTATTGGGCCGCTCCCGGCCACATATTTTTGGGCCTCCGATTTTACCCCTCTCCAGATACATAAAATACTACACGACTTAATGTCTACTTGAAGCTCCAAGGACGAACATTGTCAATATGTTTTTATGATGTAACAAGGCTATTACCATGTACTTGTTGGTGTTAGGACTGTCATTGGATTAGGCATAGGTAGGGGTGACCCTAGTTCGGCCCAAGCCTAAGTTTTCCTTTCAAAGCCTAAGGTTATCTAAGCATAAGCTATCTAATGTCGGGTTCAATTTTTACACTAAACTTTAAGGACCAACCTCAACATGATTTTCCTCACTAAAACTTGTAATGACTAAACCAATAACCTGCAATGTCTTAGGAGGCTCCAACGGTCAAATCACATACCAGTAACAAACCTCTAGGTCCACTTTGGTAGTAGGGTAAGATAGCGGGGTAGGGTATCCAGTGAGAGAGAACGGTGTGGGTCGCATTGGTACTCACACACACAAAATAGCTAACCCCACCTGGAATTTAGGGCCCTAATGAATTAATAGGCTACAACCCATCATGAATAAAGAAAAATAACTAAATAATTGATTTAATCTAATATTCTCCTCAACATTTTAACTTACAAATGGAACATGAATGGGTCAAAACATCATTTGTGCAAAACCCAAACACGAGTTATAATATGCCATACAAGTAAGCTATTACAAGAGAATCCCTAATGGATCGACCGGTAAGGGTCTTATCTCATGATAGGAAGGTTACAGATTCGACTCTTAGGAGATGTTTACCTATCTCACATTTAATCCTCCAGAGATGTGAGCCCGACGTTTGTTAGCCTTTAAAAAAAATCATGCATGTAAGTTAGGAGTCGCTGTATTTGAACGCAAGTCTCTCACACTATAGACCCAAATATCATTGTACTAGGTTCTTTGTCATCAAATTGACGGAAAAAATAAGCAAGTGGTTACAAAAATTGTGACACCCCCTGTAGCAACCATGGTAATTATCTAGTAATTTTTTGAATTTTTCAGAAATTAAATAGATTTGGTTAAGCATTAATAAGGCTGAAAGGATTAATAGGCTAATTAAGTGATTAATAGATTAAGGCCTTTGGCAAAGAGGCCCAATTAATAACCAAGTGATTAAGCCCACTTAAAATGGGCCTTAAAACCAACAACCTAAGCTTTTAATCCCAAACTCAGCCCTAGAGACGTATTAGGGTAATTATCCTATTTTAACTAGATAAATAGGGGATAATTAGAAGGGGAATTTGACCAAAATTCAAATTCTAGCGCCAGGCAAGTCGCAGTCTATCGTGCGACTGCCTTCTGACGGTAGCGGTCCAGACCAGACCGCCACCTGGTTCCGTAAACAGAAAGACTTAAACCCAAGAAAGTCTGGATTTTTATCTTCCCAATTGCCAAGGATTGATGTGATCTGGCATGGGAACTTTCCTAAGGACTCTTAGGGATCGATTCTACCTCCAATAGGGACTCTATTTCGATCCAATCCCTCTGCCCTAGGCCTTTCCCTATAAATAGAGCCCTGATTCATCATGCACGAACCCTAATTTTGGATCGCGTGATTTGAAGGTATAGTATTGTTGTTTTAAGTTCTTCCTTTAGGGTTATTTGTTTCCCTTAGTGTCTTCTAACCCCTTGCAAACTTTCGTATTAGGAGATCAAGCATCTAAGGAGTTAGAAGGTCTGGAAGTCACTGTTTCCACACAGAATGCGCAGGAACGAGAGCTCTCTTCCAGCGACAAATTCGAAGTCTAGGGACAATACTAGAGGTAGGTTATCTCATGAATGGCTTAAAGAACTTGTTAGGAGTAAAAGCCCTCTAACCTTGCTCGATTTCATGCACTGTACATGGCGTATTTGATATTTTTTCATGACTGCGCAACTAGTTTTCTCACTGCATGCTATCCCTGCACCCTTAACTAAAAGATAAAAACTTTGGTTTAATTCATGCCTTTTCCATGCATTTACTTCGTTCTAAACATGCTATCATGTCTTACCTTTCTATTCTCTATAGTTTTTATCCATTAATTGCCCTAGAATTGGCTTTGCACGCCATATTTTAGCTTCTATCGGATGCAGGCAGAAGGCGGTCCTGCAGGGACCGTTTCTTTTAAGTAGCAGCCCTAGATAGACCGCTATATGATTTCTGTAACAAGATCTAACCCATTAAATTCATGTTATATATATAGTAGTTGAGCTTGATTTCATTTAATTATGATTTCTGATCATGACATGAGTGTTATTTAGGTCTTAGCATGTTATAAAACTATTTTTCATATATGTTAATTTCATGCCAAAACTTTATAGTTTTGTACTCAAAGGAAAATTCCATGATTTAAGTACGCTTTGATTTATGTTCTAGCACGTTCATTTCTCACCTTATTTCTATTTTTGTTACTTCACATATAGCGCGTACCCCAGTACGGTTGCTATTAGATCACTTGCACTTGATAAGAACTCCTCTTGGACTTGAGAGTCTCTCCGCCGGATATTCCTTCTGCCGGACTAGGTGATCTTATTTCAAGACCTCCGTAAGACTCCGCGAGCCTAGGATTCCCACTAGGACGCCGAGCTGGTTGTACTCTAAAAACCCAAAAGTCTAGAGAGCACTTCATGTTTTCTGCATTTTCTCTGAACTGGCTTGATAGCGGCCAGGAGGAGACCACTACCTGAAGATAGCGGTTGGCCCGTGACCGTTACCTGGTTCAATCAACTTCAGATTGCGTCGACATGTTCCTTGTCCTGCGTCGACTCCACTCTTGATAGCAGTCTGGACTAGACCACTGCTTCATGATAGCGGTCCTCATTGAACTGCGTTCGACCTGTGTATATAGTGTGTCGACCCAGTTCTCTACTTGCGTCAACGCATTACCTTGCACTGGCAGATAGCGGTTACCGCTTGACCACTACTTTCTAATAACAGACTTGGGTTGATCGCATTCTATCAGGGTTATATCCAACCCGAGGTTTGACCCAAGGGGTGATCTTACCCAGTTCTTAGATGATTCCTGATTATCTGGAACTCAAACCTTATTCATTAAATCATTAATGAACTATGGAAATGGATTAATGTACCGTTATGCTGTCAGATTCCTCCCGTAGCGTAACCTTCTTATTAAGTCATTCTTGAACTCTCATATTCATTTTGGTACGTTCTTACCTTGATTTTTATTGCCATGAAACTATTGTTTGAACTGGACATTATTGGCCTACTTTTATTTCTTGTGGAAGTAGCCTGATTTATAACTTGAAGATGTAAGAGCGGGCACGGATAGTGTCCAAGGGCTCCACGCTAGCCCCCTCGGCAGATGGCTGGAAAGATGCTATAAACCATGGGGCAAGATGAACACTGGCGTCGCATTGCACTGGGAGTATTTTTTTTATAAACGGGTGAAATCCGTGAGGCAAATCTTATGAATTAACATGCTTGCTAGTACATTGTTGTTACATGATTTTCTAGTGCATAGCCTTTTCAAGGTTATGAAAAGTACATTCTGTTGTGTGGGAATGACTGATCTAGAGGGGAGGGGTGAATAGATCTGCCCCTCTTTTTCACAATAAAAACAATGAATGCAGCGGAATAAAAACAACTAGTGAGTAAAGCGAGAATCTACATGCAAGATGAAGAAATGTAAATAGACAACGAGCCTAGGCAAGCATCTAGCTCATGGTAAACACACAATCAACCCATGAGAACATGGATTTTTAACGTGGTTCGGACTCAAACCCAAGTCCTATGTCCACCCCTCACTTAAACCAAGTGAGGCTTCTCTAGTGCCACTACACTAAACCGCTAATAACACAACAACAGGCACACACGGCCTACCACAGACCAGAAACACCCTCTGGCTATCTTCCTACAACAACCGGTAGGGATGGTTCACAGTTTTAGCAAACGGAACAATAAACAAAAAAGGAACAATGTAAAAGCTCAGATAGGAAGAATGAAGCTCAATGCTTAATGCAAATTTCCTCGTCTGAGATGTGGAGAGCTTGGCTTGCTGCGTTGTGGTTCGTTGCTTATTTGGTGATGACTTTTCTTTGCAAGACAACGAACGGTTGGATGATAAGCTTGTGGCCTTGAACAAGATCTTCATGAATGGCTTGGAGCCCTTGCCGTTTCCTCCTTCTTCTTTCTCCTTTGTTCTAGACGCAGCTCAGGCTCCTTGAGATCTTCTCCTTCTTCATCAAGGGATGCCAGCAACACCAGCAGCATCACTCACTTCTACTGATCGGTCTCTCTATTCCGCACACCTCAACAGTAGCAGCTTCCCCAAGTTTTAGGCGCCTACACCGCTCCCTATGTGCATGGAATTGTGCCATTCAGATCACCCAGCAGAGGGAGCTTTCCCTCCAAAAATTATGTCCACTGATTGGTTCGACAGGGGCAGAAAAGATGCATTTTTCTGACGGGATTTTCTTTGAGTGCCTTAGAAGAACTTATTTGAGAAAGACCCATCTGTTTTACTCTAGATCTGGGTATTTAATGACTCTCAGATAAGAGATCTTGCAGCCTATATTCCCATTGGCTCTGGTTACTTTTCAGGATAGTGTACCTTTCTTGGAGCATCTCCCATTGGTTGGCTGCAAAAAGGTACCAGACTTTTCCCAGATTTGAACCCTATCACAACAGCCTCCAAAAGGTGTTTTTAGATGTGGTCATGATGGCTAGGACATGTGACAGACTTGGAACCTTCCTCTAGACCTTGAAATACGTGATTTTGAAGATTTACGGTATAACTTTTCGCTCTCTAGATTGACCTTTGATTTGACAGAAAACTGGCTTAAGATTCCGTGGAGATAATTGTCGTGTCTACCTGTACAGGTGGTGAGGTCAACCTGTCTTGATGAAGGGGCAGTTATAACGCTCTCTGGAAAGCCCACATGTCGACCTCCTGAAACAGGCAGATCGACACTGCCAAGCGAAAATGCGTTTATAACGCTCTCTGGGAGGGTCACAGGTCGACTGCCTGGAAGAGGCAGGTCGACCCCACCCTTTGACCTTCGTTGGATTGATGGCGCTTGAACTGGTGAGGTCGACACTTCTGGGCTGTGAGGTCGACACCACCAGTGTAAAAATTATCTTTGAGGGATTTTCTGAGGTGACTTGGGCGCATGCATTGGGCTTCATCTTTTGCCATCTCTTATGACTTATTTGGCTTATCTGTCATGAGAATATCAATCAATGTCAACAATCAAGGGATGAGAATATTAATGACTCATAGTGTTAGAAAGCATCAAAACCACATGGACACAACATTCTCCCCCTTTTTGATGATGGCAACACTGTGAGCCATTATTTGTAATGTGACCCGAATCAAACATTTTCGTGACATAGCATGAACTTTTTCTCCTTAAGTGAAAACTAATCTGCTCTCCCCGTTTCAATGACACAAGAAATACTCTCCCCCTTAATAAATGACTCAAGTATCTCTACCCCTTTGACACCAGTAAAAAAAGGTAATAAAAGTGGTGGAGAGAATAGACGGGAGAAGTTGAATAAAGATGATATGAGAATGAGGCATTTTGGAGAAATACAACCCAAGAGAGAAGTAATCACAATCTGATAGAAATCTCATAATCCTGAGAATAACAATTGTTTAGAATCTACCATTATACAGAACTTAGAACATGTCCTCATTGAATTTGCAAGGTTCAACTCTAATGAAATCTGAGTTTAACAATAGAATTTGGAAAACATCTATATTCATGTTTTAATAGAGATAAACCAGAATTGCATGTAAAAACCATGTTTAACCTTCCTTTGTCTTACTCATTCAGATTTGATGACTCCATTGAGAATTACGTAGGCTAGTATTGAGGTTAAACAAGCATGACTTTCTTATGGAATTCTTAGAATTTCAGCACTTTTTCTTTGATCTTTTGCTATCAGGCATGCCTTGTATCTTTGATCTTTATGAGCAAATAAGTTCAGTGCATGCCTTGTATCCTTAAGAATACATGTTGTTTAGAAGCCAGTATCCCTAGGTACTCGGTGTGACTGACTGTCATGCCTCAGATTGAACAGAGATAGCTGTAACGACCCAGGATCCAGATACCGGGAAAGGAACCCGATACTATTCGAAACCTGACCCGTCGCCCACGAGCCGGGGCTTGGAAGGGCTAAAAAGGAGTGTGGAGGTATAAAGAAATAGGAAATAAAACAGGACAATTCAACAATTAATAGAAATAAAGAGATAACTACAACAGAGTCCAATCCAATAAAAGTACAATCTAATGCAGAAGAACGTACCCAACACCGAGTGATCACTCGGCCCGATGAGCTAGCAACTAAGAACCTCTGCACAGCAACCTTGAACCTTGAGGAAGAACCGCCGCACCTGAAAAGTAGGGGTGAGTCTCCTGTCACTGGTTCAGTAGGGATCCCACGGAACCCCAACCGAGAACAACGACGGTAGCAGAAAAGAAAGCAACTACAACTACAGTAGGAACAGCGAACCGGTGGCCGAAAAAACTCGGCACTACAGCTACTCCTACTGTACCGGAAAGCACGCCCCGATCTCACGGTCGGGGGGCCACCGAACTACCTAACACCACAGCTACCGAGGGAAAATGCATGGCAACTCTGCCGAAAAGGCCTATCATGAAGACGGGGCCAAACCTGGACCACCTGGTCCACAGGTACCATTACGACCCCGCGGTCGTGAACCCAACGCAGCCAAGGGTTGAAGCCTCGGTAATCCAACCGATCGTCCCTAGTGCCAACCTCAGAAAACACATAGAAACGGTCCGGGAAACCACGCCTCGTGGCCAGAAAATGGACTCTAGGATCACGAAAACTCACGTCCTGTGACAGGGGCACCTGTCCACCAGAAGCAAGGTCGGATGCATCCACTGACGTCTTACACCGCACCTCAGGTGTCTCCCTACAACGCCCCAGGCTGAGATAGTGACTCAGCAGTAACAAGTACCACGAACAAGGACAAGATGGGGTCGCGCTTGTCAGCGCGAATCCGAAAACCCCCAACCACATGTGCACACACAGACCATGCGCTCTAAGTCTGACCCTCTAGCTGGTTCTTCCCCCCAGCCCGGACGCAGGTTGCAAAGATGAGGGGCCCTACGGTAACCAGCCTAAAAAATAGTCTTTCTCGGGTGTAGCTCTCCACCTACACCCTAGGTGGGTCAGCACACGCGTGCCCAGGCAACTACTGTAGCGCTCCACCTAACTCTGGGTGGGTCGACACAAGCGTGCCTAAGAAGCTACAACCAAAGGGGGTCACCACAGAAATGACTCTTGGTGGAAACCACCGGAACGCGGATAGGCTACTCACAAACCCTGTCACGTCCAGCTCAGGAAACAGGTGGCGACGTGCCACCAGACTCTAGGCAGTACACTAAAACCTATTAAACCAATGGTCCTTGAGTCGCAGGACTCATGGTCAAGACCGTCGTACAGGACACCTCTAGGCCGTCAATCTGGCGTATCCTAGGTCAGAAACCACGGTAATACACTGCTCAAGGCAGCTCGGCACCACTGAGCTCAATCCCTTCCAAAGGGAATGAAGAAAACCATCCAGCCCCATGCCAGTTGACTAGACTCGCAGTCCAAGGCCACACACATGGCCCACTCGGAAACCACCTTCCGAGAAACCCACGACATGCGGGAAAACCCCACCGCACTCACACTGACGTGCAGTGACACGATCTAGTGAGAACACGAAAGCCTGAAACACAAAGGGTCACCCAGACCCTCCAAACCCACGGGCACGCTAATTGAGATAACTCGGTACGGCCAGACTTTAATCACGAGCAACACCTCGCTCCGCACACCACATACACATCGGTCATCAGAGCAGGCATAACACAAAAGCACAAGTCTGGTATCACCTCAGCCACAACGAAGACCACTCATGGTACCGCTGTCACAATCTTGCTCACCGAGGAGACACAGTCCTCGTTACGAGAGACAGCCATCAATCCAACTGCGCTCGGCAGACCAACCAAACATCAGCTTCCCTACCAGCTGACCGCCACAACTCCGTCGTCTCCACGCCGAGGACCACCTCATACCTGGCAAGCCAAACGCCAATAACAACACAGGACCAACTCTGTCAGAACACAAACTTCGACAAAGCCTAGATCCTATCCCGAACAAGCACATCACGGATAACGGCCACCAAAGGCCTCACTGGCGCACAGCTCTCGCCATTCTCGAACCACAACAACCCGCATCTTCTATCTGTGAAAGAGCAATCATCGGTCACCAGACACTCGCCAACGAGAAACCTCCATCGACCCAGCAGGCATTATCCAACTCATGATAGGCCATCCGCTGACTTCCGCACAGACCAACGCTACATCCGATCTCGAGCCTCACGCCAACCCTACCCTCTCAGGGGAGCACGGTGAAACCACATGACAAGGTCTCTCCTCAGTTCTCACGTCACTCGACTCAGACTTATAGGGGAATCCCCCTTGCTGGTCACCAGACCAAGGATCACCATTCCACGTCAACCTCTCATCACAGACCTTGCGCAGGCATCGACCACCATCCTGTCTCATCAAATCCTATCTCATCTCAATTACTCCAAATGGACACTTGCCAATCCCGCTTTCGCTCTTACCACAGAGCCACGGGACACGACCTGAACAATTCACAACACATGACTCCAAAGCACTTAAGTGCCACTTGCTATCACTGCAACCTGGTCGACAATGCCACGACCAATGCACACGGGTTCCCAGACAATACACATCTTACCATGGTCAACCACTCGGTCAACCTCGCCAGCTGCTCACAGCTACCAACCGAGACCCATGATCTGTCAGAGATCACTTCTCCAAAACATGATCTCATCCACAGACACAGCTATCAACACAAAACAAGGTACTCATGCGGCACACTCGCGAACATATTTCTCCAACTCTCCATCTTGCTAGTGCCATGAACCATAATGGCTCAAGCGACGGCACGACAACAACACGTTTCACACCGAGGGCCCAATCCTCCGATGCTCAACACATCCTTCACAAATCCACAATCTTCGATTCACATCACCTCGGAGAGCACCACACCAGCCAAGAATTCTCACGAACACCGCCCAACCTGCACTCGTCCTTCCGGATCAGTGCCAACACCTTTACACAACAAGGGAAACGGGCACGGCTTCTCACAGGCAACCACCTTGCCAAAACACAGGACGCGTCTCGCACGGACTTCATGGCACACCGAGGCCAACCAATCTGAACACACGATGCAAGATGATGAACCATGGCAAAACGCGATCTCTCCAACCAAAGAGAAGTCGGCATACCTCCAACCAATCGGGAGGAAAACTCCACGCTTGACCTGACCTCGAACCTTGCACACGCTAGGAACAACACCTTCCAGCATCAAGAAATTCATCACTTCCATCAGGTCAGCTCCTCCGACAACACTGGTCAAGTGTTCCATCGGACCATGATCACAACATCTCTCGATGCACCACCACTGTAACTCCTCTAACTGCAACATGCCATGCAAAGAGCCACAACACGAGCCATAACCGGCAACCGCCAACGCTCATCCTTAAGTCCCGAATTCGCCGTGGAACCTTCACATCTCAAACCAAACCCAGGGCGAACACAACCCATTCACACGTAGAAGCGCAGTAGTAAGAACTTAATGGGACATCTCTGCCCAATCCTGCCTCGAAATCCACAAAGATAACCAGAACCGACACGTCATTTCTGACGCCACAGAGCATGATAAGAACATCGGCTCGATAATCAGCAGCTCAACAGAAGATCCTCCGCCCATCCGAGCATAATTCTCGACCATAGCACTCGCTCGGCCACTTCAAACCATAACCTCGACACCTCAGGGGTTGGATAAATCTCAAGCTGGAGTGGCCAAACTCTATAACAGCTCCTCTCAAAGCACACTCACGGCCACTTAACCACTAGCAATCCGCACCAGCCACCCGACCTCGTTGCAAATACCTGGAACGTTGCACCGTAACAACACACCTGCCGGCAACACTCTGCCCAATGCAACACAACCGGGGCCACCATATATCAGGAAGAAATCTCTCTATTTCATTCCTCGGGCCCCACACCGGCACTCCACAAAATAGCAACCACATTCACAGTGCCAACGCGGCGCACTCAAGCGCTTACGCGAGAAATCAAGCGAAAAACAAGCACAAAACCCTATTCCAACTGCCGACTTTACTGGACCTTACGGACTCTGATCATTGCAATATCTCAAATTCCCATGTACGTCCACAACCACGCTTTGATACCAATTGTAATGACCCAAGATCTGGATACCGGGAAAAGAACCCGATACCATTCGAATCCTGGCCCGCCGCCCACGAGCTGGGGCTCGGAAGGGCTAAAAAGGAGTATGGAGGTACAAAGAAATAGGAAATAAAGTAGGACAATTCAACAATTAATAAAAATAAAGAAACAACTACAACAGAGTCTAGTCCAACAAAAGTATAGTCTAAGGCAGAAGAACGTTCCCAACACCGAGTGATCACTCGGCCCGGCGAGCTGGCAACTAAGAACCTCCGTATAGCAACCTCGAACCCTGAGGAAGAACCACCGCACCTGAAAAGCAGGGGTGAGCCTCCTGTCACTGGCTCACTAGGGATCCCACGGAACCCCAACCGAGAACAATGGCGGTAGCGAAAAAGAAAGCAGCTACAACTACAACAGGAACAACGAACTGGTGGCCGAAAGATCTCGGCACTATAGCTACTCCTACTGTATCGGAAAACACATCCCGATCTCACAGTCGGGGGACCACCGAACTACCTAACACCACAGCTACCGAGGGAAAACGCACGGCAACTCTGCCGAAAAGGCCTATCACAAAGACATGGCCGAACCTGGATCTCCTGGTCCACAGGTACCATCATGACCTCGTTGTCGTGAACCCGACCCAGCCAAGGGGTGAAGCCTCCGTAATTCAACCGAGCATCCTTGGCGCCAACCTCGGAAAACACATAGAACGGTCCGGGAAACCACGCCTCGTGGCCAGAAATCGGACTCTAGTGTCATGGAAACTCACGTCTTGTGACAGGGGCACCTGCCCACCAGAAGCAAGGCCGGATGCGTCCACTGACGTCTTACACCGCACCTCAAGTGTCTCTCAACAACGCCCCAGGCAGAGATAGAGACTCAGCAGTAACTAGTACCATGAACAAGGACTAGCTAGAGTCGCGCTCGTCAGCGCGAGTCTGACAGCCCCCAACCACGTGTGCACACACAGACCATGCGCTCTAGGTCTGACCCTCTATCTGGTTCTTCCCCCCAGCCTGGACACAGGCTATAAAGACGAGGGGCCCTATGATAACTAGCCTAAAAAACCATCTCTATCGGGTGTAGCTCTCCACCTACCCCCTAGGTGGGTTAGCACATGCGTGCCCAGGCAGCTACTGTAGCTCTCCGCCTAACTCCAGGTGGGTCGGCACAAGTGTGCCTAGGAAGCAACGACCAACGGGGTCACCACAGAAACGACTCTCGGTGGAAACCACCAAAACGCGGACATGCTACTCACAAGCCCTGTCATGTCCAGCTCGGGAAATAGGTGGCACCATGCCACCGGACTCTAGGCAGTCCACTAAAACCTATTAAACCAACGGTCCTTGAGTCGTAGGACTCAGGGTCAAGACTGTCTTATAGGACAGCTCTAGGCCGTCAATCTGGCCTATCCTTGGTCAGAAACCACGGTAATACACTGCTCAAGGCGGCTCGTGATCGCCGAGCTCAGTCCCTTCCAAAGGGAACGAAGAAAACCCTCCAACCCCAGGCTGGTTGACTAGGCTCGTAGTCCAAGGCCACATACATGGCCCACTCGAAAACCACCTTTCGAGAAATCCATGACATGCGGGGAAACCCCACCGCACTCACACCAATGCGTAGTGTCTCAATCTAGCGAGAACATGGAAGCCCGAAACACAAAGGGTCACCCGGACCCTCCAAACTCACGGGCATGCTAAGCAAGAATGACAAAAATCCCTCACCGGCTTCCATCCTCCGCCCCCCATCCGACTGCTTCTTCCTCGAGACCGGCGGCTTCACTTAACATCACTGGCATCACCAGCATCCCTCGCAGTGCTAGTGCCTGGAATCCCCCCCTGCTGGTCCCAATTTGAATCCCAGAACGAGCGCGTTGACCTCATTCCCCCAACCATCACTTCCAGCACCAGCCCCATCTTCCTCAACATCATCGACAGGCCTGCCATCACTCCGAACGGGCATACCTCACAGTGTCGGCGCATTGAATCCCCCCCCCCCCCCCGTCGGCCGTTGACCCCATTCCCCCTGCCATCACCGGCCCATCTTCCTGGACATCACCAGCAGGTCCACTCGATATGATTAATAGGCCCGACATCACTCCCAACACTGATTGTTTGACCCTATCTCCCCCGACCCCACCCCCTCTAGGATTTGAATCCCAGCCCAGTACCAGCGCCTTAACCCCATTACCCCATACTCTCGCTCCCCGCATTGGCACTGCTTGACTACATCATTGGCCCTAACCTTGGACACAATGGTTGTACCTGACGGCGTTGCCCCAACCATCCTACGATAGTCTAGACTAACACGCACACAGTCATGCGATATCTGAAATGGTAATGTTTGTCTGTATTTACATGCTTCACATGTGTTTGTGTATTTACCTATGTGAAAACTTGTTTGGTAATGTAATCATCAAATGGACAGAGAATGCAGTCGTCTTGGCTTTCTTCTCATCCTTTGCCGATGGAGTGCCAGTGTAGAAGGGGCAATTGTTGAGTTTATGTTTCAAATCTTGAGAGGTCTAAAGGAAGGCGATTCTATCATTGTCCGTATTCAACCAACCCTAATGAAGATTGCAATTTTTTTGAATGGGTTGATGATGCTACGTACAACATTGTGGATATCAAATACCAGTTGAAGGCGATGGAAGAATGTATGATGAAGAATCACAGGCGACTAGAGATCCAATTGAACAACCAAAATTTAATGCTGTATCTTGTCATTTTTGTACTTGTTGTCACTTGTATTTTCAAGTGATAGTGTGACAATGACTTGTGGCGTAACCTTATTATCGAACTCCTTAAATATTGTTATATCCTATTCCCTATAAACATGATTTTCACTTGAATTTTCTCTCTTCTTATCTTTTTCTGTCTCTCTTACCTTCCTGCCATTTGTGACATGGTGAAAGAGCAATTTTAAGATAGAAATGAAAAGAAATCCATTGGGAATAAGAAAAAAGAGGATGTCTGGCTACATATTATAGGATTATGATGGGGATCCTTGTGTTGTGTGAAGGGTGGGTACATGAGGCAGGCAAACAATCCTGGAGTTTGGGAGTTGAAATACTAAAAAAATAGAAAGCAACCCATGTTATGGTCTGCAGCCACTCAGATGGATGTAGCTTGGCAAGGGAAGTAACCTATACAAATGGGACTCTTAAGACTTGGTCTTGAAGATACATGGTGTGGGTGTGGTTACTCTACCCCTACGTTGGGGGAGGTTCAACAAATGACTTTCTGAAAGAGGACAAGTATGTTCAGCAGAACAGAGTTGTCAAGTTCTTGGATGGATTGAATGCATAATAAGAAGCTTTGAAGGGTTATAATTTCTTTGATCCTAAAATATGAAATTTGCACGAGTGATGTATCTTGATTGGGGCTTGCACAAGCCTTAGGTCAATTTTTAGTCTGTTACCAATAGAATAAATCATAATCATACTATATATCATCATTGGGTTTCTTGCATTTAGTTTCCTGCATAATGCCAGATTCCTGCATTTAGTTTTCTGCATACATCATCATATATCCCATAAAACATTCGATGGATATATGCCTCATTTAGTTTCCTGCATAATGCCTCCTCCACACCAACTTTAACACCAATTCTAGATTCCCACAACCACATATGCTGTATTATGAAATCTGCATTTCTCCAGCATTTCTTAGAGAAAAAACCTGCATGTATAATGCCCTAAGTGAAAGCTCACCAAAAGCTTGTGACAAGATCTGAGTGAAACCCACACTTTTTGCATTTCATACAGTACTTTTCCAAGATAATTTGTGCCATGAGATGACAGAGAAGCTTCACTAAAGAGATTCCAATCATATTGTACCTTCCTATCCCAGGAATATTGTATTATATAATGAGGAGATGCCAATCTGTTGACACCAATTTTGATTTCTCAGGGAATATATAATTACTATTTTGTTGAGGTGGTGGGAGGATAATTTACAACTGTCCATCCTTTCAAGCTCTTTTATTGCCTGTGAAGTTCTTAATTATCCCGTACATCAAAGATGGATGTTGATTTGTGTGTATGCCCCTCCTAACTATGCACAGAAGAGAATGGGGGATCTGAACTTACATTGGCCCTCCTGTGATTATGGGAGATATAAACTTACATTGGCCCCTCCTAACTATGTAGAGAAGAGAATGGGAGATTTGAACTTACATTATCCCTACTGACTACTGTGATTACTACAATTATGTTGATTTGTGTGCATTTCCCTCCTATCAAGCAATTAATCTTAACTTACATTGGCCCTACTATGACTATGGGAGATCTGAACTCAATCAGCAAAGAATCAGAGAAGGGGAGGCAATCATTTACCTCTGTCACAAATCAAAAATTGTAATAATTTTCTTCAAGAAACAACCTCTTAGATTTGGGTTATAATGGTCCTGCCTTTACTTGGACTAATAATAGAAAGACAGATTTCATCATAAGAGAGAGACTAGACAGAGTGCTAGCCAGTGGCAAATGAAAAATTTCAGATCTGAGTCTAAATGGTTGCTGATGGATGGCCAAAGCAAATATCCCAGAAAGTATTTGATGGATATATGCCTCGTTTAGTTTCCTGCCTAATGCCTCCTCCACACCAACATTAACACCAATTCCAGATTCCCACAACCATTCTTGTGGACTTAACATGCACACTTAGAAATGGGAAGAAAATAACTAATGCACACTTAGAAATGGGAAGAAAATATTTCAGATAACTAGAAAAATAAACCTTGTCAATTCCAGTTTACATTCACATTCAAATTCAAATTCAAATTCAAATTCAAATCGAGAAACATACTAATGGCGAGTGTGTTAATATAACATAGACTGTGAACAACCTTTTCATCATCCAAAAATTACATTGACCATGACAACAGTGAACAACTTCATTGTCCACTTCTCTATGCCATGTCCCCTTGACTCCTTTGTAAATGCATGATCGTATGACTGTCAATATTAATGGAGGATTGACTGTCCATATTTTTGACAGTGTGGACATGAACATTCCCCCTTGACGCATGTGTGCGACTCCTTCCCTAAATGCCGGTGTCAGTGACTCTCCGACGGACAGTGGCACCTATATGCATATCAATAAACTTATGAATTATGTGGACATAAAGAACTACTCCACTTTTGACAAAAGTAAAACTATATACCTCTTGATCGGGTTGTGGCTCCTCACCCATGGCTTGTGCTCCCTTCATTGCTCCCAGACTAAGTTGGTCTCCTCCCTCTCTTCACGGCCTCTTTGTGAACAACCTATAAGAATATATAAGTATTATATCGTGCAATTAACAACATGGATTTTGGCTAAAACTGGGATAAATGAATGACATTACTCGGGCCAACCAAGGAAGCCACATCTGGGCCTCCACCCCCACCCAGTGCCGCTGGACCTCTGCCACCTCTGCCACCCCTTGAAATAAACCTAGGTGGTCTTCGTCATCATATTATTCCTTGTTGTACCTAACAGCTTCAAAATCTTCATCAACACACTGTGTGAATTGAGCTTCTCTTGCTTCACCTGGATCAGTAGCAAGTTGAACCTCTCTTGTTTGGCATGTGTCGCTCACTAGCTCAGCTTCTCCTATAATGTTATACGGCTTGGCTGGTCATGTATTGGACTGGATCAGTAGGTCCCTATGGTTCAAACACTAGCTCCGCATCTAATGCACTCACATAAATAGTCATCTTCTTTCGCGGGAGATATGAGAGCATCATTTGATATAATTGTGCATCAGATGTAATTTCCTCATACACAATAGGATTGGACTCTGGCACTTCATAATAAAATTGCAAAGCATGCTCACTCGCCCACCTAAAAATGTGACCCATGCCCTCTATGAGGATGTATTAACTATAATAGTCTGGATATGCAGTTACTGTCTTCATTTGACCCAACACATAAGCCCTCCTAGCTAGTAGACTATAACGTCTTCCAGTAACCATCATATCTATATGTAAACTTCAGAGTAGGCTCCAACATAGTGCTAAACCATTCATAGCAGTATATAGTCTACGTACATTCTTAACCCACAAAGTAAAATGAAGATCACAAACTTACCTTTTCCCCGTTTTCTGCCTCTGTCAAAATCTCTCTTTTCTCTATAATGGCCTCCTCTGAAAAACTCCTCTATACAGTTATCATCGGCCACAGTGTCCATCGTGTCGTCGAAGAAGTCAACACGAGTTGGACGAATGAGCGCCAGAGCTAGACTAAGGAGTCAACAGTGTCTTCGTATCGTCGGCCACGTTATCACCAGCCTTCTCTTCCCTCTGCAGCATTGGAGCTGGATGAAGGAGTCAACACGAGTAGGAGTCACCGGCCGCTGAGCCGACAAAGGAGATGCAACCATACACCGAATCGCCCTCTCCTCCTCCCCTCTTCTGCAGGAACCCATGATCGATCGCCCTCTCCTCCTCCCCTCTCCTATAACCCTCACCTGTAAGAACCTAAGATCGATCACCCTCTCCTCCTCCCCCCTCCTATAAGAACTACTTATGAAATCGATTGCCCTTCACTGCTTCCCTAAATCGTAGGAACCCTAGCTTCTCCTGTGATGAACAGTGCGGGACAAAGGAGAAAATAACAAAGTCGAGAGGCTCGAGTGTGATTAACTAGGGGAAATTTGGTCTTTTACTTCTATCGGGTTAGTTTGACCAGAGTTGGGTTTCACTCTAGTTATGGAATCGAACGACAATGACTAATAATGATAACATTGAAGATTTTAGGGACTAAAAAATAATAGTTACATTTAAGGGACTAACAAAGAAATACTTTTATTTATAGGGACTAAAAAACCAAAAAGAAATCACCATTTCTTGGCATTCTATTATGCATAAGAGCATCTTAAGCTTCAAATCTCCATCTACAAGTACCAATCTGTCATTTGTGCACAAACGAGTGAAGAGGCATTCAAATCCACTCCAGTTATAATACCATGGTATAGGACATCACCACCCCCAATAAACCATTGATATGCATTAGAAAAAAGCTCCCTGAGTTTATACATCTCCTATAAATAAGAGTAAGAATGAGATGGCCGAACTAAATAACATGTGCTGGTTATGAATATACTTAGCCTTCATAGATTAAGACCACAATTATATATTCAGATGCATCATCCATAAAAGTTTCAAATGGAAAGTGTAGTATAAGTGTGTTGTTGTTCTTAGACCAATTCCCCCTTTAGAAGTTGAGGCGATAAAATTAGATTTTTTACATATAAATCATTGTTACAGATAAATTTGTAGATATATCATTCCTAAAAACGTATTAGCATACATATCACTACTGTTTTAAAAAACTTTCAGATATGTCATTGAGGAGGGTAAAACCTGCCAGGCCCATCATGACCTACCAACATTGGACCCGCTTTAGCCCGGTCCGGTTGGGATCGAAGCAGGCCGATCGATAGCCTATGGCCCAAAACCTGACGGCCCAATAAAGGCATATCAAGGATTCGTTAGCCTACAGGACGCATCGATGCGGGCATCCCGGGTGCCGAACGACTCTCTAGCGATCGAACGTTACTCCCACCATTGTAGGCCTCTTCTTCGGCAGGGATGGGGTCACACCCACTACACCAAGATCCTCGTCCTTCCCGATTAAGTAGGACCACAAGGAGAAACTCCACCCATGATTAAGGAGGCATTACTCCATGACTTGCACCCTTCCCCGTTAGGAAACGGATCTCCATCACCAGGGGGACCTATATAAATAGACCTCTGGCCCGACGACGAGGAGACATAGATAGAGACATCAGGACACAAGGATATACCTAGACACGCGCTGAGAAAAAGGAGAGAGATAGGAAGACGGAAGCCTCTAAGCACGTCCTGCACCTAGCAAGCACTCTCCGAGCACTCGCCGGACGCGATGAGCACCTCTAGGAATCCGAATCCCACTCCTAGGCTTGTTTACTCTACTCTCTCTCTCTCTCTCTGTCTCCTATTGTTCTTCATCTCAGCGTGATCCTGACTTAAGTATCAGAGGGTTATCCCCTGGGGTAACGTCCAGGGCTCCTTCTGATGCCATCTTTCTGGTGCTTGCAGGCTTCCACGGATGGCTAGATGTCCTTCCCAACCAAACAAATCTCAAAATTGTGGTATAGGGTCTAGGGACCATTTTCCCACCTCTACAGTCATCATAGTTAACTTCCAGCCACGCGATATCACGAATACTCTTAAAAGATCCTGATATTCCAGTTAAGTGACAGTCAAATAATTAAAATGCCCTCTGACTGTAAAATGACCAAAATAGCCCTAAGAGAGAGAGAGAGACAGGGGGAGGGGCTGCCAGGAATGAAGGGAGGGGGAAGGGGCGACAGGGGTGTCTGGGGGGCGATTCCGATAGTGCACAGGGGGTGGTCACACCAGAGAGAGAGAGAGAGAGACTGGCGGGGGGAGGGGGATGGGGTGACAGAGAGAGAGAGAGAGTGTGTGTAGGGAGGGGGGACACCGAAGGCATCTCGATCCCCCTCCGATGGTGACAGAAAGAGAGGGAGAGAGAGAGGAATGCAAAGAGAGAGAGCAAGACGGAGGGGATGAGGTAAGAGAGAGAGTGCAGGGAGGGGGGATGTCAGAGGCGTCTCCCCCTCCAATGGTGACAGAAGGAGAGAAGGCAGAGCGAGAGCGAGGGGGAGGGGATGGGGTGAGAAAGAGAGAGAGAGGGAGGGGATGGGGTGAGAGAGAGTGTGTGTGTACGTGTAGGGAGGGGGGATGCCAGAGGCATCTCCCCCTCCGACACTGACAGAAAGAGAGGGAGAGAGAGAAGGCAGAGAGAGAGCGAGAGGGAGGGGATGGGGTGAAAAAGAGAGAGAGAGAGGGAGGGGATGGGGTGAAAAAGAGAGAGAGAGTGTGTTTGTGTGTATGGAGGGGGGATGCCGGAGGCGTCTCCCCCTCCGATAGTGACAGAAAGAGATGGAGAGGGAGAGGGGGAGAGAGTACATGGAGGGGGGATACCAGAGGCGTCTTCCCCTCCGGAGGTGATAGAAAGAGAGGGAGGGGGAGAGTGAGAGGGAGGGGGAGAGAGAGAGAGATAGGGAGAGAGGGAGAGAGAAAAGTCACTTCGTGTGGGAATAACTTTCCGGTGAAGTCGCTCCCACTCAGAGCAACTTCTATTTAAAAATTAAAAAATTAAAAAATATGAATGGAGGCTAGAAAACCCTAGGTCCCCCTCCCCCTCCGTCGGTCCCCCCTCCTCCCCCTCCAGTGGAGCCCTCCCCCTCCCCCTCCGTCGGTTCCCCATCCCCTTTCACCGATCCCCCTCTGGTGGATCCCCACCTGTCCCCATCCCCCTCCCCGCGGCCAGAGGACCGGCCATCACTACCCCTGCTCTGCTGGTCCATGGAGAATGCCCTCCCCAACCCTATCCACACACCCCCTTGCTACCTTCAGGGAACACCCCCAACCCTGTTGCTCACCCTCCCACCCCCCTTGGTGGGACTCGCTTCACTACGCTTTGTCCTAGTAGAGAGAGAGAGATGTATGCTAGTGCCACCATAAGTATAACGACTCATAATCCGGATACCGAGAGGAACCCAATACCATTCGGATCCTGTACCGTCACCCACGAGCCGGGAGGCTCGGAAGGGTTATTTGGGTGTTGTGGAGATGCATTGAAATTTGAAACAATTGTTGGAATTAAATCATAGAACTAAACAATCTAATCTGATAGAAATAGAATTAACATTTTACAATTAAATAATTTAACTACAAAGTCCAGTCCACAAGTACAGTCAACTAGAAAAAAAGCGTACACTGCTGCGGGACATACCTCATCACTGGCAAGCTGGCTACTAACGACCACTCGAATGCTACTCCAACTCTACAGAAGAGCGTTGCAGCTGAAAAATAGAGACTGAGTCTCATCGCATTGGCTCAGTAGGGGTCTCGCAGATCTCCACCACAACAATGAAGGTAAGCAGTAACAACCCAATGATAGCAACAACAACAATAATAATAGCAATAATAAAAAATAGTAGTGGTAGAAATAGTAAGAATGGTAGAAAGCGAAACTACGGAGTCTCTACGCTACTCTGACTCTCGACAAGAAAGCCACTACCTCAAGTCGGGGACCGCCAACCCATGGCAAAACCATGGTCTCACCACTAAGAGAAACTCCGCCACAACCCTATCGTAACAATCCGTCCTCGCAGATGAAACCCCAGTCAAGGCCAGGTGGCCACACGCACAACCTCCACCCTCGGGAAGACAACCTCAACACTGGTAAACCTCAGTCTCGGACCAAAACCAATAAGAAAACCATGCCCTCTACACAGGACGACTCCAGCCCCTCTGCCGAAAGGGCTATAGACAACACTATCTGCACCTCAACCTTACCGGCATAGGGTCCGCCACTCGAATTTACACAACAAGGCCAGATGCATCCATTGACGTCTTATACTATGCCAATGTCTCATATGCCCGCATACTACCCACACCCGATCTTTGGAGGAGCAGAGGAGACACACACACACACCACACCCTGGGACTAGCTAGGATCTGTGCCTCTACGCCCAACAGCATGGCTGTATCCTGCAACCTGACACAGGGTACATGCCCCTACATCCACCAGCGACGTACACTTATCTTAACCAAGGTACACATGCTAAGGCAGTCTCGCCTCTGCACCAGGAGCGTCATACACATTAGACGGTCTCGCCCGGTCTGACCACGATAGGCCACTAGGCTATCTTTACTTGGCCTGACATGAAATACCCTCAAGGCAGTGTAGCAACAAAACACGATCTTCCATGATCTCACAGAAATCCACCATGTCATAATATCATCCACGATCTCACAGAAATTTTGAGAATGTGCGTACGCATGCACGTGAGCCACCATAAACGACAGCATGACAATGTCGAGTAACGAGAGACCATCCAAGGCCAGATGGAACTAGTGGATGCCGGCCTACTGAACTCACCCTTGTTGGGGTCCCGTAGTGCAGGAACACGGATCTAGAGGGGGGTGAATAGATCCCTCTACTAAAATTATGTCCAATTGAAATCTTAAACCTACTCGCAGCGAAATTAGCAAGTTTAACAAGATTGAAGAATTTAAACTAAATAGAACAAACTAGATTCTCTCAATCTTACCGAGCTCACACGATTGCGTAAATAGATAAAATGGTGATACACACAATCACATAAATCAAACCATGAGACACGGGGATTTTTAAGATGGTTCGGGACCACGACTGGCTCCCTACGTCCACCCCCCACAAAACCGGTGAGGCTTCACTGCTGTAAAAATAGCCTAGGGATAAATCCCCCCACACACACGGAGCCAAGCTCCACCACACACACGTAGGGCAACGCCTACACAATCACATGGGAGTAAACTCCCAATCACACACGGGGAACACACCCCAAGATATGCCCAAGCACACACGAGGATATACTCCGCACAAATCGATGCACATGCGCCAACACAAACACTCGGAGAACCCTTTCTCCGAACACCCACACAAAATATTCTTTCAGATATATATGAAACAAAGACAAATAGATGCAATGTTCCCCCAAACAAACTCTATAGATAGAAACTAGAAAGATGCATCAAGAATAATGCTCCCCCTTCTTCAACAAAATCTGGTTCTCCTTGGCTCGTTGATAGATGATCACGATTCCGGCATCATCTTCTTCCTCTCCTCGAGCCGCTCCTCTTTTCCTTCTTCCTCAAGCTCCAGATCTTCACGGATGTAGATGATATCCTCCTCGCAAGAGCTCCACCTCATTTTCCCCCTTTTCTTCACCTACAAGAAAGAACAAATGAGCATTAGGGTTCTTCTCTTGGAAAACTCGGAGTTCACATATATTTGCAAGATAGATTGGCCAAATGACTCATATAACCCTCCTAAAACATGTTAAAAACACCCTCATAACATTAGGAACCTTTGGGCGGTAGTTTGGTAAAGTTTCATGGCCTATAGAATGAGTTTTCAAGACTTCCGCAACTTCCATGCCGTAAAGTGTCGACTCTTAGAGTCGACACTCGCACCTAATGCAAGCAGAAGACAAAAACCAGAATGCTGCCAAAAAAGTGTCGACTCTAAGAGTCGACTCTTTAGATTTGACTCTTAGAGTCGACTCTTCTTCCCTGTAACACACACAACACACACAATAGAGCACTGCCCAAAAAGTGTCGACTCTTAGAGTCGACTCTTCTCTGCTCTAACACTAAAACACCATATTTAGGCTCTAAAACCCCATGAATTGAAAGAGGGTTGATAGTACCATTGATCCTTGATTCAAAAGGGTTTTGACATATAGATATGAACCTGAAAAACACAATGAAACATGAGATTTACTTGGATATCAAATCTCAAGCTAAAAGCTTAAAAATCTCCATGAAGAAAGTGCAGAAATGCACATGAGCAATTTTGATCATTCTTTACAACTCCAAGAACCAATTCCATACTCCATATCAAGAGATTACCTCAGTTCAATACATGCAACCCGATTCCTAACAAATCAAGTTCATCAAGATTAATATGTTCAATCCAATACACATATACCATCAACAGCCCAAATGAAGAACATGCATGAAACGCATTCAAGACTTTACAAAGTCTTTTGAACCTTCATTTCTTGATGACCATTCTTCACAAATTTCACAACCAAGAACAAATCAAATAGTCAGGCATTTATGCAAGTTAATAGAGTTATCCAACCAAAGTGCAAGCATTCATGTCTCATGAAGGTTCATAGCATCCTAATCATTCAAATACGCATTCCAGTTCCACCAAGAGATGTTGCTGTAAGGGTTAGTCATAAGCATTTGTTTTGATACCCAAATACAAAACCATGTACAATAGCATGGGAGCTCATTCATTCCATTAGCATGAGCTAAGTCATTCATGAAGATAAAAACCAACATCCTTGGACCATTGATTTCACGAGGAGGATTGGTATGAACAAGGGGCCTTCTTGAATTCCTTCAAAAACACCATAAAGTTAGCCTTCCACAACAAGGAATATAAGTAAGAAAGCTTTGCACGATTACATCGTTTCTCTTCAAAAGTCACATTAATGCACCACTAAAAAGCCTTTTCTCTTGAAACAAGCAGTTCTAGAGTGAATATGAACAATATAGCATGCAAACCAACCCGGAACACTATCATCTCAAATGCTATGATCTCAATAGTGAAAAGGTGAGTTTGAAACAAGAATTTATCAAGTTAGCATTTCAACTAAACCATGCACACCATCTTGTATTGTCAAAAGCAAAGATATGAAATTATCATGCTACCATGAAAAACCAAAACATGCTATTTTCACACAGTTCATCTTCTAGAAATTCTATCACTCATATCAAATGAAGCTCAATGAAATATATTGATATCATGATGAGGTTCATATTCAACTTGACATTCCAAAGGTGTTAAACATCTTTGACTCCACATGCAAAGGGCAATTCCATACACCATAGCAGGATAACAAGGATATCAAGCACATGAATGACCAAGTCTAAGCATGTGAAGGCTAGGGTCGATGCACATATAAAACAAGTCGATGCACACATAAGAAGTCATTTATCCTTCTATGAAGAACTAGATACCCTCATTCATGATCAACTCAAGAGACTCAAGGTTGATCAATTTTCTGAATTAAAGCATTTTCAAACCACCAAAGCCTCAAGTAAGAATTCAGTCAATTTGACATGCATTAAAATGATTTAGAGCCATCATTAAATCTGGTTTCAATCTCAGGAACACAATGAGAAGAGTGCATGATTCATAGTCAATGTTTAAGAACAAAAGGTCATACACTTAACCAAGGTGTGAACATCATGATTCCAAATACGTCAGACTATCAAGTTCAGAACTTCATGGCAAGAGCATAAGGACATTCAAGCACATGAAGACATGAAGAACCATTCAATCATAAGGCCAAGCAACAAAGTCATTTTGTAATCATCAAAATCACATACAAAACAACCCAAGAACCACCCACCGCGGCCAAGGAACTCATGCAGATATAACTCTCCACAGTCACATAACTCACGCGGACATAGCTCACCACGGGCGTGCAAGCCACATTGAAACAAAACTATATATACGGCCAAATCCACCATAGGGAATCTATGAAACCTCGTATTACGTGAATCCATTCTCAAGCGACTGCCACCCTGTGGACATGCAAAATTGCACTCTCGTATGTCCCAACTAGTCCAGCATCCACAACCACGTCAACCGAGGAAACCGTGAAGAAGGGAGGGCCATCCGGACTCCCCGAACACGCACACACTACCGTGAAGCCGTCTCCAGAGTCACGACAGTGAAGAGAAATCAACCACCGAGCCCCCCCCCCAATCCATAGGTCTCGAAAAAAATCGGGTGGGCCATAACTCGCGCTCACGACGGGCTCAGAACTACCTATTTAGGCCTTCAGCGGCACGCCCCTTGGTGGCCTTCAGCGGCACGGCCTCAGTGGCCTTCAGCGGCACGCCCCTTAGCGGCCTTCAGCGGCACGCCCCGTTGGCTCTTCAACGGCATGCCTTTTTGGCCCCAGCGGCACACCCTCTTTGGCCTTCCAGGGCACACTATCTCGTGCCCTTCAATGGCACGCTTTTTCAGCCTTCGAACGGCACACTTTTTCAGGCTTCCAACGGCACACTATTTCCAGCCTTCAGCGACACACTTCTTGGGTCTTCCAGCAGCACACTTGTGAAGGCCTTCAGCGGCACACCTGCGAGGCTCCAGCGGTATGCCTTCCTCAGCCCCCAGCGGCACAACGTTCGGCCCATCCACGCCGGTCAACGCTCGTAGCCCTCGGCGAGCAGCGAAGGCATGGCAGGCCCATACCTGCACCTTGCTGGGCTGTCCCCGCCCCACCTACTCCCGTCCTTGACAGTCGTCAGCCGGACCAGGGGTATAAGAACCCCGAGGCAGAGAGACGAAAGAGGCAGAGGCAGAGAGACGAAAGGGACACACCAGGGGACACACACAGAGAAGAGGCACACGGTGAGAGGAGACGAACAGACACAAAGCCACCTACGAGAAGAAGGAGAAGAGAGAAGAAAAGGGAGAGGGCTCCGGCGTGGAGTCTTCCGACAACCACCAGGCAAGGAAAAGAGAGTAAGAGAGAGAGAGGGCTTGATGTAGTAGGGGAAGGTGGGGGAAAGAGCAGTGGACGGTCGTCCCTGCTTCGATCCCCAACACCTCCTCTTCTTTTGTTCTTTGTTTTCTCCCTCCCCGTTCTTTTGTTCTTTGGTTTTCTTTCTTGCCTGTAGCCTTAGCTCGGGCATGCTTTGTAATGTATATGGACGGCTACGGCCCTCTGCTCCCCCATGAATGAATATCGTCCCCCTCAGTGGGTTTTCTCTTCGTCTCGTTGGTTTTGGACCACAGTGCGTTTGATTGTCTTTCCCTTCACTTTTCGATGTTTGTGTTCATCCCTCATGCCGACGGTTTCCTCCGAATCCGGCGCCATCTTGAATGGTTTGAGGTCACGAACCTCCTCCTGTAAAGCCCAACTCCTTCACCTGTGTCTGCCCCTGTGAACCTTCTCCCCTCCTGTCGGGGGTCCCTGTGGGTTCGATCGGTCTAACACCCCGCCCCATTAGCAGACCAACCCTTTTGGAGCCTTGCTCGGTGCGCTTGCACTTTCCCCCAGCGGCACACCCTTCCGGCACCTTGGCCGACACACCCATAGTAACCCCCAGTGGTACACTTTCCCTTGGTGCCCCAGCGGTACACCTGGTCTCACCCTAGCCCGGTACCCCCCTCTAACGCCCTGTGACCGTCTTTGGCCGGCATGCCTTGGCTAACCCCCCAGTACACCCTGTCCAGTCTTAGAGGTTTCCCGTCCGTCGTTTCCTCCAAGTTTTTCGAGGTTTTGTTAAGGTGTGACCGCTCTCGGGCGCCCACCTCCAACTGTCGGGTTCCGCCACTCCATGTGGGCGCGTTCCCTTTATCTCCCTTATGCTCGGGTCAAGGGGAGATGCTGTCGAATTTTCGTTAGAAATAATAACACATAAAAAGGGCAAAAGGAAGCAACAAATGAATGGAGCAATCGATAACAGAACTTTCTAACCAGGCAAGGCATGGCCGACAGCATGAGAAGAATTGGGCTAATCGACGTTGTGGTGAACTAAGTGCCCGACTTATAAAGAACAGGCTGTGAGGAGAGGGAGGAAACACTTGTATAAAACTGCATAAAAATCAAAGAGAGGAAGAAAAGAAAAGCCTTAAAAGAGGTAAAGGAGGAGTGGGCCTTCATCGGCACACCTGTTCCAGCCTTCGCCGGTACACCCTATCAACTCTCCAGCGGCATACTCTAACAGCCCTTTAACGACACACCTTTTTGGCCCTTCAGCGGCACACTCCTCTTCAGCGGTACAACTCTCCCATTTGCATATTACTTCCCTCTGTGGTACACCCTTCCTCACCCCTTTCGGGGGTGTAGTCCTCAAGCCCTTGGCCAAGTTTGCATAGACCACACCCCAATGTGCACTGACCTTGCCCCTTCCCTGAACCTCCACTGCACAGATGCAGCCTAGCATTGCTCTGGCCTTCCCCTTTGCATGAACTTGCATTGCGCCGGCGTTGCCTGACATTGCGCTGACCTCACCCCTATACGGCCTTCAGCTGCACCGGCCTCTCTTCAACCCCATACAAAATATGCACTGGCCTCTCTTCAACCACGTACAAAACCTGTATCAACCCCATACCCTTGCATGGACCCACTACCTCGCACCGACCCCACATCATACCGCACAGACCTCCCCATCGCACCGACTTTGGCACGCCAAGCCGCGGGCTGCACCGACCTTCCACCCTTCCTTCGGTGGCACGCTCCCTTTCTCCTTTCTCCGATACGCTCCAAGCCCCCGCCGCCACCGGCACAGCCCTTTGAAGCCTCCCCGTGCATACGCTGTGCTTCCTAGCCCGGCACGCTCCCACCGTCTCATCTCTTCTCCCCACCATCTCTCTCATGCTCACCGTCTCTTTAGCAATGTATAGACTTTGCATGAAGGGTTGCACAAATGCAGATAGTAAAGTATGTACACTGGAAATGGATGTTCAGACATGCCGTGAACGAATGTATGGACTTAATGTGCTTGTGACAACAATGTACATACTTTGTGCCGCAGCAAGCATCCAATGTATAGACCTCGTGTGCATGTAGCCAGCCAGTGTACAGACTTTGTGTTGATGTAGCCAGTCAATGTACATACTTTGTGCTGCAGCAACCAGCCAATGTACAGACTTCGTGTTGCAGCAACCACCCAATGTACAGACCTCGTGTTGCAGTAACCAGCCAGCGTACAGACTTTGTGTTGCAGCAACTAGCCAACGTACAGACTTTGTGTTGCAGCAATCAGCCAATGTATAGACTTTGAGTTGCAGCAAATGGAAAATGTACAGACTCTGCGTGTGTGCTAGCAGACGATGTACAGACTTTGAGTTTGTAGCAAATGAAGAGTGCACCGGCTATGCATGGCAAGCTATGCAACCAATGTACGGACTTGTGGGTTTGCTAAGCCAGTGAACATAGGTAAAGATAGGAATGTATAGACTTCGAATGCACGAAGCACACGGGCTGCACGGACTTGGTCCGAGAATGTATAGACTTTGAGCCGATGGATGTACAGACTTTGTGTTGCAGCAACCAGCCAATGTACAGACTTTGTGTTGCAGCAACCAGCCAATGTATAGACTTTATGTTGCAGCAACCAGCCAGTGTATAGACTTTAATTTGTAGCAAATGGATAGTGCACAGACTCTGCGCGTGTGCTAGTAGACGTTGTATAGACTCCGTGTTAGCCCGGCACGCCCGCCAACTCCCTCCCCGGCACATTCTCTTGGCGCTTCTCCGGCACCCTCTAACCCTCACCGGTACACCCCATCTAACCCTTCAGCGGCACACTCTAACGACCCCCATCACCTCCAGCGGTACGCCTTTTTGGCCTTTCAGCGGCACAACCCTCACCACCTCCAGCGGTACACCCATTCCCAACCTTCAGCGGCACAACCCTCACCACCTCCAGTGGTACACCCATTCCCAACCTCCAGCGGCACACTCCTCACCCTTTCCAACGGTATGCCCCCCGGCCAGCCCTTCGCCGGCACGCTACTGGCTACCCTCGCCGGCACACTCCTAGCCCCCCTTTCACACCTTCCAGCCTGTGTCGGTGCATATTGCACCGACCTTGGGTTTACCTCGGTGCACATTGCACCAATCTTGCCCCTCTACAGCCCAAAGCAGCACCGACTTTACCCTGCGGCCATACAGACTTTGCCCCGCGGCCGTACAGACTTCGCCCCTCTACAGCCCAAAGCTGCACCGACTTTGCCCCGCGGCCGTACAGACCCTGCCCCTCTACAGCCCGCAGGCAGTACAGACTTCACCCCGTAGGCCGTACATACTTTGTCCCGCGGTCGTACGGGCCTTGCCCTTCCACAACCCAAAGCTGTATAGACTTCGCCCTGCAGGCCGTACAGACTTCGCCCCGCAGGCCGTACGGACTTTGCCCTGCAGGCCGTATAGACTTCGCCCTGCAAGCCGTACCGACTTTGCCCCGCAGGCCGTACGGACTTTGCCCCGCAGGCCGTACAGAATTTGCCCCACAGGCCGTACAGACTTTGCCCTGCGTCCGTACAGACTTCGCCCCTCTAGAGCCCAAAGCTGCACCGACTTTGCCCCGCGGCCATACAAACCCTGCCCCTCTACAGCCCGCAGGTCGTACAGACTTCGCCCCGCAGGCAGTGCAGACGTTGCCCGTAGGCCGTACAGACTTTGTCCCACGGCCGTACAGACCTTGCCCTTCCACAACCCAAAGCTGTATAGACTTCGCCCTGCATGCCGTACAGACTTCGCCCCACAGGCCGTACGGACTTTGCCCCGCAGGCCGTATAGACTTAATCCTGCAGGCCGTACAGACTTCGCCCCGCAGGCCGTACGGACTTTGCCCCACAGGCCGTACAGACTTTGCCCCACAGGCTGTACAGACTTCACCCCGCGGCCGTACAGACTTCGCCCCTCTACAGCTCAAAGCTGCACCGACTTCAGCCCACAGGCTGCACCGACCTGCTGTCGGCCCAGACCTGCACCGACCTACCTTCAGCCTGGGCACACCCTGCACCGACCTAGCCCAATCTCTATCCGGCACACCCTTTGATACCCTTACCGGCATGCCTTCGGCCGCCCTTGCTCGGCGCACTCTCTATGCCGCCTTCGCCGGCACGTTACCTACGACCTTCACTGGCACGCTACTTCAGTCCCCTTTTTGGCCCTTAGCGGTCCACTCCCCCCAGAAGTATGTGTGTAATATATAATATATAATAATAATAATAATAATAATAATAATATCAATAAATCAATAAAAATTACCATGACTAAATAAGTTCGGATATATATATATATAACAAACAAAAATTGTGAAATAATAGTAATAATGGTGAGAAATTTCTAATAATAATAATAATAAACAGCATGGATAAATCATTCAGGAAAAATACACAAAAGGGAAATAAGCAATAAAAAAAAGAATGCATGCACATAACTAGGAGCCCAAATAAAAGACACAAAAATCTACATTGCAGCCCCGTCTCTCCTGTGACATGGTGCTGAAGGAAATAATAATGCTGCCCCTGCAGGTCGGGCCTGAGTCACGGGGATTGCCTCAACACGGCCACGACCCGACCTCATCCCGGGCCGACATTCTGATTAGACCGGACCCGTTTCTCAGGCCGGATCCCTTCCGAGCCACTACTAAAATTGCCGCACGTTCGGTAGACATTTGAACTGGTTCACCTCGATTTCCGCCGCGTTTCTATTACGAACCTGTGTTTGAACATGAAAAGACCCCTGAGCAACCAACATGGCCGATGGCTCCCACGCCGACGTGGTCGTGACCCGGTATTGCTCTAGGCCCATAGCTCGCCAAATCGGATTCACCCGATCGGGATTCGTTTCCCCCCTCTCATTGAAATTGCTGCAAACTAGGCATACATTTGTACGGGGTTGTTTCTATCTACGTCGTACCTTCAATATGGACCCTCGTCCGAATATCAAGTGGTCCGCAAGTGACCGACAGGAATCTGAATAGAATGAGATAGCTCCTGTCATCCCTGGACCCTTTGCACGGGAAGGTCAACAGGGCCCACATGGGCCATGCTTAGACCTCGGGCTTGTCCTCGGCCTATAGCTCGTTCCTTGAACGCGTTTTCGATTTTGGAATCTAGTCCCGGGACTCTTCCCCGTTGCCCTCCGGCACCGGAATCATTAATGATGCCCACGCAAGCCCCGTTTGGACCGCGGGAGGCGCCCCCGGTATGGTCCCGACTCAATCTCTCACCGGGCCAATAAATTCACTAGTTTCCTGCTACACTAACCGAGATTTAACCGAATGTTTTCAGTGTCTCGGAATAATGTATTTGCCGTATCACGGCATACATATGTTCCAGGTCCCCCTGCGACGATTATGATATTCTCAAGCCAGACACCCGTCCGAATATTAAACGGTCTCCCGAATGACCGACACGTTTCGAACTACCGCTTCCCTAGACACAGGGCTTTTCAGCTGATTCAAGGGATATTCCCTCGTTGCCCCTTGGCACCAGAAATATTAATGACGCGCATGCAAGTCTTGGTTCAACCGCGGGGGGCCCACCGCAGTATGGTCGCAGCTTGCTCTTGCACCGGGCCAACAAATTTACTGGTTTTTGACCGCTCCAACCGAGGCTCAGCGGAACGTTTTCCGCTCTTTCGAACAATAAATTTGCCGTACCTCGGCATACATGCGTTCCGATTTTCCCGCGACAACCGCAATTTTCCCAAGCCGGACATTCGTTCGAACATTAAATGGTCAGTACATGACTGAGATGACCACGAATGGTTTTTTTTCTCACCCTCGCGTGAGGATTTCAATACCTCGTAATAGACCTTTCATGCAATTAATTTCTTGGCCATGAGGCCCTGAATCCCGGCGATTAATCAAGGGTGTTCCCTCGTATGGGGGATGTAAATGACGCCGTGACCTTTATGGCACGGCGGGTTTTGGTCCCGACACGAACCAGACAATCGTCTGACCGAGTCAGATCGAGCGCACCATGGGCTCTTTGGATCCCGAACAAATTGTCACTTCGGTGACTGGCACGCCCATGCACTTAATAGACTCTCCACGCAAACCAGGCGAATTTTAGTGCGTCCACAAGTCTGGCACGCCCGGTGGGATAGAAACTACCCTTCATCTCTTCGCCGGGATTTAGGGCCTCATGGCCCCCCAATAAAATGATGTTTGCCTACTTTGATGAATTGCATGTGCTGTCTTCGCCAGCCCTATGGGGAGAAAATCCAGACTCGACGCAGCTACCTTCGCGGCCTTGAGGACGCTGCTTCGAAGCATATGCAACTTCCAGGAATCATGGGGGCTGTTATAAAAAGAGGGGGAGAAGAGAAAGAGAAGAGAAGGGAGGGGAAATCAAGCCCCCCCCGTTTCCCTCAAGAAGAAAGAGAAGAAAAGAAGAAAAGGAGAAGAGAAGAAAAGAAGAAAAAAAGTGAGAAAAGAAAGAAGCAAAAAAAAGAAGAGAAAGAATTGGCAAGAGAGGGTTGTACGGTCACATCCGTCGAGACCCGTGCTGAACAAAGATTACCACTGTGGGGATGATGCGGTGGAGCGAACCACTCATCCCCTCCCTGAGGGGGTGAGCGCTCTCCTGCACCTCCACCCTGGTCAATCATACAAAAAAGGGGAGAAATAAAGAAGAAAGGAAGAAAAGTTGACCAGTATCGCCGACTGAAAGAGCAAGAAGAAACCCGGCATCCCGCCCGACTTTAGGAGGTCCCGAGTCCGCGGTGCAATGACCCCGCTCGTTCCTCCTTCCTGCTACCTCCATCTGGCAGAAAACGGCCCCCGGGTGGTTGCTAAAAGACCCACCGAGCCACAATTGTAGCTTGGTGAATGGTTGCCCGCTGTGGGGAATGCTTTATAGCAATGAGGCCAAGCACGGCCACCACTCCCGAAGAGAGCATGCACATACCCCGCCATGCGGGATGAGAAGAAGATATATACCCTGCTACGGGGGCATAGGAGGCAAAAAAAGAAATACACCCCATTCCCAGGAGCACATGAAGAGAATCCGCCTCGACTGAGGGGCACACAAAGCAAAAGCTACACCCCGGCTTCGGGGCATTTGAAGAAGAATCCACCCCGACATGGGGACGTAAGAAGAAATAGAGTTGCACCCCGGCTTAGGGGCATTTGAAGGGGAAATACACCCCGATATGGGGGCACCTGAAGCAAAAGACATACCCCATCATGGGGGCATAAGAAGAAAAGAATTCACCCTGGCCTCGGGACACACGAAAAGAGAAACTCACCCTGGCTTAGGGGTATATGAAGAAGGAACGTACCCCGACCTGGGGGCATAAGAAAGAAAAGCGCACCCCATGCTAGGAGCATATGGAGAGGAATGCACCTCGCCCTGAGGGGCGCAAAAAGTATAAGAACACACCCTGGCTTAGGGGCATTTGAAGAAGAAACATACCCCGCCAGGGGGTATAGAAGTCATGAAGAATACGCCCCGGCTTAAGAGCATTTGAAGAAGTCACGTCCCGCCTCAGGAGCATGAGAAGCAGCAAGAATACACCCCGGCCTAGGGGTATTTGAAGAAGAAATATACCCCGCCTGGGGGCATAGAAGCCGTAAAGAACACGCCTCGGCTCAGGGGCATTTGAAGAAGCTACATCCTGCCTTGGGAGTATAAGAAGAAAAGAGTCCACCCCATCTTAGGGGTATTTGAAGAAGAAACACACCCCGCTATGGGGGCATAGAAGCCATAAAGAATACGCCCTGACTTAGGGGTATTTGAAGAAGAAGGATACCTCGCCTCGGGGGACATTGCAAGCAGCGATACACCCTGCTAGGGTGCACAGGAAGCAAACCACACCCCACTTCTGGGGACACATAAAGAGAGTACACCCCGCCACGGGGGCACATGAAGAGAATCCACCCCGACTCGGGGGTACATGAAGCAATAAAGAATACACCTCGCCTTAGGGGAGTCTGAAGAAAAAGCATACACCCCACTTTGGGGGCACAAGAAGCAAATATTCCCCAGTGTGTCGGGGCAGAAGAAGAAGAATTCCCCCCTCGGGGGCATATAAAAAAAAAAGAAAAGCAAAGATACACCCGGTGCCCAATGCACATGAAGAGAAAGGCACCTCCCTTTGGGGGCACAACAAGCAACAAAGATACACCCCGACTAAGGGGCACAGGAAGAGAAATACACCCCTGCGCCATGGGCATATGAGACAAAATTATACCCCGATTTAGGGGCATTTGAAGCAAAGACTTCACCCCGCCTCAAGGGGGGGGCATAAGAAGCGAAAGATATACCCCACCCCGGGGGCACAAGAAGAAAACACACCCCACTGGGGGGGCATAAGAAGCCAAGAGATATGCTCCGCCACGGGGCAGCAGAGGCAAAATGCATTCCCCTCGGGGGCACATGAAGCAATATACCCCTCGCCTCGGCAGCATATGAGGCCAAGAGGCTACATCCCGGCTCGGGAGCATAAGAAACAAAAGATATACCCCACGTCGGGGGCATATGAAGTCAGGAATCACACCCCCGTCTTAGGGGTATTTGAAGAAGAAGCATACCTCGCCTCGAGGGCTTAGAAGCTATGAAGAGCACGCCCCGACTCAGGGGCATATGAAGAGAAGTCCACCTCAGCCTAGGGGTATTTGAAGAAAAAACATACCCCGCCAGGTGGCATAGAAGCCATAAAGAACACGCCCCGGCTTAGGGGTATTTGAAGAAGAGACATCCCGCCTCGGGGGCATAAGAAAGAGAAGAATACATCCCGTCTCAGGGATATCTAAAGAAGAAATATACCCTGCCAGGGGGCATAGAAGCCATACAGAATATGCGCCGGCTCAGGGGCATTTGAAGAAGAAACATACCCCACCTGGGGGACGCAGAAGTAAAGAGACAGAGTACACCTCCACCCGGGGGCACCAAAGCAAAGAGGCATACATCCCGACCTGGGAGTACATAAAGAAAGAATATACCCCGACCTAGGGGCGTCAGAAGAAGAAACATACGCCCCGATCCAGGGACATGAGAAGCAAGAGAATATGCCCTGCGAAAAGGGCATGAGAAACATGAAGAATGTACCTGAGCCTAGGGGCACAGAAAGAGACACACTCCGCCCTTGGCGCATAAGAAGCAGAAGCATCTACCCCGACCCGGGGCACAGAAACAAAGAGACATACATCCCGATCTGGGAGCATAAGAAGAAAGATATACTCCGCCCAAGCGGCATTTGAAGAAACAACATACCCTGCTTCGGGGGCACCGAAGCCGTAAAGAGATACACCCCCGCCTCAGGGGGGCGTAAGAAGCAAAAGATACACCCCGGCCTCAGGGGGGCATAAGAAGCAAAAGATACACCCCCGTCCCGGGGGCATTTGAAGAGAGTTACGCCCCGTACCAGGGGCATATGAAGAAGAAACATACCCCACCTGGGGGCATAGAAGCCGTGAAGAGCACGCCCCGGCTCAGGGGCATATGAAGAGAAGTCCACCCTGGCTTAGGGGTATTTGAAGAAGAAACATACCCCACCTGGGGGCATAGAAGCCGTGAAGAGTATACCCCACCATGGGGGCATCTGAAGAGAGCTACACCCCGCCTCGGGGGCATTAAAAAAAACACACACACCCTGGTCTGGGGACATAGAAGCCAAAAAAAATACACCCCGCCTGGGGGCACAGAAGCGAAGAGGCAGAACACACCCCCTCAGGAGGGATGCATACCAAATAGAGCTACACCCCAACCTGGGGGCACATTAAGAGAAATACACTCCAGCGTGGAAGCATTAATGAGAAAAGAAGAGCAGAATAAAGAAAAAGACACGCACGAGGCAGACGTGGTCTTCGAGCCCGTCTCATCACACAAAAGAAAAGAAGAATAGGAAGAAAAGACACATGTGGCAGACGTGGTCCTCGAGCCCGCCTCATTACACAAAAGAAGAGAAGAAAGGGAAAAGAAGACACATGAGGCAGACGTGATCTTCGAGCCCGCCTCATCACATAAAAGAAGAGAAGAAAAGGAAGAAGAGACACATGAGGCAGACGTGGTCCCTGAACCCTCCTCTTCACATAAAAGAAGAAGAACAGAACTAAAAGAAGACACATGCGGCAGACGTGGTCTTCGAGCCCGCCTCATCACACAAAAGAAGAGAAGGAAAGAAAGAATGCACATGAGGTGAACACGGTCTCTGCACTTGCCTCTCTGTAAAAGAAGAAAAAAAAGAGAAAGAGTCACGAGGAGAACATGGTCTCTGCGCCTGCCTCTCTACAAAAGAAGAAGAGAAGAGAAAAAAGAGATATGAGGTGATCATGGTCCTTGCACCTGCCTCTCCATAAAAGAAGAAGAGAAAGAACAGTCACGAGGTGAACATGGTCTCTGCACCTGCCTCTCCATAAAAGAAGAAGAGAAAGAACAATCATGAGGCAAACATGGTCTCTGCACCTGCCTCTCTACAAAAGAAGAAGAGAAGAGAAAAAAGAGACATAAGGCGAACATGGTCCTTGCACCTGCCTCTCCATAAAAGAAGAAGAGAATAAGAGAAAGAACAGTCACGAGGCGAGCATGGTCTCTGCACCTGCCTCTCCATAAAAGAAGAAGAGAAAGAACAATCACGGGGCGAACACGGTCCTTGAACCCGCCTCTTCACATAAAGGAAGAAGAGAAGAAAAGAAAGAAATGATCACGAGGCAAATATGATCTTTGCACCCGCCTCTCCTCACAAAAGAAGAAGAAAAGAGGAGAAAGAAGAGTCATGAGATAAACTTTTACCTCCGACCTTCAGCCACCCACCAAATAGAAACCAATCAGCATTCCGCCGACGGGGCGTTAAACTGGGAAATATTCAGCCATCGGGGCTTCAAGCCGATAGATATTCAGCCATCGGGGCTTCAAGCCGATAGATATTCAGCCATCGGGGCTTCAAGCCGACTAGACCCTCCTCCGACGGGGCGTTAAACCGACTAAACCTTCCACCGGCGGGGTGTTAAACTGACTAGACGTTCCGCCGACGGGGTGTTAAACCGACTAGACCTTCCGCCGACGGGACATTAAACCAATTAGACCTTCCGCCGATGGGGCATTAAACCGATTAGACCTTCTACCGACGGGGCGTCGTGGACACCGAAAATTGCACATCCAAGTGTCATGTTCGGCCCAGCATCAACAACGGCGCCGAGTGAAGAAACCCCGGAGAAATCAAGCACAAAAGGCCCCACAGTCCGTGGGCCCCAAAGGAAATCAAACGGGCCATGACTCGTGTCCGCGACGGGCTCAGAACGGGCCCCAAATACACACCCCCCCGGGGGTGCTCAGCGGCACAGCCCAAGGCTGCTCAGCGGCACAGCCCAAGGCTGTTCAACGGTACGCCCCCAGGTGGGTTCACCGGCACACCCCAAGGGGGGGACCTTCAACGGTACGCCCCCAAGTGGCTTCACCGGCACGCCCCCTCTGGGTGTTCAACGGCACGCCCTGCAGGGGCTTCAGCGGCACGTCCTGCAGGCCCTTCAGCGGCACAGCCCTTTGAGGCTTCAGCGGTACGGCCTTTGGGGCCTTCAACGGCACGCCCAAAGGGGTCTTCAGCGGTATAGCCTACAAAGGCTTCAGCGGCAGGCCTTTTTGGCTCTTCAGCGGCACAGCGGTGAAGTTCTTTCAACGGGCGACGTGAGGCCCACGCCCTACGCATCCTTGGCGCGCAGTGGAGCCGTCTGAGGTGGCAGCCGATCGTTGGGCCACGCAGGCTACCCCACTGACAGCCAGGACGGAGGGGAGTCAAACCCCATCATCACGGGCTGCTTCCCGCCCTCGACAGCCATGCTCGAGGGCTCCCCGCTGCTGAGGGTATAAAAGACGCCCGTCTTCCACAGAGAAAGGGGGACGGAGAGAGGCAGAGGAAGAGGAGAACGGAAGAAGAAGGAGGGCGAAGGAGGAGGCAGACGCACGGAGACAGACGGGGAGACACACAACACACACCGGAGAAAGAAGAGAAGAAGAGGCCCTCCCGGCCTGAGCTCCGTCCGACGGCCACCGGGAAGAAACAAGAGTAAGAGAGAGAGAGCTTGTTGTATTGGGGGAAAGGGTTGGGGATAGCGGCCGATGTCTTAGGCCCGGATGTCTTCTTCCCTCTTGTATCCCATTCCTCCTGGCGTTCTTGGTCTTTCTTACTCTTGTCCATGGCCCCATTTGGGGAGTTTGCTTTTGCCATATGTATGAAGGGCCTCGCCCTCTTGATTCTCATGAATGAAAACCACCCTCTCCGGGTTTCTTTTCGATCTTCGATGTTTTAGGCTAGACTTTGCGGGCTTTTTTTGACGGACAATCCGTTCCTCCCTCTGTCTCCTTATTCCTCCGGCGTCTTTAGGGTCCTCCACGTCGATGTAGGTTTCTCCCTTCTGTTGGCCTTGGCTCCGTGAGCTCCTCACTCATTCCCTTCTATGGCCATCTACCGTGTTCCCGAGCTTGAGGAGAAGGGGAGGTACCCTTCTTTCCTCCCAACCACCCAGTTACTAATGGGCCACTCCCGGCCTTGAAATCCCCCCATCTTTATTCCTCTTTTCCTGAACAGCCACCAAGTACCCCCCCCAGTTGCTAACACCCCTTTTAAGCCTCTCAGCGGTGCACCTTTCCGGCCTTTGGCCGGCACACCTTTCCAGCCCTCAGCGGCACGCCCAGATCAGCCCTCAGCGGCACGCCCAGATCAGCCTTCAGCGGTGCGCCCACCCTTGGCCTTCAGCGGCACACCCTGTTCAGCCTCCAACGGCACACCCTGTTCAGCCTTCAGCGGCACACCCTGTTCAGCCTTCAGCGGCACACCCCCTGTTCAGCCCTCAGCGGCACACCCCCTGTTCAGCCCTCAGCGGCACGCCCTTCAGTCCCTCAGCTTACTCCTCGTCCAGTCCCAGTCCAGGTTCCTTAGATGTCTTCGGTCTGTCATTCTCCTTCGCGTTTTCCGAGTCTCTATAAAGGTGTTGCCCCCCCCCCCCCCCCGGGGGCCCACCTCCAGTTGTCGGGTTCCGCCACATCATGTGGGCGCGTTCCCTGTATCTCCCTTACGCCCCGGGTCAAGGGGAAATGCTGCCGAATTTTTGTGAGAAACTAATAGACAATTAAAAGAGGCAAAAGGAGGCAACAAACAAGCAAGATAACTGACGAAACCTTCCAACTCATCAAACCACTGCCGGCATCACGACGAGAACTGAACCGAGCTAACTAACCACCCGGCAGCCCGAGCCTCCGACCCACAAGAAAAGAGATCGAACCGAACAAAGAGAACAAAACACGGGAGGAGTTTTATATAAAACCACACGAAAGTTAAGATAAGAAGAAAAGAAAAGCCTTAAAACAAATAATCAAAAAACTGATCGAGCCTCCACCCTCACGCCCCATTGACCTTCAGCGGTACGCCCCTTTGGCCCTCAGCGGCACGCCCTCATTGGCCTTCAGCGGCACGCTCCCTTGGCCTTCAGCGGTACACCCCTTTCAACCCTTCAGCGGTACACTCCCCCTTTCAACCCTTCAGCGGCACACTCCCCCTGAGCCCCCCGGCGGCACACTCCTCCTGGCCCTTTCAGCGGTACACTCCTTCCCTTCGCCGGTACACCCTCAGCCACTGTATAGACTTGGCCAACGTACAGACTTCATGGTGGCCAGTGTATAGACTTGGGCAGTGTATAGACTTCACACTCCAATGTATAGACTTATCTAGCGTATAGACTTGAGCCAGCCAACGTACAGACTTCATGATAACCAGTGGATAGACTTTGGGTAGTGTATAGACTTCACACACCGACGTACAGACTTTATGCTGGGCAATGTATAGACTTTGAGCATCCAGCGTATAGACTTCATATCCCAACGTACAGACTTCATGATGGCCAGTGTATAGACTTAGGCAGTGTATAGACTTCACACCCCCAATGTATAGACTTATCCAGCGTATAGACTTGGGCAGTGTATAGACTTCACACTCCGATGTATAGACTTGGCCAGTGTACAGACTCCGGGCCAGTCGACGTACAGACTCCAAATTGCAACGCGTAGACTTTGCTCCACTCTGCTCCAGTGTACGGACTTTGGGCTTGGCAACGTATAGACTTCGAGCCTGGGGAACGTATAGACTTTATATCACTCCCCCTCTTTCACCGACACACTCTCCAGCGGTACGCCCCTTTGGCCTCCAGCGGTACGCCCTTTGCAGCCCTCACCGGTACACCCCTTCGCCACCCAGCGGTACACCCAATACCCAGCGGTACACTCCCGTCTCTCCTTCGCCGGCACACTACATGCATGCATATATACATCACGATAAGGGCATCAACAATAGCAAATAAATCAATAAAAATCACGCTAATTGAAGGACTCCAAATGCGCAATATTGATCATAATAAAAGAGGCGGGAGGGGTAATAAAAAATAAATAACAAACCAATGATAATAATAAGAATAACCATGCATAGAAGAAGAGAAATCATCCCGGACAAAGGCACGAATAAATAGTAAACATCAAATCAGAAATCCCAGAAGGTATAACCTAGAAAGCTCTAGATAAAAGACGCTAATGCCCACGCCGCAGCCCGCTCTCTCCCCGGGACCCGGGGCAAAAGGAACAACAACGTTGCCCCTTTAGGTCGAGCCCGAGTCTCGGGAATTCCCCCGATATGGCCGGGCTTTGATCTAGCCTCGGGCCGACATCCTAATCGGACCGGATTTGTTTTCTCTTTCCGGATACCTTCCGAATCCTCATTGAAATTGCCATATGCTCGGCAGACATTTGGAGGGATCTACCTCGGTTTTCTCATTATGACGATGCCACGGACTTGTGTCCGAATACAAAAGGTCTACGAGTGGCCAACACGGCCGACAGTTTATGGCCTTAATACAACTTTCAGTGTGACCCATCCCTATCTCTCTCGTATAATTAGTGTTACTCCTTTCGGCCGCGGGGCCTCTAATTTCGGCAATTAATCAAGGGTATTCCCTCGTATGAGGGATATAAATGACGTCGTGACCTTCATGGCGCGACGGGATTCGGTCCCGACACGAACCACACAATCGTCTGACGAAGTCAGATCGAGCGCACCATGGGCTCTCCGGAGCCCGAATAAATTGTCACTCCGGTGACTGGCACGCCCACGCACTTAATAAAACCAACAGACGAACCGGAACAACAGTTTAACGGAAAGTGCGTCCACAACTCTGGCACGCCCGGTGGGACTCATCCACCCTTCATCTCTTTGCCGAAATTAGGGGCCCCACAGCCCCCTTCTTGTAATACTAACTGCGTTATCTTCTTAAATGCAGAAAAAAGTAAAGAGAGAGGCATCATGGAGCCGACAATGGGTGTCATCTGCAGCCCTGAGGTTGTGGAGAATCACGTGCGAGGTGGCTACCTGGTGGTACCCCTCACTTTCAGGAGCTTCCCTCCCACCGTGGGTTTCCCCAACTTCCTGGGGGTAGCCTTCGTCCAGATCCTCGACGTGGAAACGCCCGAGGAGCCTCAAACCAACGCTCCCGCTCCGGGAGCCGTCGAAGCTGCCGCCGGCCGAGCTGTGGCCGAAGACAACAATAGCGTCCACACAACGACGCTCAGCTGCAACGTGCACCACGTGCACCAAACTACCGGCCCGTTCCACCAAGGGTCGACATCCCACCGGAGAAGGCTCCGGAGAAGCAACACCAGCGCCGGATCAGGGCGTCGCGCCTCCAACTCCGGGAAGTCCATGACGGTTGGGGCCCTCCGAGTCCGCCTAGACGGGCAGAGGTCCCAGGTGACACCGGACCGCATCATCCCAACCGTTCCAGTCCGCAACTCCTTTGAAGGACTGGCTAAGCTGAAGGAGAAGACGAGGCCCACAGCCCCGGTCGTAGCACCAAAGAGGACGCCGGGTCACAGGCCGGCTAAACTGAAGCAAGTCTGGGTGCCTAAGGAGACCCAGCCCAACGCACCCGCCCAGGCAGGGCCCAGCATCTTCCGCCCCAGGAGGGCCCGACGCCATGACAGGGTTGAGGTAGTGACCCCCACTCTCCGACCGGCACCTGTCATCCTGGTGCCGTCCGAGGATGTTCATCACCGTCGCCGAGGGCGCCGGCACAATGCCGCCCGCCCGGCTCTCACGGCCTACTCCCCTCCTGTCGTTGTCACCGATATGCAACCACAGCTTGCTCTTCCAGACCAGGAGTGGGAAGGGATCGAGCAGGCCATGAGAAATTACCTCCGAGGCCCGGGTAGCACCCCCGCTGGCCGCCAGAGACTACTGGGGGCAATGGCCTCCGCCTTCCAGGAAGAAAGGGGGGAACCCGCACCTAGCATGGAGTCGAGGACCCGCCCGGAGGAGCCGCGCCAGTCCCCTGTACGGGAGGAAGCGCCGCCCCGGCGGTCGGTCTTCGACAGGCTGACATTCCCAGGAGGATCGTCCAGGAGGGCGTCAAGAAGAAATAAGAATAAGAAGTGGCAGACATTCACCTGCAATATGGCAGGAGTTCATGGTCGGTATGGGGCCCTACCCACTGACCCGGAAGAATTGGCCAGAATAGCCCTCAGGCCGAGACCCCTTACCAGAAGAAGGAGAGCGGCAGGCGGCGCGACACCCACAGGCGCCGAAGGGGCCCTACCTGAAGAGCCCCTTGCAGCCCTCACGGCCAATGTGGTCACCACCGGCGACACGAGTGGCGGACCCTCGACATCATCCGAGGACGCCCCGGCCGAAGAGACAGGGGGCATGCCTAGTCTTCCCACAGCTGACCCCACAATGCTGCTCATGATACAACGATTCCAGCAGGAAATCGAGTCACTCAAGAAGCAGCTAAGTGAGCGGGACGCACCTCCCCCGATGTCCTGGCAGACCGAGGTTATACCCGAAGTACCCAGGGACAGGGGCCAGTCTTCAGAGGCCGCTCTTCCAGCGACCCTCGATCCGCTCGGGGGCGCGCCCCCGCAGCAAGCACATTGCACAGGGGTGACCCCGCCACAGGCTCCGCCTTCACAAGGGTCCCCCATGGCCCTCCGAGCGACCGTGGTAGCCACCCCGAGCGCACAGCCCGCTCATTTCTACCCGAGCCCAGTCGACCCGGCGGCAGTCAGCCGGTTGATGCTCGAGCAGATGATAGACATGAAGTTGGCCGAGAGGGGCGATGGGGATCGGACGCCTTTCGACGTCTACCGAGTACCCTACCCGGCTCATTATGCTGCCAGGAAGTTGCCGGCTGGCGTCACCAAGCCGCCGAAATTTGAAAAGTTCAATGGGCAAGGATCTCCCAGAGAACATATTGCCTATTATGTGAACGTCATGGGAGACTTGGCTGCTGATGAAGCCTACCTCCTGAAGTTCTTCGGCTCAACACTCACCGGGCTTGCCTTTGAATGGTACTCCGGCTTGCCGCCCGGGTCGGTGGCCGATTGGCCCGATATGCAGAAGAAGTTCAAAGAAAGATTCTACGTGGCCGAGAGAGAAGTTACCATGACTGAACTCTACGCCACAAGACAGAAGAATGATGAGTCGGCCCTCGACTACATCAAAAGGTGGAGGAACCTTAGTATGAGGTGCAAACGCCCCCCGCATCAGGAGGACGCAGTTCAGATTTGCAAGCAAAACTTAAAGAAGGAAATCCTAGAAAGAATGATCGGCACCGAGGTCAAGACATTTGACCGTCTGAATAATGTGGTAGCAGAGATCGAGGCATTCTTGGCCCGATACTCCTCCACCCCGGCCATGTCAAGCCAGAGGGCCAGACAGGCGGAGAAGAAGCCGGCTCCCCCGGAGGTGCATGCACTAGACTTCCAGGCTTTCGAAAAGCAGAAGGAGAAAGCCAAGGGAGCAGCTAACCCTCCGCCGCCCAGAACCACAGAACGGCGAGAAGGCCCCTCACTAAGAGAGAAGATGAGAAACAAGTTGTATTCCTTCTCCCGGGACAAGTCCAAGTTCCTGTTTGAGTGGGCAACCAGCTACAATAAGATCACATTGCCAGAGCCGAAAAGGCCTGGCGACTCAAAGAAGAAAGATGACCCGCGCTTCTGTCTGTACCACCGGGTGCTCGGGCATACTATTGAAGATTGCTACGTCTTCAAGGATGTTATTGAGTCCTTAATCAGGGACGGGGAGCTGGACATGGGGGAGCATAAAGTAGACCCCCCGCAGCCACACGAGCTGCCCAGTATAGCCTCCTCCGTCAGTATGATCTCGCTATATCAGGAGCTGCCAGAAGAATGGGCGAAGGCCTGTGCCCGTGCCACTTATGAAACCTTTATCATGGCCCCAGCTCAAGACCAAGAAGGGTGGCAGACTGCACCCGGAAAAACCAGAAAGGTGCGCGCCTCTCGACCTACCCCAGGAATTCACTCGAGGGTAGCAGCGCCCCTGCCTGCACCGCCCCCGATAAACCCTGTTTGCCACGACACGGCCCCCCGGCTGGTCATGAGGCGGCCCACTCACAACAGGAAGAGCTCTGCCCCGCTGCGGATGCACAAGAAGACTAGCCCGGCGGTTGAAAGACTCCAGGCTATTATTGATGGGCTCGAAGATTATGAACAGCCCGAAATCCAGCCTGTGGAGCTGAAGGAGTATGTCCCCTGGACGGAGTTCGAATCACTCGAGCTGGCTCCGGGAACAGAAGCTGATGCAGACAAAGAGCCTCCCCTGTGGGGTGAACCTCCTCAAGAGCAGCCACCCGCTGCAGCAGGCAAGAAGAAGAAGAAGAGAAGACCCAGGGGCAAGAAGAAGAAGGAGGTCGTCTTCGCCTGCAATACCCTCTCGGCGCTGTTCGACACCGCTCTCTCCCTGGAAGAGAAAGAAGGAGAGCCACCCCATGAGCCGGCAGAGGTGAATCAAGCTGAGGCGTCCACCTCCCAACACGCCACCAGGTCCGGAAGGAAATGGGGGCGCCCTCCTCAGGACAACCTCAACATCATGCTCAGGGGGGAACGACCATACCAGGTTCCCGAGCCCGAGGTCCGAGGCACCGAGATCCCTCCTCCATCAGACCTCTACCCCGGAGGCACCAAGAGTCAAAGCACCCCGTCATTCGCCGAGTTCCTGTCCGCCCGAGCAGGAAGGCGGGTGCACCCCCAGGGGTCCGCTGCGACCAGTGAAGCAAGCATTCCCCAAGCTTTACCAGCGGCAACTCCTGTCCAGCCAGAGGAAGAATTCAGCGACACCCCAAACCTCGCCGAATTCATGCGGGCAGCGGAAGAGGCCCGACCGACCCCGCCGGCTCAACAAGCTGCAGCAGAACCCACAAAACAGGCATCCCCTGATCCGGCACCCCAATTCCAGGATGAAGGCAGGCGCAGCAAGCCCGAAGAGATGAAACTGCTCAAGGTACGGGCGGCCGAGCGGATAGTCAGACATCTCAAGAAAATCCCGACCCGGTTCACGGTGTGGGAAATGCTGTCCTTGAATGAAGAAACACGGCAAGCCATCATCACCGCACTCCAGACGCCAGCACACCTTGAAGCCTGTTTGGCAGAAATACCACCTGAAGTAGCAGTGGCTTTCACAGAAGATGACATGCTCCTACCGACTTGCAGTCATAACAGGCCCCTCTACATGAAAGGGCAGCTGAACGGCCAGCCTATCAATAGGGTCTTGATCGACCCAGGGGCAGCGGTGAATATACTCCCGTACCGGGTATACCAGAAGCACTACTTTGACGTACATCTGGTCGAAGTTAAAAATGTCAAGATTGCCGGCTTTAACCAGAAATGTGAAGTTCCTATGGGGGTCGCAGAGTTCAACTTGACCTTTGATGACTTCACCACCAAGGTCCAGTTCCACGTCATCAACTCCAGCACTTCCTACAAGGCGTTGCTTGGCCGGCCTTGGCTACACCAGAACAGAGTGGTGCCCTCCACCCTGCATCAATGCATCAAGTACCCCTGTGAGGGAAAGGAAGTCAGAATCTTCGCCGACCTCCACCCGTTCGAGGTGTTCGAGTGTCACTTGTCAGATGCTAATCTGTACTTGGAGAAGGCGAAGCAAGCTCCTCAAGTCATCCAAGACAAGGGCAAGAAGAAAATGGAATCAGGGGGCTGGTTTCCTCCACCGCCCCCAGGCTATGTAGCTCCCCCGCATGTACCATTTATTGCACAAGAAGAAGGGGTATTCAGGGCAGCCCCTCTCGCCATCTACCCCACACCGGGGGCACCCTGCCTCGAAGACCTGCTAGAAGATGTCAGGGTCCCGCCAGGGATCGTCAAGCCGATAGCAGAGATAGAATCCCAAGCAGCTGAACGACTGAAAACCTTCGAGGTGCCTAACTCTGAGGGGCCGCCCACTATTTTCTATGTGGCCGGGGAAAAGCCGGTCAGGGAAGACGATGATTGCCGGTTCCCTGACGAGTTGCATGACCCGCACGTCCCCATCACGGGACTTCCCCACATGACTGACCAGGCAGCCAGAATGGTCAGAAAGCAGAAGATTCCTCCCTACCAGCCCTCCAGCCGGAAGGAAATGTTTGAAAGAATGTGGAACCCACCAAACCTGGATCGACGGTTGCTGAAAATCACCAAGCACCCCGGTCTGGGCTTTTCACTAGAAGATTACTACGAGACTGATGTCATATCGGTCTCAGCATGGCCCGGCGACGACCCCGCAGAAGCTGCAGATTCGCTGGAAACCCACCGAGACACATGTCCCGGGGCCTCGGCCGAAGAGGCACAAGACGAAGAAGTATTCCTGTGGAAGCCTCCCAGCCGCCGCTATATGGAGAAGACCCCCTCCTTTTCCGAAGTGTCGACCTCGAGAGGGCACGCCAGCGAGGCGCCTCCACCCCGGCCGGTCGGCGAAGCAAGGAGCAGTAGTATGGGCCATGCCCCGAGTTCCCCTCGATACGACCCCATCATGTACGCCTTGTACCATAGGCAGCAACGGGAGATCGAGATGCTAAAAGCACGACTGGCCGAGTTAACCTCGCTAGTCGCCGACCTGATCCAAGGATCTCTTCCCCCATGGGGTGGCCGGATGCCTCGGCCCCGAGGCACCAGTCCCAACACCCCCGCCTTGACAAGGCGGGAAATGAGAGACATGGCAAGCCCGCTGATCGAGCGGCCAACCAGGCAAGGGCTGACACTCCAAGAGAAGCTGCAGAAGCCTTATTCCTTTCCGAGAGAGAAGACCCGGGGCATCTTCGACTGGGCTTGCCATTACGGCAAGGTCTCCCTTCCACGGTCCAAGAGGCCGCAGGACACCCGAAGAAGCGGGAATCCACTGTTTTACCCTTACCACCAAATACTGGGCCACGCCATTGAAGACTGCTATGTCTTCAAAGACCTTGCTCAAAGCCTCATCAACAGGGATGAGCTTAGAATGGGGGACTACGTGGTAGCCCCGCCACGCCCCCATGTGGCAGACAGCCCCAGGGCAGGAGCCTACACTGTGTCCATCCGATGCCGGGCGCCCGAAGATGCGGCTACCCCAGCCTCTGCAGGAGCGGTCTATGATGAATACACAGAAGAGCCCGAGATGCACTTATGCCCTCCTGAACCTGCGGACCTTACGTACCCGGCGGCTACGGCCCTGGGGGACTGCGAGGCAAATGCAACCTCTATGCCCAGTCATGATGAACAAGGGGAGGGAGATGACGTCCTCGAGCCCGAAGACAATGAAGACCAAGACTTCGTGGATTTGTCGCCAGCCCCGCCGGAAATTGAAAATGGCGGCCAGGCCACAGTCGACGAATTGGTTGAAATCAACCTCGGCACAGAAGACAATCCCAGGCCGACTTTTCTGAGTGCTCTCATGCCTCTACAGGAAAGAGAACAATACACAAAGTTGCTGCAAGAATTCCGGGATTGCTTTGCCTGGAACTATGAAGAAATGCCCGGACTGAGCCCCGAGGTGACTCAACACATCCTGTCTATTGATCCCAAAATGGAACCAGTGAAGCAACCTCCCCGGCGCATGAGGCCGGAGTTAACCAGCCAGATCTGCAAAGAGGTCGACAAGCTCATAAACGTCGGCTTCGTGGCAGAAAATCAATACACCACATGGCTGGCCAATATTGTACCGGTGAAAAAGAAGAATGGACAGATCAGGATTTGCGTGGACTTCCGCGACCTGAATAGAGCCTGCCCGAAAGATGACTTCCCGGTGCCTATCACCGAAGTGATGATTGATGCAACCACCGGCCACGAGGCCCTGTCCTTTATGGATGGGTCGTCCGGCTATAACCAAATCTGGATAGCCGACCACGACCGGGTCCATACGGCTTTCCGGTCACCCAAAGGGGTATTTCACTACAAGAGGATGCCCTTCGGCCTCAAGAATGCCGGTGCCACATATCAGCGGGCGATGACCAAGATCTTCGACGAGCTGCTATACGGCAAGGTCGAGTGCTACATTGATGATCTGGTCGTCAAGACGAAGAAAAGAGACGAGCACCTGAGCGACCTCAGGGCCGTCTTCCAAAGGCTCCGGCAGTACGGGCTGAAAATGAATCCCATGAAGTGCGCCTTTGGCGTGTCCAGCGGGAAATTCCTCGGCTTTATTGTCCGGCACAGAGGGATCGAGATCGACCCCCTGAAGATAAAAGCCATCCAGGAGCTGCCTCCTCCGAAGAGTCTGGGGGAGCTGAGGTCCCTACAGGGGCGTTTAGCTTACATCCGCAGGTTCATCTCCAACCTGTCAGGGCGTTGCCAACCCTTCCACAGACTGATGATGAAGAATGCACCCTTCAGCTGGGGTCACGAATGCCAGCACGCGTTCGACCAGCTAAAGGAGTACCTGAAGACCCCACCCGTCCTGGGGGCACCTGTCAAAGGTAGACCGCTTATTCTCTACATAGCGGCCACCGAGTACTCACTGGGGGCAATGCTCGCCCAGAACAATGATGAGGGAAAAGAACAAGCTCTTTACTATCTCAGTCGAAGGTTGGTGGGCGCAGAGGCTAAGTACACCCCGATTGAGAAAATCTGCCTTGCCTTGGTCTTCGCGGTCAAGAAGATGAGGCACTATATGTTGTCCCATGAAGTCAGCCTGATATCCAGGGCCGACCCCATCAAGCACATTCTCCTCCAGCCAGTCCCGAAGGGGCGCCTTGGCAAGTGGGCCGTGCTGCTCATGGAATTTGACATCACTTACGTGCCACAGAAGGCCGTTAAGGGGCAAGCCGTCGCGGACTTCTTCGCAGCACACCCTGTGCCCGAAGACTCTCCGTTGGCCACAGAGCTACCCGAAGACGAAACACTAGAGGTGGATCAAGTGCAACAAGCCGTCTGGCAGTTATACTTCGACGGGGCCTCGAGAACAGAAGCGACCCCGTCTGGTCATGGCAAGGTGCGTGCCGGAGCTGGCATCGTCCTCAAATCGCCAGATGGAGAAGTGATGCACACCTCCTGCTGCATTAGCAAACCCTGCACCAATAATGAAGCAGAATATGAAGCTCTAATCATCGGTCTCCAGGTCGCCCTTCAAATGGAGATCAAAATGCTCCAGGTGTTCGGCGACTCGCTGTTGGTCGTCAAGCAAGTCCAGGGGCAATTTGATGTCCGAAAACCTGAGCTGCTCCCGTATCACACTAAAGCAAAAGGGCTCATGGAGCGGTTCTACCTCCTCGAGATAGGCCATGTCGCCAGAGGGGAGAACGCACAAGCCGACGCATTGGCAAAATTGGCAAGCTCACTGGCAGTGCCTCCAGATGGATCTCTCCATATCCAAGTAATAAACCAACGCCAGGTACCCAGCATGATGGCAGAGGAGTCAGAAGAAGAAGACCTAGAGGTCACTACAGTGGAAGCCGTCAGCCTGCCCGACTGGAGAGCCCCCTTGGTGCAGTGGTTCAAACACCAGCGATTGCCTGACCGAAGAGAAGAAAAGATCAAGCTAGTCAGAACCAAGGATTCTTACGAGCTCCGAAGCGGAATATTATTCCGAATTGTGGCAGACGCCAGAAGGAAGCTGCTCCTCCGATGTTTGTCCACCGAAGAAGCTTGGAGGGTTATGAAGGAGGTCCATGCCGGCATAGCTGGCGCGCACCAGGCGGGACCGAAAATGAAAATTGAAATCAAGAAACTTGGCTATTATTGGCCTGCAATGTTCAACGACTGTTGCGAGTATGCTAAGTCGTGTCAGAGATGCCAGGAGCATGCCACTATACCCAGGAGACCTCCGGCACCATTACACCCAACAGCGCCCAGTTGGCCGTTCGCCCAATGGGGGACGGACGTCGTGGGCCCCTTACCCGCATCTTCCACAGGCGGCAAATACATTCTGGCGGCTACCGACTACTTCTCCCGCTGGGCCGAGGCCGTTGCCTTACGAGAGGTCACCGGAGAAGTCGTGGCCAGGTTTGTCCTCCGCAATATCATATTCCGGTTCGGCGTGCCCGACCGGATTGTGTCAGACAACGGCAGCCACTTCCGTAACCAGAAGGTTTACCGGCTAGCAGAAAAATACAAAATTGACTGGAGGACATCGACTCCTTACAATCCACAGGCCAATGGGCTAGCCGAAGCTTTTAATAAGACACTCTGCACCCTCCTGGCCAAGACGGTTAGCTCTAACAAGAAGGACTGGGAAGAAAGGATGTACGAGGCACTATGGGCATACCGAACTGTATACAAGACTCCAACGGGTTGCTCGCCCTTTTCTCTCGTATACGGTTCGGAGGCGATCGTCCCCGTCGAACTGGAGATACCCTCCCTCCGGGTCGCCATTCAGCAGGGGCTTGTCCTTGAAAGGCAGACCAACACCGAGCGGAGACTCGAAGAACTCTCCAGTCTGGAAGGAAAGCGACTTCAAGCCCAACAGAATATTCAGGTCTACCAGGCCCGAATTTCACGCGCCTTTGACAAGCTAGTCAAGGAGCGCGAATTCAAGAAAGGTGACCTTGTCATGGTCAAAAGAAGAGATCTCATGGCTGCCAATCCCAAGGGTAAGCTGAACGAGAGCTGGCTCGGGCCCTACGTGGTCCAAAAAGTCTACGAGGGTGGGGCCTATGTAATCGTCAACCACCGCGGGGAAGTTCAGTTCCCGCCTCTTAATGGAAGGCACTTGAGACTGTACCACGCTCCAGCACCCCCATTCAGGTAATAATATTACTCTTCGCCCCATTTTGGGGCGGTTTTGCGCGACCTATGTCCAAACGATTTGATCACCAGCCGAGTCCCAAAAAGGGGAATGATAAAAAAAAAAGGAGAGACAAAAAAGAAGAAATAAAAAAGAAATAAAAAAGGAGAAAGAAAAAAAAGGAAGAAGAAGAAGCAAAAAAAAAGAATAGAAAGAGAAAAAAAAAGGAAAAAAAAAGAAAGAAGAGAAAAAAAAGAAGAATAGAAAAAAGAAGAAGAAGAAGAAGAAGCAAAAAAGAACAGAAAGAAAAAAAGGAAGAAGCAAAAAAAAAAGAGAGAGAATAAAAAAAAGAGAACCAGAAAAGGGGAACCCCCCCCCCACTTCCAGCCACCGCCCCGCATCAGCAGAGGTACCAAAAGTTGACAAAAAAGGAAACAAACAACAAACCCTTCTCTCTGTCTTTCCCGGGGCGGTGAGTACCCCTTTGGCTTGGACCTCCAGTCCAGGTCATTGACTAAACAAACTCTTCTCTCCGTCCTCCCTGGGCGGTGAGTACCCCTTTGGCTTGGACCTCCAGTCCAGGTCATTGACTAAACAAACTCTTCTCTCCGTCCTTCCCGGGCGGTGAGTACCCCTTTGGCTTGGACCTCCAGTCCAGGTCATTGACTAAACAAACTCTTCTCTCCGTCCTCCCCGGGCGGTGAGTACCCCTTGGGCTTGGACCTCCAGTCCAGGTCATTGACTGAACAAACTCTTCTCTCCATCCTCCCCGGGCGGTGAGTACCCCTTTGGCTTGGACCTCCAGTCCAGGTCATTGACTAAACCAACTCTCCTCTCCGGGCCCTCTGGGCGGCCAGTAAACGGTCTCCGACCGAGCCCCCCCCCTGAAGCCGGCACGAGCTTTCGACCTTGCGGCGAGACTAGGAAGGTGCCCGTCCGGTACAGGGGAGTGGTCCCCTCGTCCTCCCCCTGGGAAGGCGAGCACTCTCCTGTACCCTGACATGGGTTCCTGCCTGGTCCTCCCAAAGTGAATCCCCGCAAGGACTCATACCCTGCCAATGGGTTTCTACACAAAAAGGGGGGAAATATACAAGAGCGAGGGAAGAGGAAGAAGAAAACAATATGCAAGAAAGAGGAAGAAGGGCAAGAAAGACAAATGCATACACAAAGAACGCGTGAAATCATAAATGCCTTGCTCTATTCAAAAGAAGATTGAGCTACATGTGCTGCGGGGCATACCCCTGTGTTACATTTTAAAAAAAAAGGGAGAGAAATTAAGGGATGCAATGCTTAGTCGATGTCCCTGAAGATGTCCTCGAGAGGGAGGATCCCGACCCAAGGGAAGTTTATCCTGTCGCGCAGTCGGCCCCTCAATCCCTCAAGACGGGCGAGCTCCGCTTCGACGGACATCGTTTCAACGACGGCGACGGCAAGAGCTTCCCTCTCCTCTGCCACCGCCCTCTCCGCCTCGGCGAGGCCAAGTTTAGCCGCAGCGAGATAGCCCTCCAGCTCCTCGATCCGGCTCCTGAAGGAACGAACGCTGCCTTCGCTTTCCTCTAAGGCCTTTCCGTGGCGGTCTCTACCGTGGCGTCGGGCCTTCAGGACCTGCAGATATTCGCCTGCCTGAGCATCCAGAGCGGCGCGCTCATCAGGAGCTTGAGTCTCCAGGAATTCACGGCGTTTGACATACTTTAATAATAACAAGACCCGCCGTGACCATTCCCCCAGCGGACAGCCTAACACTTGCAGCGCCCCGGTCAACTGCGTCACAATGGCATGCACCTCTCGATATGATAAAGGCAGGTCGGCGGAGAGCATCGTCCGCAGCGTCACCAGCATCTGGCGGACTGGCGCTTCTGACGAGGTGTGACTAACTGAGGGCACGACCGGAGGAGTGAATTCCACGGTGCTGTCCACCTCTGCCCACAGGTCGGTATCTGCCGCCACTGAAGATGAAGGAAGGGCGAGGGTCAAGTCGCCCGGCCGGCGTAGCTCGACGAGAGACTCTTGGCCGACCATTGCCTGGGGAACGGAAAAGGCCATTGCCGAAGCCTCCGGTGCCCCCATCGTTTGGGGTTCCCCTGCCCCCTCTGCCTCCGTCTGGCCCGACTCTGCCACTGCTCCGAGGGGCAGGGGTGCAGGTGCCGTTACCTCGGCTAGAGGGGGAGCTTCGAGTAAGGCCGGGCCCGAAGCCGCCACCCACGAACTTCTCTCTCGCGTCTGGGACCCCTCCAGATGTGCGCGGAGCCCCGTAAATATTCGCCTCAGGAGCGGGTCCTCCATCTGGGCCGGAAGCTTCGGGAAAGGCGGGAGTGGAATCATCATTCGGGGTAGACGCCCCGCTTCCACCAGTGCAGCAAGACTCGCCGCCCCTAAGTCGGAGACGAGAGCTGGCCCCTCCACCGCTATCGGGGCAACGCTTGGTCGCCGCTTGGCCACGGCCTTTCGGACACGACCAGTCGTTTTCTCCGGTTCCAGCATCGCCTGACCATGTGGAGGGAAATCAGCCATTCGCCATCCATAACAAATCATGCGAGGGCAGGAGGCGAAAAGAGATCTCGGAGCCCGCATGCTTACCTTAGCCGCTGGTACGCTACTTTCGGGCGCAATCTCCCCCTCCTCCAGAGGCTCGCCTGCCAAAGGTCCCAGCGATGCGTCCGCCTGAAGGGCCTCGAACAGAAGGGCCAGCTTGCCCATGCCAACAGCAACCCCCGCCGGGCGGTCAACCGGCGCAGTTGGAGCAGCCCCTCCTGCGGCCTCCGGCTTAGCTGATTCCTGCAAAGAGCAGACACAACAAAAAACGGCGTCAGTAGGCGGCCATACAGGTAGCCCTGCGCCAATGAAGCCACGCCTACGGCAGCAGCCTCCATCGAGCCGAGCGACCTAGCAAATGAAGAAGCCTTAAAGGCCAGCTCGGACGGCCCGATGCCTCAAGACGCTACCTCAGCAGGAGCCGCTTCGTCGGAAGAGTAGTCATAGTCTACCTCTTCCCCGGACGGAGACTCGACTGCCGCTGGCTCGCCCGGCACCGGCAAAGGGGCCTCCACCTCGAGCTCGATGACCGGCGCCTCCTCTCGTGGACTGGGTGAGACCGCCGTGCCGGACTTCAGCCTCTTCCGCACATACAGCTGCGTCGCCGGGAGGTGCACTCGGGGGCCAAATAGCCCAGTAGTAGCTCCAGCTGCACCTGTTACAAAAAAAAACAACACGCGGGTCATGGCAAGCCCAATCGGCTCCCAAAGGATGAAAGAGGTAAAATAGGCCGACAAAGGCAGATACCTTCTTCGACCTCGGCAGACAAAGCCTTCTCCGGAGCCGCAGCCTCGCCCTCAAAGAAGAAACGCATCGTCTCCGCGCGGGGACGCAAGGCCAACTCAGGGGCGAGATCCGCCATGGACGACGCGGGCGATTGCCGAGCCTCACCAGTATCACGGCCCGGCCCGGTCTGCATGGCCGCAAATGCCTCGAAGGACGGGATAGCGACCGCCGGTGAGGCTACTGTCGTACCCAGGGCTTCTTTGGCCCGCCTCCGCTTGGCCGCCCGTTCCCCGGCCACCTTGGCAGCAGCCGGTGCCTTCTTAGTGGGCGACTGTGCCCGGGGCCTTCCCGTTGCCTGCGGCAAGGGAGCTGGAGCCGCCGCCGGGGTCGCCTCCGCTGGGACCGCAACTTCATCCATGCCAGGCGTGGGCGTGGGCTCTTCCATAGAAGCTGAAACAAAAGAAGTACCCAGGTGTCATGGCCCCACTCCAAAATAAAAAGGGAGGTGGGAGATTCAAAAGGCACGCTAAAGAGCAGGGACGCGGACCGGCAGGTTGGCCTGGCTCGGGACGGGCAGCTTCGAATTCCTCGAAAGACGGGACTAGTGGTACCGGAGGGACAGTCGTCGGGGCTTTGGCCGCCTCCGTCTTCCTCCGCTTTGTGTCCCGCTGCTTAGCCGCCTTGGCGGCATCCACTGCTTTCTTCACGGGAGATTTTGCCCGGGGCCTTTTCGCCGCCTTGGGCATAGGAGCCGCAGTCGGGGCCAGTGGCGCGGCTTCGAAATATGCAGGCTTCTGCACAAGCCGAAGGAGATTCCGGTACGTGGCCATTTGTGTGCTATCGGGGTGGTCTGTCAGGAAGGAAGAGAGAAAGAACAGACATGCACGCATGATTAGCATCCGACCATCTGTAAAGGCCGCAATGATGGGAGACGAAGACAAAAGGAGAAAAAGAGATTAAGTACCATGAGGGCCAGTATACAGCCGCAGGGTGATCGGCCAGTAGTTCAGGGATGGCTCTTTGTCCCGACGCGCCGCCTCTCGAACGAGCCAGCACACGTCCTCGATCTTTTGACATCGATCCGTGAGGTTGGCCAGATCCGCGTGCTTCTTGGAAGAGAGGTGGCAGAAAAGATTGAAGTGGTCCATGCCCCACCCATCAGCATAATAATAGGGGATGTGCAGGCGTTTGCCCAGGATGGAGGCCGTCACATCCTCAATCTTCATTCCATTTACCCGGAGGAGGACGTATAGCCACGTGGTGTCCTTATAGTTCTCGGGCTTCCTCTCCTCCCGCCTCATGAACGTGCGGTATAGGCAGGCCAAGTCCCTCTCTGGGCGCCAGCTCTTGGCAGGGGTCCCCTCTTCCTCTATGGGGAATGGGTAGTTGATGAGCTCCAGATGGCCGCTCCCCACCCGGCACAAGTCCCGCAGCGTCTTCTCGTAATGATCCTTGGCCACCGGGGGTAGCTCCACCTTCGGCGTCGGCCTCTTGTCCCGGGCTTCTCGGCGAGCCACCAGATATGCTGCCACCTCCTTCTCCTGTCTGTTTTTGAGCCGAAGAAGATGGTCTGGCTCAATGTCAAGAACCGGCATCGGCTGCCGACTAAGGAATTTCCTCTCGGCCCCATCCCAACAATCGGTCTTGTGAAGCCGATAGAAGGCCGTCCGGCTATTCCACCACTTAATATAATCCTGGGTCACTCGGGGCACGCGACCCGGGGCTGGCACCCTGAAGGAGGTAGAGTCCGCCCGGTGGAAGAAGTCCCACCAGCTTCTAGCGTGCTCGGGAACCGTACTCCCCCGGACGTTCCGCGAAGGCAAGCCGAATTGCGCATGATAAGCAGGGATATGCTGGTCATACCCGAAGTTGCGGCCAAATCGGAAGGGGTAATACGGCTCCAGCAGTGCATTGTCTCCCTTCCGGAACACCAACACGCTCGGGCGGATAGCCAGCGCCCAATCCCTCAGCTCGGGCTCCAGCAACGGGCGCACCACGTTTTCCTGGCTGATAGGGTGGACGTACCTCTCCACCTGGTCATCCTTGCATTCCCTCTTATTATTCACGAGGGGGCTTGAATGTGCGGCCAGCGTCCAGAAATGAATGGTACCGGCTGCATCCCGGGGAACCGTGGTCAACCGGCCCCGAATATCATATATCCGCATGGAAGTGGAAGCCGGCTCTGCACTCGCGAACTCCAGCATCCTCGGCACCAGCCCCCAATCCTGAAGGACTCGTGGGGCGAACTCCGGAAACAGTGAACAAACCCACGCGTTGAAGAAATGCAGTGGGCACACGTACCGGGCCTGCCTCGGGAACTGGTGCGTGCTGATGTCTCCCAGTGCCTTATAAATCAGACAGAGCGCCGCCGGGCACAGAGAAAGTTTAACACCCCACGCCATCTGACACGCCGGGTAGATGGCATCTGGCCGGATCACCGTCTCATCCCCGTACGGCATGGCAAATGAACACAGCCAGTACGTCAGATAGGCGGCACAGTGAGTTTGTGGGTCGACCCCCATCGGATTGGCCCCGCTCCGACGTCCCCTGGAGGGGATCTTCACATCATGCTTGGGCTTCGCACGTTTCTTGCGAGCAACAGCGGTGCCGACGCAAGGAAAATCTTCATACTGCTTCAGCCCATCATAGAAATATTCCAGCCATACCGCCATACGCACCCGTTTCCTATCCCCACGGGCGGGCTGCTTCCCCTTGTGCGACAGCTGGTACAGCTCCCGGTACGCCTTCATCAGGTACCGGTATGAATACCCCAGAGAATAATAGCCGTCCCCGTTAGTCTCGTCTTTGATCAAGTCCGGGAGGCATACTTCTTCATAAGGCTCCCCGTCAATGGGCAAGCCGCTCAGCTGGCTTAGGCTCCACAAATCAAGTGAAGTCTCTCCCTCTGCCGTGTAGAAGGTATTGGTCTCCGCACTAAATACTTCTATCATGCCGCAACAGAGACCCTTGGAGATGGGATAACCATACCGGGAAGCGTACACGCTGTGATAGATGCCAACTCGGACCAGCAACGGGGCGTAGTTGAACAGTACATATTCCGTGAACTCCACCGCCCCTTCTCGGAAGCTGTGGGCGTCTTGAAGCTTCAGCTCCCCGAACCAGCCCAGTGATAGTTCGTACTTGAACCTGATGGCCAAACAGTCCAATATGAACGGCTCCTCCCTATAACCCCATTTCAGGGGAGCCAAGAATAAACCAAATCGGGGCGACTCGCCATGCACCTTCCCCGCAGACATGTCCCACCTTGCTGGCGTGAACTGAGGGGCTCGCACCAATTTATCTTCAGCCGGCAGCACCCCTTCGATCCCCAGGACTGGCTTCCATTCCCGGGCTTCTCCCACCAGATACATCGGAATGCTCCTGGGGACGCTGTACAGCAGACTGTCTCGGGCATGCAGGATCGCCCGCTCGGCCGCCTTTATGACGCGATAATCTCGCCCCTCTCGAGAGCGCAAATGCTTCAGAAATCGAACGAGGTGCCTATCTTTCGGGAAATCCTTCCTGTATTCTTCAGTGGCCCGATCGAATGTGAAGCCGCTTTCAACTCTGACGAGTCTGCGGACGTCCATGCTTTCACAGTCAGACCCCGATGACTCAGCCAAGGCGGCAATCTCCGCGTGCTCTCGATCTAGGTCCTCCACATTGAGCCATGTGACTGCCGGCACGGGACCCCGCGGGATGAGGTCGGCCCCGACGAGCAGCAGAGGAGCAGAGAACCACTTGGGGCAGCCATTTATCTGCAAAGATACATAAACAGAAGATCAGAATAAGCCACATGCGAAAGGAAGTGAAAGACTGTAAAAGAAGGGCTTCGCTACGAGTCAAATAAACAAAATATTGCCAATTTCTAACGAAATTTTGGCAGAGTTTCCCCTAGGCCGGAGGCGTAAGGGAAAACACGGGTGCGCGTCCACAAGGAGTGACGGCCCCAACAAAGCATGGTGGGCCCCAAGAGGCAACACCAGAAGTCCGCCGGTCGAAGGAGTCCTCTTCCTCAGCTAAAACTCCCCCTGGAGACCCTCACCGGTACACTACCCTGGGTGCCTTCACCGGCACACCCGCAGGTGCCCTCCCCGGTACACCCCCAAACAGCCTTCGCCGGCACACCCCCGAGGGCTTCGTCGGTACACCTCTCGGCCAGTTCCCTGGCACACCCTATGAGGGCTCCGCCGGCACGCTCCTCAGCACGCACACCCCGAGTGCCTTCCCCGGCACGCCCGGTTGGTGGCTTCACCGGCACACGCCGAAGACTGCTCACCGGCACACCCCGAGCGCTCCCGTGTTCCCCGGCACGCACCCCATCAGGCGCTCCCCGGCACACTTGTGCCCCGCGCTCCCCGGTACACCCGGAAGCCGTCTTCCCCGGCACGCTACCCCGTTCGCCGGCATAGCCCCCGGAACGGCTCTTCTCCGACACAGTCCCCGTGGTGCCCTCCCCGGCACACCCACGGGGGGCTTCACCGGCACACGTGCCCCATGTGCCCTCCCCGGCACACCAACTGAGGCGACCTCCCCCGGTACGCCTGGGAGCGTCGTCACCGACACACCCTACGCCCTCTCCCCAGTGCACCCCCACGCACACTCGCCGACGGCCGTCTACGACACCGGAGATGAAGATGAAGAAGGGAGGGAACCAAAAAAATGGTGAAAGAAAAGGGGGAGGAGGCCTAGGGCCTCACCGTGCCCTATACGGGAAGACAAGGAGGGGGGGGGGAATAGAGAAGGGGAAAGAGAGGGAGGGGAAGAATGGAGAAGAGAAGAGAGAGAGGGGGGACGGCCTTTGCGGCGGTGCCCTCACCGGAGCAACAGCAACGACGACGGCCGCGGCGGTGGTCGTGCTCGGAGAAGAAGAAGAAGGACGAGGGGGAGGGCTCTCGTCTGCTCGGTCGCCAAAGAGAGAGAAAGAGGGAAGAAGGGGGGGGATTCGAAACGGGTGACCGTTCGAATCGCCCCCGCCCCCCCCTATTTATAGAAAACAAAAAAAAAAGGAGAAGAAAAAAAGAAGAAAAGAAAAGGAAAAAGAGAGAAAAAAAAGAAAATACAAAGGGGAAGGAGAAGAACGAATAAAAAAAAACAAGGGGGGGGGAGAAAATAAAAAAAAAAGAGAAGAAAAGGAGGGGAAAAAGAGAAGGAGATTAAAAGAGGAAAAAAAAGAAGAAAGGAAAGGGAGAGATAAAAAAAAAGAAAGGGAATGAAAGGAGAAATAAAAAAAAGAAGAAAGAAATAAGTATATATGTATGATATTAAATATATATACATATGCATACACATGTATATGCATACATACTGGTATCTTCTTACGCATCTACTCGCACGTGTCAACGTGTGAGTCAATGTCGTACGATAATAGGTGTCTCCAAAGAACGTTCCATCCCCACGATCTTGGACGGACACGCATTTACACAAGCAAAACAACTCTACCCCTGCAAGGACTCCACTAAGCTCCCAACAGACAAGGCCCTCCCCGGCACCTTAGCCACCCGCATCACACAATATTGCCATCACGGGCCCTACGCCCGGATTGGTAGAACCTCTATCCTTGCGTTGGCATTAATCCCTTGCAAACGAATAAGTCCCTTTCCGGCGCAAGGCCCCGTGCCCTAGCCACCCACTCCGCACAATATTGCCATTATGGACCTTACGTCCGAATCGGCACAGACTCTCCCGTTGCGCTGGCATTGTCTTCTTGCCAACGAATGAGCCCTACCGTCCGGCGCAAGGCTTCGTGCCCTAGCCGACACTTGCATATCACTCACTCAAAAAAAAAGAAAATAAAATAAAATGGGGTTAAAAAATAGAGATATCCCGCCGGACTTTCCCCTATGTGGGGACAAGGGTAAAAATGGCAATAACCCGGCTGTGGCGAAAACCCGAAAGGGCGCTACGGGCAAAATTGGGTACCCCGCCACGTGAAAACCCGAAAGGGCGCGTGGGCAAAAGCAAGAGGGGGCCGGTACCGGCGAAAACCCGAAAGGGCGCTTGTATCGGTAATATGGTACAAAAAGAAAGAAGAACAAGAAAAGACGAAGATATCAACAAAGCATGTCGGTTCCCGGCATCCTGTCGGCACTGACGAAGAGACCAAGAGACCAAGAGACCAACAAAACATGCCAGTTCCCGGCATCTCGTCGGCACTGGCGAAGAGACCGAGAGATCAACAAAGCATGTCAGTTCCCGGCATCCTGTCGGCACCGACGAAGAGACTAAGAGACAACAAACCAGGTCAGTTCCCGGCATCTTGTCGGCACTGACGAAGAGACCAAGAGACCAACAAAACATGCCAGTTCCCGGCATCTCGTCGGCACTGGCGAAGAGACCAAGAGATCAACAAAGCATGTCAGTTCCCGGCATCCTGTCGGCACCGACGAAGAGACTAAGAGACAACAAACCAGGTCAGTTCCCGGCATCTTGTCGGCACTGACGAAGAGACCAAGAGACCAACAAAACATGCCAGTTCCCGGCATCTCGTCGGCACTGGCGAAGAGACCAAGAGATCAACAAGGCATGTCAGTTCCCGGCATCCTGTCGGCACCGACGAAGAGACTAAGAGACAACAAACCAGGTCAGTTCCCGGCATCTTGTCGGCACTGACGAAGAGACCAAGAGACCAACAAAACATGCCAGTTCCCGGCATCTCGTCGGCACTGGCGAAGAGACCAAGAGATCAACAAAGCATGTCAGTTCCCGGCATCCTGTCGGCACCGACGAAGAGACTAAGAGACAACAAACCAGGTCAGTTCCCGGCATCTTGTCGGCACTGACGAAGAAACCAAGAGACCAACAAAACATGCCAGTTCCCGGCATCTCGTCGGCACTGGCGAAGAGACCAAGAGATCAACAAAGCATGTCAGTTCCCGGCGTCCTGTCGGCACTGATGAATAGACAAAGAGACAACAGACCAGGCCAGCTCCCGACACCCTGTCGGCACTGGCGAAGAGACAAAGAGAGAACAGACCAGGCCAGCTGCCGACACCCCGTCGGCACTGGCGAAGAGACAAAGAGAACAACAGACCAGGCCAGCTCCCGACGCCCTGTCGGCACGGGCGAAGAGACCAAGAGAACAAGAGACCAGGTCAGTTCCCGACACCCTGTCGGCACTGACGAAGAGACAACACACTGCTTCAGTTCCCGGCATTCCGTCGGCACTGATGAAGAGACCAACATACTACCTCAGCTCCCGACGCTCCGTCGGCACTAACAAAGAGACCAACAAACAACAAACCAGGTCGGCTCTCGACACCCCGCCGCCATCGACAAAGAGAGAAGAGACGGAGACACCCGCGGGCACCGCCCGGCTCATCCTTCGCCTGCGATACCCGTGGGTGGGGGGCATTTGTGGACATCAAAAATTGCACATCCAAGTGTCATGTTCGGCCCAGCATCAACAACGGCGCCGAGTGAAGAAATCCTGGAGAAATCAAGCACAAAAGGCCCCACAGTCCGTGGGCCCCAAAGGAAATCAAACGGGCCATGACTCGTGTCCGCGACGGGCTCAGAACGGGCCCCAAACACACCCCCCCTGGGGGTGCTCAGCGGCACAGCCCAAGGGTGTTCAGCGGCACACTCCCTGGGGCTCAGCGGCACGCCCCCGGGTGGGTTCACCGGCACACCCCAAAGGGCCTCCAGCGGCACGCCCTGGAAAGCCTTCAGCGGCACACCCTGCCGCGACCTTCGCCGGCACACCCCTATGGGGGTTCACCGGCACACCCCAAGGGGGGACCTTCAACGGTACGCCCCCAGGTGGCTTCACCGGCACGCCCCCTCTGGGTGTTCAACGGCACGCCCTGCAGGGGCTTCAGCGGCACGTCCTGCAGGCCCTTCAGCGGCACAGCCCTTTGAGGCTTCAGCGGTACGGCCTTTGGGGCCTTCAACGGCACGCCCAAAGGGGTCTTCAGCGGTACAGCCTACAAAGGCTTCAGCGACAGGCCTTTTTGGCTCTTCAGCGGCACAGCGGTGAAGTTCTTTCAACGGGCGACGTGAGGCCCACGCCCTACGCATCCTTGGCGCGCAGTGGAGCCGTCTGAGGTGGCAGCCGATCGTTGGGCCACGCAGGCTACCCCACTGACAGCCAGGACGGAGGGGAGTCAAACCCCATCATCACGGGCTGCTTCCCGCCCTCGACAGCCATGCTCGAGGGCTCCCCGCTGCTGAGGGTATAAAAGACGCCCGTCTTCCACAGAGAAAGGGGGACGGAGAGAGGCAGAGGAAGAGGAGAACGGAAGAAGAAGGAGGGCGAAGGAGGAGGCAGACGCACGGAGACAGACGGGGAGACACACAACACACACCGGAGAAAGAAGAGAAGAAGAGGCCCTCCCGGCCTGAGCTCCGTCCGACGGCCACCGGGAAGAAACAAGAGTAAGAGAGAGAGAGCTTGTTGTATTGGGGGAAAGGGTTGGGGATAGCGGCCGATGTCTTAGGCCCGGATGTCTTCTTCCCTCTTGTATCCCATTCCTCCTGGCGTTCTTGGTCTTTCTTACTCTTGTCCATGGCCCCATTTGGGGAGTTTGCTTTTGCCATATGTATGAAGGGCCTCGCCCTCTTGATTCTCATGAATGAAAACCACCCTCTCCGGGTTTCTTTTCGATCTTCGATGTTTTAGGCTAGGCTTTGCGGGCTTTTTTGACGGACAATCCGTTCCTCCCTCTGTCTCCTTATTCCTCCGGCGTCTTTAGGGTCCTCCACGTCGATGTAGGTTTCCCCCTTCTGTTGGCCTTGGCTCCGTGAGCTCCTCACTCATTCCCTTCTATGGCCATCTACCGTGTTCCCGAGCTTGAGAGAAGGGGAGGTACCCTTCTTTCCTCCCAACCACCCAGTTACTAATGGGCCACTCCCGGCCTTGAAATCCCCCCATCTTTATTCCTCTTTTCCTGAACAGCCACCAAGTACCCCCCCCAGTTGCTAACAACCCTTTTAAGCCTCTCAGCGGTGCACCTTTCCGGCCTTTGGCCGGCACACCTTTCCAGCCCTCAGCGGCACGCCCAGATCAGCCCTCAGCGGCACGCCCAGATCAGCCTTCAGCGGTGCGCCCACCCTTGGCCTTCAGCGGCACACCCTGTTCAGCCTCCAACGGCACACCCTGTTCAGCCTTCAGCGGCACACCCTGTTCAGCCTTCAGCGGCACACCCCCTGTTCAGCCCTCAGCGGCACACCCCCTGTTCAGCCCTCAGCGGCACGCCCTTCAGTCCCTCAGCTTACTCCTCGTCCAGTCCCAGTCCAGGTCCTTAGATGTCTTCGGTCTGTCGTTCTCCTTCGCGTTTTCCGAGTCTCTATAAAGGTGTTGCCCCCCCCCGGGGGCCCACCTCCAGTTGTCGGGTTCCGCCACATCATGTGGGCGCGTTCCCTGTATCTCCCTTACGCCCCGGGTCAAGGGGAAATGCAGCCGAATTTTTGTGAGAAACTAATAGACAATTAAAAGAGGCAAAAGGAGGCAACAAACAAGCAAGATAACTGACGAAACCTTCCAACTCATCAAACCACTGTAGGCATCACGACGAGAACTGAACCGAGCTAACTAACCACCCGGCAGCCCGAGCCTCCGACCCACAAGAAAAGAGATCGAACCGAACAAAGAGAACAAAACACGGGAGGAGTTTTATATAAAACCACACGAAAGTTAAGATAAGAAGAAAAGAAAAGCCTTAAAACAAATAATCAAAAAACTGATCGAGCCTCCACCCTCACGCCCCATTGACCTTCAGCGGTACGCCCCTTTGGCCCTCAGCGGCACGCCCTCATTGGCCTTCAGCGGCACGCTCCCTTGGCCTTCAGCGGTACACCCCTTTCAACCCTTCAGCGGTACACTCCCCCTTTCAACCCTTCAGCGGCACACTCCCCCTGAGCCCCCCGGCGGCACACTCCTCCTGGCCCTTTCAGCGGTACACTCCTTCCCTTCGCCGGTACACCCTCAGCCACTGTATAGACTTGGCCAACGTACAGACTTCATGGTGGCCAGTGTATAGACTTGGGCAGTGTATAGACTTCACACTCCAATGTATAGACTTATCTAGCGTATAGACTTGAGCCAGCCAACGTACAGACTTCATGATAACCAGTGTATAGACTTTGGGTAGTGTATAGACTTCACACACCGACGTACAGACTTTATGCTGGGCAATGTATAGACTTTGAGCATCCAGCGTATAGACTTCATATCCCAACGTACAGACTTCATGATGGCCAGTGTATAGACTTAGGCAGTGTATAGACTTCACACCCCCAATGTATAGACTTATCCAGCGTATAGACTTGGGCAGTGTATAGACTTCACACTCCGATGTATAGACTTGGCCAGTGTACAGACTCCGGGCCAGTCGACGTACAGACTCCAAATTGCAACGCGTAGACTTTGCTCCACTCTGCTCCAGTGTACGGACTTTGGGCTTGGCAACGTATAGACTTCGAGCCTGGGGAACGTATAGACTTTATATCACTCCCCCTCCTTCACCGACACACTCTCCAGCGGTACGCCCCTTTGGCCTCCAGCGGTACGCCCTTTGCAGCCCTCACCGGTACACCCCTTCGCCACCCAGCGGTACACCCAATACCCAGCGGTACACTCCCGTCTCTCCTTCGCCGGCACACTACATGCATGCATATATACATCACGATAAGGGCATCAACAATAGCAAATAAATCAATAAAAATCACGCTAATTGAAGGACTCCAAATGCGCAATATTGATCATAATAAAAGAGGCGGGAGGGGTAATAAAAAATAAATAACAAACCAATGATAATAATAAGAATAACCATGCATAGAAGAAGAGAAATCATCCCGGACAAAGGTACGAATAAATAGTAAACATGAAATCAGAAATCCCAGAAGGTATAACCTAGAAAGCTCTAGATAAAAGACGCTAATGCCCACGCCGCAGCCCGCTCTCTCCCCGGGACCCGGGGCAAAAGGAACAACAACGTTGCCCCTTTAGGTCGAGCCCGAGTCTCGGGAATTCCCCCGATATGGCCGGGCTTTGATCTAGCCTCGGGCCGACATCCTAATCGGACCGGATTTGTTTTCTCTTTCCGGATACCTTCCGAATCCTCATTGAAATTGCCATATGCTCGGCAGATATTTGGAGGGATCTACCTCGGTTTTCTCATTATGACGATGCCACGGACTTGTGTCCGAATACAAAAGGTCTACGAGTGGCCAACACGGCCGACAGTTTATGGCCTTAATACAACTTTCAGTGTGACCCATCCCTATCTCTCTCGTATAATTAGTGTTACTCCTTTCGGCCGCGGGGCCTCTAATTTCGGCAATTAATCAAGGGTATTCCCTCGTATGAGGGATATAAATGACGTCGTGACCTTCATGGCGCGACGGGATTCGGTCCCGACACGAACCACACAATCGTCTGACGAAGTCAGATCGAGCGCACCATGGGCTCTCCGGAGCCCGAATAAATTGTCACTCCGGTGACTGGCACGCCCATGCACTTAATAAAACCAACAGACGAACCGGAACAACAGTTTAACGGAAAGTGCGTCCACAGGCGTTAAACCGACTAGATCTTCCGTCGACGGGGCGCTAAACCGACCAACTTTCAGCCATTGGGGCTTCAAGCCGACAGATATTCAGCCATCGGCCTTTGGGCCGACAGCTACCCCTTCATCGGCCTTCGGGTCGACAGCTACCTCATCATCGGCTCCTAGCCGACAACTACCCCTTCATCGGCCTTCTGGTCGACAGCTACCCCATCATCGGCTCCTAGCGGACAGCTACCCCTTCATCGGCCTTCGAGTCGACAGCTACCTCATCATCGGCTCCTAGCCAACAGCTACCTCATCATTGGCACCTCAGCCGACAGCTTCCCAGTTAAAAAAAAAATAGACCTCTCACTTTGGTTCGGATCCTTCCCCGGCCAGAGGACAATAGAATAAACCTTTCACTTTGGTCCGGACCCTTCCCCGGCCAGAGAACAAAAGAGACCCGTCTCTTCGACTCTCACATCCCGCTACCCAACGCCCCTCTGCAGGGCCATTTCGGCCGGGGCCCACTGTCAGGATTAATCCATCCGTCCCACCGCACGTCCCGATTTTGGCTCCCGCAGCCCGCTCCCCAGCATCTTTTAGCCCTTATGGCTCACTCCCGTAATGTCCCTTGGGTTCTATAGCCCGCTTCCCTAATATCTTTTCGGCCTTTTTATGGTATGCTTCCCTAATACCTTTACTACCACTACACTTATACGTAACAGCAATATTTTCTTATGCAAAAAACAAACAACACCAAAAAAAACACAACAAAACAAAAAAAAACAAAACAAACACAAAAAAGAAAATGGAAACAAAAAAAGAGAATGCATGATTGCCCTACTTGCATGGTTGCTTAATATAGAATAATACACTTCCTTGAAATTTTCTAAGACCGTGTTTCTTTGCTAAATAATATCGCCCCGATTCCGGATGCACGCGCGTCACGGCGTACGCTCGAAGGGAACCCGATTATGACGAGTGCACACGTCAAGGGGAAGAGTCATGGCCGAATCGCTAAGCCCAACTCACAAAATAAATCTGAGGCAACGCTCCCACACTTAGCACTTAATCTGTCCAATACCCTTCGACTATAGGGATTGCTCGAATTTCTTCTTAGCACTCTACGGAGACTTGAATTCCTGCACTCGCGTGAAAGGTAATCGTGAGGAAAAAGCTGCCTACCCCCACTGTAAAAAAAAATGAGAAAAAAAAAGAGAGAGACACGTGAATCCGAGTAGTCGGGAATCCCCATTGAGACACATGAGGAGACTCGCGCGAAATGGTGAAGCGAATTATAATAAGGATGAAACCTATTAGCCGGGAATCCCCATTGAGACACATGAGGAGACTCACGTCAAACGGTGGAATCCGTAATAGAATTACAATAAGGATGAATCCTAGTAGCCGGGAATCCCCATTGAGACACATGAGGAGACTCGCGCCGAACGGTGAAATTCGCTACCAAAATAAACAAACGGGGGGCTGTGCGAAGCTGCCAAAATCGAGAGCCTGAAACATATGTGTAGGCGCTAGAGTGATCCTCGACTGTCACCAGGAAAACCTACATATCCCTATGGTTAGGGCTCTTTGTTCACACATTTGCACTGCCACGCCACAGAGAATTGCCTCGGGTGAAATGTGTGAATTTAGGCTATGCATGCAAGACATGCGATATCCTCTCGACGGGTGCACCACCCCTCAATTGTGCCTCGCGGCCCGCACCGCATCTACGAATTACGGGCGACGTCCCTATCCTATCCCCTATAGAGGGAGCTGCCTTACTTATATTTATGTTATGCCTGCTAATGAATGCTTGCTTTAAAAAAAAAAGAAGTGAAAAAAATGATAAAAAAACAACATAAAAATAATAATAAGAAAAAATAATAAAATAACAAGAATGTGCGTATGCAATAAACTCAATTTCGACCGTCGAAGCCTACTTTCCTAGCTCTGGCTCGTAGAGCCCAATCTTGGCCCCCATGGCCTACCTCTTGCCCTCGCGGCTCGTTAATCCCCAACTTCGGCTCTTTAAGCCCGCTCCCAGCCTTGGCTGTTTTGACCTCCCTTATCGGCTCCTGAGCCGACAGCTTTTCAATCATCGGCCCCTGAGCCAACAGCTTTCAATTATCGGCCCCTGAGCCGACAACTTTTAATCATCGGCCTTCGGGTCGACAGCTTTTCAATTATTGGCTCTCATGCCAACAGCTTTTCAATCATCGGCCCCTGAGCCGACAACTTTCTAATCATCGGCCTTCGGGCCGACAGCTTTTCAATCATCGACCCCTGAGCCGACATCTTTCAATTATCGACCCCTGAGCCGACAGCTTTTCAATCATCGGCCCCTGAGCCAACAGCTTTCAATTATCGGCCCCTGAGCCGATAGCTTTTAATCATCGGCCTTCGGGTCGACAACTTTTCAATTTTTGGCTCCCATGCCAACAGCTTTTCAATCATCGGTCCCTGAGCCGACAGCTTTCTAATCATCGGCCTTCGGGTCGACAGCTTTTCAATCATTGGCCCCTGAGCCGACAGCTTTTAATCATCGACCTTCAGGTCGACAGTTTTTCAATTATTGGCTCCCATGCCAACATCTTTCAATCATCGGCCCCTGAGCCGACAACTTTCTAATCATCGGCCTTCGGGTTGACAGCTTTTCAATCATCGGCCCCTGAGCCAACAGCTTTCAATTATCGGCCCATGAGCCGACAGCTTTTAATCATCGGCCTTCGGGTCGACAGCTTTTCAATTATTGGCTCCCATACCAACAGCTTTTCAATCATCGGCCCCTGACCTGACAGCTTTCTAATCATCGGCCTTCGAGTCGACAGCTTTTCAATCATCGGCCCCTGAGCCGACAGCTTTCAATTATCGGCCCCTGAGCCGACAGCTTTTAATCATCGGCCTTCGGGTCGACAACTTTTCAATTATTGGCTCCCATGCCAACAGCTTTCAATCATCGGCCCCTGAGCCGACAGCTTTCTAATCATCGGCCTTCGGGTCGACAGCTTTTCAATCATCGGCCCCTGAGCCGACAGCTTTCAATTATCGGCCCCTGAGCCGACATCTTTTAATCATCGGCCTTCGGGTCGACAGCTTTTCAATTATTAGTTCCCATGCCAACAGCTTTCAATTATCGGCCCCTGAGCCGACAGCTTTCAATCATCGGCCTTTGCGTCGACAGCTTTTCAATTATTGGCTCCCATGTCAACAACTTCCAATTATCGGCCGCTGTGCCGACAGCTCTTATATCATTCGCATCCACGCCAGCAGCCACCCGGAGTTCTTCAAAAAAAAGAAAGAAAAAAAGGGAAGAAGAGAAGAAGAGGAAAAGAGAGAAGAAAAAAAAACAAACAACAAAAAAAGAAAGAAAAAAAAAAGAGATAACAAAAAAGAGAAAAAAAAGAAGAAGATGAGAAGAGAAAAGAGAGAAGAAAAGAAAGAAAAGAGAATAAGAGACCAACACACTACTTCAGTTCCCGGCACCCCGTCGACACTGATGAAGAGACCAACATATTGCTTCAGTTCCCGGCATCCCGTCGGCACTGATGAAGAGACCAACATGCCGCTTCAGTCCCCGGCACCCCGTCGGCACTGATGAAGAGACAAAGAGACCAACAAACTGCGTCAGTTCCCGACACCCCGTCGGCACTGATAAAGAGACCAAGAGACCAACAAATCACGTCAGTTCCGGACACCCCGTCGGCACTGATGAAGAGAAGAAGGGGCAAATGAACTACGTCAGTTCCCGACACCCCGTCGGCACTGATGAAGAGAAGAAGAGGCAAATAAACTATGTCAGTTCCCGACACCCCGTCGGCACTAATGAAGAGACAAAGAGACCAACAAATCACGTCAGTTCCCGACATCCCGTCGGCACTGATGAAGAGAAGAAGAGGCAAATAAACTATGTCAGTCCCCGGCACCCCGTCGGCACTGATGAAGAGACAAAGAGGCCAACATGCTACGTCAGTTCCCGACACCCCGTCGGCACTGATGAAGAGAAGAAGGGACAAATAGACTATGTCAGCCCCCGACACCCCGTCGGCGCTGACAAAGAGGCAAAGAGACCAACATGCTACGTTGGTTCTCGACACCCCATCGGCACCAACGAAGGGAAGAAGGGACAAGCACACCCACGGGCACCGCTCGGCTCATCTTTTACCTACGCTACCCGTGGGTGGGGGGCATTTGTGGACATGCAAAATTGCACTCTCGTATGTCCCAACTAGTCCAGCATCCACAACCACGTCAATCGAGGAAATCGTGAAGAAGAGAGGGTCATCCGGACTCCCCGAACACGCACACACTACCGTGAAGCAGTCTTCGGAGTCACGACAGTGAAGAGAAATCAACCACCGAGCCCCCCCAATCCATAGGTCTCGAGGAAAATCGGGTGGGCCACAACTCGCGCTCACGACGGGCTCAGAACTGCCTATTTAGGCCTTCAGCGGTACGCCCCTTGGTGGCCTTCAGCGGCACGGCCTTAGTGGCCTTCAGCGGCATGCCCCTTAGCGGCCTTCAGCGGCACGCCCCGTTGACTCTTCAACGGCACACCTTTTTGGCCCCAACGGCACACCCTCTTTGGCCTTCCACGGCACACTATCTCGTGTCCTTCAACGGCACGCTTTTTCAGCCTTCGAACGGCACACTTTTTCAGCCTTCCAACGGCACACTATTTCCAGCCTTCAGCGACACACTTCTTGGGTCTTCCAGCAGCACACTTGTGAAGGCCTTCAGCGGCACACCTGCGAGGCTCCCTAGCGGTACGCCTTCCTCAGCCCCCAGCGGCACAGCGTTCGGCCCATCCACGCCGGTCAACGCTCGTAGCCCTCGGCGCGCAGCGAAGGCATGGCAGGCCCATACCTACACCTTGCTGGGCTGTCCCCGCCCCACCGACTCCCGTCCTTGACAGTCGTCGGCCTGACCAGGGGTATAAGAACCCCTCGCTCCGATGAAAGAGGCAGAGGCAGAGAGACGAAAGGGACACACCAGGGGACACACACAGAGAAGAGGCACACAGTGAGAGGAGACGAACAGACACAAAGCCACCTACGAGAAGAAGGAGAAGAGAGAAGAAAAGGGAGAGGGCTCCGACGTGGAGTCTTCCGATAACCACCAGGCAAAGAAAAGAGAGTAAGAGAGAGAGAGGGCTTGATGTAGTAGGGGAAGGTGGGGGAAAGAGCAGTTGACAGTCGTCCCTGCTTCGATCCCCAACACCTCCTCTTCTTTTGTTCTTTATTTTCTCCCTCTCCGTTCTTTTGATCTTTGGTTTTCTTTCTTGCCTGTAGCCTTAGCTCGGGCATGCTTTGTAATATATATGGACGGCTACGGCTCTCTGCTCCCCCATGAATGAAGATCATCCCCCTCAGTCAGTTTTCTCTTCGTCTAGTTGGTTTTGGGCCACAGTGCGTTTGATCGTCTTTCCCTTCACTTTCCGGTGTTTGTGTTCATCCCTCATGCCGACGGTTTCCTCTGGATCTGGCGCCATCTTGAATGGTTCGAGGTCATGAACCTCCTCCTGTAAAGCCCAACTCCTTCACCCGTTTCTGCCCCTGTGAACCTTCTCCCCTGTTGCCGGGGGTCCCTGTGGGTTCGATCGGTCTAACACCCCGCCCCATTAGCAGACCAACCCTTTTGGAGCCTTGCTCGGTGCGCTTGCACTTTCCCCCAGCGGCACACCCTTCCGGCACCTTGGCCGACACACCCATAGTAACCCCCAGTGGTACACTCTCCCTTGGTGCCCCAGCGGCACACCTGGTCTCACCCTAGCCCGGTACCCCCCTCAAACGCCCTGTGACCGTCTTTGGCCGGCACGCCTTGGCTAACCCCCCAATACACCCTGTCCAGTCTTAGAGGTTTCCCGTCCGTCGTTTCCTCCAAGTTTTCTGAGGTTTTGTTAAGGTGTGACCGCTCTCGGGCACCCACCTCCAACTGTCGGGTTCCGCCACTCCATGTCAAGGAGAGATGCTGTCGAATTTTCGTTAGAAATAATAACACATAAAAAGGGCAAAAGGAAGCAACAAACGAATGGAGCAATCGATAACAGAACTTTCTAACCAGGCAAGGCATGGCCGACAGCATGAGAAGAATTGGGCTAATCGACGTTGTGGTGAACTAAGTGCCCGACTTATAAAGAACAGGCTGTGAGGAGAGGGAGGAAAGACTTGTATAAAACTGCATAAAAACCAAAGAGAGGAAGAAAAGAAAAGCCTTAAAAGAGGTAAAGGAGGAGTGGGCCTTCATCGGCACACCTGTTCCAGCCTTCGCCGGTACACCCTATCAACTCTCCAACGGCATACTCTAACAGCCCTTTAACGACACACCTTTTTGACCCTTCAGCGGCACACTCGTCTTCAACGGTACATCTCTCCCATTTGTATATTACTTCCCTCCGTGGTACACCCTTCCTCACCCCTTTCGGGGGTGTAGTCCTCAAGCCCTTGGCCAAGTTTGCATAGACCACACCCCAATGTGCACTGACCTTGCCCCTTCCCTGAACCTCCACTGCATTGATGCAGCCTAGCATTGCTCTGGCCTTCCCCTTTGCATGAACTTGCATTGCGCCGGCGCTACCTGACACTGCACCGACCTCACCCCTACACGGCCATCAGCTGCACCGGCCTCTCTTCAACCCCATACAAAATATGCACTGGCCTCTCTTCAACCACGTACAAAACCTGTATCGAACCCATACCCTTGCACGGACCCACTACCTCGCACCGACCTCCCCGTCGCACCAACCTTGGCACGCCTAGCCGTGGGCTGCACCGACTTCCCACCCTTCCTTCAGCTGCATGCTCCCTTTCTCCTTTCACCGGCACGCTCCAAGCCCCCGCCGCCACCGGCACAGCCCTTTGAAGCCTCCCCGTGCATACGCTGTGCTTCCTAGCCCGGCACGCTCCCACCGTCTCATCTCTTCTCCCCACCATCTCTCTCATGCTCACTGTCTCTTTAGCAATGTATAGACTTTGCATGAAGGGTTGCACAAATGCAGATAGTAAAGTATGTACACTGGAAATGGATGTTCAGACTGATACAAGAAATATTAAGTGATCTAGAAGGGGAGGGGATGAATAGATCACTGTTTTCAACCGATTAAAAAATTACTGAAGAATGATTCACTTAAAACAAGCAATCTCGGAGTTGAACCCACAGAAACGCAGTGCGGACAATAGCTCGAGTGGATAGAAGACACACCAGAAAATCACCACAGACAATCACACGAGTACCCAGAGGTTTTTAAGGTGGTTCGGTCAGACCTCCAGTCTGCCTACGTCCACCCCTCACTTCAAATCGAAGTGAGGCTTCCACTAGCACCTGCTACCAAAGCAGACTCAGTCTGCGACAACGGCTGATTCACAGCTTCACCAGGGGAACACCCTCCCCTCTTCCTCCACACCCGGAGGGAACCCTAAGGACTCCAAGTCCCTAGAAACCAGGAAACAAGTTCCTCTTCCTCCAACCGGAGGGAACACTAGTGATCTGCAGTCACTAGAACCAGAGACCAAGGTCTCTCTTCCTCTGAATCCCAGAGGGAACACCTCTTCTACGAGAGGGAACAATACTGCAACCTCTGTTGCAAGTAAACCAAAGAGAACACGTCTCTCTCTTCCCCTGAACACCAAGAGGTAACACAGAGAACTTTCAATCAAGAAGGAAAAACATATAAAAATGAAAACAAGAAAGAAGGAATCCAAATTTCAGAAACTGGAAACAATGTAGCTCAAACTGAGCAGCAGACTTCGGATTTGATCCGTAAGTCAATACCCATCTTCTGATCGCTCTTCTGCTCTCTCTTCTCTCTCAACTGGAACACTCTAGTTTCCCAGGGAGGCTCTTTCTCTTCTGCTCTCACTCAAATTTCTTTACTGTAACCTCGGAGCTCCTCAGTTTTCGAAGATGGTGAGGCAGTGCTTTTATAAGCGATCAGGAGGGTGCATGCAAGGCGTGTGCTTCCCGCGCTCGATCCCGAACCTTCTTGCCACGTGCCCTTATAGCATTGGTTCCTTTAGTATTGGATCACATGCAGCCCAGACACCGGGGAATATTCTTCCTCGGACCACCTTCTTATTTTTGTTTTTCTTCTTCTCCTGCAAAGAACTTAAAACCATTAAAACTCAGGGCCACAAAAACTAAAACTGCATGAGGTATGTGATAACAATACGAGATGCACTATACTAAGAACGACACGAGATACACAAGATGACTACAGCACGAAATAAAGAGAGAATGACACGAGGTCAGATGAGAACAGCACGAGGTGAGAAGGAAATAACACGGAGTGAAACGATAGAAACACACGATCAGAGGAACCTTGGACGAAGATAGAAAGAAGCAACACGAAGACATAAAAATAACATGAAGACACAAATACAGAAATAACATGAAGACTCAAACACAAAAATAACACGAAGACATAAAAACAACAACACGAAGACACAAACACAGAAACAACGCGAAGACATTAAAAACGACTCGAATACAAAGTTGCTCGAACTTACAAATGACTCGAAGACGAGGATGACACGGGCTGAAAATAACTCGAAGATGAAAACAGAAACCGACACGAAGTGTGGTCACAAAGCGAAAAGGACACGGGGTCTAGGAAAACCAACACGAAGATAGAAGAAGGGAACGGCTACACCGACACGTGATAAAACAGTGAAAGCAGGAAACCGACTCGAGTAACTACAGTAAATGACACGAAAACACAAGAGCAAAAATAAAAAGGATGACTCGAGATGAGCAACTAGATACTGAAGAAACGACACGAGGTTCACAGGAAAATGACTCGAAGTTCATCAGAACAAATCGAGCTGCTTCAGTAAACAGCACGAAGACAATCAACAAACATAGTTGGAACAACCACGACGTATAAAAGGACAACACGAAGTGTAGTAAACACAAACAACACGAAGTATGAAAGGAACAGTACGGACATGCAAGGTACTACCTCATAGCAGTTTTTCGGTTAATCATGGAAATTTCAAATGCATAACATTACGCAAGATATCTGATTAAAATGACAATATTTAACATAGTGATGCTCATCATCAAAACACTAGGGAAGTCACAAAAATCCAATAATCTCCCCCTTTTTGATGATGGCAACACTCTATTAAATAACAGAGATGAAGTGCAATGAGATTATGTGAAGATAAGCTGTGAAGATAAGCAATGCAGACACACAACACACTCGCCTTCTCTGACGACTCACAAGAGCTCCCCCTGAACACACGCAACACACTCGCCTCCTCTGACGACTCCCAAGAGCTCCCCCTGAACACAACAACTGCTTTCCTCTGACTAGATAACTCAGGGAACTTATCTTTCGCTCCCCCTCAGCAAAACACAAGCAAGACACTCTCCCCCTTTGACATCATCAAAACTAGGGGCAGGTCTGAAGATATCACGAAAAGAAAATTGCTGACAGTGGAGAGAAAACAAGGGAGTGTATGGCTGATAAAGGAAAGTTATTGAGATGTTTAGGCAATTAAGAAAGCCATTAATTTTATGTGAGGATTTTGAGGATCAGTTAGTCAGACTGTGTGCAAAATGGTGAATGAAGATCCGCTCCATACACAGAACCAGATTCTAAGCAAGTAAGGTACAAGATACCAGTATGGTCAGAGTAAGTCTTTACTCAGAGAGTATAAAGCAAGGAAGTCAGGAAAACAAAGACCTGTGGTATTGAAAACAAACAAACCAAGACCTAAATGCCAAGTGAACAGGATCTTGATACCAAGAGGGAATTTTTTTTTTCAAAGATGGTCAAGATCAAAGGTAAATCTGTCAAGTACACCTTTGACATTAGGGAGACACCTTGTTTAGGGGCAGGAATCCCCAGTTACTTGGTGGCAAGACCACATTACCCCTTCTGACAAGAGGACAGAGATAGTATTCTAACTGGTGTTGACATTAAGGTGACACCTTTAAAAGAGGCCAGACACCCCAGTTACTAACCAGATATGTACCATAGCTCTGTATGATCAAGACAGCTAATTAACCCTGATTTATACTGCCATCTCATGACATGGGATTCTTTCACTTCATTGATGAAAGTCCCAGTTTCTCAATGAACAGTTAACAAGGTTGTTAAAACTTCTTTCATGAATTTTTCATTAAACTGCACTTGAAACCTTGTAAATTAATCTTGATTCAGTTTGAGAACAATACACCAGCTCCAAAGTTTTTCAGACAAAAACACTATATACCTCATTTCGGACTTAACTAGACTAAGTAGGTATGCTGTACTGGCTAGATCAAAAGTCAGTTACAGTGTAGGAAGATAGTCTTGAATTCAGATTTTGATCTCAGTGGGACTAACAGCTGAAATTCCAACAAGAAATTAGATGAACAATCTTAACGGATAAAACATCCAAAAATTTCTTTTATACACCTACTCAAACTGATTTTCTTATAAGGTCAGCAAAAGTCCGTTCAAAGTATGTTCAGATTTGGCCGAAAGAGCATGACTCCTATTATTAATCTAGCTCCCCCTGAGACCTTGACTCGAACTCAGACTTAACCAAGACAAACCTCAAAACACCTCAAAGAAAACAAAGTGATATCAATCAATACGAGTGAATCAGCAAACACTCACAATGAGGATATTTTCAGCAACAGACAATGAGTATAGATAAGCACAAGAGCACATGATAGATTATTCAGAGATCAATTATTCAATCATGAAATCCTGTAAATACCTAATTCTCTGCGCAATGTGCTCAATTTTTCAGTATCCAGTGGCTTAGTGAAAATATCTGTAATTTGTGAGTTAGTGCCAACATGGATCAACTCAAAGGTCTTCCTAGCTACTTCATCTCGAATAAAATGATGCCTGATTTCGATGTGTTTAGTTCAAGAATGAAGTACAGGATTCTTTGCAATGTTTATTGCACTAGTATTATCACAAAAGATGGAAGTGCAACCTAGCTCAACTGAGTAATCCAGAAGCTGGTGTTTTATCCATATAACCTGTGTGCCACAGCTCTCTGCTGCCACATACTCAGCTTCAGCAGTAGAAAGAGCCACAGAGTGTTGCTTCTTGGATCCCCAAGAGACTAGGCACCCTCCTAAAAATTCGCAGTGACCACTAGTACTTTTCCTGTCCAATTTACATCCTGCATAATGTGCATCTGTATATGTAATGAGATCTAAACTACATGATGCAGGATACCAAAGACCTAGATCATGGGTAGCAGATAAGTATCTAAAGATTCTTTTTACAGCTGCCAAATGCAATTCAGTAGACCTAGCCTGGTATCTAGCACACATCCCTACACTAAATTGAATGTCAGGCCTGGATGCTGTTAAGTAGAGGAGTGAACCGATCATACCTCTATATAATTTAGCATCCACCTCTTTACCTTTTTCATCTGAATCCAGTGAGGAGTTGGTGCCCATGGGTGTTGAGATAGTCTTGAGGTTGGTCATTCCAAACCTTTTCAGCATCTCCAGAGTATACTTGGTTTGATTTATGAAACAACCATCCTCCATCTGTTTGACCTGCAGCCCAAGAAAATACTTTAGTTCGCCAACTAAACTCATTTCAAATTCATGAGACATAGATTCAGAAAATTCTTTACACAATTTTGAATTGTTAGATCCGAAGATGATATCATCAACATATACCTGGACCACTATTAAATCTTTTCCGAGATTTTTGGTGAAGAGGGTTTGGTCAACCTTACCTCGAGTGTAGCCCTTGCTCAAGAGGAATTCAGAAAGTCTCTCATACCAGGCTCGGGGAGCCTGCTTCAATTTATAGAGGGTTTTATTCAACCTAAAAACCATGTTAGGCTGAACAGAGAAATTAAAACCTGGAGGTTGTTCAACATATACCTCTTCCTTCAATACCCCATTTAAGAATGCGCTTTTGACATCCATCTGCTGCAGCCGAATGTTCCTAGAGCATGCAAATGCAAGCAGAATTCTTATAGCTTCCATCTTAGCCACTGGGGCATAGGATTCATCAAAATCCACGCCAAATTCCTGACTGTAGCCTTGAGCTACAAGTCTTGCTTTGTTTCTAGAAATAGCTCCATTCTCATCAACTTTATTCTTGAAAACCCATTTAGTGCCAATGACATGCGTGTTATCAGGTCTGGGAACTAGTTCCCATACAATATTTTTCGCAAATTGATTTAATTCCTCACACATGGCGGATACCCAAGAATCATGTTTTAAGGCTTCTTCCGCAGATTTGGGTTCCACCTGAGATACCAATGCAGCTAAGTCCTGTTCTTGGACAATTCTAAAATGAGACCTTGTCCTAGGAGGATCATGCAAATTGCCTATGACATTTTCACTAGGGTGGTCTTTGTGAAATATTATCTCACCTGAAGGTTCACCTACCTCAGCTGCTCCTTCTTGCTGTGAGTTTTCTGGTTGGGCAGCTGGCTGCATCTCTTCTTCTTCAATTCTCTCCAAGAAATCTCCCTCATTAGATGGCTCCCTGTCATCATTCATCACTTTGTTAGAGAAATCATTTTCATCAAACACTACATGCGGTGTTTCTTCAACAGTTTGATCATGTTTATTGAAAACTCTGTAAGCCCTTGAGGTTTCTGAATATCCGAGAAAAATTCCAGGAGAGCTTCTAGCTTCAAATTTATCCAAACCATTCTTACCATTATTGTGAATAAAACATTTGGAACCAAAAACTTTAAAGTAAGAAATGTTTGGTTGCTTACCCTTGAGAAGTTCATAAGGATTTTTCCTATGAGTATGTCTTACCAAGGCTCGGTTTAGAATGTAGCATGCAGTATTCGCAGCTTCAGCCCAAAATCTCCTTGGAAGTCCACTCTCAATCAGCATAGTCCTGGCCATTTCAATTATTGACTTGTTTCTTCTCTCAACAATTCCGTTCTGCTCCGATGTCCTGGGAGAAGAGAATTTGTGAGTCACTCCCTCTCTTGAGCAAAATTCAGAAAATGAAGATGATGGGGACATCACCCAGAGTTCCCTTTGGCTCGACACCTCTCTCCCCTCTGGAGACGGATATGCTGTGATTACTTGACTTGATGGGTCCTCGGAGTCACGGGAGTTTATTACTATGGTCATCTTGATGTATTTTCCCTTTTCTTGAGTCTCTTTTGATGTATTTTGAGTCATGTCCTAGGTGCTCATATTAGTGGATCAGCATATTGGGCTTGTTTGGCTTCGTGGCCCATCTAGAGGAGCTAGGCCCATGTGCACTCCTTCTTGCACCTTGGTTATCTGTCTTTTGTTCTTTTCTCAGGGGCTTTTGTACAAAGTTGGGATCCCTATATATAGGACCCCAACTCCCACTGGAGAAGGTTAATGAATTATTAAGTATTTTGAGCATAAGTGCATCTTCCCCTCTCTCTCTCTAGCTTCCTCACTCTCTCTCTCTCTCCCTCTCCCCCCCCCAAGGGATTTTCGAAATCCACTCTCTCTCCTCCCTTTCCCACACCCTCTCACCTCCCAACCACCTCATTAAGCCTCACCACTTCCCCACACCAACCCCATTAACTTCCCCTAGCCCCAAGGCAACCTCTCCTCTTCCCAAGCAAATCTTCCCCTTCCCCAAGCAGCCCTCTCATCTCCCAAGAGGGAATCACATCTCCCCAAGCCCCCTTTTCCCTTCCCCACACACCTCTTCCCATCCCCAACACTAGAAATTAATTCCCTTCTTAAACCCATTTTCAAATGTTCTCCCCTCTCTTCCCCCAACCAAATTCGTAACTCTTCTTCCACCCACTGCAAACACCCCCTTCCAGCCCTTATCCTCCCTCTCCCACACCTTGAAACACCCCCTCCTTGACCTCCTAACACCCAAGGGCCACTCCCATACCCATCCACCCCACAGGTCCCTCCATTACCACTCCCTATCCATACCCCTTGTTCCTTCCCCTTTCTCCCCATTTTCATTATCAGCCTGCAGGTGACAGACCAGGTTGCGGCTTGCAGAAGCTTCCCCAGGGTCACACGGTTTCTTCCTGGAGCGTGGCCTACATCGACGGAAAGGTCTGCGACACCCCTCCGCAGGCGAGGTGGAATCGTCCGGTTTCGAACTCGTGGCCGACCGGGAGGGCGATTCTCCCCCAACTGGTCCAGTCATCCCCTGCAGAGAACCTGAGCTCGGTGGGAAGTTGCTTCACGACTAACGACGCTGGAATCAGACCAAGGTTCCTTCTACAAAAATATTCCTTCCCCTGTCTGCGACCAGGATCAAGAAGCAGAAGTGCATTCGGCCTCCGGGAGTCCGAGTTCTGATTTTTCTCCTCCAGTCACTCGGGGCAGCCTGCTCCAGTCTGCTACGACCCACAGTTACTCAACAGCGTCCCCCGGGCCACCCCGACCTCCGGTGGCATCCCCGCCAGTTTTTCTGCAAGGAGGGTTCGACCACGGTTCCAGAACTTCTGACGGTTCGAGAATCGGAGTTCGGGAGTCCAAGGTATAGCTTCTGCATCCTACTGCAACAATTCTGTAGCTGCCCGCCCTCGAAATCTTCATCCGGCTCGAGCCTCTACCACGGCCAGAGACAGCGTCAGATTAAATCGGCAAAATTCAGAGGTGTCCCTGGTCCAGTCACGAAGACGACGCAGCTGGTCTTGTAGTCGAAAAAATTCCTGAGAGTGAGCTACGACTGCAACAGCTGCCTCCTGTCCCTGCTCACAGCAAGCGAGCAGAACCGTCGCCGACGTCCGTTCCGCCAACGGTGCCACGTTTTCCCCCTCCCGCCTGGCCGGCTTAGCGCCCCTCCCTGTGTGGAGGTAGTGTTTGTTGTAATTGGGTTTCCCCACCCTTAGTCCATCCCTCCTGTGTGAGGAGTAGTTCTTGTACTAAGCAGCTCAAGCGACATCGGCGCAGTGTGCGGGATCCACACTTCCCCGCTCGCCCACGTCTCCGAACGGGGTTGGTTTCTTCAAACCAACCAGGTGAGCTCTAAACTTTGCTCCATTATTCTTAGTGCTTGTTTGTTTAATATCCGTTGATATAGTCCCGTTGTGCATGCGAGCGAGTGTCCGATCCCGGAGCCACCATCATTGTGTGGTCACCGTGCTTAAGTGAGAGAGTGGGACCTAGTGCCCCCAAGTGGCACCGGCCAGCCCCTAAGTGTGGGCCACGTACCCTCGGGAGGGCAACCCTAGCCCTGCTGGCACCCTACCAGCAAGGGTCTTGATCCAACACCTCCTTCTAGCATCATATAGTCACCCGGGCTCGCGTGTGTGCGACGGTGTTTCGGTCCCGATTTATCTCTTTAATTGCTATGTGCTTGTGAATGCGGAGTAGGTCTAAGGGTCACAAGTGCTTGCTGCATAGTCACTTCTTGTGTCACATCAATTGGTATCAGAGCAAGTTTTAGACTTGTCTCTACAAGCCTAGGTCCAAGGGCAATTGCATTCCTTTACCGCCTTGTCTTCATTGTGCATGTCCACCCGTAGGGGTACCATTTTTCGGGCTGATCCTTCTAATTCCAACCCACCCATGGATCCCAATTCTCAAGGCAACCAAAACGACCCTAGAGGTACTCCCCAAAATCCCATGGAACGAATAGAAGCTGCCATTCTAGCCCTCACGGAGCGAATGAATGGCGTGGTCACCCGATTGGATAGGATGGAGGAAGCTAGGACACCCCCTAGGAACATACCCCAAAGGGCCCCACCACCCCGGGTTGAGCATGATAGGGAGGACTTAGAGCATGACTTTTACCCTGAGAATGAGAGGCCCCGCCCACATAGAGCCTTGGAGAGGCGACCAAGAGATGATCCGGATGACTACCTACTTAGGATGATCAAAGTTGAGGCCCCTAACTTCGATGGGTCACATAACCCACATGTGTACCTAGAATGGGAGAGTGCTATGGACCAATACTTCGAGTGGTACCTCATGACCGAAGAAAGGAAGGTTAGGCTAGCCAAAATGCACCTTACTAAATTAGCCAAGACCTATTGGATGAGTGTTGAAACTAGAAAAAGAATTAGGAGGGAAGAACCCATTCAAACATGGGAAGACATGAAAGCCCAATTAAGGTTCAAGTACCTTCCCCACTCATACACCCAAACACTCCTAGATGAATGGCAATGCCTCACCCAAGAGGGAAAGTCCGTGGTGGAGTACATAGAGTTGTTTGACTCTTATCTTCTAAAGTGTGGAGTACATGAGGAATTAGCCGTCACTCTCTCACGGTTTAGGAATGGCCTCCATCCAAACATCAAAAGGGAATTAATTATGAGGGATGTGGATTCCCTTGAGATGGCTTACCAAATAGCTCGGGATACGGAGAGGTTCTTTAGGAATTCAAGGTTCACACCTTCCCGTCCGTTTGCGCCTAGGAACACGGGTCCACAACCCAATCTTCCACCATTATTGAAGACTCCTACTCCTAGTGGAAGTACCCCCACCCGGACCTACCCACAACCAACCAACCCTCCTCCTACCAAAACCCCTCCACTCAATCCCCCTCCCCGAAGAGAGGACATCTTCAAAGGAAAGGCCCCGGAGAATAGTTCGGTTAAGTGTTTTCGGTGTCATGGTTATGGCCATATAGCCACTCAATGCCCCTCAAAAGGAATGTCCAATCTAGTCATAGAGAGCGTACCCACCACCTCCCACGAAACTCAAGAGAATATGGAGGAGTACGAGGCTGCCCTAGGGTGGGAAGAAGAGTATGAGGAACAATTCATTGAAGAGGGTGTAGAAGATGACCACCAATCAGCCCACCTTGGAGTGATAAGATGCACTCTCACGCAACCCCGAGAAGAGGATTGGCGTAGGACCTCCATCTTCCATACTTTCATCAAAATGGGGGAACATGTTAGAAAGATCCTCTTAGACAATGGGAGTTGTGTCAATGCCGTGTCCCCGGACACCGTCAAACTTCTTGGGCTAACCCCAACTCCCCACCCCAAACCTTACCGTGTGTCATGGATCAATAATCACTCCATCCCCGTCAACACATGTTGTCTAATCCCCATCACCTTCTCATCCTACCAAGGGCAAATTTGGTGTGATATCATACCTATGGCCGTAGGGAGTATCCTACTTGGGAGACCTTGGATATACGATGTAGATGCTACCATCCATGGGAAGACGAACACGTGCACCTTTGTGCATGAGGGGAAGACCATCCGCCTCAACCCTTCCCCACCTAGAAAGGAACCACCCACTAAGGGGATTTTTCCCACTCCCTCTCCAAGCCCCAATGGCCCACCTAAACTCACACAACCTATCATCCAAGATCCCACCCCCGAAGTTCCCACTAGGCCAATCAAAGGCCTCCACCTTATCACTAGAAAGGAGTTGGAAGAGGAAGTTGCCCAAGGAACCCCCGTGTGCGCGATTGTCCTTTGTCTAGGAGAGCCAACACCCTCCAACCCCCACCCCGTGGAAGTACACCCACTCCTTGAAGAATTCAAGGATGTGTTTCCCGATGAACTCCCGGACCAACTCCCTCCCATGAGGGATGTCCAACACGCCATAGATTTTGTCCCAGGATCCTCCCTACCAAATCTGCCACACTACCATCTCAACCCCACCGAACATGCTGAATTAAGAAGGCAAGTTGAAGAACTTATTAGAAAGGGCTTCCTTAGGCTTAGCAAGAGCCCATGCGCCGTCCCCGCTCTTCTCACACCAAAGAAAGATGGGACATGGCAAATGTGTGTTGATAGTAGGGCCATAAACAAGATCACCGTCAAATATAGGTTTCCTATACCTAGACTTGACGATATGTTAGACATGCTTGCTGGAGCCACCATTTTCTCCAAGATAGACCTCAAAAGTGGCTACCACCAAGTAAGGATAAGGTCCGGAGATGAATGGAAAACAGCCTTTAAAACCAAAGATGGACTCTATGAATGGCTGGTAATGCCTTTTGGGCTTTCCAATGCCCCAAGCACTTTTATGCGTCTCATGACCGAAGTCCTCAGGCCCTACATTGGGGTTTTCCTTGTAGTTTATTTTGATGACATCCTCATCTACAGTCAGTCCAAGGAAACCCATCTCCTCCACATCAGGCAGGTCTGCACCACCCTTAGAAGGGAGAGCCTTTTTGCCAATCTAGGAAAATGTCATTTCATGACAGAATCCCTTACCTTCCTTGGGTATGTTGTCTCCACCAAAGGTGTATCTATGGACCCCGAAAAAGTCCAAGCCATCATTGATTGGCCGGAACCCCGTACTCTCCATGAAGTCCGGAGCTTCCATGGCTTAGCCACTTTCTACCGAAGGTTCATCCGTGGGTTCAGCACCATCACAGCCCCTATCACTGACTGCCTCAAAAAGGGGACCTTTGTGTGGACCAAGTCTGCAACTAGAGCTTTCCAAGAACTCAAAGAAAGGATGACCCAAGCCCCCGTATTAAGCCTCCCTGACTTCTCCAAAGTCTTTGAGGTGACTTGTGATGCCTCCGGGGTAGGAATTGGCGGGATCCTTAGCCAGGAAGGTCACCCAGTAGCCTATTTTAGTGAGAAGTTGTGTGAAGCTAGGATGAAGTACTCCACTTACGACAAAGAATTCTATGCTGTGGTACAATCTCTCCGCCATTGGAGGCATTACCTCATACCCAAAGAATTTGTCATATTCTCAGACCATGAAACTCTAAAATACCTCAACTCACAACAGAAGTTGAATGCCCGACATGCTAGATGGGTTGAGTACATTCAGGCCTACACATTTGTGATCAAACACAAGGCCGGAAGTGAGAACCGCGCTGCGGATGCTCTTAGCAGGAGGGTCTCCCTATTAACCACCATCCGAGTAGAAGTTATAGGCTTCGATCGATTGAGGGAAGAATACCCGACTTGTCCCGACTTTGGGCCCATCCACACCCACCTAACCACCCATTCCTCCCAAGAACACCAGGGTTTTATTTTAGAGGATGGGTTCCTCTTCAAAGGGCATCGGCTTTGCATCCCTAGAACTTCGCTAAGGGATTTATTGGTCTGGGAATTACATGCTGGGGGCCTAGCTGGACATTTTGGGGTACACAAAACTATTGGTTTAGTTGAGGGACAGTTCTATTGGCCCAGCCTCAAGAGGGACGTGGCCAACATTGTGGGACAATGCCGCACGTGTGCGACTGCCAAGCAAGTCAGACAAAACACTGGCCTTTACACCCCACTACCCGTTCCCGATCGGCCATGGCAGGATCTGAGTATGGACTTCGTGTTAGGGCTACCCCGGACCCAGAGGAAACATGACTCCATCTTTGTGGTCGTGGACAGATTCTCAAAAATGACTCATTTCATCCCCTGTTCCAAAACCTCTGATGCTTCCCATGTGGCCCGTCTATTCTTTGACGAGGTAGTTCGTCTCCATGGCCTGCCCAAGACCATCATCTCTGACAGGGACGTCAAATTTACTAGTTATTTCTGGAAGACTCTCTGGCACCTAATGGGGACCCTTCTCAAATTTTCCACGGCCTATCACCCTCAAACTGACGGCCAGACCGAAGTCATCACTAGGAGCCTTGGAAATCTACTCCGGTGTCTTGTTGAGGATCGCCCCGGGAATTGGGACCTCATATTACCCCAGGCAGAGTTTGCATACAACAATTCAGTAAATAGGTCGATAGGGATGAGCCCATTTGAAGCTGTGCATGGGTACAAACCTAGGAAGCCTACAGATCTCATTCCTTTGCCACCACATGCTAGAGTGTCTATTAATGCTGAGTCATTTGCCCAACACATGAAGGAATTGCATGAAGAAATCCGCAAACACATTAACAAAAGCAATGAGGTTTATAAAAGGTCGGCCGATTCCCACCGCCGCCACCAGGAGTTTCACACAGGTGATTATGTGATGGTAAGAACTGAGAGGCTTTCCCCTGGAAATGTCTCCAAGCTGAGGTCACGTGGATCAGGCCCCTTCCAGGTCTTAAAGAGGATTGGCACGAACGCTTACGTGTTGGACCTCCCTGAGGAGTACGCAGTAAGTCCCACATTCAATGTGGCTGACTTGGTGCCATATAAGGGACCCACGGTGACACCTAGTAAGGAAATTGAGCCTGTTCCCCATTCTGAGAGAGCCACCACCCATGAGAGAGTTACACCAATCCAGAGAGGCCAACGGGAGCAAATAGAACGGATATTGGATGAACAGGTCACTGTCACCCGGAGCAAAGCATACGAGCGATACTTGGTCAGGTGGAAGGGCCGGCCCCCTTCAGATGATTCATGGGTGAGCAGGGAGGATCTTCAGCAACTGGACCCCGACCTCCTGGAGCAGTACCGCAGCCGAGAGGACCCTTTCTCGACAGAGTCGAGCTCTTCACAGCCCGGGGGAGTTGATGGGGACATCACCCAGAGTTCCCTTTGGCTCGACACCTCTCTCCCCTCTGGAGACGGATATGCTGTGATTACTTGACTTGATGGGTCCTCGGAGTCACGGGAGTTTATTACTATGGTCATCTTGATGTATTTTCCCTTTTCTTGAGTCTCTTTTGATGTATTTTGAGTCATGTCCTAGGTGCTCATATTAGTGGATCAGCATATTGGGCTTGTTTGGCTTCGTGGCCCATCTAGAGGAGCTAGGCCCATGTGCACTCCTTCTTGCACCTTGGTTATCTGTCTTTTGTTCTTTTCTCAGGGGCTTTTGTACAAAGTTGGGATCCCTATATATAGGACCCCAACTCCCACTTGAGAAGGTTAATGAATTATTAAGTATTTTGAGCATAAGTGCATCTTCCCCTCTCTCTCTCTAGCTTCCTCACTCTCTCTCTCTCTCCCTCTCCCCCCCCAAGGGATTTTCGAAATCCACTCTCTCTCCTCCCTTTCCCACACCCTCTCACCTCCCAACCACCTCATTAAGCCTCACCACTTCCCCACACCAACCCCATTAACTTCCCCTAGCCCCAAGGCAACCTCTCCTCTTCCCAAGCAAATCTTCCCCTTCCCCAAGCAGCCCTCTCATCTCCCAAGAGGGAATCACATCTCCCCAAGCCCCCTTTTCCCTTCCCCACACACCTCTTCCCATCCCCAACACTAGAAATTAATTCCCTTCTTAAACCCATTTTCAAATGTTCTCCCCTCTCTTCCCCCAACCAAATTCGTAACTCTTCTTCCACCCACTGCAAACACCCCCTTCCAGCCCTTATCCTCCCTCTCCCACACCTTGAAACACCCCCTCCTTGACCTCCTAACACCCAAGGGCCACTCCCATACCCATCCACCCCACAGGTCCCTCCATTACCACTCCCTATCCATACCCCTTGTTCCTTCCCCTTTCTCCCCATTTTCATTATCAGCCTGCAGGTGACAGACCAGGTTGCGGCTTGCAGAAGCTTCCCCAGGGTCACACGGTTTCTTCCTGGAGCGTGGCCTACATCGACGGAAAGGTCTGCGACACCCCTCCGCAGGCGAGGTGGAATCGTCCGGTTTCGAACTCGTGGCCGACCGGGAGGGCGATTCTCCCCCAACTGGTCCAGTCATCCCCTGCAGAGAACCTGAGCTCGGTGGGAAGTTGCTTCACGACTAACGACGCTGGAATCAGACCAAGGTTCCTTCTACAAAAATATTCCTTCCCCTGTCTGCGACCAGGATCAAGAAGCAGAAGTGCATTCGGCCTCCGGGAGTCCGAGTTCTGATTTTTCTCCTCCAGTCACTCGGGGCAGCCTGCTCCAGTCTGCTACGACCCACAGTTACTCAACAGCATCCCCCGGGCCACCCCGACCTCCGGTGGCATCCCCGCCAGTTTTTCTGCAAGGAGGGTTCGACCACGGTTCCAGAACTTCTGACGGTTCGAGAATCGGAGTTCGGGAGTCCAAGGTATAGCTTCTGCATCCTACTGCAACAATTCTGTAGCTGCCCGCCCTCGAAATCTTCATCCGGCTCGAGCCTCTACCACGGCCAGAGACAGCGTCAGATTAAATCGGCAAAATTCAGAGGTGTCCCTGGTCCAGTCACGAAGACGACGCAGCTGGTCTTGTAGTCGAAAAAATTCCTGAGAGTGAGCTACGACTGCAACAGCTGCCTCCTGTCCCTGCTCACAGCAAGCGAGCAGAACCGTCGCCGACGTCCGTTCCGCCAACGGTGCCACGTTTTCCCCCTCCCGCCTGGCCGGCTTAGCGCCCCTCCCTGTGTGGAGGTAGTGTTTGTTGTAATTGGGTTTCCCCACCCTTAGTCCATCCCTCCTGTGTGAGGAGTAGTTCTTGTACTAAGCAGCTCAAGCGACATCGGCGCAGTGTGCGGGATCCACACTTCCCCGCTCGCCCACGTCTCCGAACGGGGTTGGTTTCTTCAAACCAACCAGGTGAGCTCTAAACTTTGCTCCATTATTCTTAGTGCTTGTTTGTTTAATATCCGTTGATATAGTCCCGTTGTGCATGCGAGCGAGTGTCCGATCCCGGAGCCACCATCATTGTGTGGTCACCGTGCTTAAGTGAGAGAGTGGGACCTAGTGCCCCCAAGTGGCACCGGCCAGCCCCTAAGTGTGGGCCACGTACCCTCGGGAGGGCAACCCTAGCCCTGCTGGCACCCTACCAGCAAGGGTCTTGATCCAACACCTCCTTCTAGCATCATATAGTCACCCGGGCTCGCGTGTGTGCGACGGTGTTTCGGTCCCGATTTATCTCTTTAATTGCTATGTGCTTGTGAATGCGGAGTAGGTCTAAGGGTCACAAGTGCTTGCTGCATAGTCACTTCTTGTGTCACATCAGAAGAGTTCTCAAACTCTCCTCCATGGTCAGACTGAATTGTAATGATATTATGTTCACCTTGCAGTTTGATTTTATTGAAAAGTTCTTCAAAGTGAACAAAAGCATCATTTTTATTTGCTAAACAAAACAACCAAGAAAATCTAGTGAAGTCATCAACTATGACTAATCCATATCTCTTACCTGACAAACTTTGTATGCGAGTAGGACCAAAGAGATCCATGTGCAAGTGCTGCAGCGGTTTAGATGAAAGACTCTCAGTTCTCAACTTAAAAACTACACGAGTCTGTTTCCCTTGTGCACAAGCATCACATAGCTTGGACCCTAACTGAAATCTTATTCTGGGCAAACCTCTAACTAGGTTATGCTTAGACAGTTTATTCATTGTAGATAAACTAGCATGGTCTAGACGCCTATGCCAGTCAAAAGTAACCTGTTCAGAGTTAGCAGGCATACACAAGTTAGTTTCAGGATTATCATCCAAGTCTACGATGTATACGTTGTTTACTCTATGACCTTTGAGCATGACGTTATCAGAATTTAGCTCAAAAATAGTACAAGAATTGTGGTCAAAGAATACCTTGTGTCCTTTGTCGCAGAGTTGACTTATACTTATCAAGTTGTGCTGAAGTCCTTCTACCAGATACACATCTTCAATGGAGTTAGTAGAGGATTTACCATCTGTACCAATTCCAATTATTCTTCCTCTGTTATTTCCACCGAATTTGACCAAGCCCCCAAACTTCATTTTCAGTTTGCTAAATTTGGACCGGTCTCCTGTCATGTGCCTGCTACAGCCGCTGTCAAGATACCACTTGTTATGCTCGGCTGCCAGGCTAACCTGCGAGAGTTCAGACAAAGTAATGTGGGACCCAATTCAAATTGGGTCCAAAGACAGTTTTCAATTTATCCAAATCACACTTAGGAACCCACATTTGTTTTACTGTTCTTTTCAGTGATTTCATGTGGATTGATTCTTCCTTCTTGGCATTTCTCAGTGGGTGTTGAATGAGCCTATTCCTATTAAAATTATGCTGTTTCCGAACAGAGAAATTGTTGTTTGGCCTCTTAGAGGAAACACGTGTGTGCTGAGCATAATTCATGTAACCATTTTTATTCAAATGAAAATTGTGCTGAAGGTGATGCATGTTTGCATGCTTTCCTTGATAACTAGCATGCTGAACTTTCTTAACGAAACTGTTCACCTTTCTAGTGACATCAATAGGAATGGCCGTGTGAAAACCTTTGTTCCACAACTGTTGCACAGGAGCAGTTCTAGTCTCAGGATTTCCTGACTTAGCTTGCTGACCAGTGGATTGACTGGATTTGCTGGTCGAAACCTTCAATGTAGAGACAGATTTGGAACTGGATGGTGTTTCCAGTTTTTCTTTGCCCTTGGCGGGACAGAACGTGACAGTTTTAAATTCAAAGGGTATTTTACTTGTGGGATAGTATCCTAATCCCTCCCTATTGAAGTTTACCCTTGACCCCAGAAGGGCATCCAGATTGTTTCTCCCCTCTGTTAATTTTTCTAGCATTTTTCCTTTGTCCTCAATCTCCTTCTGAAGTTCATTACATTGGTCCTGGAGTTCCTGATTAACTTTTCTAACCGCCTCATATTTTTCTACAATCAGTCTAAGCTCCTTTTTACTCTCTTAAGTTTTACTCTTCAGCTCATTCATCCTAGCTAGATTTTCCTCTCTTTCCATTCTAAACTTCTCGATCTCACTTCTAACCTGATCTAGCTCAATGGCCATCTCCTTGGTTTTCATGTTATCCGTAACAGCAATAGAGTGTTCCTCAGAAACAGAGTGAAACTTTCGTTTAAGCATTCTGTGCTCCTTGGTTAGAAAATTATATTTAGCTAACAAGTCGCCATAGGCGTCCTCCCAATCGTCCAAAGTAAAATTCTCAAATAAGTTCGTTACCTCTTCCTCATGGTTGGCCATGAGGCAAGTCTTCTCTTCACCTTCACTGGACGAGGTGGCTTCTGGATCCTCCTCCTCGTCGCTCCATGTGCATAGCATGGCTTTCTTCTTCTTGTGCACCATCTTCTTCTGGTATCCGGGAGCCTTAGCTTGCAGCTCTAGACATTCACTTTTCATGTGACCATGTTTCTGACAATGGTAGCATGTAACTTTCTTAACAAACCAGTTCTTCTCAAGTTCTCGTTCAGGAGACTTCCTTGCAGCATTAAATCTCTTTCTCCTGTAGAATTTCCCTTTAGTCCTCAAGAACTTTCTGAATTGCCTGGTGAGCATGGCCTGCTCGCCCTTGTCCAGGTCTAAGAATCCGTCAGAGTCTTCGCTGCTACCACCACTGCTGCTGCTCTTCTTAGTATGTCGTGAGACTTTCAGAGCAACATTCTTTCCTTTTCTGTCATGTCCATCATTCCCTTGTCTGAAGTTCATTTCGTGGGTCATGAGAGACCCAATCAGCTAGGTTACTGACATGGTGGATAAATCTCTAGATTCCTCTATGACGGTCACCTTAGTATCCTAGATGGGAGTTAGGGACCTAAGGATCTTCCTAACAATGTCTTCTTGCTGAATCTCCTTTCCAAATCCTCTCAGACTATTGATGATCACAGACAATCTAGCATACATTTCTGTGATCGACTCCTCGGGCTTCATCTTAAACAACTCATACTGAGTTGTAAGCATATTGATCTTGGTAGCTTTCACTTGAGATGTGCCCTCATAAATTAACTGCAATTCATCTCACATTTTCTTTGCAGTCTTGCACGCTGAAATCCTCAAGTACTCTTCCGGGTGGATGGCGCACTGTATGATGCTAAGAGCTGTCCAATTCAGTGCGGAAAGTTTAACCTGTTCCTCTGTCCACATGTCTTCGATCGGTGGAAGTTGGTACGGACCATCTGTAATTACTCTCCAGAGCTTGTGGCTTTGGGCCCTGATAAAGACTTCCATCCTGTTCTTCCAAAAGAAATAGTTATTACCATCGAAGAAAGGGGGATGGGTGATTGACTGCCCTTCAGCAATGTAGCTGCGAGGACCAGCGGATCCGTTTCCCTGGCCGTTGGACCACATATTGGGAAATACCTGCTCTGATACCAAGTGATACAAGAAATATAAAGTGATCTAGAAGGGGAGGGGATGAATAGATCACTGTTTTCAACCGATTAAAAAATTACTGAAGAATGATTCACTTAAAACAAGCAATCTCGGAGTTGAACCCACAGAAACGCAGTGCGGACAATAGCTCGAGTGGATAGAAGGCACACCAGAAAATCACCACAGACAATCACACGAGTACCCAGAGGTTTTTAAGGTGGTTCGGTCAGACCTCCAGTCTGCCTACGTCCACCCCTCACTTCAAATCGAAGTGAGGCTTCCACTAGCACCTGCTACCAAAGCAGACTCAGTCTGCGACAACGGCTGATTCACAGCTTCACCAGGGGAACACCCTCCTTTCTTCCTCCACACCCGGAGGGAACCCTAAGGACGCCAAGTCCCTAGAAACCAGGAAACAAGTTCCTCTTCCTCCAACCGGAGGGAACACTAGTGATCTGCAGTCACTAGAACCAGAGACCAAGGTCTCTCTTCCTCTGAATCCCAGAGAGAACACCTCTTCTACGAGAGGGAACAATACTGCAACCTCTGTTGCAAGTAAACCAGAGAGAACACGTCTCTCTCTTCCCATGAACACCAGGAGGTAACACAGAGAACTTTCAATCAAGAAGGAAAAACATATAAAAATGAAAACAAGAAAGAAGGAATCCAAATTTCAGAAACTGGAAACAATGTAGCTCAAACTGAGCAGCAGACTTCGGATTTGATCCGTAAGTCAATACCCATCTTCTGATCGCTCTTCTGCTCTCTCTTCTCTCTCAACTAGAACACTCTAGTTTCCCAGGGAGGCTCTTTCTCTTCTGCTCTCACTCAAATTTCTTTACTGTAACCTTGGAGCTCCTCAGTTTTCGAAGATGGTGAGGCACTACTTTTATAAGCGATCAGGAGGGTGCATGCAAGGCGTGTGCTTCCCGCGCTCGATCCAGAACCTTCTTGCCACGTGCCCTTATAGCATTGGTTCCTTTAGTATTGGATCACGTGCAGCCCAGACACCGGGGAATATTCTTCCTCGGACCACCTTCTTCTTTTTGTTTTTCTTCTTCTCCTGCAAAGAAATTAAAACCATTAAAACTCAGGGTCACAAAAACTAAAACTGCATGAGGTATGTGATAGCAATACGAGATGCACTATACTAAGAACGACACGAGATACACAAGATGACTACAGCATGAAATAAAGAGAGAATGACACGAGGTCAGATGAGAACAACACGAGGTGAGAAGGAAATAACACGGAGTGAAACGATAGAAACACACGATCAGAGGAACCTTGGACGAAGATAGAAAGAAGCAACACGAAGACATAAAAATAACATGAAGACACAAATATAGAAATAACATGAAGACTCAAACACAAAAATAACACGAAGACATAAAAACAACAACACGAAGACACAAACACAGAAACAACACGAAGACATTAAAAACGACTCGAATACAAAGTTGCTCGATCTTACGAATGACTCGAAGACGAGGACGACACGGGCTGAAAACAACTCGAAGATGAAAACAGAAACCGACACGAAGTGTGGTCACAAAGCAAAAAGGACACGGGGTCTAGGAAAACCAACACGAAGACAGAAGACGGGAACGGCTACAACGACACATGATAAAGCAGTGAAAGCAGGAAACTGACTCGAGTAACTACAGTAAATGACACGAAAACACAAGAGCAAAAATAAAAAGGATGACTCGAGATGAGCCACTAGATACTGAATAAACGACACGAGGTTCACAGGAAAATGACTCGAAGTTCATCAGAATAAATCGAGCTGCTTCAATAAACAGTACGAAGACAATCAACAAACATAGTTGGAACAACCACGTCGTACAAAAGGACAACACGAAGTGTAGTAAACACAAACAACACGAAGTATGAAAGGAACAGTACGGACATGCAAGGTACTACCTCATAGTAGTTTTCCTGTTAATCATGGAAATTTCAAATGCATAACATTACGCAAGATATCTGATTAAAATGACAATATTTAACATAGTGATGCTCATCATCAAAACACTAGGGAAGTCACAAAAATCCAACACAGACTTGCCGTGAACGAATGTATGGACTTAATGTGCTTGTGACAATAATGTACAGACTTTGTACCACAGCAACCAGCCAATGTACAGACCTCGTGTGCATGTAGCTAGCCAGTGTACAGACTTTGTGTTGATGCAGCCAGCCAATGTACATACTTTGTGCGGCAGCAACCAGCCAATGTACAGACTTCGTGTTGCAGCAACCAGCCAATGTACTGACCTCGTGTTGCAGCAACCAGCCAGCGTACAGACTTTGTGTTGTACCAACCAGCCAACGTACAGACTTTGTGTTGCAGCAATCAGCCAATGTATAGACTTTGAGTTGCAGCAAATGGAAAATGTACAGACTCTGCGTGTGTGCTAGCAGACGATGTACAGACTTTGAGTTTGTAGCAAATGAAGAGTGCACCGGCTATGCATGGCAAGCTATGCAACCAATGTATGGACTTATGGGTTTGCTAAGCCAGTGAACGTAGGTAAAGATAGGAATGTATAGACTTCGAATGCACGAAGCACACGGGCTGCACGGACTTGGTCCGAGAATGTATAGACTTTGAGCCGATGGATGTACAGACTTTGTGTTGCAGCAACCAGCCAATGTACAGACTTTGTGTTGCAGCAACCAGCCAGTGTATAGACTTTGAGTTGCAGCAAATGGATAGTGCACAGACTCTGCACGTGTGCTAGCAGACGTTGTATAGACTCCGTGTTAGCCCGGCACGCCCGCCAACTCCCTCCCCGGCACATTCCCTTGGCGCTTCTCCGGCACCCTCTAACCCTCGCCGGTACACCCCATCTAACCCTTCAGCGGCACACTCCAACAACCCCCATCACCTCCAGCGGTACGCCTTTTTGGCCTTTCAGCGGCACAACCCTCACCACCTCCAGCGGTACACCCATTCCCAACCTCCAGCGGCACACTCCTCACCCTTTCCAACGGTACGCCCCCCGGCCAGCCCTTCGCCGGCACGCTACTGGCTGCCCTCGCCGGCACACTCCTAGCCCCCCTTTTACACCTTCCAGCCTGTGTCGGTGCATATTGCACCGACCTTGGGTTTACCTCGGTGCACATTGCACCGATCTTGCCCCTCTACAGCCCAAAGCTGCACCGACTTTGCCCCGCGACCGTACAGACTTCGCCCTGCGGCCGTATAGACTTCGCCCCGCGGCCGTACAGACTTCGCCCCTCTACAGCCCAAAGCTGCACCGACTTTGCCCCGCGGCTGTACAGACCCTGCCCCTCTACAGCCCGTCGGCCGTACAGACTTTGCCCCGCAGGCCGTACAGACTTTGTCCCGCGGCCGTACGGACCTTGCCCTTCCATAACCCAAAGCTGTATAGACTTCGCCCTGTAGGCCGTACAGAGTTCACCCCGCAGGCCGTACAGACTTTGCCCCGCAGGCCGTATAGACTTCGCCCTGCAGGCCGTATAGACTTCGCCCTGCAGGCCGTACAGACTTCTCCCCGCAGGACGTACGGACTTTGCCCCGCAAGCCGTACAGACTTTGCCCCACAAGCCGTACATACCTCGCCCCGCGGCCGTACAGACTTCGCCCCTATACAGCCCAAAGCTGCACCGACTTTGCCCCGCGGCCGTACAGACCCTGCGCCTCTACAGCCCGCAGGCCGTACAGACTTCGTCCCGCAGGCCGTGCAGACTTTGCCCGCAGGCCGTACAGACTTTGTCTCGCGGCCGTACAGACCTTGCCCTTCCACAACCCAAAGTTGTATAGACTTCACCCTGCAGGCCGTACAGACTTCGCCCCGCAGGCCGTACGGACTTCGCCCCCGCAGGCCGTACAGACTTCGCCCTACAGGCCGTACAGACTTCGCCCCGCGGCCGTACAGACTTCGCCCCTCTACAGCTCAAAGCTGCACCGACTTCAGCCAGCAGGCTGCACCGACCTGCGGCCGGCCCAGACCTGCACCGACCTACCTTCAGCCTGGGCACACCCTGCACCAACCTAGCCCAATCTCTATCCGGCGCACCCTTTGATACCCTCACCGGCATTCCTTCGGCCGCCCTTGCCCGGCGCACTCTCTATGCCGCCTTCGTCGGCACATTGCCTACGACCTTCACTGGCACGCTACTTCAGTCCCCTTTTTGGCCCTTCAGCAGTCCACTCCCCCCAGAAGTATGTGTGTAATATATAATATATAATAATAATAGCAATAAATCAATAAAAATTATGATGACTAAATAAGTTTGCATATATATATATATAAAACAAACAAAAATTGTGAAATAATAGTAATAATGGTGAAAATTTTCTAATAATAATAATAATAAACAGCATGGACAAATCATTCAGGAAAAATACACAAAAGGGAAATAAGCTATAAAAAAAAAGAATGCATGCATATAATTAGGAGCCCAGATAAAAGATAATAAAATCTACATTACAGTCCCGTCTCTCCTGTGACATGGTGCTGAAGGAAATAACAATGCTGCCCCTGCAGGTCGGGCCTGAGTCACGGGGATTGCCTCAACACGGCCACGACCCGACCTCGTCCCGGGCCGACATTCTGATTAGACCGGACTCGTTTCTCAGGCCGGATCCCTTCCGAGCCACTACTAAAATTACCGCACGTTCGACAGACATTTGAACGGGTTCACATCGATTTCCACCGCGTTTCTATTACGGACCTGTGTCTGAACATGAAAACTCCCGTGAGCAACCAACATGGCCGACGGCTCCCACCCCGACGTGGTCGTGACCCGGTATTACTCTGGGCCGATAGCTCGCCAAATCGGATTCACCCTATCGAGATTCATTTCCCCCCCTCTCATTGAAATTGCCGCAAACTCGGCATACATTTGTACGGGGTTGTTTCTATCTACGTCGTACCTTCAATATGGACCCTCGTCCGAATATCAAGTGGTCCGCAAGTGACCGACAGGAATCCGAATAGAATGAGATGCCTCCTGTCATCCCTGGACCCTTTGCACGGGAAGGTCAACAGGGCCCCCGTGGGCCATGCTTAGACCTCGGGCTTCTCCCGATTATGGTCATTGTATGACTCATATCCTCGGCCTATAGCTCGCTCCCTTCGAACGCGTTTTTGATTTTGGAATCTAGTCCCGGGACTCTTCCCCGTTGCCCTTCGGCACCGGAATCATTAATGATGCCCACGCAAGTCCCGTTTGGACCGCGGGAGGCGCCCCGGTATGGTCCCGACTCGATCTCGCACCGGACCAATAAATTCGCTAGTTTCCTACTACACTAACCGAGATTTAACCGAATGTTTTCAGTGTCTCGAAATAATGTATTTGTCATATCACGGCATACATATGTTCCAGGTCCCCCTGCGACGATTATGATATTCTCAAGCCGGACACCCGTCCGAATATTAAACGGTCTCCCGAATGACCGACACGTTTCGAACTACCGCTTCCCTAGACACAGGGCTTTTCAGCTGATTCAAGGGATATTCCCTCGTTGCCCCTTGGCACCAGAAATATTAATGACGCGCATGCAAGTCTTGGTTCAACCGCGGGGGGCCCACCGCAGTATGGTCGCAGCTTGCTCTTGCACCGGGCCAACAGATTTACTGGTTTTTGACCGCTCCAACCGAGGCTCAGCCGAACGTTTTCCGCTCTTTCGAACAATAAATTTGTCGTACCTCGGCATACATGCGTTCCGATTTTCCCGCGACAACCGTGATTTTCTCGAGCCGGACATTCGTCCGAACATTAAATGGTCAGTACATGACCGACATGACCGCGAATGGTTTTTTTTTCTCGCCCTCGCGTGAGGATTTCAATACCTCGTAATAGACCTTTCATACATTTAATTTCTTGGCCATGAGGCCCTGAATCCTGGCGATTAATCAAGGATGTTCCCTCGTGTGGGGGATGTAAATGACGCCGTGACCTTTATGGCGCGGCGGGTTTTGGTCCCGATACGAACCGCACAATCGTCTGACCGAGTCAGATCGAGCGCACCATGGGCTCTTCGGAGCCCGAACAAATTGTCACTTCGGTGACTGGCACGCCCACGCACTTAATAGACTCTCCACGCAAACAAGGCGAATTTTAGTGCGTCCACACACCCTCACGGGGATGAAATAGCCCAATTTCTATGGGTTGCTATGTATATAATACCAATTTTTATTTTTTGAGGCAAAAATCTAAATTTTCATGCCCAAGCGGCCTTTCCTGTAGTGGGTCGGTCGACCTACAAGACCAATCGGTCGACCGATCTGGGGAACCGATCGACTGAACCACCGGAGTGCCTTGGCTGTATAGGGTCGATCGACCGAACCCTGGGGTCGGTCAACCGGCTGCCCAAGTCGAAAAACCGAAACCCCAGATAGGTGGACCGCACCTGACCTGTGCGCTCTGCTGTGCTTTCTGCCAGGAACCGGTCGATCGATCCATCGGATTGGTTGACCGATTCCGGTGATGGCCGAACGGGAAGACCCCCTAAGGGCCCCGTTCCACATCTAACTTGCCCCACTATGAGCGAAAACATGGGGAATCGCTCTCTGACCCTTGGCATACCCAATGGCACCCAAATAACCTTAAAATGACCACTAAAACGACAAAATCGTCGCACACCCCAAAACATGACATTTTCCTGCAACACAAAAGAAACCCACTTATTCTCACTCGGGATCGACCCTAAATGGCTGGAAAACAAGCGGGAAGGTGAAAGGGTCCGCCCCCTACCTTTTCCGAAGAAACTGTATGAAGCCGTGGTCGATCCACGCCAAAAACACTGGGGTTTCCCGCGAACAAGTGACCAGTTCGCCTTGCCACCGCCTCATGCTCCTCACCTTGTACACATCGCAACCCACCCCACATTGCTCGCCATCTCCTCCTCGGCGTTCTCCAGCGGCCGTCCGAAGAATGAAGGACGAGAGGGTGAGAACGAGAGAGGGCAAGGGGGAGACACGGGAGAGGGGGAGAGTGAAACGAGAGAGAGGCGAGAAGAGGGTTCTAGAGATATAGAGAGGGTAAAGGGGATGGGGTTTAAATAAACAAAAAATATTATTATTTTATTTTTTTCTTCTTCTCTTATTCGCTGAAAATCTAAATAAAATGAGAAAATTCTCAAATTTTGACCCGACGATCCTTGAAAAATGCACAACTCATCAGTCACACACGGGACCCAGAAATATTTTATTTTCTCTTATTTGAGGGACCTAAAGATCCAGTATTTCAAAATTTCATTTTCAATTAGAAAACACGTTCCGAAACCCGCGAGAACACTCTAAAACCCACAGATGTAAGATCTGAAAATTAGGACATGACAACAAGGTTTTTGCCGATTTTCACATTGTCACCGTTGTCATTTAGGGTTTGGAAAACCCATCCAGGAGAGGGGGAAGAAGATGACCATTTAAAAGTATTTAAACTCTAAAATTTATTTATTTATATATATACTTTTATTATATGTTTTATTTTTATTTTAAGATTCCATTTGAGAATTTTTAGCAAATAACCCAGACCTGAGGTGATAAACTATGGGTATTTTAGTCTTTTCTTATACCTAGTTAGGTTTAACCACAGTTAACTTGTCGGGCGGTAATAGGGTATTGCGGCGATGACATATCCGAAAGTTTTATAAAATAGTGGTGATATGTATGTTAATATGTTTCTAAGAAGGATATATCTACAAATTCAACTGTAACAATAATTTATATGTAACAAATCTTAAAATTTACTCTAATAAAACAATGCTACTTTTCATTCCCTTCATCCATCCCTCACAGGAAAACTGTTCAGGTTTTGATCAATCTTCTTAAGAATGCTCATAGGTGGGGTTATAACAGAGATCAAATCAAGTGGAATGGAGGTAAGAACGAATTGGAGGACAATTTTACCTCCTCTAGGTAATTTTTGAGGTACCCCCAACTTGCAATTCTCCTGCTCAAGTTGCCTAGTATGAATTGAAAGTAATTACGCTTGGAGGCCCCATAAAACAGAGGTACACCAAGACATCATAGAGGAAAATGTTTTTGAGGAAGATTAGTGATAGTAGAAAAAAGCCTTCCTTGATGTAATAAAGCCATTTTTATCCTTGCTAGGCAACTGACCCGAAGTTTGCTACGAAGACATCAAAAATGATGTTACAGCGAGGAGTTGGAACCATTTGTGAAGGGATCAGAGGTAAATGGGTAACCTCTATAGGCACAAAATATGAGATGATAATTCTTACACGTCGTAATTTTTGTAGATCTCTAAGACCCATTTGGTTCGGTTCGGGGGTAAGGCGGAGATATTCCCATCTCAATTGGGTAAGACTAAAACCAACGAGAATAAATGAGATAAGGAGAATAAGATTATTCCCAAAAAATGAGGTTAATATTACGGATAAGTCATTTCACTCTTTAGATAGTGAGGAGGGTAAATCTGATTTGGCCTATGAACAGCCCAATAGCGACAGGCCCAAATCGGAACTGGCCCCTTAGCGCGCCCAAGAGGCGCCCGAGATGAAATTTCCGCCAAGGCGCGGTCCAACCCAGCTTCGGCATTAGATTCTACAGCACGGGAAAGCGCATTAGTCGCCGGAGAACCCTCCGACGACCAACCGTTGCCCCCTATGACGTCAGCTTTGACCCCATAATGGGCGAGTACGCCCCACGAGCGCCGTAAGACTCGCCTCGGGACCAACTGCCGCCGGAGAATTCGCCCTCCAACAGGAAAGTCCCGCCGCTATAGCGGAAAGGAGTTGCTCCACTACTTACGCCTTCCCTATCAAGGGATAAGTCCCGCCGCTATAGCGGAAAGGAGTTGCTCCACTACTTACGTCTAGGACAACCCCCTATAAAAGGAAGATCACCAGAGAAGAGAAGGAGGACACGGTGGATGATTCTGTCAAAACCCGCTACACAAGTGAATAGAGCTACTTGCCCTACTGCACTACGAGAGGGAAGCACCAACGATCTACGCTGAAAGGGAAGCTCTCCTCCGGCGACCTTACCACCCCGCGAGCACTCACCGAGTGAACACTGGGAGCGGCGAGCACTCGCTCTGAGGATCTACACGGCCCTTCAGCTATCGACTACGACTTCCTTCTCTCTCTCTCTCTCTCTCTCTCTCTCGCTCTTCTCTATTCTTCATTAATCCGTTGCTGACTTAAGCATCGGAGGGTTATCCCCTGGGGTAACACCCGGGACTCCTTCTGATGCCCTTCTGGCTTCTGGTGTTTGCAGGCCTCCACGGGTGCAAGGCTACTTCCCCAACAAATAAATAGAGAAGGTGGTACGTGACATATGAACTATTTTTCTGCCTCTATACTTCTTGGCGTCGTCTGTGGGAACCTCGAGCGAAAGGCTATGGCACCTCGTGGAAGCCTCCGCAGCGCTAGCAACCAGGGGCGCGGTTCCCACCAGGGACCCAACTCCCGCTGGGGGTCGCAGGAAGCTTCTTCCACTCATCCCCAACGTGAGGTCACCCCAGGTGACCTAGACGAAATCCGCCAGCAGATCCAAGCCCTGACAGAATTCTGTCAAGAACTTCAGAACCAACGGGTGGAGCCTCAGCGCGCCCTACCCCAACGACAGGAGGACGAGAGGGGCCAAACTGGGGAGAACCCTCGCCAAGTGCGAGAGGCCTCCCATGCCTCGGCCACAAGGACCTGACAGTCACGCAGCCAGCCCGCGCCAATGGTGGGCAGCCCACTGCACTCCAACCCGGAGATGGATCGCCGGCTCCAGCGCTTCGACAAGATAGCGGACAAAGTCCGATATCTGGATGACGTCCTCTTGGCCGCCAAGAATCGCGGCCTGATCGACGACGACTTGGACTTCCACGCTCCCTTCTCTAGAGAGATCATAGAAGCCTCAATCCCGCCAAAGCTCCAGCTGCCGTCGTTCACCTCCTACGACGGCACCACCGACCCGGCCAACCACATGCACAGCTTCGAGTCCCACCTGGTGTTCCACCGGGCCTCAGATACTGTGAAGTGCCTGGCATTCGTCATGACTCTCCAAGAGAATACCCGGGCCTGGTTCGAGTCCCTGCCGGCCGAGACTATCTTCTCCTTTCAGCAGCTCAAGAAGCTATTTAAGGAGAACTTCATTGGCTGCCGAAAGGTGGCCAAGTCAACGGTGACCCTGCTCGCCCCCAGGCAGGGAAAAGAAGAAACGCTGTGAGACTTCATCTCCTGCTTCCGCACAAAGGCGCTCCGCATCCCGCACCTCAACGTTGGGATCGTAACCATGGCACTCACCCAAGGGACGCGGGACCACATCCTTCGGTGGGTGCTCGGAGTAGAGGCCCCGACGACCCTTCTTGATCTCCTCGCCCTAGCCCAAAAGCACGCATGCTGCCAGGAGAACACCGCGGCCCTGGGCCGCACTGTCGGAACCGATCGGTCCGACCGGAAAAGATCTGCTGACTCATCACGAGAGGAGCGGGGCAAGAGGGAGCGACGCGACAAAGACCGCCGCGATCACCCCGAGAAAGAAAGGGGTAACTACCGCAGCTATACCCCCTGACGGCTCCACCCGACCAGATCCTGATGGAGATCCGCGAGGAACCATTCCTCAAATGGCCTCCTCGGATGAAGTCGGATCCTGGCGCGAGGAGCAAGAAGAAGTATTGCCATTACCACCGCGACCACGGCCACGACACCGCGGAGTGCATCAACTTAAGGGATGCCATTGAAGACCTCGTACGTAGAGGACTCCTTGACAAGTTCCTCGCGAAAGCCGCAGAGAAACGGCAAAGGACGCCCCCGCCGATCGACAACTGGCCCAACGGAAAAGAGGTCATGATGATCTCTGGAGGGCCGGCCGTAGGGGGGGATAGCGCGAGCAGGCGGCGATGATACGCGTCGGCCGTCCACACAACGAAGCAAGGCGAAGAGACCCGACGGGGGGCCACCATCCCAGGGCACCTAGGAGATCCTATCGTCTTCTCCGAAGATGATCTAGACGGCGTGACCACCCCCCATTCTGATGCATTGGTGGTTTCAGCCACCATAAATCAGTGTACCGTGCGTCGTATATTAGTGGATAATGGAAGCGGACCGGATGTTATCGCGTACGACTGTCTTGTGCTCATGGGTGTAGACTTATCTCGACTCACAGCTCTACACACACCATTGTACAGGTTCTCCGGCACCACTGTCTGTCCAGAAAGATGCATCTCACTCCCGATCACGTTCGGAACCCCGCCAAAAGAGGTAACCTTCCTCGCCGACTTCACGGTTGTTCACGCGATGACCGGGTATAACGCCATTATCGGGCGAGGGATTTTCGGCACGCTTCGCGGCATCCCCTCCTCCTACCATCAAAATCTCAAGTTCCCCACCCCTCGGGGGGTAGGGGAGGTCCGAGGGGATCAGAGGGAGTCCAGAAGATGCTACCTCATCTCAACCCGCGAACGACGTCCCAAAGAAGTGCCGCCTGAAAAGAAAGCAAGAACCGAAGATCCAGGTCCGAGCATGAGCGCGTCGGCCGAGGACTTGTACCTCATCCAAGTGGGGGATGATCCAAACAGAATGCTGAGGATCAGCGCTACTCTATCTGAGCAAGACAAACAGGCCTACGTGAGCTTCCTCGCATCCCACCAGGATGTGTTCGCATGGTCCGAAGATGAGCTCCCCGGAATCCCTCTGGAGGTCATTATTCATCAACTTAGGTTGGACCCCGCCTATCACCCAGTTCAGCAGCGTCGAAGGCGTTGCAACCCCGAGTAACAAGCCGTCATCAAGGAACTGGTAAGCGAAAAGCTACGTAACAACAGAAAGTGGTAGATGTGCGTGGACCACACCAACCTCAACAAAGCTACACCTAAGGATAGCTTCTCCATGCCACGGATCGACCAGTTGGTTGACGCGACGGCCATACATGAAATGCTGAGCTTCCTGGATGCCTACTCCGGATATCATCAAATCAGCATGCACAAGCCTGACCAGGACAAAATAGCGTTCATCACCGACCATGGCCTATACTGTTGCACTCGTATGCCGTTTGGGTTAAAGAACGTATGGGCAACTTACCAGCACCTCGTCAACCATACATTCGACTCGTAGATCGGCCGCAACATTGAGGTCTACATTGACGACATGCTTGTAAAAAGTATCCAGGCCTCCGAGCACTTGGGAGACCTGACGGAAACCTTCGCCATGCTCAAAAGGTACAACATGAAACTTAACCCAGCTAAATGTGCATTCGGAGTACGGTCAGGGAAGTTCTTGGGGTTCCTCGTCACCTACCGAGGAATCGAGGCCAATCCCGACCAGATCCGAGTGGTGTTGGAGATGAAGCGACCAAGACGAGTAAGGGACGTGTAGTGCCTTACTGGAGGCGTCGCCGCCCTAGCTCGGTTCCTGTCCAGAGCCGCCGAGCGATGCCTCCCCTTCTTCCGGCTGATCAAGCAGGCCAATCAAGCGCCGGAGAAGAGGGGCCAGATCGACTGGGATCAAGAATGCAAGCAGGCATTTGAAGAACTAAAATGCTACCTAGCGACCCCTCCCGTCCTCGCCAAACCACAAAAGGGAGAACAGCTACTCCGATACCTGTCCGTCACGCTGAGCACAATGAGCGCCGTGCTAAAGCGAGAAGAGGCAGGTGTCATAAAGCCCGTCTACTACATTAGCTGAGCATTGCAAGGACCGGAATTCTGGTACTCACGAACTAAAAAGTTCGCCCTAGCCCTCATTACGGCCGCACGCAAGCTGCGCCCGTACTTCTTGGCTCATCCAATAGCCGTCCTCACCGACCAGCCACTACGACAAATTCTACAGAACCCTGATGCCTCGGGGAGATTGGTGAAATGGGCCATCGAGTTGGGTGAATTCAACATCAAATTCCACCCAAGGACCGCGATCAAGGCTCAAGCCCTTGCCAATTTCGTCACCGAATGCACCATACCCATCGAAGACTCGCCCGAGCAATCTTCAGGACCCACGTGAGAACTATACGTCCACAGATCTTCCTGCGCGGCAGGCAGCGGAGTCGGGTTAGTTCTACTTTCACCTGAAGGAATAGAGCTCTAGTACGCCCTGCACTTCAATTTCCCGACCACGAACAATGTGGCTGAGTATGAGGCACTCCTCTCTGGGCTACAAATGGCGAAACACTTGGGGGCGTCCAACGTATGAGCATACAACGACTCCATGCTTATTACCAACCATGTCAGAGGAGAATTTGAAGCACGCGAGCCCTCCATGATCAAATACCTAGAGAAGGCCAAGACTGTGGCAAAAGAATTCTCCCACTTCGAGGTGGTTCACATCCCACGGGAGGAGAACATCCGAGCAAACGCCCAGTCTCGCCTGGCATCTGCCACCACAGTCTCTGATGGGAATCGACGCTGAGCATGTACATTTACTTTTGCATTTATGCCCTTTTAGTTTGTGTTTATATCCTTGGGAAAGTATATGCGCAATTGTACGGCTTTATACGCCAATGCGTCATTTCCACGGATTGTGTGGGTTTCTATGTAATTTGTTAGTAGAACCATCAAGGGGGCCCTCAGCCCTCTCCCATTGGTCCATGTCACCTTGTGGGGCTGGTCAACTATCCTAGGTGGACATCTAGAAGGTTGGACTAGTCATATGCCACATGGGTAGACAAGGGGGTAAGAATTTCCATGGTAGGCTACCTACCATGTCAAACTTGTCCCCCTTGCCATTCTTGGTCAATAGGCCCCCCCCCTTGTATATTATATTTATTTTTTTGTGTTTGCGGCATGCAATCCAGGCCATCCATCTCACATCCCTAGATCTAAGGGTGGAGGTTAGATTTGGTTGGAAGCATATAAAACCATGTATTTTCACGTGAAAATTAGTGAAAATTCAGAAATTTTGTTGAATGCCAAGAAGGCTCTTGCGTCCCCTTCCTCTCCCCCTGGTTTCCTCTCCTCAAACCTCTAGTTCTAGAGTGTATCAATCTTCTATCTCCCCCTCTCAACCTCTGATCTTCATCTGTGCCGCCGCCGCCGCCGTTCGTGCCGCCTTCGAGCCGCCACGAATCCGTCTTCGGTTTTCTGTTCTACTGGACATAGGTGTCTTCACGAAAATTCTTCTACCAGCCACGGCCTCTTCGTGGTTTGTAATTTTTATGGTGTGTTCCTATCTTCCATCCCATCATTCAAAAAAACATTCAGGTCGAAAATCCTTCGTTTGATATTTTTACAATTTCGGTCTTCAATCACTCCCAGATCTGTCCTGTCTCTGTCTATAGTGACAGCAGCTCTGAGTTTCCCATCTCCGACCTTCTTTTTACTTTTTTTTGGGGCTCCCAATTTTACTGGGCATTCTGTCCATCATCTCCTACATCCACCATTTTTCTTGATTTTTGATCCACCCTCTATCCATTTTTCAAAATTCGTGTTCTATCTCTGCTACAATATTTTTAGCTAATTCTCAGATCCGACCACCTTCCAGTTCAAAAATTAGAACAAATCACAGACACCTACAAACCCATCATAAAAAATAGTCTCGATTTCCTAGCTTGATTTCCTACAACTTTACTGAAGACCATAACTTCAGATTCGGACGTTCACATATCGGTCAAAGGAAGTTCTTAGACAAGTTCTCTGCAGATTTGAGAGTCCGGTCACTGTACAACAGCAACTCAACAATTCATTAAAGCCCAGATCTGTGCCGATCAAGGCAAGATCTTTAATCCTAGATTGAAGTATTTGAAGTTAGCTTTCCAACGGCTCCAGTTTCGTGTCGATCCGACATCGGGGCTGATCGCAGCGTCCGTTCTCGCCGGGACGCGCGCTGAAAACCAGAAGCTGCAGATCCGTGGCCAGTTATTCCGACCGGCGCCGAACTGAGCCGCCCGGCCTCCGGCCGACGAACCAGCGTGCCGCCAGCTCGGGGAGCGCTTCCCTAAGTGTCCCCACTACAGCGGTGCCACCGGGTCCCACACGGCCCCTCCGGATAGCACGTGGGCGCCACCGTCACTAGTTCGGGTGTTGCCGAATCAACGCGAGAAGCCACCCGTCAACCCGAATTCGGTCCTCCCGGGCCCCATTGTGTAGCCCTTTACCTCCCTGCGTGGTGTGGGCAGCGAGTTGTATTGCTGTAATACTGTGTATTATTGTTCCGGGAGTACTAGTTTCGGCCGGGCCCGTCTTCCCCACGCCGAGCGCATGGAGGTATCACATTCGCTCCCTTACTTTTCATTTTGCTTACTTCATATATATTTGTTTATGCCGCTGCTAGAGAGCATGTGTAGGGACAATTAGCTCGCTTTATATTTATATCACCACCGCTGCGAGAGAGAGCGTTACCGTCCTGTGACCCGATCCGGGCACAAGTGAGAGCCGACCACCCTAGCTCACTGCCGGTTTCTCAACCGCGCACGTCCGACGCTTCCCTCGTCAAGGGGCAGTCACGATCTTGTCATGTCCGTGGTCTCGTCCCGCATCAATTTGGTATCAGAGCGCAAGTTGAGTCTAGGGTGTCCAAAATAAAAAAAAAGAGTGTCATTTAAGTCTAAGTGTCTAAGTCGGTCTTAGGAGTTGCATTTGCATACCATTAGTCGGTATATCAAAAGGTGTTGTCTGAACGTTAGGCTATGTCTATCGGGAAGGCCGCACACTTGCGCGAGTGATTTTCGGATCGATTAGCTCCGCCACCTACCGAGTCTTGGTCGTCATGTCTAGGGTTGTAGTCCATTGTCTAGTTGGTTTATCTACTAGTGTCGACATGGCCATCCACTAGCTTCTCCGTGTCCCATGGATTACCGAACACCCGGATCTTATCCATGGTGGCGATACTATCTCAAATGGAAGGACCACCCGAATCACCCCACTAGGCCCGAAACCCGGGACTTCTACGGGTCCGATGACCCAGGTGACTACCTAGAGTGGGAAGCGAATATGGACAACTACTTCGAGGTGTACAATATGTACGGGCCCATGCAAGTCGATGTTCCCAAAAGGTGACTTTTTGGTGAAGCCGCCGAAACATGGAGGGACATCAATTATTGGAGGGAGGATGGGAATCTAAGGCCCATCGAGTCATGGTGGGAAATGAAGAGAGTGCTTAGGAGGGCCTACTTTCCCCGCCCACCTACCTCCAACCACGGAGGTCATACCACTCACCAACCCCACCAACTCACCCACAATCAAGTGGGCCACACCTCTACCCAATCCCACCCCTTCACCACCGTCCAAGCCCACCAAGGCGACCCCAATCTAGTGGCCCGCCCAATCACCTCCAACCAACCTCCCCTTGGCACCCCTATCCCAACCCACTCAAGTACCTCCAACGGAGTGGAAGCCCCGCTTATAGCCGAGCCTAGGACCACACCTAGGCCGAGGGATGAGGAGCGAGTCCACCCCAAGGTCCCCACTCCAACCCGCTCCTTTGAGGAACTCGAGAAAATGATTTCGGATTTGTTGGAAAGGATAAGTGCTTCTTCACCCTCGAGAGCTCCAATGCCACCACCCTCTACGTCCGAACGTGATTCGGAACCATCTCATTTGGAGCCACCAAGGCCCGAGCCACCCGTATTTCTAACGGGTACACTATACATCACCGAGCCGCTTTTTAGTTGGCTCAAGGATGGCTTGGTCCCACCTCCCTTTCCATCCATGGACCCTATCCTACCTATAGTGCCGGTCAACTCATTCCATACCACATTTCAATCTCGTCACCATGTTGATACGTTGGACGATCTTGTCATGGGATTAGATTCACAATGGGAGTTGACGCATCTTTTGGCCCGAGGCTTTGACCAACCCGCTAGTCTTACCTTCACCCATCCGGCCTTCGGGTCCATTACCTCCGAGTACACCGTGGGTTATGTCACCACGGAGGTTCTTCTACTTCTCCCGCTACCGGACGAGCCCGAATTCATACCCTTTTGTCCGAGGGAGGAATCATACTTCTTGCCTACGATCCCCGTCCCACCCGTCACAATTCAAGAAGGTGACTATCCACACCTTCAAAACTTCTACACGTGGGACCGTGACTTGTGGGAACCCACCACAAGGGGCCATACCTTCTTTGATCCCTTTGATCCATTCCCTAGTGGATCCTTAGACCCTTCATATTCACTTCACTTTTTCGAGGGAGTTCGCTACCACACCCCTTCCCCACGGGCCGGGTCATCTACGCCCACCAAGCCCGTACACCTACAAGATACACCATCATCTAGGGGAAATACTCTTGGTCCTCCCACATCCACATCCCATATGCATGCATGGCCCACCTTAGGAGGTCTAGGATTTTCGCATGATGTCAACCACCGGTTACGTCAGATGCATGCATGGCATATGTTCGAGTGTCCTGGTCCGCCGTCACCCATGTATGGGTCGGACTAACATTAGGTGTGTCTAGGGTCATAGATGAGTCGGTGTGCTTTTTCTATGTGTGGTATGTCTGTCTGCATGTGTCTTGTGTAAGCTCATTGTCATTCTCTTATGAGTAAGAGGCGATTGGACTCACTCGATGAGTATGGGATCGGTTCTACATTTATACACGGATCAGTCACCTACAGAGACTCAGCGGTGATTCCTATTGAGTCTTCGAGCTGCTTCCTTCCCTTTTGAGAGTGCCCCACCCGGAGTGTCCACCTTTAGCCCATAGCAGTTCATGCATATAGAGTATATATGGAATGAGCAGGTGACGGTCACTTGGAGTGGAGTATACCCGCGTTACTTGGCACGGTGACGGATCCGCTGGAGTACCCGAGCACCCATACCCCTACTCGACGGGGTCGAGTTCCTCCCACCAGGGGAGAGTTGATGGGAATCGACGCCGAGCATGTACATTTACTTTTGCATTTATGTCCTTTTAGTTTATGTTTATATCCTTGAGAAAGTATATGCACAATTGTATGGCTTTATAAGCCAATGCGTCATTCCCACAGATTTTGTGGGTTTCTATGTAATTTGTCAGTAGGACTATCAAGGGGGCCCTCATCCCTCTCCCATTGATCCATGTCACCTTGTGGGGCTGGTCAACTATCCTAGGTGGACATCTAGAAGGTTGGACTAGTCATATGCCACATGGGTAGACAAGGGGGTAAGAATTTCCCTGATAGGCTACCTACCATGTCAAACTTGCCCCCCTTGCCATTCTTGGTCAATAGGCCCCCCCCTTGTATATTATATTTATTTTTTTATATTTGTGGCATGCAATCCAGGCCATCCATCTCACATCCTTAGATCTAAGGGTGGAGGTTAGATTTGGTTGGAAGCATATAAAACCATATATTTTCATGTGAAAATTAGTGAAAATTCAGAAATTTTATTGAATGCCAAGAAGGCTCTTGCGCCCCCTTCCTCTCCCCCTGGTTTCCTCTCCTTAAACCTCCAGTTCTAGAGTGTATCAATCTTCTATCTCCCCCTCTCAACCTCTGATCTTCATCTGTGCCGCCGACGCCGTCGTTCGTGCCGCCTTCGAGCCGCCGCGAATCCGTCTTCGATTTTCTGTCCTGCTAGACAGAGGTGTCTTCACGAAAATCCTGCTACCAGCCCGACCTCTTCGTGGTTTGTAATTTTTATGGTGTGTTCCTATCTTCCATACCATCATCCACAAAACAAATTAGGTCGAAAAGCCTTCGTTTGATATTTTTTCAATTTCGGTCTTCAATCACTCCCAGATCTGTCTTGTCTCTGTCTATAGTGACAGCAGCTCTGAGTTTCCCATCTCCGACCTTCTTTTTACTTTTTGTTGGGGCTCCCAATTTTACTGGGCGTTCTGTCCATCATCTCCTACATCCACCATTTTTCTTGATGTTTGATCCGCCCTCTATCCATTTTTCAAAATTCGTGTTCTATCTCTGCTACAGTGTTTTCAGCTAATTCCCAGATCCGACCACCTTCCAGTTCAAAAATCAGAACAAATCACAGCCACCTTTAAACGTTTCATAAAAATAGTCTCAGTTTCCTAGCTTAATTTCCTACAACTTTGCTGAAGAACACCACTTCAGATTCGGACGTTCACATATCGGTCAAAGGCAGTTCTCAGACAAGTTCTCTGCAGATCTGAGAGTCTGGTCACGGTACAACAGCAACTCAACAATTGATTAAACCCCAGATCTGTGCAGATCCAGGCCAGATCTTCAATCCTATATTGAAGTATTTGAAGTTAGCTTTCCAACGGCGCCAGTTTCGTGTCGATCCGACATCGGGGATGATCGCAGCGTCCGTTCTCGCCGGGACGCGCGCTGAAAATCAGAAGCTATAGATCCGTGGCCGGTTATTCCGACCGGCGCCGAACGGAGCCGCCCGGCCTCCGGACGGCGAACCAGCGTGCCGCCAGCCCGAGGAGCGCTTCCCTAAGTGTCCCCACTACAGCGGTGCCACCGGGTCCCACACGGCCCCTCCGGACAGCATGTGGGCCCCACCGTCACTAGTTCGGGTGTTGCCGAATCAACGCGAGAAGCCACCCGTCAACCCGAATTCGGTCATCCCGGGCCCCATTGTGTAGCCCTTTACCTCCCTGCGTGGAGTGGGCAGCGAGTTTTATTGCTATAATACTGTGTATTATTGTTCCGGGAGTACGAGTTTCGGCCGGGTCCGTCTTCCCCACGCCGAGCGCGTGGAGGTATCACATTCGCTCCCTTACTTGGCATTTTGCTTACTTCATATATATTTGTTTATGCCGCTGCTAGAGAGCATGTGTAGGGACAATTAGCTCGCTGTATATTTATATCACCGCTGCTGCAAGAGAGAGCGTTACCGTCCCGTGACCCGATCCGGGCACAAGTGAGAGCCGACCACCCTAACTCACTGCCGGTTTCTCAACCGCGCACATCCGACGCTTCCCTCGTCAAGGGGCAGTCACGAGCTTGTCGTGTCCGTGGTCTCGTCCCGCATCAGTCTCCAACTCGAGATCGATCCTAGTGGAAGAATTATTGGCACCGAGCATAGAAGAACCGAAGTCCCAAGTAAACGCTATCGACCACGAACCTTCCTGGATGGATCCCATGCTGGATTTTCTCCTACGGAAACAACTCCCAAACGACCGTGTCGAAGCCCGACGTACGCGAGCACGTGCAGCTCACTTCACAATGGTGAACGGCCGGTTATACCGCCGGTCCCTCTCGGCTCCTCTGTTGAAGTGTTTGTTCCCCACGGAAGCCGGCCAGGCCATCCAAGAAGTCCACGAAGGGCTCTGCGGAAGCCATGTAGGGGGGCGAGCACTCGCACGAACATTGATTTGGCAAGGATACTGGTATCCCACCTTACAGCAAGACTACCTCGAGTATGTCCGGAGGTGCCCTCAATGCCAGAAATTCTCTCACCTACACCATCAGCCGACTACGCATCTTCACGCCTTGATGGAGCCCCGCCCATTTGCTCGGTGAGGGGTGGACATACTAGGTCCCTTTCCGGAGGCACAAGGGAGGAAGAAATTCCTCATAGTCGCCATCGACTACTTCACAAAATGGGTCGAAGCCGAACCATTGGGGAAGATTACGAGCGAAGCAACATGGAAGTTCGTGCTGCGAAGTATCATCTGTCGGTTTGGGATCCCGAGAGTTTTCACAACCGACAACGGCAGGCAGTTCGCGAGCACTGTCTTCTGGGAGAAATGCTCGGAGCTGGGGATTTAGAACCACTACACGTCAGTGGGACATCCCCAGGCTAACGGGCTGGTGGAAAATGCCAACAGGATGCTCCTCCATAGCATTAAAACTCGACTGGATCAAGCAGGTGACTCATGGATAGACTCAATTCCGAGCATCCTATGGGCTCACTGTACCACTGCCAGAGCGGCCACCGGAGAGACGCCGTTCCACCTTGGTACGGTGCAGAAGCGGTAGTACCGGTGGAGATAGCCAACCCCTCGTTACGAGTGGGACACTTCGACGAGGTCAGAAACAACCAAGCAATGCGGGAAAACTTCGACCTGCTCGAAGAGGACACAGCAAGCGCGCAAGTAAAGCTCGTAGCATATCAATAGAAGCTGGCCCAATATTACAACGCCCGGGTCAAAGAACGACACTTCTTCCCTGGAGATTTGGTACTACGGAGAGCAAGCGTGGCCGACCCTAGGGGGGCCGCAGGGAAGCTCGCACCAAATTGGGAAGACTCGTACATGGTAATGGAAGCACTCGGCAAAGGAGCATACAGGCTGGTGACGCTGGGGGGCAAGAGATACCCAGGACGTGGAATTTCGTCAACCTCAAGAAATTTTTCTAGTGAATCGCCACCAGTCGTACTCCACTAAGGTAAGTTACCTACGTATCTCGAGAAGATAACCTAAAGGCCAGTACCGCTCCCCTTAAAAATAAAAAGGTAACCTAAGGGTTCCCTAAAGGCGAGCACGGCTCCCCTTGAAAACGAGAAGGTAACTTAAGGGTTCCCTAGAGGCGAGCACGGCTCCCCTTGAAAACGAGAAGGTAACATAAGGGTTCCCTAAAGGCGAGTGTAGACACGCCCTTTTCAGTATTGCCGTGAGTAAATCTCGCATTACGCTATGATGCCCCAAAGTGGCTCGCACAGTCGAGTTATTTGATTGATTTCTGATTTTTTTTATCTTATAATCTCATCTCACAAAGAGTAAATTATTATGTTCTTGTGATAATGAGACGAATGAATCTGGTTAATGGACTTGGCCCATTCTATTTTACATAAAAATTTCTTGTGTTAATGGGTTTGGCCCATTCTTGTTCAAAAAAAATTAATTAAAAAATATAATAAACTAATTTTAATGGCCCATCCTTCCCTACATAAAAAAAAGAAAAGAAAAATAAACATTAAATATGTGTGGCCCATCATTTATCTTCTACAAATAAATAAAAATATAATAATAATAATAATAATTCTTCTTAACTACCTCCCACTTCCTTAAGATCTTGCCCCCATTTAACACACACCTCTTCCGTCTCTCTCCACTCACGTAACCCCTCTCCACACACTCACCCTCTGACCTTCGGAGACATCTCACGCTCACGTAGTTCTCCCAGAGGCGGTTCTCTCTAATCTTTTTTTTCCCCTCCCACTCTCTTCATTTTTCCAGACGATCCCCTCCCACTCCTCTCTCCCGAACTCTTCACCCCTCTTTCACTCCCGTCGGCAGAGAAGGCCTGCTCTCTCCCATTCTTTTTTTTTCTCCCGGAGATCTCTCTCCATCAGCCCGACTCTCTCCCATTCACCCACGGAAGCCACTCCCTCACCGACGGCCCTCTCTCCATCTCACTCCATTTTCTCTCCCCGGCGGCAGACCCTTTCCCAACTCTCCTCCCCCTCATCCATTTCAACACCCAGCAGCCACTACCCATCGCAAAACCCATCCCTCTGGCCCTCTCTCCACAAACCCACTCCATACCGCAACCTCCAGCCGCTCTCTCCACCGGCGACCGAACCCCCTCCACCTTCTCTCTTTCTCTCCCTCTCCCTTCTCTTCGCCGGCGACCACCACAGCGCCACCCCCCTCCGTCGTCAACCTCCCCGCCGGCGACCCCCCATCCCTGCACACCGCCGTCGGCCCTCCACCTCCTCACGCCAACGACCCCCCCTCCCTCACTAACCGCCGCAGCTAGCCACCACCCTCTCTACAACCATCACGTACTCGTCTCCCTCCCCATCTCTCACCCTCCGTCTCACTCTCGCGAACCCCTCCTGCCGGCCAACTCTCCCCCTCCTCACCACGCACCCTCGCCGTGAGCCTCCCCACTCTCTCTCTCTCTCTCACACCGCCACCCAGCAGAACCCACGCCGGCTTCCCCCTCACTCCCTCTCTTTCCCTCTCTTCCTAACCGACCGCGAGACCCCCTCTCACCTCCTCCCTGCATGCAGAACCCATATACGTCGCCGCCCCCACTCTCAAACACCTACGTCGCTGCTAACCCCCTCTCATCTCCCTCTCTTTAACTCTCTCACCCTCCACCTCGCGCAACCGCCGGTCGTCGCCCTCCTCCACCATCACAGCCACTCGCGGGCTCCCCTCCCCCTCCCACTACAACCACCAGACCTCCCTCTATCTCTGCTAACCGCGGCATACACCATCTCTCTGCACCCCACTCCCTCTGCTCCGGCCACCCTCCCGCGGCCTGCACCCCATCTCCTCTCTTCACACCACCAAACACCCTCCTCTTCTGCACAACCTCCGGCGACTCCCCATCCCACTGCACACCACCGAACACTCCTCACTCCCCTTCTTTCCCACAGCCGACGTCCACACCGCCTGCAGACCCTCCCTCGCTCCCTCCATCTTTCACCCTCACACACCTCGCCGGCTTCGCCTGCACTCCCTGCTAACCCCTCCCAGACGCACCTGCAACCTCCATACCCGCGTGAACCACCTCCACCTCCCCCTTCTCTCCCATGCACATCTCCACCTCGGCACACCAGAGGAAGCAGCCACCGCCCACTCCCTTCTCACCGCCGAAACCACCGGCACCGTCGTCACCCTCCAACCTCGCCGCTGCCATTCCTCTCTCTCTCTCTTGTGAGACCTTTTCTTTCTATCTTTTACTTTAAAAGCTTTCATTCACTCAAATTTATCACATGCACTCAATGGATGTCACTTTAAGTGACATTCTTACCTGTAAAGTATTATCTCTCACTCTCTTTAATGAGTTGTCCAAAGAGGAAAGAGACGTTGGAGGAGTCTCCCCATAAATAGATCACCTTGGGTGATTAGTGAAGGGGGGTTTTCTCTTATTTATACAGAGAATGTGTGAAACCGTGAGAGAGTATTTTTTTCTTATTCCTCCTTCCCTTTCATTTCTGTTGAGTTCTTGAAAGTCATACCAAAATTCATAAAGCTCTCTCCGAGGACGTGCTGACGGGAGAGAGGGGATCGCCTACCCGAGGGTCGTCGTATCTCTAGGAGGCCGTTGCCGCGAGACCCGCACGTTGGGTGGCAATAGATCTCTTAGTTCGAGTGACTACACGCTTCGACCCTACCGATCTTTTCTAAACTTAATTATTTTTAATTATTTATTGTTGTTTCTATTAATTTCAGCAATATAACTCTATCATTCTACGAGATCTATTCTTGTTATATTGCTGTAAATTATTTTAAAATAATTTTTTTTTATTACAAGTCACCGTCCTCATAAAAGGATACCAATTTTTAAAACGTATGTTACAAATCAAACAATGTCTGTTTGAGAGAGAGTTGGGGATTTCAGATTCGTTCCCATTAACTGTTTTATTACAGTCCATAGCTCTATAATTCTATTTGAGAGAGAGTTGGGGATTTCAGATTGGATCCCATTAACTGTTTTATTACAGTCCATA